>BSBK01001969.1:572500-1250000 GCA_027943335.1 Chamaecyparis obtusa
ATCTGTGACTATTTTTGTTAGTGAGGTTTCTTAATTTAACAGATCCTGCAAGCAAGTAGAGTTTCCTTATTTTCATGGCATGAGATCTTGCAAATTTGCCTTAAGATCAACTATTGGAAAAGTGTTGCATTGTCCAAAAATCCATCAGAAGAATGTAAGTGCAATTCATACTCTGATATCTGGGATTTGGAACATATGGGAAACCTTAGCCATAGGCCTATACATAACCAATAAAAGAGTAAATCATCAGTTATGGTTCAGATTGTGTCATACATGATAGGAGGTATAAGTTCAAGGAAGAAATAAAAGTAAAACAAAGTACTAAATTTTTTCTCTGGTGGTGTGTCCAAAGAATTGATGGAAGGCATTTTAACATGGAACAGACCAAATCCTCAGTTAGCTATATGCACTGTTGGCAAGAAAAGATGGAGGAATTGATTTGGTTCTCAGTTTATCAACCAAGCTATGAATTCTTAAATAATGGTCACAGTAATGATATTTTAAGTCATTCTTTTTCTATTAGTCAAAAATCACTTCACAGTAATGAAAATTAACACTCATTCTATTCATACTTCAATCCCTTTAAGGTTCTATTATTCCAAAACAATATAAATATATTTCTTTATCAATTAATCCTACCCAAATAGTAATTTACAAATAAATCTAACAGTAAATAAGACGATATGTAAATTCCTTATTAATCATTTCTCTAAAATTTGTTTTTCCATATAGAATATTATCATGATCACAAACATTAAAAATACTCAGAATATTCCAACAATCATCATGCCTAGTGATAAACTCATTCATCTGTTGTAATTTCATCAAACGTACTCCAACTAATATCACAATTATATCTAACATTTCACTCAACTACCAGAATCCTCAACACTTTTGCACTTAATCAATAATCAACCTTTTTCTTTCAATTACTCCAACACCATTAACCAGATACCAAAACAATTTCCAGATTCTTATATCGACTTATATACCTCTGTGCAATTTCTATTTAAAATAAAATCTTTTCTAATGCACCTACTGAACTAATTATTACATAGGACAATGATGACTTACACAGTTCAAATATTACCAGAACACCAAAAGAACATGATTAACCGCAACGGTGGACAACAGGTTCCAAATTTAACTTATACTTAAACTTTAAAAAGGAATCCCCTACAATTATGAAACAATCTTCCCCAAGCAGTGGTCAATACAAACTACTAATTCAATCCTAATTCCTGACATTTAAAAAAAAACCAAGAATCCTTTGTTAACTAGATTAACAAAAAAAATATGATGCCAGGGTTCGATCTCCACTTCCCTGGCCATTCTAAGGATATCAGATTTTTTTTTTTAAATGACAGCCAACATACACTAACAAGTCTCTCTAACTTAATCAAAAAAACAAAATTTAAACCGCGGCAAGATAAAAGAAAAGGGTTTACGGTTCAAAGCCTTATCAACATACCAAAACTCTTCATTATGGCTGTAACGCTCACCTACAGCATACACATTTTGCAACACAAGCTTTGTCATTCAATTACATAGCCCAACTGGGTCTAAACGCACAACCGCAACGCTATGAGAATGTAGCCTGGACATGTCGTAAATGAGGCAGTGCGAATCTTAAGTGAGGGGTGGAAATGTCCAGAGAACCCTAATCCAAATTAAACCCATTTTAATTTGCCCATTGGGTCTTAAGAAAAAAATGAAAACCCTACCATAGATTTTCACAGAAGAAACGTACCTGTTGAAAGCAGAGAGCGGAGAACAGTCGCAAAGAATGCAACCCAGTGTCAAACGCTCAAAACACAGAAACAACTGAAACGTAGACAAAGCAACAAAACCATGGAGTCGGGCGGGATTACAAACTCCAAAATCGTGGAGTGATGCGGACCCGACAAGAATTACAAACAAGTTTTATCTCCAAAACCGTGGAGTGGGGCGGACCTGACGAGCAAATTAAAATGGGTTTAATTTTGATCGAATCCATGGAAATGAAATGTATTCCACCTCTTGAGCCGGAATTCCGGTGCCCAGGTTTTTGGGCAAATGGGGTTTTAGGAATCCATGTTCGCATTTTAAAAAAGGGTCACCAAACAAGGAATTGCACCCCAAAATCGAGTTATGGGCCGCATAACCTGGTTTTGGGGTGCAACCAAACGGGCCCTAAGAGAAGTATGAGAGATGGTCTACACATTATGCAATAGATGTTGAACACAAGCTAAGAAGTGGCCCCGCATGCATAAAATAACACACTTACTTATCCAAATGAATATGCTTGATTGTGCAACATATCAAATTGGGCAAACTCATTTACAATTTATTTCTATGGATCTACCAACTTTTTACTTCTAAGCATAATCTTCTGACTAATAAAATATTCCACATAATTTTGACAGTTGGAATTGAATTTGCAAACACAAATTTCGCAAGAGTGACATTTTTTCAATTACATTACATTTTGTGCATTGATTTTGTTATTATGGATGTCAAGAACTTTGCATTAGTTGTTGCTTCCTATAGGGTTATTGACAAGGTTAATTTCACTTAACAAACTGAGTCATAATATTGTTATTTCACAGCATTCCAAATTTTAACATAAATTGAAGGTTATCTTCATAACAAAAATGATGAAAAGAAATGTACAATTGAAAACCGAAGGTTGAGATAAATAAATAATGCTATAGTAGTAGTGCATTTTTGCTTTGAATTATAATGACTAAAAGAAAACCCAAATCATTGGTCTATCTAACAGTTGACTCTTGACAAGATGCAGACATTTGTTTCATGGCGATTTAGTGCATTTTTGCTTAAAATTACAATGACTAAAAAAAACTCAAATCATTGGTCTATCTAACAGTTCTGTTGACAATATGAAAACATTTGTTTCATGATGATATAGTGCATTTTTGCTTCCAATTATAATAAGCAAAAGAAAACACAAATCATTGGTCTATCTAACAATTGACTCTTGACAATATACAAACATTTGTTTCATGGTACATTTCTGCTCAGAATTATAATGACGAAAAGAAAACCCAAATAAATGATCTTTCTACCAGTTTTGTTGACAATATGCAAACATTTGTTTCATGACAATTTAGTGCATTTCTGCTTCGAATTATAATGACTACGAGAAAACCCACATCATTGGTCTATCTAACCGTCGACTCTTGACAATATGCAGACATTTGTTTCACCAATCGCCATGAAAATTTATTCAGACACCACTCCATACGGAGAGTGCAAATAATGGTGCTCCTTTCCACTTGACAATCATGGCATGTCCATCGGCATCCAGAGTATAATGTTCTCTGGAAGCACATTCTTGTAATATCAATTTAGCCTGATACGTAGCTCGAAAGCTGAAGCTCTTTTCAGTGAACCCTGTTTGTTGGAAGAAACACCTCCAGACATCAGTTCCAGCATGCCTAACAAACCTCTCCTTCCCATCATAGACTATCATATTCCTTATGTGACTTCCAGGAAAGAATTCTTCATGCTTCATCCTCCTGATATCCCTTCTGTCCGTCATGCTAACATCCAGCAGATCAAAATACGCCATGTAATAGAAAAGCACCTCGCTGAATCTATGCGCAAAAGATGGAGAATTATGCTGCGCTTCTGTTTCAACATTCACCATGATGCTTGGCCGCAGTTTCTTTATAACGCTTAACAGATTCTCCAGGAGGGCAGGGTCGTATAACAAACTTCTCAGAACAAATAGAGCATGAACTGCCAACGCCTCGCCAGATTCAACGGTGAAAAGGCCTTCCTTAATCTCCTCTATTCTCGCGATCTCCATCATGTTGTACGAAAATGGAATCGCCAAAGATTTAGCGAGCTCATGAAGTCTTTTTCCGCATTTCAAAAGCTCCTCGCCATCCATCCCAACTGCTGTAATCTTGAGAAGCTGAAGCGCAGGGAAATCAGAGGAAATGGATCTGTGTGCCAGATACTCCATCAATACTGTCCAGTGCGACCCACCTCGCATCCCCAGATCAATCACATGAATTTTCTCAGCATTCCCCACGACGTCTATGATTGCCTGTACAGACGTGAACTGCGTCACTCTGGCAAAGGGCAGAACTCTATTACAGTAAGCAAGGATACTATAAAACTCATTTTTATCAAATTTACCGGCAATATTGAAGGCAAAATCGGGGACTGGTTTAGCTGCGTTATTTAACATTCTGAGAGTCTGGAGTTCGATCCTCTCCTGCAGGGCGCCGGAGATATAGTAGCCGAGCCTCTGTGTAGCATTCCCCATCTGAGAAGACAACTTTTTGCATTTGCTCACCATTTCAGCAGCGTCATCATATTTCTCCTCGCCTATCATATGTCCAGACTTCAGCAGAAGTTGAACTAATTCCTCCCCGATCCCTTCCTCTCCATCCAGAGCCTCGTTATGATCAGAGCTATCATTATTCATCTCTGACAGACCAAAGCTGGCTTCCATGGCCATGGGTAGAGTATAATACAATGTGTATAAGCAAAAGGCTAGACTTCACATAGCCTAGAGGACGCAGGCCACAATATTAATGTCCTCATCACATCAAATACAACGAGATATATACAATTTTTTGCGTTAATCTTGATGTCGTAACCACATCAAATACAACGAGATGCGTACAAGTTCGGCGTTAATCTTGGTGTCCTCATCACATCAAATACAACGAGATATATACAAAGTCCACATAATTTAAATCGGTAGACATAACTGTAAAATGACAATTCTTATCCTTCTTCGCCTATTACGAAGTGGTATTGGCTAAATCCTAAACTAAAACGTAAAATGTATAAGGGAAGCTTGAAAAAGTTTGAAAAAAAAACTAAGTGTCCCCCTTGGTAAGATTTACGTTTTAGTTTAGGATTTAGACGCTTCCTTACGAAATTGCCCAATGTTTTCGTTAAGTCAAACTTCTTGGCAAATCTCGTCATTAGTTCAGATTTCAGTTTTCAAGAAATCTCTTCATCGGGTTTGCCTCCCCATCCTATTTAGATGCCTTCGTCTTCATGATTGCCTCGTTAATGATTACTATATGGGAGCCTCCTGTTTTCTTATTTTTGAGACGTAAGATAGTTACTATATGGGAGCCTCCTGTTTTCTTATTTTCTTACTATGCTTCATGCTTTAAAATGTGGATTGCCATATTCAGTGTGACATTGTGGGATTTGATCCCCATATTGTTTTGATCTTTGGATGCTTGGTATTATGTTGTAACTTGTTTATATTCTTTGGCACCAGTTTCAATATGTTACTTGCTTTTTCTGGGTTATATCATTTCTACTTCTGGCCTTACTGCAGCATGGGATTTGAACCACCATGTTGTTAGAGATATAATTTGCTCATAATTTTATGGGGTTATTATGTTCTTTTGTGACAATATTATTCTTGGTGATCGAATTTGATCATATGACCATTTGGGTGAACATGTTTATCGGGGCTAGGGAGTTCATCGCCTTGTCCCGATCTAGATTGCTTTGTATGACATACATCACTGGCTATGTTTTCTCTTGTGGACAACAACCCTTAATTTGGTTTATCTCACTCATTTGTTCATCTAGTTGAAAATGTTTATTCCCGGCCAGGGAGTTAATCAACCTGTCCCAATCTGTACTGCTTGGTTTGGTCAAAAATCACTATTTATGTTCTTCTGTGGTCGACAACCCTATGTTGGGTTGGTTAGGCAACTTATATTGTTCTTTATCTACTCTATATAAATGGCACATAGTTTTTCTTTCTCATGGGTATCCAAATTGAAACATTTCTTCATCTTACTGCATATTTGTGCTATAATGTCTTCTTCTTATGTTGATGATTGGTACAAAGCTGTGGTTCCACAAAAATCTTGGGAATGTAGTAGCACCTTCAGATATAATATGGATAAGTTGGGTGATGTTTTTCATTTTCCTAACCACGACTCTTATTTGGCAATCAAGTTAATATTGGGTAAGTATTGGTTGAATGCTAATTTGCTACTATTGTTTATTTTCAAGTCGCCTCATAGTTTGCATGGACATATTTTTAAATTGGGAATTAGTTTGGATTATTGCAAATAAATTCATTCAGTCATATTAACTTTCTGAGTTAGAGTTCATAAATTGCATGATTCGTTATCATTTTCATTATGGTGGTTTTCCCTTGGGTGGCTTTATATCTCTTATTGAACTCTTGAGTAACAGTGGCTATGGGGATCTTTTGTTAGTGATTGGGGCAGGTATAATTGGTGATGACTTAGCATCTACAATCTTGGACTTGGAGTAGCTATTAGACAAGGTTGCCCCCGAGATCCTAGTGGCAAGATTTGATGGTCTTACCAATTATCATTTCATCTTGATTGATCTAGTTGGGCTAGTCCTCCTGCTACAGTGGTATTTGTTCCTTCAAGCAAGCATGGGATGATGCTTCGTACCCATTTCTAGTTCCCTTTCTCTCTTATTTGGAAGGATCAAGTCATTAGTTGGAGCCTCATGATTTTTTAGCATATTGTGCTTAGGATAATGTTATTTGGTTCTCTTATTTGGACACTGTCTCTTAGACTTTTTATTTGTCCAGTTTGCTTGTTATGGGTTTTCTATAATTCTTTTAGGGGATGGTGGTAGGCTTGTTTTTTAACTCATAGGGTAAAATTTACCTTATTGGATGGGATTTCTACTTTTGGATTATTTCAGCTTTATTTTACTAAAAGTGACTCTTATTTTTTCTTCCTTTATTATTATATGTAATATTTAGTGGCTTCTAGACACTTTTATTAAAAAAAAAATTAAAAGAATGATAATTCTTAAACTATAGATTTTGATTATATACAAATGTGTACATTATTATTAACAATTTCATCGTAGAGAAGTTAGACATTCCAGAAGAATACTTGTAAAAGTCAACCTTTTTTTTTGAAATGTGGCATAAGACATTAAACTTCAATGAAGATTAAAGAAAGTTATAGAATTGGGACCACATAGTGGTAGCCACAAAATGATATGCCCTTCCACCCATTTGTTGTTGAAAAGATTATTCCAAAATCCCTTACCCATATTTTGTGTTTCCACTAAAAAGTCTATAAGGAACATCAGAAGTATTCTCAACCATAAGCCATTTGAAAGAAGACATAGTTTTCCATACAAAAAGACTCTCATAGTCTTGAACCAGACAAAAGAAGGGAAGTTGATGGAGGAGGAGAAAATAGAAATGGGAGTGATATTAAAGTGGTATTCTTTTTCATCTTCTATCAAATCAAAATTGAACAACCAAGTGCTAGATTTGACCTGAAACTGTGCTTGTATGACATGGCAGATTGGAATGACAGGTACTTCAAATTGTATTTTCATGGAGACCAATCTATATGTTCTTTTGAATCTCTCCAATGCAATTGTCATTAGAGGGAAGACTACGTATTCCACCAATACATCGATCTTCTTGATTATTTCCTAGTGATGGTAATAGATGAGCCGAAGTCTGATAGTGCGTAAAAATTCAACAAGCACACCATTAGTTGCAACATGAAAAAAAATAACCTCCAAAAGGGCAAACACTTGAATCTATTCTATATATAGATAAAACATGCTCAAGAATTGAGAAAAGGGAGATGTTTTTCTACATGTATAAAGAGAGAAATTCTTCAAAACAAGTAAATGCCCTACATAAAGTCCATGCAAATAGTCATTAATCTTGTAGCAACCTCTCTAAAGAGTGCTTATGGATACACCCTGGCTCATTTCTCATCTATAATTACTAATATAGCTTCTCCAATTGCAAGTGAGTAAAATTTGAAGATCAAAATCAATTTCTACATGCTATACTCTGCATGATCCTTGTGTGCCATACTAGGAGAGAAGATGAGATAAAAATATTCTAGTGTTTCTACAATGTGAGCCCAAACAAGAAAATACAAATATGGAGAGGCATAGGTAGGCTGCAAGAGTGCTTACTTCAACATATTGCATTAATAACTCATATCTCAATCAATTTTGAGTTAATAGCAAGTGATATAAAAAATCTAAATGAAGGCCAACTCATAGTAAGAGAATGTTACCATGTTACCACCTTATGGTATGACACACATTCCTCATAAATGTGTCAAATCACAAGAAGGGACAAATGATATGACATCATAGCTTATTTTAACTGAAGTATCTCAAAATTAGTATAGTGGTAGAGTTTAAAACTAAATCATCCGCCAACTTTGGTGAAAATGAATGCCAAATTAAAACATGGAGGGAGCTCAATTAAAAAGTATTATTTTTCTTGGCCAAAATTCTTGTACAAGAAAAATTGAGTTGAAATATTTAATTTGCCCAAACCTACTTTTAGGACTCGTTCTCAACAAATATATTAGCAATCTACAAAACATGTCGTATCAAGTCAATGAATTTTTTAGTGGCTAATATTCACCAATTGGCTAATAGTATAAATTTGAGAATAAAAATTTTGCTAATAGTGCAAGATTTAAGGCAGCCTGAATTGCCACTTTTTTACAAAGTTTTGTTTGTCTTATTTACATCGCCATATAATTTACATTATTAATTTTTTAAACTCAAAGGTTTGCCATAATTTTTAATACATGATTAGTTTCTAGATTTGCCTAAACTTTAAGTTTATTATAGAAAGCTAAATTAATTTGCCAATAATATATCATAATTAATATTATTAGTTAAATTAGAGCTATATCACTAGTCTTTAGCCCCCATTATTAATTAAAAAGTAATCTAATAGTACTTGTTGTATTCTATGAGGTAAAATGTATCTACAATTTGTAATGCTAGGGGTGAGAGACTAGTAGTGAACCACTCTTTGTTTGGATCATCGTGTATGCAAATGTAGATAGCCAACTAGACCTCCATGTAGCTACTCCAATTGTCTACCTAAAAAATCAATTTGGTCCACATTTGGTAACATCTAACACGTGATGACATCTATACTCCTCATTCATACCTACAATGGAGTCTCCTTCGCACCTATTAAAATGCTAACAAAAAATCACTTCAAATTTATCTTTTGGACGATCAAATGAATCCATTTGACAAACCTATATATGTAGTAAGGTACTATTTAGAAAAATAATTCCAATGATTATAATATTAATATATATTTTAAGTTTATTATGACTTTGTATTTTTAGTTTTTCTAAACATAGATATTTCACCGTATTTCTACCTCTATGTTTGACACTTATGGAAAAATAGTAAATAAGAGAAACAAATTTTTAAAAAATATCTATGCCCTAGGTATTGAAGTTCTCTTTCTATCAAAAATAAATAAAAATGAAATTGGACAAGTAGATGACAAGTTATAAGCTATGTAGTCAAGGTATGTCAAAATTACGGTTTAGTCAACTTCAAATGTTAATAAAATATGCAATATTCATGATAATGACATTAAACCAATTGCATGTCCTTCGTATGGATGTTACAAAACTAAATTCTAAAGAAGCACATTGATATCTATTTTAGAAAAAAATTTATGCTCTATGAAAACAATGAAACTCTTTGAAAAAGACGTTTTCAGCAACATACCAATTTTTGTGGGAGAAAGAAAAAACCATTCAAATAAATTCAAAAATAAAAATAAAAAATATATTTAGAATCTAGATAAAAAAAACCTAAAAGACTCTAATTTACTTCATCTTCTGATTTCAAACGGTTTAACGAAAATATGCATCTGAATCTGAAATTTTTTTCAAAATGTAGAGTTCAGTGTCCGTTAAGGTAAAAAAGTGTAACCCACTATTGTGGATTCACCCGTAGCCAATGAAGGAATGCCAATCCTTCTACTATATTTACTATGTGTCTTGTCATGTTTCACCGCCATTCATCGTGCTCAATAACCAACACAACAACCACATGACATTTTATTTTCTCCCAACTCCCTACTAGCTTTCTCTTGTTCTTTCACATAGTTTATGGAGTGTTCCTCACTATAGGATCCAATATTGGGATGTAGAAGAGCATAAAATAGCCCTTCCAATTGTATTTTATGGTAACCTTGACATCAGTACAAGTAGTTGTTCAATATGCACATTGAAAACCAATAGTGCAAGTCGCCTTTTCACTTTAGGTAAGAAGTGACTACCTTTTTTTGTTGATTATTTCCTTTCCCCAAGGTTGTGCATGCCATGTCTAAATAGGGTGCACTCAATTGTTTTGGTCTAGTTGTCTATTTCATTTAGTTTGGCAAGCACATTCTTCTACAAAGTAGCTCATATAGGTTGACCTAGAAAGTGTGAAGGCTTCAACCAATACAGGGAAGATGAATCTCCATATGTTCATCCCAGGTGTGGAATTTTTTTCTTCATTAAGATTTCCATTATTGTGTTCTTTGGCTTTCTTGTCTTTATTTTAAAGTTTACTGCCTAACTCATTTTTTTACTGCATTTGTGTAGTAATAATTTGTGTGATTTTCTGGTATAGCTGGTCAGGTTTATAAAATCTTGTATTTCACAACTCACACTTGCTTGGTTATTTGGCCAAGTGGGACCCCCTTATTCTTTTTTCTTGTCTTATTTCATCTTTTTTTTTGGAGTTTTATTTTCATTGTCGAGGACCTCGCTAGCCATAAAATTAGGGAGGTTAGATTATGAAATAATTACTGATATCTCAATGCCTAGTTAGTGAAGCCACTCTTCATGTTTTTCTTTTGTTATCTCTTTTCCTTTTATCCTTTTCTCATTTAGGTATTTTGTTGTGTTTCTGATGCAGGAGCATCTTGGGTCCTTGCCAATCCTGTGTCACCAAAAACATTTTGGAGTTTGTTTGTGTTGCTCAGTTCCTTCTTTGATCGAGTTCATTGGTAGTTGGTCGGTTTCCTTTGGTTACCGAGTGTGGTCAGTTATCTCCTAGGCGGTTGGTTGTTTCACTAGCGCTCGGTGATGCTTGTCTGTTGCTCGATCACCCTTGCTTACCGAGTAGTTTCTTTTGAGTTCCTGTTGAGCCGACTTGTGCATTTATGTTGGGTCACAGATTTAATGTTGGATTCCATCATTGGGAAGTGTGTGGTCCCAGATCTGACCGTTCCTTCCATTGATTATGGATCTAAAGGCCGACTCAGTTCGGTAGACTCTTGTATAAATGTAGTTGTTTGGTTGTAGTTTAGGAGGTAGTTCAGATAGAAGATAGGAGATAGGAGATTAGAGATTATTGACAGATCCTCACATGTTTCAGGACTTCTGTAGTTCATTGTAATATCTATCCTTAACTAGGAAGGCCTTATAGCCCGGCATGTATAATTCTATTTGATGAAAAGTAATGAAAGATCTTGCATTCTCTCTCTCACTGATGTGTGTTGTTGCTTCCGCATGTTGTTGAGCAGGCTAGATCATTAAGGTGTGCCATTGTTTGGCCCCTTTGGTCTTGCCCTTGTGTTAGTTTCTTTTCTATTGGGCTTTGGGGGTTCGAAGGTAATAAGTTGACTTAGCATGCTTAGTATCCAAAATATGAAGTATTTTCTTTCTTGAAATGAGGAACCAATTATTTTTGGGTTTTGGCCCGTGTCAAGACCCTTGATCCCCAAAAAGGATAGGAGATCTCATCACTCATGATCCTTGATATTGTTGTTGGCATTGTTGTCATTGATGTCAAAACTAGGGTATCAGTTGGTTATTCTTTGAGTGATGAACATAATTAATCTATCTTATGCAGTACTATATGATAACATATATTATGGATGGTTATCCTTTGTTTGGTAATGGTGGTATATCTTTTCAGTTATCCTATGGATGAAGTTTGTATGGTTGTTGTATTTAGAGTTCTTTTCGAGTATCATTTGGTATTTTCTCATTCATGTAGGGTGTCAAGAATTGTGGTATAACAATTGTATTCAATCTTTAGACCATTGCTTCTCAATCTTACTCTTTGGTTGGCACTTAATTTTTTGGTGATCAAGATGTGGTCTTAGTTGTAGCATTTACATTGGTCCTAGAATATGTTTATCTTTCACTACTAAAGAATCTTAGTTTGGTATCAATAAAAAAGGAAATTTAATCCCTCTTGAAACCAATGGTGGAAACTCCAACAGCTTTCTAAATGTAGCCCTATCCTTGTAAAACTCCTAAAAAATCTCCAACGATTGAATCGAGAAACATCACCATAGATGATTCACAAAAAGCCCAAATGCATTGCACCTAAGGGAACAATTGGAACACAAAAATTAGGGGGCAAAAAATGTAACAAAATCACCTTTGCAGACCCTCTATTATCTTCTTCATCTCTTTTCTCCTCACCTTTCTCAACATTTAAAACCTTAACTTTTCTCCCTCCACTCCCACTTCCCACCATTAAAATTCTATCACCATTTCATAGTTGATAGTGGAAGTCATTATACTTTTATCTTTACTAAAACATTTAAGGGGCTATTAGATTAAAGTACATTGCATCAATTATCTTCTAAAATTTTGGTCCATGTTCTTAATCATTCTTCTTACGAAGTTGTCAAGTTCATTTTTTATTTTTTCATATTGATCATTTATAAATGATGATATTATTTGTAGGTCTTCTAATGACACTACATGAGGTATAATTACATATCTTAATCATATTCTTCAATTGAATCCAATACCAATAGTGGCTCTTCAAAGAGTCAAACATTGTGATTTGTATGTTATCAACCACCAAGAATATCATAATGGTATGTATAAAGTGTAGCCCCTTTTTATTTTTGTAAATGGAACATATGTGGATATAATCTTTAAAAATACTCTTGAATAATAGCTAACTCAACCATTACATATGTTGGTTATTATAGTGGTGCACTTGTAGGTTTGTATATGAAATCTAATGGAAAGAGGGCCTTAGTGTGAGGATGGAAATTAATAACTTATTCATTCAAATTTCTAGTTTTAACATTTTCTTTATGGAATTAGTAACATGGTTGAAATTCAATCTTAAAGGAGTTTAACACTTTTTTTTATTGTTCCTTTTCTTGGTTTGGTATAATTGGATATTATTTTATATCAATATTTAAGAGCTATGTAAAGTGATTAAAATTTGATAATTTTACCATAAAACAAAAAAATCAAAGTAGTAAACATAAAGGCTCCTTTTCAAAAAATGAGATTCATTTACTAGCCTATAGCTCTAATCTAGAGTCTAGAATATGTAGAGCTATGGAGAAATCTACCATACGCTAAGTGTGTCTTGGTGAGGAGAGGGTTTCATATTATTGATGAGAAGGCTCTATAGATATTTTTTGATGTTGTTGAGTGGATCGACACCACAAGTTAGTCAAGCTGCCTATTTTTCTATTATTAAATGCCCAATGCATATGAATTTGCCATTGGTTTTTTGATTGGTCATATTTAATTATTATTTTTTCCAATGGAAGCTACATAGCTCCAATGCTATAACATGGTATCTTTTTCCTAAACTATCATATGTGTGCATTATTTCGCCCATGTATTGACCAACAACCAATATATGGTTCATTTTCCAAGGAAACGGTTGCTTCTAGTAATAGAGTGTTTAACAAGGTGTAAACAAATGGAGGCGTGCCTTGTAAATTTTATATTTATTATTATAGAGGTCTTACACCTCTTAGCTATGTTTTTTTCTTGGCCTATAGTGTATTTAGACTATATATTGAACTTATGTTTAAACTCATTTTCCCTTCTTCATTTTTTTATTTTTTTTTTTGGCATACTTCTCCCCTTCAAGGATTGGCATGTAGAAATTTGATTCTAGTTTTTCTACATTTCTATGATTTTATTTTATAGATTAGTGACCTGTAATAGATCCATAGAAGTTATTTATTTTAATAAATATTTAAAAGCACAAACTATTGAAGATTAAATGGTACAATATTTTGTTTGATCGGAAGAAAATCATAAAGCAATGCTGCAAAAGGACATCAGCCTTTTTTTTCAGTGCACTTCCATTTCAATACTACTTTTATTTGTCTTTAGTAAACAGTAACCTACTTGGGTCAAAGCATTCAGTGATATTACAAGGAAAAGGAAATAGGGCAAATGGGAGGAAAAGAGGAGAGTGAGCTTGGACAATGAAATCAATGTAAAGTTGTATAAACATTGTCTGCATTGTTGGAAATGAATCATTAAGGGTCCATTTGGTTCCTTAACTTGAAATAGTCATTATTTAATGCGAGAATTAAATAATTTGTCGTTTGTGGCCATTTTTTTAATTTTTGAATTAGAAAATTAATCCTCATTTTTTGGCCAATGATTGGATTAATTAATTCCAAAAAAAACTTAGAATTCATTTTTTATTCTAGAATATGCTTTTCATGAATTCGAAATTACAACAAAATGTATAAGTTTTTCGGGTCCATGCGTGAACAGTTAAGGGATTATAATCTTATTTTTTATATAAATTTTTTTATAATCTTATTTTTTTTAAGTTAATAATACATATTTTAATTTAAAAATATATAAGTTAAAAATACATAAATATTTTAATTAAAAAACCAATAACAAAAATGATAAGTTCAAAAATTTAAAATTTGTAAAAAAATATTTTTTAAATTATAATTTTTTAATAAGTTAAAAATATATATTGTTCAAATTAATTTAAAAAATAAAAAGTAATCCTTATTCCAATTCCACATTATGAAATTCAAATGCATAATAGATTATTCCAGCTTTCGTTTTCAGGATTAATTAATCTGAAAATAGATCCGTATTCTAAAATAGGCCTATTCTGAATAAATTAATTCCATGCACCAATCGAAAAGAAAAGTGTGAAAATTGGGAGTGAACTTATCCTGTTTACTTTGGCCAAAGTGTGAAAGTAATGACAATAAAAATAAAGTAAAGTCGTGCTTCATGTGGGGCAGTCTACATGCACGAAAATGAGTGGGAAACAGTAAATATTAATTGCCAAATGACACGAATCTGTTTTTTAAGCCCGTAGGCACTCCGAGATCTATTTAAACAAGTCTTTCCATGCAATAGTCATGATGTTTCCGGAGTCACACAGCTACAAAACTGGCTAACTGTTTTGATGTAAAATCTATTTATTGAGTTGAGATTGTTTTGAAATCCAGAAAAAATTGTTATGAGTGAGTTTTTTTGGTGAATACAGCTTTTGTTGTGAAACAAATCCTCCTAGTAAAGTGAAGGCTGCAGCAAACGACACTGTCGCAATCAACACCGCGTTTATGGATAAATTTTGGAGTCGGCAATGCACCATGGATTTGATGCACTTTTATGATCTGCACGAATGAGAATATCATCTAGAATAAAATCATGAAGAGAAAGCACTTAAAATATAAATGTAAGAAATATGCTAAATCACTCAAACTAATTACTTACACTCTGGTAAAGTGCTGCATCCTTTTCAATTTTCTCCATTGCTATCTGTAGTGCAGTTCGCTCTGTGTTGTCACGATGATTAAGGGACTCCCTTGACATTAACGACAACGACATATTTTTTAATTGGTATAATTCCCGGATATCAGGTGTTTGAGAAAGCCTCACTGCATTTATTACAGCTAGATGAAGAGGTTTTATGCCGTTGTTGTCAACCACTTCTCTACAATCTCAGCCATATCTTAGTAGAGATGGATAGATTCATTCATATTAGCTCTCAGAAATTCAGGATACCATTGAACTCAGGGAATATTAATTTTTATATATGTGTCTTGGCTGTCGTCAATGGTGTCCCACGAAAAGTTAAGAGTATTTTTAAACGAGTTAGTCTGAAACGAAAAGAGTCTGAGTATTAGATTGAGATTGGTTTTCCAAAAGGTAGCCGATTTTGTTGAATGGAAATGGAATTTCTTATAGTTCACACGTTTAGACGATATTATATAATTAAGAATAGAATAGAATATGAAGCCAGTAAAGAAGAATATGCTCATACATGCATTTTGCATAATTCATAATTAATAAATACATGATTAGGGTAAGTTATGCCTTGTATTACCTTTATTCAATTATCTAGAAACCGGTCACGTTTATCAATTTTCATTAACTTTACAAAGATTATTAACAAAAAAATCATCATAAAAATAAATAGGGAAGAGATTTGTTCGTGCAAATAAATTCCATAAGAAAAGACTGAAAGACAAGTAAACATCGCTAAAGAGGATCATGTTTGTCCAAGCAGACGTCATTAAAGTTGATGGATGGCCCTACAAAGACTGGTAAGTAAAGTCTGTTTCTCGGTTGACATTTGCGTTTTCTATTGCCCTTTACAACAAGAAATTAGTAGCAAGAGTTTTTCATTAAAAAGTCTATATTAAAATTTAACTGGCTATCCAACTCGTACAGATGTGCTCTCTGGTTATTTGATAATTATTTTTGTTGTTGGAAATGATGGACGTAGACTTTAACAAATCCATCTTTCTCGGATGCTGCTGCTTGTGAAACGAGCGGTGCATATGTGTTCGGATTCTATTCATTTATTCAGCCCGCTGTGCTGCACTCTTAACTAAGGATTTGGGGTGGGTCCATGTGGATTCTTAGGGGTCTGTTTGTTTGCTGGAATTAGATTGGAATTGGGATTGTCAAATTTCGGAATTGACATTTTCGATGTTTGTGTTCAAAACATAAAACTGGAATAGGAATTTGTTAATTCCCATTTATACCCAAAACCAGCATGAATCTTCCATCTAAATAGGTGGAAATGGAAAATCAATTCCAATTCCACTTAAATGGAATTTGGGGGTAAAACAAAATTTATAATATTTTAAAATTCATATACAAACAACATTTTCCATCTTCTCAATTTGAATTCCAGGTGAACCAAACGGTTCCAGTCATATTTCAAAAATTATTTTCCGGATTTAAAACTTCCAGAATTGTCAAATATTGGAATTTGACAATTCCAACGTTATTTAATTCCAACAACTAAACGGACCCTTAAAGATGTTCTAAACATGTTAATGGTGTGAATTTTTTCTCTGTTGGGGTAAAATCAAAGAATGAAGATTAACTTTAGATCAAATGGGGTTTGAAAGAGTATCTTTGTAGACTTTGATCTCTCTTGATTCATATAATTGTATCTTTGTAGACATTGACTTCTCTTGATTCATTTAGATTCTTATTAGATATTATGAATTGGATTTAATAGGTGGATTAAGAAATTTTTGTTTTCAAATGTTGTTTATCTTAAGATTATGACTATCTTTAGCGAAATTGTCTAAAATATGTATGAGTATTCTTCTCCTTATAAAGGGATAACTATGGTGAAAGCAAATGTAAACATAAAAGCCTCAATTAGTATTAACTAGGTTTATTCTATGTGGCATCATATTATTGGAAGTACTAATATTCATTAGAAAAAAAGGATTTATCTAAGGGAAATTCAAATAATAGATTTAATATTATAAAGATTATTGAGGATCTTATTTCTACAGTACCTAGAAAAGACTTTATCGACTTTAGTTCAAAATAATTTGAACAATTAGGACATATTATTTCTTGATTATTCTTGGCTCTCATTGTTAGAAGTCTCATATATTTATAATACACAAGCACTTGGTTCAAAAAGGGTTTGGTGGACATCACAAAAAAAAATTGATTAAGATTGATTTGAGTTATATGGTTCTTGTAGCTGAAAAATATAGAGATTATGCCATGTCAATGATCTTTCATGATATTGGAGTTAAATAAGGTGTTTGCATCAAAATGAAAAATCCCACATCACTAGTTCTTTGATAAAGGTTCTTCAATGGGAAAAAATATTCAAGAGAAAGTAGAAATGAAAAAGGAAACATTCATTGAATTTGAAGTGATTTATCTGAGAAAGAGAAAATGAAAAAAGAAAAATTCATTGAACCTAGAACTATTTATACTTCACTTTCCCATTTCTCTCTCTCCTTCAAAAATGATTGTTCTCTCATTAAATTTTAATGGTTTGGATCTAGATCCTTTTGTTACAAGGCTATCCAAGATCTCATTAAAACTCATAAATCTTAGATTATTTACCTATAAAAAAATATTTATTGAGTACATATTTTCTATAATTATTTTATTGTTGAAAGGAAGTCAATTTTAATGTATGGGTGTACAACAATTTGTTGGTGTTTAGCTTTTTAGGACTCTTATCTACTTAGACCTTTCTTTTGGTTAATTTTTAAGTATTCCTTGTCTTTTCTAGGAGCATCTTTTGAATCCATAATCAAATTTTATTATATAGTATTTATGTGCTAACAAATTCTTATGTCTTCCTTTGTGCTTTCTTTCTTTGTTGTTGCTTTTGGTGAATATTCAATTTCTAGTTGGGAAGACTCTATTGTCTTTGGATGTGTGATTGAGGGTACCCTTCTTATCTTGTTCATCTTTGTTGTTCCTATAAAGGTGGGTTCCTCTCTTATTGAGGTGGGGAGGATTTTCATAGGAGAGTGGTCAATTGAATGCTAGGGTATTTCTTTTGTTGGATGGATATTGGTTGTGGGAGCCATTTTAAAACCCACTCTGGAGGTTTTGGTGGCCTCGTTAAAGGTCAAGTTAAGGGAGTCTTGAAAAAACCTTGGGTGGAGGTTTGGAGAGCCTTTAAAAAATCATTATCTTTAGTTGGTTCTTCATTGTTTGATCTCTTGAGGTTGTTTGTGAAGGTTAGGGGATCTTGTCAAAAACCCTTTGTTTTCCTCCAACTATTTATGGATTGGGAGGTTCATCTGTATTTGGATAGAATCTTCAAAGTCTATCTAAATGTCTATTTTTTTAAGGTTTTGGGAACCCTATCAAAACCTAAGGTTTGTGGTTATGAGTACAAGAAAAACCCATGGTTTCTTAATTAAGTTTAAGAAAATATCTATTGTGTAGGGCCTTGGCCTACTATATTGTTACAGTTGGAGTTATTTCTTGTTCCTATCTTTTAGGTTCTTGATTGTTCATTGTTGATTGTTTGGGCTCTACTATTTGTAGCTGGTTGGTTTTGGGTTCTAGATCCTACAGAAATCTATTTGTAATGGGTTTTGGGGGCCCATCAAAGACTATTTTAACCTTGATTAAAAAACAAATCCTTGAGGAAAGGCATTTTTTGGGGGTTCACATTGTAGATTTTATCTACCCTGGCCTTCATCTAGACAAGTTTGAGTTGATTGAAGGAAGTGCAAAAGTGAGAGAATGAGTAGAATTGAGAAAATTTGAAAATCTAATTTTTGGTATTTTTCTATGTTGTAGAAAAGTATATTTTCAGAGGCCTTCAGAGCATAATTCAGGGGGTTGAAACTGTCATTCGTCCCCCAACATGGTGTGTCAAAGGTAGGATGTTGAGAGACTAAAATTAGATCTCCTGAAGACCTTTCCAATGATTTATGTCATTACAAATTCGGAGCAATGAGCGGAAAGTTACGATCTTGCAAAGTTGGGGTAGCAGAATGCCAAAATGGCATGATTTGTACTAGTCTTGCAAGCCTCTTTTCCTTCAAATACTTCATCTTCCAAATTGCACTCACTTCAGAGAGCACCAAGCATCAACACCGTAGAGTTTTTGAAGGTTCAAGGGGAGGCAAATACAAAGGAAATTTCACCAATGTGCCACTCTTTGACATCGCAAAGCTTCAAATGCCTCCATGTGAAGTTTTCCCTCTCCATGTTCCGCTATTGTGACACGTTTCCAACTCATGGTCGCATCATTCAAAAGGTAGCAGGGCCCATATTCTTCAAGGAAAAATGCCTCTTTTCAGTTAATGGTGAATCAAGAGGTAGATTTGATTCGAGTTTGCAATCACCTCCATGCGCGAAAAACAAGGAACCACTATGAGTGGAGTTGGGATTTTATTCCCTCATGGTGGCAAGGTGTTTGCAAAAGGCATAGGTGGCATCCATGTTGCGCATGTGGAAGAAGAATAATGATGTAGAGATCATAATGTTGAGATAGTTGTAGTAACCACATGATATTTCTTCTACATGGCATAAACATAGAGCCCTTCTCGGTTGCATTTTCAAGATTTTATTTTGGGATTTCTTTCTATAAAAGACCTACAGGCACATTGGAGGCTTCTGGAGATTTTAGTTAGGGCTAGAATTTCTTTTCTCAGAGTATTTCATTCATTGTATAGCATAACACTATAACATAGTTGTATTTGCATTCTACTGACACTAGTCTTGTAATCTCTGCATAATTAATAGAAGAAATATATTGGTCTATGCCTTGTGTTTCTTTTACTATGTATTTCTTATTTTTTTGTAGATGTTTTTAAGGTTCTGTGTTATTTCTTAATAAATATAGCGATCATCTGTTGATTTTAGGCTCTTATAAGCTATCATTGATTTACAAATTATTGGATCATGTCTAATTACTCTTTCAATGCTTGTGGTCTAGGGTTACACCATGCCATTTTGGTGAACAAAATTCTCTAAGAATAGTCATTTTAGTAAGATAATAAGGGTGTTTTTCCCTCAATCTATAATGGGTTCTTCTCATGGGAAGATATGAATACTTTGCCCTGTGTCTAGGATCTTGTCATCATGTTCTCTTTCCAACAATGAAGAGTCTATGGTATTCTATGCTCATTTCTGGGGTTTGACACTCTTATTATTGCTAACAAGAACTAGAAGGTTTTCAAAAGCTCTGGTGAATTTCCTCAATTTTATATGAATTCATTCCCCTTTCCCAAACCCACAAAGAGAAGAGCTAGATTCTTAAAATCCTAAAGGTTGCTTTGCAGGGCACACTCTTATCCCACACCTACAAGGCTAATGCAATCAAGGGAGGAGAAATCCCCAAAGGAAATGTCAAACCTTGTAGCTAGAGATAACATAGCAGAAATGACAAGATGAGACAAATATAACACTAGAAAATTATAGGGAATCAAACTTCATATCATAAGATTGCAAGAAAATACCACAGATTCAATCAACAAGAAATCTACCTTCATACATGTCAAGCTATAAGGCCTACCCAGTTACAACCTTACAATATGAATAAATCAACCCTTTGATCCTTCACATATATTCTACCTCTATTCCATTTTCTCTTTGCTATGCTCCCCTCTCTAAACACAAACTAGAACCCTACTTATATACAAGATTACTAGCCACAAGTCATATTATCCAATCATCAATCCTAAGATAAAGAAGATATTTTACAACAAATAGGGCATGAACCAAATTCATAGGAAAAAACCCCAATAAGTATATCATGATGTGTGATCATACAAAGAGGTTGGCCATGAACATAATAACATTGAATAATGTGCCATGAGCAATCACAAACCATGAATCTTCACCACAAGATGGATCTCACCACCCCAACTGTTAAAAAATAAAACCAATATAGGATCGATTGCAATCATAAGATAACTTTATCTAGATACATCAGATTGAGATGTGGTCAAAGAGATAAGACCCTCATGGTGTCAAGAACACATCATAGAGACCATATAAGATGGTGTGCCAGCTAGATCGACCACACTTAGAAATAATAGAAACTACCTAACCAGAAGAGTGAATAAACAAATTAAAAGGAAATCTTTTTGGGTGATGCAAGTTTTCCAACAACCCAAGGATGCACCTACATCAAATACCCTAGGTGAATAAAAGATGAACATCTATAAAGGATTTTATGAACATCTTAAGGGATTCAGGACATAAATACCATGCTCATTTTTTACCCATAAATCTTCTTTTCCTGCAACCTTCTTAATCTAAAAATGGCTACATCTACTATCCATATCTTGTATTCCAATAGTGTACCTTCCTTCATCTAATTTAGATCTTTTACTATTTTTACAACCTATGTTTTGACTCTTCACTTTACACTTACTTCTTCAATTTCTCCTACAGTTAGTAACTATTTGCTTCCCTTTTTATAGTTCAACTCCACTTCTGACATCAAGTAACATCTCATATCTCCACACAAAATCTTGTTGCTCAACTAAATTCAACTCCCCAGTAACATGCAGCAACATTCGTTTATCTATGACCTTATTCCCCATAAATTTAGTTTCATTCATCAATTACCCAAGAAGCTCTGCAACCTTAATAACCTTCTCAACCACCTACTACAAACCTAACACCTTCTAATGTATAACACTCTGATCTCATAAGGTGTAAGTCCTCATCACACTTAGGTTCCTAGCTTTCCTTCCTTCCTCCTTCAAAATAATTAAAGTAAACCTTTTTCCCTCCTTCATGATAGCTACCACATTCCTTCGGTAATCATAAATAGCTCCAACATTATATTGCAAAAGGTCTACCCAACAAGTCATAGCAAGCACCCATATCCACCACATCACACAACACCTCATCCTAGTAAGGACCAATATTGAACTTAACCCATGATTTCTCTTTCACCTCTACCATGTGGTCATCCTAAAATCAAATTACCCCATAGGGACAAGGGTGTGTAAGTCTCCTCAAACACTAATTCTATAACATATCCTCTGATACAAGATTTTTTGTAATACCATTGTCCATAATCACTTTGCAACATTTACCTCCCAACTTGCAAATTGTCTTAAACAATTGCCTTCTATGCTCAAGCTCTGGTTCTTTGGTGCTCAACATGACTCTCCTGAACATCAAAGATTCTCCCATCTCAGGTGTTGCTTCATTTCTAACAAGTTCTCCTTATATCAGTTCCTCATGTACCACTAAGTTTTGTTTGTCCTTGCTAGAACTACTCAAACATTAGAAAGCTCTATGTCCAATATTTCCACATTAGATACAAGTGCCTTTGAAATCCTTGTTGCCTCTAATCTTGACATGAATCTTTTGATCAATTTCTTCTTCAATCATCAATTTATCCTTTCCCTTATCATTCACGAGTTTATCCCTAACCCTAGGGATAACGTGTCCTCTTTTTAACTTATCTTCTACCTTTAGGGCATACGTTGCATACCAGGGTCTCAGTGCTTGTTTCAATCCATACAATGCTTTCTTCAATCAAAAAACCATGTCACCTTAATGAGTCAAAGGAAAACCATGAGGTTTCTCAACATAGACTTCCTCTTCCAATTCTCCATTCAAAAATATAGACTTAACATCCATCTGATATACCTTGAAATCTTTGTAAGTAGCATATGCAAGAAATATTCTAACAACTTCAATTCTAGCAATAGGGACAAAGGTCTCCTCAAAGTCAATGCCTTACATCTATGAATATCCTTTACAAAAAAATCTATCTTTATTCCTTACTACTTCACCATCTTCATTTAGTTTATTAATAAATACCCATTTAGTTCCGATCACATTCTTATCTTTCAGTTTGGGAACTAAAATTCATGTTTTGTTCTTTTCAATCTATTCTAACTCGTCTTTCATTCCCTTAACCCAAATTTCATATTTTCTTCAACATTCTTAGGTTCAACTTTAGAAATCAAACAAATTTCATCTATATTTCTAGCATGTCTTCCTCAAGTCAAAACACCTTGATTCCTATCACCAATAATTTGATTTTCTAAATGATTCATTATTACATACCTTGGATTCATATTTCCTTTTATAGCAGGCTCTTGCGCTTCCACTTCATCCTCATTAGCAATTTCCTCATCCTGTTCTACCGATCCATTCTGATTCTTATTCACATTTTGTGCTTGCAGAATCTTATTCTGATTCACATTTTGTGCTTGTAGAATCTGATTCCCTTCTTCATCATCTGACTCATAACTACAAGATATGTTATGTTTCTAATAACTTTCATCCACTTTCACATTAGTACTTTCAACCATCTTCCTCAACCTATTGTTATAAAACTTATATGTTTTTCTCTTAGTAGAATAAATAAGAAAAATACTTTCATCACATCTAGGATCAAATTTACCTGAGTCTTCAGCTCTCTTGATATAACATTTGCTTCCAAATATTCTAAAATTATTCACTATAGGGATATGAACATATCAAATTTTATAGGGTTTCTTACTAGTACCTTTCTTTATATGAACTTGGTTCAATGTATAGACTACAATGCTAACTGCTTCTCTCCAGTAGATCTAAGGTACATTTCCTTCCATCATTACAATTCTTGTAGTGTCAAGAATAGATTTGTTCCTTCACTCTATGATTCCATTCTATTGTGGGCTTTGCAAAGTTGACATCTATCTCTTTATTTCATTCTCTTCACAATATGCATTAAACTCTCCCAAAGTACATTCTACAACTATGTATGATCTTAGGCATTTCAGCTTTATTCCTATCTCAGTCTCAACCATAGCTCTAAAGATATTGAATTATCAAATGCTTTAGATTTTTCTTTCAAAAATGTAACCTGAATCATCCTTGAATAATTATCAATGAACAATATGAAATATTTATCTCCATAATAACTCCTAGTCCTAGTCTTGTTGGGTCCACTCAATAGTCTATTGGTGTTTCTGTTGGCACTGTTCCTCTTGGATTTATTTCTCCCAATAATTATTTTGTTGTTATTGTTCCTCCAGTTGGTTCTAGTCTTGCTAGGTCTAATGTCATCTCTGCTAGTAGCTATGGTGTTGGACAGTCTGCAAGTGTCTTTTTTGCTGGTTCTGTTCTGGTTGGGTATGTTGGTTTCCTTCCAACTATTTTTGTTTCAGATGGTCTTTCTATTGCTGCAAATAATTTTGGACCTGATGTTTCTCCCTTGCATATGGAGGCAGGTCCCTTGGTTGGTTCTATCCAGACTTCTTCTACTTCTCTATTGAGACCTTCCTCTCAAGATTGGCAGGAGAAGGCTTCTTTGGTAGAGGAGGGGTGGACCCCAGTTACTGGTAAACATCATAAAAAGTCCTCTCTACAATTTTATATGACTCTCCACTCCCAGAAGAAGGGAGGTAATGGAAAATCTTAGATTTTGTCTTGGGCTACTTCCCTTTTCTTGCTGGCAGTGTTCTTTCTTGGCTAGCTGGGGGCTTTTAGCTAGTCTTATCTCTTTGGCAGTGTTTCTTTGTGAGGAGTTTGGGGTGTTTGGGCTTTTCTTTTGGCTGGACTATTGTATTTATGGAACTCTTATAGTGTTATCTTAAGTTCCAGTATTGTATAGGGTTTTTTGGTCCCTTCAAAACCTATTATTACCTTAATCAAAAACTCCTAGTCCTAGTTGTGGGACCACATAAATCTATATGCACCAAATATAACAATCCACTTGAAAAATAAATCTTTCTCTTAAAAGTAGATTTAGTTAACTTACCCAACTAACATTCCTTACACATTGCATTAGCAGTCTTCAACAATCTAGGCAAATCTCTAATAGAATTCGTAGTGCTCAACCTCACAATATTATCAAATTTTACATCACAAAACCTTTTGTGCCACAACCAAATGTCATCAATTTTATCAATCAAGCATCTATTCTTTGTGTTATTCAAATAAAATGCATTACCTCTGGTCTTGGAGCCTAATGCAATCTCATTTCCAAAACTTCCCATGATCATACACTTTTCATCCTTGAATTGTAAGATGTAACCTTTATCAACATGTTGTCCAACACTCAAAAGATTATGTTTCAATCCTTCAACATGTAAGACATCATCAATATTATTCTTACCATAAAGTGTAATCAAACCTCTTCCTTCAATCATACAAGGAGTATTAGCTAGGAACACTACCATCATACCTTTGCAATTTGACAAATTTATTCTTATCTCAAATAATGTGATGTGAATAACCACTATTTATTACCCATTCATCTTTTATTTCAACATGTGCAACTAGGGAATTTTTTTCATTCAAGAAATTAATATTCTCATCTCTAATAGAAATAAACACAATTTCATCTTCACACTTTTCAAACTCATCAATAGTAACACCTTCGAAAAACACTTCTTATGATATTTAGGATGAAACGTTCTAGGCTTATACTTTGGTACTCTTGCAGGACATCTATGGGAAAAATGACCAATCTTATTACATGAAAATCATTTCAAAGGTAGCTTCCCTTCATTCTTACCTACTCCCTTAGGCCCTCTCCTTGTAATTAGGGCTTCTAGCTCTTTCATATTTATTCCCTCTTCTTTAATCTCTTCCCATTCCTTAGGATATCTAGATCCATATTTAGAAGAACTTTCACCAAAATCATACTTTTGCTTATCCTTAGAAACAATAGCTTTAAATGTAGATTCAACTTTAGGAAGACTATCACCAAATCTTGTCATTTCAAAAGCAGATAACTTATCAACCAATGTATCCCTAGTCACAGTAGACATGGTCATGATTTCTTCAATTGCAACAACTTTGTTGTCATAAGGAGGCAAAGATCTCAGTATCTTAGAAACAATTTTATTTTCCTCCAATTTTCTACCTACACTTCTGATTCCAAAAACAAGTTTGTCCACCTTCTAAACATAGGCATGAATATTTGCATCCTCATTCATTCTCAAAGATTCCAACTTTCCTTTTAGACTTTGCAGCTTTACTTTCTTCACATAGGCGTCTCCTTCATGTAAAGCTTCCAATTTTATCCATATCTCATATGCAGTCTCTAACTACATAACTTTTGTATATTCAACATCTGATAAGGCACTCAATAAATCTTATTTTTTTGTGGAAGCCCAATTAAGGGAAAAACCACGATGGGAATCAAACCCGCAAGATATACTAGCATAATAATCCTATTAAAGGTACAAATGGAAATGCACTTGCCTCTAGGGTTACACCCTAGAGATCACAACTCAAATACAATAGAGAGAAACAACCCTAAAATTACAATAAGGGATACAACCCAAAATGGACTATAATCCACTGATTCATGAACTAATTGATAGCAACTCTAACATGACAATACAGCTTTGATGAAGTGCAATAAATCTCTGTCTCAATTATAGATTCCACTCATACATCTTCCCACAATCTTTCTACATCCACTCACATACTTCTCTCATCCTTTGCACATACAATTGATTACAACTTTATATACATTACATCAACTTATTCTCAAAAGGTCGACCAAGGACCTAATTACAAGATATTACATTGAATACAATACAAACATTAATGTGATCCAAGACATGTCAGCAAAGACATAGCTAAAAACCAAATCTTTGACCTCGAATATGCTTTAGATTCACAAATTCTATCACGATCCTTTACAACATGCTACACCACCAAGATGGCCAAGAACAAATAAGAATACCAACACGTCACAGGAAAACTACTAAATTTGATCACATAACCCAATGTAATCTAGAACCATGAATAGGATATGATCTAGAAACATTAGGAAACAACATGAAATGCCACATAAACATCTCAAAATTTATATATATCTTTGTTGGAATTTGATGAAGAAGTTGGGGAGATTGTTGGCATTTTATGCGGTGAATTCTAAAGTGTTTTCATTGTTGGCAACAAATCCTTTAGGATGATTGAATCTATTTTACCGATGATAAAGATAACTGCATAAGGAATTCCCTAAGTATCCAATATATCAGTGATAACACAGTCAATCATGGTAAATGTGATGCATCATGATGATCTGGACAATTATGGTGATGCAATTGGACAAGAAGAATCTGTAGAGTCATGTCAACCTACATCTATGATTGTGTAAGAATATTCGAAGCATATATGAATATTTGGAAGAAATATAAGTGTTATCGGCTAGAACAGCCAACCAGTCATGAAAGGTGATGAAATCAAGGTAGCAGTTGGATTAAAGTTAATAATTTATTTTTTTTTGAATTGTTTTTTTGAGAGCCAACCTCGAGGATCATAATTTCCTATGTTGGCATGATCACTTATGAAATTTGGATGGATTTCAGAGGCTGACATCAATAAAATGTTTTCGGGTTACTCCACCAACCTAAATGTTTGTATAAGAGATAAAAGTGTAAAGAAAAAGAGGAAGTTATATGTTGTGATGATTGTGATTGTTGAAGGTGAAGTTTGTCTAATTAGAATAGTGATTTGACTAGTGCTCAACTGGATATGTCAGGTAGAGTGTGCTATATTCAAACCATTTTTATTGAGTTCATTATCAAGGCAAGTTCTAATAGGCTTGTTGTTAAAATCCTCTAACCAAGTTACTCCTAATGGAGTATGCAAGATCCTAACATATTTGAAGTTTAATCTCTCTAACCAGGTGACTCTCAGAAAGATTTATGAATCCCCTAATAGGATAGTTCCTAACATGACTTTCTAATAGCTTTTAACCAGGCTATAGATATTCTTGACTGGGTATACCCTTAGCAAGGTGTTGTAATGCTCCTACCAGGGCAGATCTTATTGGTGTACTAGTGATATTAGTAGGTGATAACTTTCATTGTGGTTTCTCCCTCTAACAAGGGTTTCCACACAAAAAATATTGGTGTTTTGTTTTGGTTATGTTTGGATTCTTTATGTGTTATGCTTCTATGTTATATTTACATTTTCATGTTTGTTAATATACAAGTTTATAAAAAGATTTTGTAGATCTGTGGTTGCACTTATTCACCCTCCCCCCTCTTAGTGCCTTATAACATTAACAATTGGTATCAGATCCAAGTTTCCTTGAAGAAGCCTAATAGCTTGGGGAAGATCCTAAAGGTAGACATGGAGGGTTTGGGCTATCAAAGGCAACTTACAGAGGCTGAAGAAGTCATTGAAAAGATGAAGGATCATCTCAAGATATCAAGAGCCATGAGACAAGAACTTATTGAGCAATTGAGTGAAACGTAAGATCTCATTGAACAATTATCTGAACAAAGTGGATCTAGGAATCTAAAGCAACCTTGGAATAATTGTCTCAGGAGAATAAGTAGTTGCATAAAGACAAGAAGAACATCAAATGAGAGTTAGAAGCTTAGTCAATCAAAACATTGCACATTGAAGTTGGTACATTCCATGCACATCTACATGAGACAAATGAATAGAATCAAAAATTCCTAATGGAAAATAAAAAGTTGAGACATGAAAATGAAAAATTGAAAAGTGAGTTGAAGACTACAATTGATTTACTCAAGAAATTCAATAAAAGTATTGTAATACTTGATGAGCAACTAAAGAATTAGAGAATGTATGGAGAAAGCTATAGATTAGACTACACCAGTTATGAGGTTGGTGAATCTTCAAGTACCAAGAAGGCCATACAAGATGAAAAATCTACATCAAAGTTGAATCAAAGGATATCTGGTAAGAAACCCTACAAACTAGTTTGTTTCAATTGTCATAAAGTTGGACATACTGCTAATGTATGCAAGAATATCAACTCTAGTGTTCAAAGTTTTAGATCTAATGCTAGACCAAGAACTTTTCATGGTTATTGTTACAATTGCAAAAAATATGGTCATAGAGCTAATGAGTGCAGGACAAGAGTGAACAATCAGAGGTCATATGTCAACTGGCAGAGTCCTTATGAGAATGAGAACCAATGGGATGTTACATGCTCAATTTGTCATAATTATGGTCACATGGTGATTAACTAAAAATAGAGGACCAATAGAGGAAATGCAAAACCTTGCAAATCAAATGGTATGACATGTTATCATTGTCATAAGATAGGACACATTGCAAGGTTTTGTAGACTAAGGAATGATAAGGTGAACTAGCTAGTTAATCAGTCTGACAAGAAAAAGTGAAAGAAAATTGTGAATGTTGAAGAGACTAGAAGAAAGATTAATCAAATTTGGATGAAAAAGAGAAAAATAAAATTATCAGAAGGATTTGCATCTCCATCGGGTGTGGAGAATTCATCATCAAACTAAGTCATATTTTACTTAGGGGGATCGAGTAAGCATTGTTGAATCCATTGAAGACCCCCTAGATGCATGCACGATAAGTTCTATTTGCATATTTAGATGTGTATGGTTGTTTTGAAGTATGGTATGAAGTTTTGGTGAAATAAACAAAGATTGGGAGGACCGCTAACAAGATTTGTAAAGGAATATACTATTTTTTTTTAACTAGTGATGCATTTAATGCTTAATAGAGCTATAGCCATGAGCGAAAAAAGTGAATTTTGAGAAGATTGACAATGATTGAAATGACTACAAAAGATTTTGAAGTGATTTTGGTGAAGAAACTTGTGAGGGTTTTCACTCATCATTTTTTGGTGATTCAAAAGGTATTTATTAGGATCTCTGAGCTTAAAATCTATTGTTTTTAGTATGGCTACTCCTATTATTGTTGAGGTCAAAGAGAAACCTAAGCTAGTATTTAAGAGACATCCAGACAAATTGATGGAGAATGATCCAAAGGGTTCCCTAACCGATGTGCCCTATGATGTATTGCATATGGAGGATGTCAAGTCATACATTCACTGCAAGATCAAAGATTTGGGTGAATCAAATATTCATTCACTGTATGAAGGGTTGTGTAACAATTTGGTGTTGAAAGATAAACATAAAGTGATCACAAATAAGGGTTTTGAACATGTGATACACTTTCCCTCTGACTTCAAGGAATAATAGGTTAGATATGTGCCGAGAAGGGTTCACAATAAATTTATGTGGCTTGATCGACCCTACAATATTACTAAAGAGACCATTCATGCAGTAACTAGATTTTGTGCTACTAGTGAGGTGTCGTAGCTCCGATCTATCACACAAGTAGTAGTCAAAAAATTGACCAAATCAAAATGTGACAAGCGTGTGATGACTATCAATGATATCCAAAATGAATCAATTAGGTTTTCATCCATGGTTGTTAGATACAGCGTGTTCTATTCAAAAATAATTAATAGTGTATCTTCTATTGTTATTCATAGTGCTTATAGAATGGTGAAGAAAAATGTAGAATATGATTTGTGTGTTGCAATGAGAGACCAATTATTTCTTAACATGGAGAAGATCAAGAAAGATAAAAGGAAAGTGTTTAAGTTTAGTCAATTTCTTGTGGGTCTATTTTTCTACTTTCAGAATTTCTTTCATAGTATTGGACCGGTTAATTAGGTAGATGGTACACCAATTGTAGTTTATCTAAATGGAAAATTGTGCTCAAATGCTTGGGAATCAATTTTTTGAAAAGGTATAGGGATATTTTAAGGATTTCCAAAAGAGAATGCATGAAAGAGAAATAATTCCAACTCATATTGTTGAGAAATATGAGGATAAATATTTTATTGTTGATACCAATACATGTCAAATGGAGGCAGTAGTACCTAGGACATCATGGGCTATGCTTATGGGTTACAAACTAGAAGCTAATATAGCCATTGCTTATGCTAATGAGCTACTAAAAAACCCCATTAATCCTACTACAAAGATATTTGGAACATATAGGGAAAAATATATTGAAGTTGCAAATACATTGAATGCACAAGTCATTGAGAAGAAAGTGAGAAAGGAGGTTGAGTGGTTCTTTCTGCAGAAAGGCTTCACATTGGAAGCTATAGATAAAGAAAGATCTAGAAATGAAGATGAGAAATATGTACTACAGCTACAACTATTGTAGAAGATGTAGAAGTAGTTTCTTCTACAACCAGTAGACAAACAAGGAGTGCAAAAATAATAAAGAAGGATAAGGTTTATCCTCTAGCCAAGATCCCTGCGAAGAAGCCAATCAGGCCAACTAAACCTAAGCCCAAAAAGGAAAAAGAGGATACTACTTCAACAAAGGTTCTTGGCAAGAGAACTAAATAGAGGAAAAAAGGGTACAAAGAAGTTCAAGAGGAAGTTGAAGGAACAAAGTTAGCAAAAGAGCAGAAAGAACTCAAGGCTCAAGGTAAGAAGTCTAAAGTGGTTGGTGCCCCTACCACTAAATCAGTTAAGCCTTACCTTAGTAAGTTTATCCATGTTGAAATTTTTTTTAATGAAGTAAAGTGGTGGGGTATACTTGTTGGTGTCAACAAGTATTATGACAACTTTAGTGAGGAAGATCAAAAGAAAATTGAATATGTTGTTGAAAGAATACATAGGTTAAGTCAGGTACTCATTTAATTGCAAGGACAAATTACTACTTCTTTATATGGTAAAATTGAAACTAGATGGAAGGGCTCATTGAAGTAAGATGAAGAATTAATTGTCTTAATGTATTTAAATCCTAAGGTAATAGTAGAGGAGATAAATGAAACCTTAGATAAGGTTAGACCTACATTTAAGACAAGGACAAGAGTTACAAGACAACTGATTGGAGACTCTCAATCAGTACAAGATGAAACAAAAAACATTTTGAAGAAGCACTTAGGTCTTATTGAGGATGAAGAACATAATGAAGTGGAAGAGGAACAAGAGAAAGGAGAAGAGAGTGAGAAAGAATATGTAATTTCTCTTACTAATGATGGATGGACAATAAATGGTGTGAAGGTCAAAATTGATAACACTCTTATGGATGAGCCCGAGGACACCATGGACACCACGTTGATGTTCTGGTCATGGATACTCATAAAGAACAAAAGGAGATGGAGAAATAGGTGAAAGCATCCAAGGACACACAAGATCAACAAGAAAATGAGATAGAGAACAGAGGAACTAGTCAGGGTATGACCAAGGATGCATCAGTTGAACAACAATAGGTACCAATAATGGAGACAATAGGTGGAGATGAAGAAGCTAAATATGAACATAAGGAGAAGACTAAAGACAAGGAAACAAAAAAGATAACCACCTTCCGGGACCTATGTTTTCTAGCATTGTTGGTGTTAGGAATAGTCCCAAAAGATAACTAAGAGGGGGGGGGGGGTGAATCAGTTATCTACAAGATTCAATTCTTTATCCAATTAAGTAGAGAAGAACATTAAGCACATACATAATAAGATAACACTTAACACAACACCACAATTTTGGTTACGGGGAAACCCAAATAGGTAAAAACCCCGATGGGAATTAGCACCCACTATAAATTGCACTAGAGTATAATGATCCTTATTAGAAGATCTTACAACCCTGTTAGGAGTTGATCTTTAAAATGTAATAAGTACAGTGACCTGGTCAAAGGTTGGACCCTGTTAGGAGTCTTTTACAAATAACTCTGTTAGGGATGAGGACTCATTGTCGAAGAGCTCATTGCTCAAATGGTGAAGGTTGCAACCTTCTGCACAACAGATACACACTATATTTGGATCTTGGTGAACTACAAGTTAGACCTGCTATCCTGATCAGTTCCAATGAATATCATACACTCTCTTCTTTGTCACATAGACCTTCTACTAATGGCTCAACACTTCGCACCTTCTTCTCTACTCTATCTTTCAACTCTCTACCATACTTAGCAATTACAACTGGCCGGCTATAAGTATCCTTCTCCATAAGATATAATCAAGTCAACCTATTAGAACCTTCTTGAAATCATAGAGAAACAATAAAACTCTCCAATAACATCTCTAATGGCTAAAACAAGCACGCAACACAAAAGAGACCGTGCAACTCAAGATGAGTAGACGCGATGCTTCACACTGTCGGCTCCACCAAATTAACTAAAACTTTACTCTTAAGATGAAATATGTTATGCACTCTTAACCAAACATTCTTAACTCTTATCCAAACATGAAACGAAGCACGTATATCATAATGATAAGTGCATCTATTGTAACACTATAAACACTGTCAGCTCCAATAAGCAATCTCGGGAAACTGTAACTGGAAAATATAAACATCATACCTTAAATGTAATTGCACAACTAACTCTGTGTCCATGAACATAGCTTCACACACATGTCTACAACACAAATATAAATGTGCAAGTCTCCATCATAACCATACTGATAATCACATACAAAACTATGTCTATAACACTGTCAAGAACACTACTGATACAAACAACTGCACAACTGTTTGTACTCAGAATCAACCTCAGCTCCTATGATATCATGTTGATAACATATGTAGGAAACATATGTTCAAGGCTCTCTTCATATAACTTCAATGCACACTTCTTACCATATGTTGTCATCAATGACAAACATACAGTCAACATTGTCTTGCTGGAAAATCTCCAACAATCTTCCCCTTTGGCATTGATGGAAACATATGAAATTAAAAACACCACCAATCCAAAAGTAAAATAATATTATAACATTCTCCATTTCCTCAACAAAAACTCCCCCAAGGATGAATCCTCCAACTGCTGCAACTTCTACTGTGAGCTCCCCCTTACTTCATACTCCTTGTTTTTCACTGCGTATTTTTCATGACTATATATACTCCCCCTTTGAAATCAATGGAAAAGGGCACCAAAAAAAAATAAGTACAGGTACATCTACTCCTCAAGTAGAGTAGTCAACCATTAATCAGCCACTGAGGACTGATGCATTAATGTAACTTTAATCAGATCCAGGGAAGGGAATTACTCCTAGCTTCTCCCTAAGATACTCAAAAGTATCCTTCGGCAAAGGCTTTGTGAAAATGTTTGCTAACTGTTCTTTAGTACTCACATAATCCAATTTTACTTCTTTCTCTACAACTTTCTCTCTTAGGAAGTGATATTTTATCGCAATTTTTTTTGTCTTTGCATGCATCACATGGTTATTTGACGTATTGATAGTGCTAGTGTTATCACAGTGAATAACAATAGGGTAATCAATCTGGATTCCAAAGTCTTTTATCATTTGCTTGATCCAAACAATTGTAGAACAATTTAATGTTGTTTCCACATACTCTTCTTCTTTTGTGGACTGAGAAATACAATTATGCTTCTTGCTTGTCCAAGTAACTAGTCTATCTCCAAGAAATAATGCTCCTCTTGATGTGCTCTTTCTGTCATCAATGCAACCTGCCCAATCTGCATCTGTATATACATGAAGTTCTACATTCTCCAATTTGGGATACCTTAAACCATTGTCTATAGTTCCTTTCAGATATCTGAATATCCTCTTTACTGCCATAAGATGACTTTGTTTAGGTTCTACTGCAAATCTTCCAACAATACCAACTGCATTAGAAATATCTGGTCTAGATTGAGTAAGATATATGAGTTTACCAATCATAGACTTATATAGAGTCTTGTATACTGTTGTAGACTCATCATCTTTTGAAAGCTTGCTTCCTTTTATCATAGGGGTTCTTACTGGCTTGCAATCATCCATCTTGAATTTCTTCAATATCTCTTTCACATATTTAGACTGATTAATGAAAATACCTTTGTCTGTCTGCTTCACATTTAATCCCAAAAAGTACTTGATAGGTCCAATCATGCTCATCTCAAATTTGCTCTATATTTTTTTAGCAAATTCTACACTAAGCTTGGCATTACCATAAAAAATAATGTCATCAACAAAAATAGAAACTAGTAATAATCCTTCAAGTGTCTCTCTTATGAATAAGTTACAATCAGTTGCTCCTTTCTTGAATCCAATCTTAGTCAAGTAACCATCTAGTCTTTCATACCATGCTCTAGGGGCTTGCTTAAGTCCATAGAGGGATTTCTTCAGTCTGCATACCATATCAGGCTTGTCTAATAAGCTAAATCCTTCAGGCTGCTCTACGTATACTTCATCCTTCAACTCTCCATTTAGGAATGCTGATTTGACATCCATCTGATATACCTTAAAGTTTTTTAATGTTGCATAGTCTAGAAATAACTTTATGGATTCCAATCTACTTACAGGGGCAAATGTATTAGAGTAATCAATTCCTTCTCTCTACGCATATCCTTTACATACTAGTCTTGCTTTGTTTCTTACCACTGTACCATCTTCATCATCTTGTTTCTGAATATCCACTTGCTTCCAATCACATTTTTGTCACTAGTTCTAAGGACCAGTTCCCATGTATCATTCTTAACTATATGATCTAGCTCTTCTTTCATTGCTTCATGCCAATCTAAATCATTACATGCATCTTCAACACTTAAGGGTTCAATTTGTGAAAGTAAACATACCACTTCATCAACTGTTGAACTCTTTGTTTTTTATCTTGTCATGACTTTGTTGTTCTGATCTCCAATGATAGCTTCTTTGAATGGTATCTAGATGTGAATTTTGGAACATTAGGTGTGACTCTCTCATTTGTCTTATGTGTTTCTTCTTCACTTGTTTTAGGATCATTGAATAAAACATCAATGATGTCAAACATTTCTTCAACAACTGCTTCACTACTGGTAGGTCTAGGTTCTTCTTCAATCATAGGTGCATAATCATGATATCTTTCTTGAATCATATACTATTCATCAATCTTTACATGAGCACTTTCAATGATCTTCTTTAGTCTCAAGTTAAAACATCTATAAGCTTTTCTTTTAGTAGAGTAACCAAGAAAAATACCTTCATCGCTTCTTGTATCAAACTTGCCAATAGCTTCATCTCTCTTGATATAGCACTTGCTTCCAAAGATTCTGAAGTATTTCACTGTAGGTATATTACCAAACCATAGCTCATAAGGTGTCTTGTCTATTCCTGGCCTTAATTGAATTTTGTTGATAGTATAGACTTCTCTATTTACTGCATCTCTCCAATAGGTGTGTGCAACTTTTCCTTCTATCATGATAGTGCACGCTGTGTCAAGTATGATCATATTTCTCCTTTCTACAATTCCATTCTGCTGAGGGGTTCTAGGTGCACTTAGTTGTCTCTTTATCCCATGTTCTTTGCAATACTCATAAAATCTGTCAGAGGTGAATTCTCCTCATCTATCTAATCTCAGACATTTTATCTTTAATCCAAACTCATTTTCAACTTTATCTTTGAATATTTTGGCTTCTCAAATGCTTGATATTTATCTCTTAAGAACGCAACCCACATCATTCTAGAATAATCATCAACAAACAAAATAACGTACCTTTCACCATACTATGATCTTGTTTGAGTTGGTCCACATAAGTCTGTATGCACTAGATCCAATTTGTTCTCTGATGAATTATGCTTGCTTCTAAATGAATTTATTACATGCTTTCCATCATGCATTCCCTACATATAGTATCAACTGGTTTTTTAAAACTAGGGAGGTCTCTTACTACCTTTACATTGTTTATCTTAACTTTATTGTCAAAATTGATGTGACATAGTCTTTTATGCCATAACCAACTGTCATCTACTTTAGCAACAAAAAAACTTGCTTCTGAATTAAGTTAAAAAATAGTACCTTTAGTCTTTGAACCTAATGCAATTATTTCTCCCTCTTTGTTATTAATGATGCACTTATTGTTTTTAAATTCCAACTGATATCCTTTTTCAAGCAACTGTCCAACACTAAGTAAGTTATGCTGCAAACCATCAACGTATAGAACATCATCAATGTTATTCTTTCCATCCAGAGTGATAGCTCCTCTACCTATGATAGGTTTAGGAGTGTTGTCTCCAAATCTAACCATGTCTCCTTTGTATTTATCCAAATGAAAAAATCTATATTTTTCTCTTGTCATGTGATGTGAACAACCACTGTCAATGATCCAGTCTTTCCTAATGTCTGCTTGTGAAATCAATGCTAGCTCTTGTGCTTTCCTTTCATCTTCTTTATCCATTTCATCAAAAAAAAATTCATCTCTTCAATAGTAATGAGTCCTATTTCATCTTCTCTTGAATCTTCATCTGATACTTCATCTCCAGCATAGTAACATTCTTTATAATTAGGCTTCTAATTAGTTTTGTACTTCTTAACTCTCATAGGACACTTAGATGCAAAATGACCAATCTTGTTACATGAAAAACATTTGAATGGTAGCTGACCTTCATATTTTCCTTTTCCTTTTCTTTCTTTCTTAGCAATCATATCAATGAAATCATTTAGTTCTCTATCATCATCTTCATCATCAAAATTACTAGAACTATTCAAAGATTTCTTACCATGGACTGGGGCTTTGAATGTTGTTTCACTTTTAAGCTTTATCTTCAATCTTGATATTTCAAATGCTGAAATCTTACTGATTAAGGTCTCTCTTTTGAAGTCTTTTGTAGACTGCATAGTCTCATCTAGGATGTTTATCTTTCTCTCATATTCTAGTGTCATAGTAGTCATTAACTTATCCATTATGTCTTCTTCTGAAATTTCTCCACCATTGTTTTTGATTCCTGCAACTGCTTCATTGATTCTTTGATTGGAGGCTCTAATTTTCTCTTCAGGCAGCATCTCCAAAGAATTGTATCTCTTCTTCCATGAGTTTCTACATGCATTCTTGGCTTGAATATCTCTTTCAAACATGTCTTCTAGATACTTCCATATTCTGTAGGCTTTAGTTACTTTCTTGATTTCTGAGAACTCACTGTCAGATAGGGCGATGATAAGGACTTCTTTGGCAATAGCATTTTGAGTGAACAATTCCTTTTGCTTGAAAGTTGCGTCATCTTTTGCAAGATCTGATAAGGAGGGAATAACAAAATCTCGAGTAGCTACTTCAAAAATCTCAAACCCAATGCACTGCAAATGTGTTACCATTTTTTTCTTCCAGTCTAGATAATTCTCTCCATCAAACTTAGGACTTTCTTTTCTGAAGAATGCCATCTGATCAACCTCAAGCTATTAAACTTCTCTTCGAGGCACTTGGCTCGGATACCAATTGTTAGGATAGTCCCAAGAGATAACTAAGAGGAGGGGGTGAATCATTTATCTACAAGATTTATTTCTTTATCCAATTAAGTACAGAAGAACATTAAGCACATACACAATAAGATAACACTTAACACAACACCACAATTTTGGTTACGGGGAAACCCAAATAGGTAAAAACCCTGGTGGGAATTAGCACCCGCTATAAACTGCACTAGAGTATAATGATCTTTGTTAGAAGATCTTAAAACCCTATTAGGAGTTGATCTTTAGAATGCAATAAGTACAGTGACCTGGTCAAAGGTAGGACCTTGTTAGGAATCTTTTACAAATAACCCTGTTAGCGGTGAGGACTCATTGTCCAAGATCTCACTACTCAAATGGTGAAGGCCGCAACCTTCTGCACACCAGATACACACTATATATGGATCTTGGTGAACTTCAAGTTAGACCTGTTGTCTTGATTAGTTCCAATGAATATCATACACTCTCTTCTTTGTCACAAAGACCCTCTACTGATGGCTCAACACTTCACACCTTTTGCTCTACTCTATCTTTCAACTCTCTACCATACTTAGCAATCACAACTGACTGGCTATAAGTATCCTTCTCCATAAGATATAATCAAGTTAGCCTGTTAGAACCTTCTTAATATCATAATAGAGAAACAATACAACTCTCAAATAACATCTCCAATGGCTAAACTAAGCATGCAACACAAAAGGGACCGTGCAACTCAAGATGAGTAGACGCGACACTTCAGACTGTCAGCTCCACCAAATTAACTGAAACTTTACTCTTAAGCTAAAATACATTATGCGCTCTTAACCAAACATTCTTAACTCTTATCCAAACATGAAACCAAGAACGCGTGTCATAATGATAAGCACAACTATTGTAACACTATAAACATTGTCAGCTCCAATAAGCAATCTCAGGAAACTGTAATTGGCAAATGCAAACATCATAACTCAACTATAACTGCACAACTAACTCTACGTCCATGAACATAGCTTCACACACATGTCTAAAACACAAATATAAATGTACAAGTCTCCATCATAACCATATTGATAATCACATACAAAACTATGTCTGTAACACTGTCAGGAACACTACTGATATAAACAACTGTAGAACTATCTGTAGTCAAAATCAACCTTTGCACCTATGATATCATGTTGATAACATATGTAGGAAACATATGCTCAAGGCTCTCTTCATATAACTTCAACGCATGATGCTTACCATATGTTGTCATCAATGACAAACATACAGTCAACACTGTCTTGTTGGAAAATCTCCAACAGTTGTTATGGATGAAGATATAGCTACCATTAAAGGGAAAATTGATTTAAGTTCTATGATTCCAAAGGAGATGATAGATATTTCCATAGAAATTAAGTCCAAAGAAAAGGAGAAAATGAAACAGTAGGCACAAATAATACTGAATGCCAGAGATATTCTATCTGATTCAGTGTCTTATGTGAATTATGATGAGAATGCCACACCAATTGAATAGTTGAGTTAGTTGGTCACAGCTACTAGTGAGAAAATGAAGAGTCTAGAGGATGTTGCTACATTAAGATCAGAAAGTGATTATGAAAACAAGAGGATTGAAAATATGGTTTAGTCTATTGCATGTAAATGAAGAAACTTAACAGTTGCAGTGAACAAGGTGAAAGATGCTTTGACTAGAGGTGGTAAGATTCTTACCTCTATATCATACTTTTCACAATTTTTGAAGAATTTAGATAGGAATGATGTGAATCTCAACAAGAGATAAGGTTATTGACCACAAATTTTGATCATATCAATGGCTCTATTAGAATTTTTGGAGCCCAATTTAGTGTAATCAATCATAAGCTTAAGGCTTATAGGGATAAGAAAGAAAAGAGGATTGCTAACTTGATGGAGTTGTAGAGTTTTTTTATCCCTAAGGTGGACATCTTACATCAAGGAGTGAAGGAGGCAGAACAAGATTTGGCAACCCCCGATATGTGCACAGTAGATGATTTGGAAGAACTTGCACATTAGCTACATAGGCAGATATTGTTTATGGACAACCTTAAGAAGATTTGGGTTAATGACTTACAATTTTTTAAGGCCAATTTCACATATATATTCAGTAGATTGTAAACTGATTTATACTACTCTACATTAATAAAAAAAATTCTATCATTGTATACCTTTGTCATTGTTGTCAAAGGGGGAGTATTATAGGATGGAAATTGGCTAAGTATTTGTAAGGGGGAGCAGTATAGTTATTTTGGGAGTTAGAGTTATGTTTGTATACTCTGAATTTTTTATCCTCTGAACTTATTAGTAACATTTTACATGGTTAGACAGCAATTTTTTTTCCTAAGTGTTGTCATCAATGCCAAAGGGGGAGATTGTTGGCATTTGATGAAGATGTTGGGGATATTGTTGGCATTTCATGTGGTGAATGTTGGAGTTTTGTCATTGTTGAAAACAAATCCTTTAGGATGACTAAATCCATTTTACCGGTGATAAATATGACTCAAAAGAAATTCTCTAAGTATCCAGTGTATCGGTGATAACATGGTCAATCATGGTAAATGTGATGCCCAGTGATGATCTGGACAGTTATGGTGGTGCAATTGGATAAGAAAAATCTATAGAGTCATGTCAACCTACATCTATGATCGTGTAAGCAGATTCAAAGTAAAGATGAAGATTTGGAAGAAACATCAGTACTATTGGCTAAAACAGCCAACCGATCATGCAAGGTGATGCAATCGAGGTACCGGATGGATTAAAGTTAATAATTATTTTATTTTAAATTGTATTATTGATAGCCAACCCTGAGGATCATAATTTCCTATGTTAGCATGATTTCTTATGAAATTTGGATAGATTTTGGAGGCCAACATCAGTAACACATTTTAGGGTTAATCCATCCATCTAAATCTTTTTATAAGAGATGAAAATGTAAAGAAAAAGAGGAAGTTAGATGTTGCAATGATTTTGATTGCTTAAGGGGTGACCCCACAATAGTGGGTTATACTTTTTTAGACATGTTGAATTTTGCTAAAATAACACATTTTTAATAAGATATGATGATTTAAGCCTTGAGAGGTTCCATTCGAAGGAATTAATTACAAATGGTTAGTTAAAAGCCTCCTAGATAAAAAAAAAAAAAATATTGATATAACATCTATACTCACCATTCATATCTACAATGGAGTCTCATACACACCTATTAAAATGTTGACAAAAAATCAGTTCGACTTTATCTTTTGGAAAATCAAATGAATCCATTTGACAAACCTATCTATATAGTAAGGTACTACTAATAAAAATCTTTCCAATGATTATAATTTTAATATATTTAATTTTATTATGACTTTGTATTTTTAGTTTTACTAACCATAGATATTTCACTGTATGTCCACCTCTATGTTTGACACTTATGGAAAAATAGTTAATGAGAACAAAAAAATTTTAAAAAATATCTATGTCCTAGGTATTGAAGTTCTCTTTCTATCAAAAAAATAAAAAATAAAATTGGACAAATACACGACAAGTTATAAGCTATGTAATCAAGGTATGTCAAAATTACGATTTAGTCAACTTCAAACGTTAATAAAATATGAAATAATAGTGATAATGTCATCAAACCAATTGCATGCTCTCCATATGGATGTTAAAAAACTAAATTTGAAAGAATCACATTGATATCTATTTTACAAAAAAAAGTTATGCTCTATGAAAACAATGTAACTCTTTGAAAATGGCATTTTCAGAAACATACTAGTTTTCGTGGGAGACAGCAAAAATCATTCAAATCAATTCAAAAATAAAATAAAAAATATTTTTAGAATCTAGATAGAAAATCCTAAAAAACTCTAATTTACTTCATCTTTCAATTTCAAACGGTTCAACGACAATATGCATCCAAATCTGAAAGTTTTTTTCAAAATGTAGAGTTTAGTATTCGTTCAAGCAAAAAATTGTAACCCACTATTGTGGGTTCACCTGAAGGTAAATTTTGTATGATCATAATAGTGATATGAGTAGTGTTGAAGTGGATTTGTAAGGAAGAGTGTACTACATTCAGATCATATTTATTGAATTCATTCTCATGACAAGTTCTAATAGGCTTGCTATCAAAATCCTCTAACCAAGTTACTCCTAATAGGTCTGAAGTTTAATTCCTCTAACCAAGCGACTCTCGAATAAGTTATAAATCCCTTGACAAGGAAGTTCCTAAAAGTAATTTGTAATAGCTTCTAATCGGGCTATAGTACTCTTACCTAGATATACCCTTAACATGGTGTTGTAATGCTCCTAATATAGCAGACCTTATTGGTGCACTAGTGATATTAGTGGGTGATAATTCCCACCATCGTTTTTCCCTCTAACAAGGATTTTCACACAAAAAAGATTGGTGTTTTGTGTTGGTTATGTGTGGATGTTTTATATGTTATGCTTCTATGTTATATTTACATTTTCATGTTTGTTAATCTACAACTTTATGAAAAGATTTTGTAGATCTATGGTTGCACTAATTCACCCCCCCCCCCCCCTCTCAGCGTCTTATAAATAACATAACAATCTTTGTGAGGCCCCACCCCAGGCCTATCATAGCATTTCACACACTTTCATTTATGGACTATGTTTTGAGACATTATGAGACTTGATATTATTTACATGTTGATGGTTATGATGTATTATCATTGACAGTATGTTTTGGATACTACATAGACATAGATATTACCATTATTGTGTTGATTTCAGAACATCATTATGTGATTTTACTTGATGTTTATGTTATTTGATCTATTGGCTATCTAGATGATGTTAGAAATGTTAAATTTAATGCTAATAAAATTCTGGTGAAATTTGCATAATATGTGATTTACTAGAATCTTGTCTTGTGATTCAGAATACATATTGTAATCACCAAAAAGTGGACAGGATCATTCAAGTGATTAATCAAGGCAAATCAAGGCAATTGAATCCAAACAAGTATTTAGCCAATCAAAATTAAAATCAAGCTTCAATTCGATTTAAATCAAAATCAAGAGCATTTTAATCAAATGAAATCAAATCAATGTGCAATTAATTCAATTAATTGTATAGTTTGGAATTAAATAAACTCAACCCATTCAAGGGGTACACTTGGCTAAATAAATGAATTAAAATTAATTGATTAGATCCTAATTTCTCTCAACACCACATGGGAGGAAAAAGCCTCAACCAATAGGATTTAAAGAAAGAGCTCACATGGATCAAGCCAAATTCAATCTCAATCACTCAAATTGAAAGAATGTCTTGTCCACTCATCTTGTCTTCTTGTCCCAAGCTTTGAGGACACAATATTTAAATTGTCTTCAAAGGGTGGAACCAAAGAATTAACCCCAACTCAACCTTGATCAAATCCAACTACACCCCCTACCCTTGCCAAATCCTATAAAAGAAAGGCTAAATTCACTCATAAATCAATCCACAAATCTGAGAATTGTATCTAACCTCTTGAGAATTATAGCTAGAAAGGTAATTTAGAAGTAAATTGAGCATTTCTATTTGGAATTGAATTAATTATCTTAGCTTATCACTGATTTCTCATTCTAGGACTGTCATTAATGGAGGTTTGCTGAGAGCTTCACCATTAACACTCTTAGTTAGAGAGCCATAGAATGCTTAATTGCTCATTTATTTGTTAAATAGATTTTCTATTTGTGCTAACTTAGTTTCTATTTGATTTATTTGACAATACTAATTCTATGAAGGTACAATTTCTAGTGCACAAAAGGGTGCCCACCGTGGGGCTTTAGGCTTCACTTTCTAAAAATCTCGTAATCTTCATATTTGTTCAAATTTTTGCATGTTTAACTCTCAGTTTTGCAGTGAAACAGCACTTCTGAGACTTCAAATGGTGCTTTTGAGTAGTTAAACAACACTTGTAAGCATTGTTTTAGCGCTTCCACACCAAATTTGTGTGCCTTTGCATAGAGAAAAATCGCTTTTAAATCTTTTTGACTTTTGTCTTAAATTCTATCAGCACTTATTCCCTGACTACCAAGCGCATTTTCATATTTCTCCAGCACTTTTCCTTACTTTTAAATCCTTTGCTTAATTGTTTAGTGCTTTTACTCTTTGTTTATGCACTTTTAAAAGTTTAAATAGTGCTTTCAATCCAATTGGAAGCACTTTTAAATAGTTAAATAGTGCTTTTAATCATTTCTGCAGTGCTTTTGAATAAACTACAATTTTTCATAATTTGACTGTCAGAAAATGATTTTTATGTCTCTATAGGATGACTGATCATAGAAAAGTAAAAAAACCAGAGAGCAGATTCAGTCAAGAAGGCAAAGCTTTGACAAGGAAGATCAAAAAGGAGAACATTACTCACATTAAGCTAGTTCTTGAGGATTCTCAACAAGAAGGAAACGTATATGATCATTACATCAAAGTTGTAGAAGCATATAAGGCAAAATTTGTTTCATTAAATTGGATATTTTCACCTTAATCAAGTTTTTCCTAAATTTGACAAATAAGGCTTAAAGTTTAATTTTGTCTTTGTTTCTTCAATTTTATTTTGTTTTCTTCATTGTTGTTGGTTTTGTTGACTAACTTGTTGGAGGAAAAGCACATTGGAAATGAACAATTGCCAAGGTAAGCATTAAAACATGAAAATCACTCAAAAATGCCCCTAGCCTTTGCTAGCTACAAGGAAAAGGTAAGCCTTAAAACTTTGTCATTTTTGTACTTAAATTGTGGCTTTGGTGTTTTCAAAATCTAGTAATTAAAAATAGTCTATCTTTGTTTGAGGAAGTTTAACATTAGGCCTATGCTCTTCACTTTTATTAGTGAATCAAAATACCAAAAGTGTTAAACTCTTTGATTAAGAAGGTTAACAAAATCAAGCACATAATCAAATAAACCCCTTGTTTGTGGAAGAGAGTAGCAATACTCAAATCCTTTTAGTTAGTGGGTTGGAAATTGAACCTTGTTAATTGTGTTTAGGGATTAAGAAGTGGATAGGGATATGCTCTTCACCTTTTTGGTGAATCAAACTCCCACAACCCATTTCTTCATTTCATTTTCTTGCTTTTACATGAACATGCTAGATCATTAGTTGGGCTTGCCTCCTGAGATTTGCCTTAAAAGGGCCAGTGAGAGGGATAGCCCAAAGTGGGATACACTCGCCTTTGCTGCGATCATCCAACCCACTATAAAAAGAAATACATACATCCTTAATGGGGTGTGTGACAAAAGGGTGTTAAATTTTCAAACTTCCTCAAGTAGTCCTCATGGATTGTGCAAAACTCTGACATACCAGTGGTGGGAAGCCTCTTAATATACTTGGAGGATGAAAGTTTAATATCCATTTTGAATGGAATATTGAATAAAACCTTGTTAACTTAGCAAAGACTAACTTATAGAGCCATGTTTACGAACCAATCTTGAGCTAGGTAAATTGCTTGAAGTGTCTTTTTATGCAAAACCCATGATAATGTACTTTCAAAATCAAACACTTATTGTGTAGTGGGTAAAAAGAAACAAGTGTATGTGTGACTGTTGTGTTTGGAAATACATAAAACAAGTGAAAGAGATATCCATTGAAAGCTCATCTTACATTTTTAATCTCTTCAATTAAAATCAACAATTACCAAATCAAAAAACCAATTTGAATCAAACCTTGTTGGATGTCGGTTTCCACAGGGTCCCACAAACTTAGGGTATCTTTACAAGGAGATAGCACTTGCATTACTAACAAAGTCTGGGATTTTGAATACCAAAGTATTTTCAACGGTCACAATCAAGGGGATATTCTCCCAAATTTATTTGAAGAAAGACTTGAATAAATGGATAGAAACTCTATGTTTCATGATTACCACCATGGAGAGAACAACAATAACACCAATCATGCTAATCAAGGTCCTAAGGAAAAACTTGAAGAAAAACTTGATAGAGCAGCCCAAGATAATGATTTTCTTGAGGTCATGGAGAAATTGATAGATAGGGATAGGGAGAAATTTTTCCTAAACCTAGCCCAAGCGGGAGTAAAGCTCCCACATGACTATGATATAGAGAAACTTAAGAAGAATCAAGAAGAAGATAACCCCATTAATGCTATGGCCAGACAATTAAAAACATTCCAAGAACAAGTTGATTCCATGAAAAAGGTGGCCGAACCTAAGCCATTTTCTATTGAGGCCTTGTGACCATTCCCCTTCGACAAAAGCTTGGTCATGGAACCTTTTCCTTTCAATACCATTTTCCTTAAATATGATAAGTATATGGGTAAAACAGACCCACTGGATCATCTAAGGGAGATTTGTACCTTAAGCATTGAGTTCATGCACAACACTACGTACCTAATGAGACTTTTTCCTAGGATTTTGGGAGGTCCTTCCATGGAATGGTTCTCTAAGCTCCCACAAGGAATAAAGACTTTTGACAAATTAGCCTCTAAGTTTTTAACCCACTACTCCTATAATATCGAGTATGAAATTTCAATGCTCAAATTGTGTGATACCAAACAGAAAAATGGTGAATCCTTCTTAGGATTCCTACAAAGGTGGAGGACTGTTTTTGCAAGGTATCCACTAAGTATCCTTGAGAAAGAGAAAATGGAAATTTTTACAAACAATTTGACCATGGAGATGAATTATCGATTACAACTTCAATGTCCCCCAACATTTGAAAAACTTATCAAAAATGGGATCAAGATTGAAGATGTATTGGTAAAAAGAGGAGAGATAAAATTGTTTAAAGACAATAAATCCAATACCAACAACAAAAATAACCATTATGTATCTAATTATGTTAATAATAGAGGGGAAAAAAATCACAACGATAAACCTAAGTTATGGTTAAAGAATAATAACAAAAATCTTCTGAATGATGGAGTTGTGGAGGCCCACAATTTGAAGGCATCCCCTTTTAATTTATCAAGTGGAGCTAATTCTTCATACAACGTAAATCAAATGAATAAAACTCCCTTTAATTCCAACAATCCCAACAACAATTCTAATAATAATCCTTTTAATAATGCCAATGGGAATAAGCCCAAACCCTTTTTCTCCACATATCAAAAGAGAAAATTCACCTTTTTAGGTGAACCCTTGGAGAACGCATTAAGAAACTTGGTTGCTAATAAGATTATCACTTTACCTGATTTGAGACCTTATGAACCTCAAATTAAACCTAATTGGTAGAATGATTCTCACCATTGTGAGTATCATCAAAATAAGGGCCACAAAACCAATGAATGCATGAAGTTAAAACACTTAGTGCAAGACCTAATATATGATGGAACTATCAAAATTGAAGGGCCTCAAAACAATGAGGATCATACAGCCTTCAAGAACCCCTTTCTAAACCATGAAAAGGGTGAGTCGTCTGATGCCAACCAAAATCAAAAAAGAGGTAATGAGAAAGTGAACTTTTCTCATACCTATGATAGCATAATCAATACTCTAAGTGAAGAGGACAATACCATAAATTTTATCGTGGTAAAGGAGAAACCAAGAGAAGCATCATCTAATGTTGTCACTAGGGGCAAGCTTCTAAAATCACCCTACCTGGAAATGCTCCAAGAATTGTTTTACCCAACCAAAACACATCTTCATCATCTTCAAAGAAATATAACTTGGTTGATCAATTACAAAGAACTCCCACTCAAATCTCAATCCTAGAATTGCTCAAATTATCACCTACTCACAAGGGGATTCTAGAGAAAGCTTTAGTAGAAACCAATGTGCCTCTAAACCTAGATGCAGACAAGTTTCAAAATATGGTGGGACATCTCATTGCTCCTCATTTCTTATCTTTTTCAGAACAAGATGACATGTCGCTAAACCACTCACAGAATTTACCTTTGCATATAGAGGTCCTTATTCACAAACATAGAGTGAAAAGAGTGCTTATAGATGGAGGATCTAGCTTAAATATTTGTACCCTAAACTTGGTAAAAGCCCTAGGATTTTCCGAGGAGGTTATTGACCCAAAGAAGAAAATAACCATCAAAGCCTATGATGATGAAGAAACAACATCTAAAGGAGTCATAGCACTTCCCATCAGAGTTGGTCCCATGCAAAAAGAGACCATAGGCCAAGTTTTAGAACTAAATTTGACGTACAATATCTTATTAGGGAGGTCATGGATTCACAAAATGCAGGTCGTGCCTTATACTTACCACCAATGTTTAAAATTCCCTTATCTAGGTCAAGAGATTATGGTAAGTGGGGACTCGAACCCCTTCCAATATTGTAACAACATGAAGCCTATTAATGACTCTCTAGTCCTGCATAATACAGAAGGGTCTATACCTAAAAAAATAGAGCAAGGACAAAGTTCCAAGGACATTCCATTATTAAAAGGAAAGGAAAAGATGGAAAGCCAAATTATTGTTGAAGCCATCCAAAGATCCACTAACCTAGCTACATCAACAAAGGGAAAGAAAAAGGTTAGTGAGGAGAATACACATGAGAACCAGAAAGAAGAAAAAGATAAATCCATGCAAATCTACACCAAAGATGAGCATTACCAAAAGATGGACCAAATGATGATAAATTTTGATGAATAATATAAAATCAAGCAAAAAGGAGTAGGGGAATATTCTTTATCCATGATGGATTTGTCGTTATCCCCCAAGTCATATGGAAAGCCACCCAATCTACCCCATAGATATAATGATCATTTTGTGAGAGAAAATACTTCTTCATTCATGGATGAAGATGATAATGAAATTCTTAATTGGCTTTATAAAGATGAGGAGTCAAGTGCCCAAGAAAAACATATCCAAAATATCAGCATTCCCACACATCAATATGGGAAAGGATTTCAAATAATGCAAAAGATGGGATACAAAGGCCAAGGACCTTAGGTACAAGGAATGAAGGACTTATTGAACCAATTGAAATGACATGGAGAGATAGCAAGGAAAAGACAGGATTAGGGTACTTAGAACAAGGGTAAACACAAAAGAACTATCCTAAAGTCTATGATCAAATCTTGCAATTGGAATCACATAGTGATGAAGATTCTAATCAATGGGAATGGGACTCATTTTCAAGTGAGTCATGCCATGATAAGGAGATAGATGTCATTCATACCTATACTTCTAGCAAAGGAAAGGATCAAATAGCAGAACCAAATCATAATCAAGCCTCTAGTTCAAATCAAGTGGTCTTAGAACATATTCAAGAAATTGAAATAAATCAATGGGTAGGTGAACCCTATGTACCTTCATGGAGACCTACTATGGAGGAATCAAACGTTAGGTTTAATCCATGAGACTTTTATCCAACGGAAACCTTAGAGGAGTCTAGTGAGGAAGACATTGATCCTACTTCTTTGGAACATTTAGAAGAGGCACATGTTGTAGACTTGAATGATACAATGTACGAACCATCAAATGAGGTCTTATCTCTAAATCCCTTCGAGCCAAGCCAAAGCATTGATCCTTTAAATCTCATATACCCAGAATTAATCGAATGGGATTCCATGGAACCAACCATCCTCCCAACCTTTTTGAATGACAATGTGGTGTCCCAATATCTCAATGCAATTGAACCTTCTTCTACTATGGAATATCAAGAGGAAATGATAAAGGGGAGTATCCAAACTTTCAATCCACCTAAAAATGAAAAAAATAAAAAAAGGTAAAAAAGGAAAAGAATCTAGTGTTGAAAACGACATTGTGGCAGCATTAGATCCAAAAGAAAAAGAAATAAAGGATGTTTCCAAAGGTGAAAACCCAATTGAGGGACCTAAGGAAGTTTGGATGCTTTACCTGAACATTATGAAGAGAGATCTCCAATTTTGATCAAGCCTACAGAAAAGATAAACATTGGATCAGAAACTGAGCCAAAGATCATACACCTAGCGGCATCCATATATAGTGAAGAGAGAAAGGAATTCATACAAATTTTCAAGGAAAAAAAAATCAACTTTGCATGGTCATATGACGATATGCCAGAATTAGATCCAAACTTGATTATGCATCATTTGAACATAAAGGAAGGAGCCAAATGAGTCAAATAGACGCTAAGGAAAATGTATCCACATATAGCCTTGCTAGTAAAAGTGGAGTTAGAGAAATTGCTAAAAGTGGGATTTATCAGGGCCATTGATTATGTCCAATGGATTTCAAATATAGTGCCAGTTTCAAAAGAAGATAAGTCCATTAGGATTTGCACCGATTTTAGGGATCTAAATTTGGCATGTCCTAAAGATGATTTTCCTCTTCCAAGCATAGATGTCATTGTAGACCTAACAGTGGGACATTCCATGTTTTCACTTATGGATGGATTTAGTGGCTATAACCAGATCAAGATAGCACCCGAGGATCAAGATAAAATAGCATTTACATGTGCATGGGGAACATTCTACTAGAATGTTATGCCCTTTGGTCTAAAGAATTTCGGGGCAACATATCAAAGGGCCATGACAACAATATTCCATGATGTGGTGCATAAGTTCATGGAAGATTATGTAGATGAAATATTAGCAAAATATCATTCAAGAGAGGAGCATCTACCAATTCTAGAGAAAAAATTTGTCAGATTAGAGCAATTCAAAGTAAGGCTCAATCCAAAAAAGTGTGCATTCGGGGTCCAATCAAGAAAACTGCTAGGCTACATTGTATCAACGAAAGGAATAGAGGTAGATCCCACTAAAGTCAAAGCCATCATGGAGATGGAAGCACCTTGAAACATAAGCCAAATGAGGTCACTACAAGGAATAATTCAATCCATCGGGAGATTTATATCCCACTAGCAGAAAAATGTCATAACATCACCCAACTTCTCCATAAAGATAAAGTTTTCAAATGGGATGAGAAGTGTGAAGAAGCTTTCAAATGTTGAAGAAATACCTCATGAACCCTCCAACTTTGATGCCACCTATCAAAGGAAAACCCTTGATCCTATATATTTCAGCAACAGGACATTCATTGGGAGCACTTTTGGCACAAGAAGATGAATCAGGCAAAGAAAAAGCTATATATTACATAAGTAGAACTTTTATTCAAATACAAGTTGAATTATACCTTCATCGAAAGGGCATGTTTGGTCATGTTTTTTTCTTCCCAAAAACTACACCACTATATGTTAGCTCATAAGATAAGACTCATTGCAAAGATCGATCCTTTGAAGTATCTACTTAGCAAAATAGCATTAAATGGAAAGCTAGCCAAATGGGTCATGGTGTTGAGTGAATTTGGTATTGACTATGTAGATGGAAAACCTATCAAAGGGCAAGTCATTATTGACCAATTAGCAGAATCACCACTACAAGATGATCATCCAATTCAAGTAGAATTCCTAGATTTCGAGATTGTGAATGTTGAGGCAAAGACATGGCAACTATATTTTGATGGTTCATACACCCAACATGGATTAGGAGCAGGCATACTCTTGATTACTCCTCAAGGATCTACAATTCCAAATTCATATAAATTGTTATTTCCATGCACCAATAACATAGCAAAATATGAAGCCTTGTTCATTGGAATCAAGTTGGCATTAGAGTGGAAGGTGACAAAACTAAAGTTTTATGGAGATTCACAATTAGTCATTAATCAAATTAATGATGAATATCAAATGAAAGATGACAAGATGGTACCTTATAAAAACATGGTGGAAAATCTTAAGAAGTACTTCATTCTTATTACATTTGAGCAAGTTCCAAGAGAAAAGAACAAAGTAGCAGATGCAATGGCAACTTTGGCATCACTTCTACAAATACCAGATCAAAGTGCCAGATATGAATTACTGGTAGAAGAAGTGTAACAACCCGCATTTGACCCTACCCATCCTCATACCATTTTCTTGCTAACTACACATGAATCACCTTGGTATGGACCTATTTACACCTACTTAAAATATCAAATCCTAACCATGGACCAAACCAGGAACCAAAAGAAAAGCTTCATCTTCCAAGCCTCTCGTTATACCTTAATATCTGAAACATTGTACCTTAAGATTCTAGACAGAATGCTCGTTAGATGTTTAGAGAAAGAGAAATCAAACGTAGCCTTGCAAGAAATCCATGAGGGAATATGTGGGTCACATTAGAATGGATTAACCCTAGCTAAGAAACTTCTTAGGATAGGATATTTTTGGCCTACGATGGAGAAAGACGCTTGTCACTTTGCTAAAACTTGTAGAAAGTGTCAATTTCATAGAAACTTGATACATGTGCCCTCACAAGAGCTTCATCCTATGACAACACCTTGGTTGTTTTATCAATGGGGTCTAGATTTAATAGGAATGATTTATCCACCATCCTCAAATGGTCATAAATTCATCATCACGACAACGGAGTACTTTACCAAATGGGTGGAAGTTGTACCCTTATCAACTGCAACGGGAAAGAAGATATCTTTGTTTATCCTAAACAACATAATTTGTAGATATGGTGTTCCTCATGCCATCATAACAAATAATTCAAAGCACTTCAAAAATAAAGACCTAAAGTAATTATGCACAAAGTTCCACATGAACCATCATTCTTCATCAATATATTACCCCCAAGGTAATGGACAAGCCAAAGCAATGAATAAAAACATCTTGAAGATATTAAAGAGAACGGTGGATAATTCAGGTAGAGATTGGTATATCAAAATAAACTCTACCTTATGGGCTTATAGGACCAACATTAGAATGCCAATAGGAGCTACACCATTTTCCTTAGTCTTTGGAACAAAAGCAGTTTTACCTTTGGAGGTAGAACTTCCATCCTTAAGGGTATCTTTACATGGTTTAATAAGTGAAGAGGATTATAGAGTTTCTAGGTTGCATGAACTAGAACTGCTAGATGAGAAACAGCAACAAGCATTTGATCACTTAAAAGTATTTCAAAATAGAATGTTAAGGACTTATAACAAGCACATCAAGTCAAGAACATTTCAAATAGGTGACATAGTTTTACGAGAGAATCCCAAGAACCAAGCAAAAAGGGAAAAGAAAGGAAAATGGGAAGCAAATTGGTTAGGACCTTTTGTGATCACTTCATCTTTTGGGACCGGTACCTACAAGTTAGCTAATTGTGATGGAGAAGAGCTACAAGAACCTATCAATAGCATTCATCTAAAGAGGTTCTATACATGAAGTAGATGAAAAAGTATAAAGAGTATCAAAAAATCAGATGGAAAGCATCCTATTTATTGTATATAGTCAAAAGAGATCTTGAAAATACCAAAAACATTGAAAAACAAAAAAGAGCAAACAAATTGAAAAAGCAGAAAATATCAAAAATAGTGGAAAATTGAGCATGAAGAAAGCCAAAAACATTCATATATGATCCTCAAAAAGATTTTGTCTTGGTGAAAACCTAGCAAATAGGCATCTTGATGATATGAAAAAAAATTGAAAAAAGAGAAAATACAAAAAAAAAAGAAAAAGTACCTTGGTGAAAACCTAGCAAATAGGCACCTTGGTAGCAAAAAAAGGAAAAAGCTTGAAAAACAAAAAAAGAAGCAAGATCCATTCAATCGGTGAAAACCTAGTAAATAGGCGCCATTAAAAGTCTAAGTCAGTCGCATACCTAGAAGGTCACCTTGTAAATATTGCATTTGCCAGCATTTTTATATATTGCATAATAAAACCCCACAGTTGCATTTGCAAGTACCTCAAGATTTTGGTCACCTAATCTGCAAATTATCCTAAGTCCAATTTTGAAATCATATCAAACTAGGGGCAATCTACTCGAAAGGAGGAAGGATTCATCAAAATCCAATTTCAATTAATCATTGAATCAATTCATCAAAAATGCAAGTGAAACATTTAATCAAATCCTAAATCCTAATCCAATTTGAACCAAAAGCAAAATTTGATCCGAGATCTTACATGACCTTATCTTTATCAAGATTAAAAGTATGAAATGGATGGAACTACACTTAAAATATGGATTTTAAAAACATTGTAAAAAAATTTCTAAGTGTTGACTTGATTGATGAAATCATGTCTTTCTAGTGAATCAATGAAAGTTTTTAACTAGACAAGCTATGATGAAAGTGTGATATTTTAGTTGATTTCTGAATGACTATCTTAAGATCAAAGTTCTAAATCATGTAATATTGTCTAAGGATGTGATCATTAAAGAATCATCGAGGACTTGTACATAGGATAGAACTAATATCTCTGTTTATTTACGCAAAAGGATACCTTGGATATTTTGATGTTCAATATCATAATACCAAAATCCACTTACAACATAGAATCTGACAAAATCGATATTCGCACTCTCATGATTGGCTTCAATCAGTGATAGTCATACTAGAAAAGAGATGGGAAAGCAAAACACAAGAGGTGCAAAAAGTATTCATGTCATCATGGTTGAACTAGTGATGGTTGTACTAAAATGGGGATTCCAAAAATTGCTCAATGATGAATTTATAAGCTCCAAATTTTTGAATAATGACAGTTAGTTGCATATATCTTAGATTAAATGCATTTAATGTATTTTGTCTTTCTTGGTTTATGATTGCAAGAGGGAAAATTGACAAAACAAAATGGGGGATGATCAAATCAAAAATCAAAGGATCGTCAAAAATTATATGTGATCGAGTGTGTTGGAAATCGAAAATCAAAATCAAAAGTGCATTTCATTTGTTAACTTGCATTTGTTAGGTTCATTTATCACCATTGCATTACATTGCATTAAATCATTGAAATCATCTTCACTACATTCAATTTATCTTACATTCAAGCGTTTTCATCATTTAAACCATTTAAGTTCATTGCATTTCATCATTTTAAAATCATTGCATTAAATTGCATAAGTCATGTACCATCATTTGCATTAGGTTCATTGCATTAAGTTGCATTAATCTTTATCTTTAGAATCATTTAATTCAATGACATTAGGTTGCATTCATTATATTAAGTCCATTAAATTACATTAGGTTGCATACATCACCTTAAATTCATTAACTGCATTAGATTACATTATTCAAGATTCATTTCATTTAGTATGCATCATTCATGGCAAAAGGAAATCATTCATTTCACATCCATTAATTACATTTACCATTGCATTCATTATAATCATAATCATTACATCATTATATCCATCACATCATTGCATTGCAGTATCATTCATCTATATCACATATAAACATCTAGGATCATTAATCATTAAGTATCCATATCACATTGCATTCATATACATGATCTATTGTAACCATCTAATCCATCTATACATCATTGCATCCATAATAAAGAATTAATCATTAGAATCCACATCATTACATTCATCCATCTATTCTATGTCATACATAAGACAATCATTTAAGCATCATTAGAACATATGCATACATTTCAAAAATTGCATTTGAACAGCATAAAACAAAGCATATAGGAGATAGAACCATCTAGATCTGCATATCATGCTAAAACACTTGAAAAGGAGATTCAACACATCATGACATCATATATAGTGAAAGCTATCAAAACTAAGTATCAGAGTCCATGGTAACATCATCATAAAATCAACAAGATATCAGAGTCCATCAAAAGATCATAAATGCAAATATCCAGATAATCAAGGTTTATCAAAGTAAATCCAAATATCAAAGTATCAGCATGAACAACCTCAACAAATAAAAAATGGTACATTAGAGTCCAATGTCTCGATATCAACAAAGAAATGAGATCATGTATATCATCAAATAATCAAAAACATCTCAAATCATATCTCAATTGGCTGAACCACCAGCACCATCTCCACCATCAGGACCAGGAGCACTATCTAGAGGATGACTCAAGCTCACCAATAATCCCTACTAACTCATCACAGCTAGAAAGGTCTGCATCATCAAACTCAACTGAGTAACATGTTGTTGCATCGTTGACATTTGAGACTGAAGAGATATAACATCTAATGCTAAAGCTGGTACAGGAGCCTGTGCTACAAAAATCTGTGGTGGAGGTATGGAAGAAAAAGGAATGGAAGAAGATGGATCTGATAAGGATGGAAAAAAACTCAAAGAAGATGGACGTGAAGAAAATGAGAGCATTGAAGTAGAAGCAGGTGCCTAAGAAGAGGAAGCTTGTGGAACAACTGGAGGTATCACTTGCTGAGTAGGAGGACCTTGTGCTTGATCAAACAAAACCTGTGCAACCTCTACATCAACCTCTCGCTATCGCCTAGCCCTATGTTGTCCTGGTCTCACAAATGGATCCCCAGCAACCTGATGGAGTGCTCTATCTGCACCACCTCTAACCTGATCAGCTCTAGGAGGGATAGGAGCAGTAGCAATCACTAGAATAAGAACTTTTCCTGCTCTGACTGCCCGACAACCCTATCATTTGTGCCATGCCCTAATCCTACCCCCACCTCTCCCACCATCTCCATCATCTACATCATCTCCCGCATCACCACCGTCACCATCTGATACCTCATCAATACTTGGGAGTTTCTTAGCGGGATCTGTAAACCTCAGAAATGGGTTATGATGCAGCCAATCAGCATACTCATCTATAACCCCAGCATCCATAATATGCTCTCTCATCGACCAAGGTATATACCCAAGATCTTGAATCTCTCAGACAGTTGTCCCGTAATCTACATAGGGACCCCACAAAGATCTCTCTGCCTGAACTCGAGCATACATAGCCACTTCTTGGGGCATAACCTATGTGTGCCCATACTGACGCAAAACTCTCCTGAAGAAAAATCTTTCAATGATGTAAGTGGAACATCCAATCATCCATCGATGATAGAACATGAAAGGCAACTCAGTTCCATCCTCAGGCCAAGCCTCACATCCCACATATGGCTTCTAGACCACAACATCCATATCATCGATGACATGACACCAATAATCCAACTTACCCATATGGATCTGAATCACCACACATCTAGGCAAAGGGCCAACCTGGATCTCGTTGTCATTCTGTGATGGGACGTCTCACTGGGATATGCTCCCAATTCCAAAGCTATAGTAAAATTTCTCCTGCAGTGAGCATGGAAGATTGTCTATAAATAACTGTATGTAGCTCATGATACAAATGAGCTAATACACAAGATCCCCAATCAAATCGCTGAGGATGTGCCATGAAGTCCTCAAGGATAGGACCCCATCCAACTGCAAACCCATGACCACGTCTATCCAGAAGAAGGAACCCACCAATTAGAGTACCTAAGACTACTGGTAGCACCGAAAAAGAAAGAAACTAGGCCCACTGGATATGATCATCTCCAATGGTTGGATCCAGAAAGACCCACCAATATGCTGACCCATAATATATAGAATCATAATAAACCAGCTCTCCTTTGCTAGGCAAGCGAAAGATACGATACACATCCTCCGGGGTGATCGTCATCTCACCCATAGGAAAATGGAAGATGTTATGGTATAAAGGCCATCACTCAGCCATAGTAGTGATCAAACCTCAATTCACTCAAAATTGAGGTAGAGCCAGAAGGAAAGATAGACCACACAAACTGATATGTCTACGATCAGCCACACTCAAGTCCTGGATCATGCTCATAGGTAAGAGATACAAACCATGAACACCTAATGACTTGAGCACGTCCTGCACAAAGCAAGTTCAATCACATCAGTTTTGAAATCAGTTATCATTTGGATTATCCTAAGTCAATCAAACATTTTCAAATATCAAACCACAATCAATTTTCCTGGGTCTATTCAGAGAGGATGGAAAATTCATTATCACCCATCATCTAAATCTAGATTGATAATCAAACATTCAAACTATGACTGACTCATACTGACATCTTACAACTTGCTATAACATCAAATTTGTTACCTTAACCAATCCTCTGATCGATGATGTTGAATAATTTGCAAACTGGACTATGGCAATTTAAAATCTTTTCTAAAAGTGCTAAAATGCAAAAGCACTGTTTAAATATTTAAATGCGCTATTTAAAGATTTAAAAGTGCAACTTCAAGCAAAAGCACTAAAACTATTTGAAAGTGCTATTTTAAAATTCATAAGCACTAATTTAAATGGAAAAAGTGATATCAAGATCATACACGCTATTTGACAAAGAAAAAGCGAATTCAGCCCTATAACAGGTATGTAAACGCACTATTCTAATTTGTGGAAGTGCAGGTTAAAATTGTGAAAGCGCTATTTAAAGGTGTAAAAGTGCTATTTGAAAAATAAAAAGTAAAAACAGAGGGTTTTCTTAAGAAAAATTCAATTTTTTTGAATTTAAACGCATAACTGGAAATAACCGAGAGGATTAGGCACTTAGCGGAGGTCCGTATGCGAGTGGTCATTGATACCATCACCTGTGCTCAAATCTGTGCTCCTACATTAGGATCGACATCGTCAAGGAGTCAAAGAAAGTCAGAGCTCAAAAGTCAAGAGTAAAAGTGAAAATGAATAGTAAAAAAGACTTTTTACCCCTTTATATAAACCTTTTGACCTAAAAAATGTATCTTTGACCTAAAAAGAGAATCTTTGATCAAAGAGGGCCCGGGCACCCAAATTTTTCACTAATTTTGCCAAATTAGGGGCATTTTTCATCAAACAGACGTGAAAACATTATCGGAAATGAAATCAAAATTCATTATAAATTGACCCAATCAACACAAAATGACCTCAACCGTAAAAAAATTTCAAACATCTATCAAATTTCATTTCATTTCTGAGGGGGCATATACTCGAATAATCAATAACAACATGAACATCATCAAATCAGGGAAACGACCATCAAATCAAAGCGTAATCTTTTATCAGGAAATTTTTCGCTAATCAATCGAAAGGGGTATCAAACATCGAACCACATCAAATCAAGTATCACATCAGTAATCTAACATCAGATCGACCATCAGGACACTAAAATCAGAACTACATCAATCCTATAATCAAAATCTACATCTCATATCGAATATCAAGATCGACCATCGACAGAATCAAGACCTTTTATCAGTTGGATCAGAACATTCTTTGAATCGACACGCTTTGCCTGTCAACTCAAAGAGGGGCATTTGTAATCACCAAACAGTGGATAGGATCATTAAAGTGATTAATCAAGGAAAATCTAGGCAAAATCAAGGCAATTGAATCCAAACAAGTATTTAGCCAATCAAAATTAAAATCAAACTTCAATTCAATTTAAATCAAAATCAAGAGCATTTTAATCAAGTGAAATCAAATCAATGTGCAATTAATTCAATTAATTGTATAGTTTGGAATTAAATAAACTCAACCCATTCAAGGGGTACACTTGGCTAAATAAATGAATTAAAATCAATTGATTAAATCCTAATTTCTCTCAACACCACATGGGAGGAAAAAGCCTCAACCAATAGGATTTAAAGAAAGAGCTCACATGAATCAAGCCAAATTCAATCTCAATCACTCAAATTGAAAGAACATCTTGTCCACTCATCTTGTCTTCTTGTCCCAAGCTTTGAGGACACAATATTTAAATTCTCTTCAAAAGGTGGAACCAAAGACTTAAACCCAACTCAACCTTGATCAAATCCAACTACATCCCCTACTCTTGCCAAATCCTATAAAAGCAAGGCTAAATTCACTCATAAATCAATCCACAAATCTGAGAATTGCATCTAACCTCTTGAGAATTATAGCTAGAAAGGCAATTTAGAAGTTAATTGAGCATTTCTATTTGGAATTGAATTAATTAGCTTATCTTATGACTCATTTCTCATTCTAGGTTAGAGAGCCATAGAATGGTTAATTGCTCATTTATTTGTTAAATAGATTTGTTATTTGTGGTAACTTTGTTTCTATTTGATTTATTTGACAATACTAATTCTATGAAGGTACAATTTCTAGTGCACACATATGTCAATTTGAAAATTGATGAGCAAATTATGATGAATGATTATGGTGCATTTGGAAATTAAATGTTAATCCTAATTCTACATTTTGGATTTCAATGATTATACTTCTTGGGATTAATGATATTTGAATTGAGTGTGCAGGATCATGACCATGAAAACTTATCAAAGAACCATGACTAACCCCTATGTGAATTTCATAAAGCCAAGGTTGTGTCTATTGAAAAGACAAAACCTCATTGTAATGTATTTTCTTTCGTATACTATATGGTGTGAATTTTAATTGCATTGCATTCATTCAATTGCGTAATTAACAAGTGGACTTGCCAAATGTGTTGTCATGTGTAATGTAGTGTCAATCAACACGCGTGTTGTAAAAGTGATGTGGCATGACATGTCCACTTGTAAATCTTGAGTGTCCACATTTTCCCATTTAGTATCTAGTTGGATTTTCCATAAGAACCACTTGGTTAGAGAGCTCAAAGTGAGGTCAAATCCTTAGGAACTCATAGGTGATCTTAACTAGGGTTTTTGAGGGGTCATATGGTCACCTAGGGTTGAGTTTAACCCATTTTTTACTAGTCCACTTCATATACCTATAGTAGAGAGAGTTTCTTTAATCATAGGACATCTTATTTTGACATTTGGAAGCATCCAAAAAGTTAAATTTTCAAGATGGCCAAAAATCAGCGTTTGGAAGCATGGTCTTGGGAAGACTACCTTCCATTTGGATGCCAAAGCTTCTCCACTTTTCTTGCCACCTTTTAAGGAACCCAATTTTAGTAATGTGTAAGGGTTGGGGAAGAGTGACCAATAGGAACTCGCATTTCTTCCAAGGACTTGGAGAATGTGAGGATTTTGAATTTAGAGGAGAATTTGGAGAGAGTTTATCTCAATCACTCACTCTCTAACTTTAGAGACCACTAGAGGATTTGGAGAAAAATGAAGGATAAACAAAAGGGAAAGGGCTCTAGACTACAACTCACATTCCATAACTTCTAATTGCAAGGTTGGTGGCTCTCAATATTTTCACTTCTTCATTATGGTGTCTTTCTTATGGCTTCCATGAATAAATCAAGGAAGTTTTTCCATTTTGTGTTTGCACATTGTTTATGTTGCTAGTATGTTTTGATTACGTAAAAATAGGTTTTAAAAGGACCTGAAACCTTATACAACAGCATAAAAAGATTTTTCAATTAAAGACCAAAACAACTATAGTGCCCCACCAAAAAAACTAAAGGAACAAACCTGAGTTCCTACCAAGTGGACAGAAGCCCACACCAAAAACAACCAAGGGCTATCAAGATTTACATTTTTGCCCATCCTTATGCGAACGTAAGTTCATATCAAAAGGAGTGGAAGGTTTAAATTTTTTTCCCTTCGCTGTTGTCCATCCCTCCTCCACCTTTCTGTCATCCTTCTACCAAGCCAAAGAAGAGCTAGACAAGCCCACTAAAGGGCAGGTCACAGAAGAGCTCGCAACTCCAACACCAAAGGCAGCAGTTGGACCAAAGATAGCATCATCGGAACCAGAGACACCAAAGGGATCAGTAAAACCAACAGCATCTATGGATAAGGCTACTGAATCAAAGACAGCACCAACGAACTAGATAGGGACAGCATCATCAGTCTGGACAAGGGAAGTAGAAGTAGCACCAGGAGGGAAACCAGCAACCTCATGAGATAGAGCCACATCAGAGCCATCACCAGCAACAACAAAGACAACATCAGAAGTAGGCGAAGCGTCAGTTGAAGCTCCAACCAAATCATGATCATTCTGAGTCGGGATCGAACTTGAGCCCCCATCCTTAGAGGTTTTATGAACTGTATAGTGGTGGTCAGAGGCCCCCGCCCACCAAGAGGGCAATTTCTTTGATTTGATCGTGTTAGATAAGCACCGCGCAGCAAGGTGTCCAGTCTTGTGACACTTCCTACATCTGAACAGAATAATCTCATAATCTAGATTTTGAATCCAAGAGCCCACAGGAGAATCCAAAGCAATCTACTCAAGGAGACCCTTAGAAACATCAATCTCCACTAGAACATGAGCATAAGTAGTGTTAAAAATTTTAGAGGAGTCTGAATCCACCATTTGGAAGTCCCCTAAAGCCTCACCCATAGTTTCCAAAACCGAATCTAGCCAGAGGTGGAGGGGAAGATTCGGCAGCCTTACCCATAAGGGTATTTTTTTGAATGTCTCTAAGAGAGGATCAAACCCCTGATACCAGGGTTTGGCCACCAGGGGAAAACACTCATCCCAAGTGAAGCAACTATCACACAAAATCATTTTCCTATCTTCAGCATTTTCAAACTTAAAAATGAAAAAACCCCTAGCCACAGGGTATATCTGAACCGCATCAGATAGAATGGGCTCTCAATGCTTGGAGATCCAAGCATGAAAATCAAAGAGCGAGGGCCAGAAGCCCCTAAAATGAAAAATAGCAGCATGGGAAGAGAATTCATCAACATTTTTTACAATCTCATCCACAGTTTCAGAATCAAGCTTTACCCTAATGGGTTTACATACCAAAACTAGTTGCACAAGAGGAGACCGAGAACCCCCCCTACCAATAGGGGCAGGGCCATGGATTCCTGCTTCATAGGCCGCAACATCAGCGCAGGACACTATAGCACCAGCAGACGCAAGAATAGCACCGCCCAAATCGGCAGATTTTGCAGCACCCAAAGACTCCTGAGAAGAAGACCCAGGTGCAGAGCAAGAAAACCCAGGCAACGAGCCTACAGACGATGGAAGACTAGCATCAAATCTGGCTTATAGCTTATGTGCCCAGACGTTCAAAATGTTGGGTGGGAATCCTTACAGAAACAGCAAAAGTAGCGGTAGGCATCACGAGATGTTATCATGTTGCTAGTATGTTAATCTTGCATTGTTTAGTGTGTTTTTGTGGAGCAAAAGAAATATGCATTTCTATATGTCTTGATGTGTTGTTGAGGGGATTGTGCAAGGCAAAAATCACCCTTGGGAGGACAAAGTATCCTTCTAGGTGAAAATTTTTAGGCCAGCCCACTTGGTGTAGAGTCTCTCTCCTTGGGAGACTACACCATGGATTATGGAGTCCATGGTAGGCTTGTAGCATTGATATGCTTGGAGTTCATAAGGGATTGTTTCCATTATTGACCATGCTTTGAGAGGAGATGTGTTTTTATGTGTGGAAGTGTTGCCTTGTTGAAGGCTTGTGATTATTTTCAGCCTTTCTCCCACTTGGGTTTTAGTCCACCTTCACTCATAGGAAGCTTTACTTCAAGATCCTTGTGTTAGCCATGGGAATGTGTGTAACTTTGTGTGTATTATGTTTGAGTTTGTTTCTCATTTGGTTTTATGCATACTTGGGTTAGCATTGGTTCTCCTAGCTCGGGGGTGGCCTTGTAAAGGCCTAAGTTGGAAGGTGAGCCTTCATGGCCAAGAGCTTTACATTTGGTGTAAGTTTTAGCATTATAGATGTAGAATGAAGAAAATTTTGGAATGAAGATTTACTTTGTTCATTGAAGAAAAGAAAAGAGAAATGAAATGTGTCCCTTTGTATTGTAAAAGAAAAGTTTCTTATTCTTTTCAAAAGATTTTGGATAGTACTTCCTTGTAAATTTATTTCGCATTAGAGAGACATTGTAGTAGTAAGTTGTAATAAGTTTATGTTGTAATTAGAAAAGATTTAAATTTTGAAATATATATATACCTATTTATTGTTAAAGGTCATTGAAAAAAATATACATTAGTGTCAAGAAAAGAAGAAATTTTGTTTGTGCTTTTTTGTTTGATATTGCTAGTAAAAAAGGAAGTTTTATGTTTCATGCACATTCTAGTTCAAAAAAATAATATGTAAATTTTATGTTCTCCTTCAGAATTTTAAAATTAAAAAAAATTACTAATGGAAGCTCAATGATGAATTTGAAAGCTTTGTTTTGTTGTTATTTCATTTTAAAAGAAAAAAAAAAGAGAAAACTACATGTAAATAATTTTGAATTTGCTAGTTTTTTTTTTTTAAATGTTGAGCTTCATACTCATTTTAGTTTAAAAAGATAAATTATAACTTCATCTTGATGTTTTTTCCCTGTTTTCAGACTTGAAGAAATATATATATTGTTGCTAAACCAAATATTATCTTTGATGTACATTTCTATTTAATTTGATGTATATACATAATATATGTGTGTGCATATATATAACATATATTTATATATAACACACACACACATGTGTGTGTGTGTTCTTATATATATAACATATATACATATATATAAGAACATATATATATATATATATATATATATATATATATATATATATATATATATATATATATATATATATATATATATATATATATATATTTTAAACTAAAATTATCTTATTTCAAATCTGAGCACATATACATAAATATATATATATAAATATAATATAATTTATATTTAATAAAAAAATTAAAATATATTTGAAAACAAAAAAATAACTGCAGTAGCTAGGGTTGTTGGAGTCGAAGGCTTCCCTCTCTCCACTTGCACACTTCCCTAAAGGAAGGTGTGGGAGCGGCTGGGGAAGCCTCAACCCACCCTCCCTTATGGCAGTCATGGGTTGCAGACCCGCCACAACCAGTGGCTAAGGCCGATGGCCTGTGGCAGTTGTGGCACCCACGGACCATCACAGGTGGTGGTCTCCAGTCTCCCCACCCCCCATTCTTTCAAGTTAATGGTTTTTTTTTTCATAGTTGTTTTGATAATGATTCCAACAACAAAAAAAATATTATAACTGCTCACCTCATTGTGAATCTAAAATTTTGTGTGTGTGTGTGTGTGTGTGTTTAAAATACACGAAACTTGAAAGCCCTCCATTGTAAATCTCTTCCAAGAATACCTACAAACAAAATGGTAGAGAAAGGAAGAAAATCTATCTAAGGTTTGGAGGAGAAAGAGAGTAGAAAAGAAATGAAAAGAAGAAAGTTTTTTTTGGGTGTTGATATTTATACCTAACCCTAATTTTGAATTAGGGTTAGGAAAAAAGTCAACCCCAATTTAAAATTTACCTTTTTCCCTCTTTATTTCTTTTGGGAAAATTTTCATTTAGCTAATTAAAACTTTCATAGGCAAGATTACTTTAATTATTTTGGGTGAGGGAAAATGCTTTTTGTGGGATATGTTTCACTTTCCCTAATTTAACACAATTTTGGGGGAATATAATTTAGCTAGTTTAAAATTCTAATGTGTCTTGATTATTTAATATTTATATTGGATTTTATTAAGAATTAAAATGATAACCAATAGAATATGTTAGGGAAGGAATTTTTTCTAGTAAGTTAAATTATTGAACGAATTATTGTGGGATATTATTTGATTTGAAATAATTTAATGAAATAACTTTTAAAAGAAAAGATAATTATTAACAAAGTAAATGATAAATATTTCTAATGTTAATTAAATGTGACATGTGTTTAAACGGACTTTGTAAGAGATTATTTTGCAAATAAGTAAAAATAAAAAACTTATGTAAGGGAATAACCTCTATTATTAAATTTATGGGTAATTAGTTTATATAAACCCAATTATGAAATTCGTTGAGGAAATTTATTTTTAATTAAGGGAATTTAATAAAATAAAATTTTAGTATTATCTAGTAAATGTGTTTAATTATTAATTAATCAAAAAGGTTATTAAATAGATTTATTAAATTATATTAAAAAAAATTGTAGACATTATAGTCCTAAAGGGGGACTTTTAATTATTGAACCCTTTATTTAATGCGTTGACTAGGTAATTTAAGAAATTCATTTAAATAGTTTAAAAAGGGGATAATGCTCTTAATTAATGTTATAACCTAACCTAATTGTTAGTCTTGAAACCTAAATCATGTGATCTACTGTATGAGGGATGTGTATGCACCATAAAATGGTCGCCTAGACTTTGGGCCCCATTTATTTAATCTACCAATATCAATTCCTGAATCAATATTTGTCATACATTCAAATCAAATTTATTGATCAAATCATAAATATTTCAATTTTCCCTAAAGTTTGAATATCCCATCAATTTTTAATTAAAAGAAATATATCCCTTTTTAATAAATAAAATAATATTATTTAATTGAAATTAATATTCTTTGAATGAAATAATGTTATTTAATTAAAATCCTCTTTTAATTAAATGGTTTTATTTTATTGAATTAATATTCATTTCTAAATTATATAATATTACCTTATTTAATTAAAAGAGATATTATTCTTTAAAATTAAATAAATGAAATATTCTCTCAAAAGATCTCCTGTGATGAAAAAGGAAACAAATTGAATAAAAATAAAAGAAAATAAAATGTAATTCCATTTTATTACAAACCTTCTAAAAATGATGATTGTTTCCTCTTTTTCATTTATCCCACATTGCTTCTACTTTCACATTCGAATCCAACTTTTCCTATAAAAGGAGACCTCTCATGCTCATTCAAGGATCCCAAATTTTGATATCGAACTTATGCTGCAGAATTTCATAGCTTGTAATCATTTAGCATTTCAACTTGCACATTCACATTTTAGATTAATTTACATTTTAGATTATTTGCAAATCATTTTAGTTTAAATCCATTACATATAGCTTAATTTCATGTTCAATAAATTAGTTTAGCTTAGTTTCCATGGCAAATCATTTAGAATAGTTTCATTTAGATCAACTCAAATCTCTCATTCTGAGTTGTATTTGCATGGGTAAAATAGGCTGATCTGAGGGCCACATTCAAAACATGCTCTTCTCAGATAGAGAGCTATGGGTCATTTTGTGAGAACTCACTGTTGAGCACTCTCGCATACAAAGACTCACCGATGTGTGATCACACTTCTATGAGTCTTTGTATGCGAGAGTGCTCAACAGTGAGTTCTCACAAAATGACCCATAGCTCTCTATCTGAGAAGAGCATGGTTTGAATGTGGCCCTCAGATCAGCCTATTTTACCCATGCAAATACAACTCAGAATGAGAGATTTGAGTTGATCTAAATGAAACTATTCTAAATGATTTGCCATGCAAACTAAGCTAAACTAATTTATTGAAAATGAAATTAAGCTATATGTAATGGATTTAAACTAAAATGATTTGCAAATAATCTAAAATGTAAATTAATCTAAAATGTGAATGTGCAAGTTGAAATGCTAAATGATTACAAGCTATGAAATTCTGCAGCATAAGTTCGATATCAAAATTCGGGATCCTTGAATGAGCATGAGAGGTCTCCTTTTATAGGAAAAGTTGGATTCGAATGTGAAAGTAGAAGCAATGTGGGATAAATGAAAAAGAGGAAACAATCATCATTTTTAGAAGGTTTGTAATAAAATGGAATTACATTTTATTTTCTTTTATTTTTATTCAATTTGTTTCCTTTTTCATCACAGGAGATCTTTTGAGAGAATATTTCATTTATTTAATTTTAAAGAATAATATCTCTTTTAATTAAATAAGGTAATATTATATAATTTAGAAATGAATATTAATTCAATAAAATAAAACCATTTAATTAAAAGAGGATATTAATTAAATAACATTATTTCATTCAAAGAATATTAATTTCAATTAAATAATATTATTTTATTTATTAAAAAGGGATATATTTCTTTTAATTAAAAATTGATGGGATATTCAAACTTTAGGGAAAATTGAAATATTTATGATTTGATCAATAAATTTGATTTGAATGTATGACAAATATTGATTCAGGAATTGATATTGGTAGATTAAATAAATGGGGCCCAAAGTCTAGGCGACCATTTTATGGTGCATACATTTGCCCCTCTTTGACTAATGTGTGATCGATTTGGGAACACATGTAGTCAAAGAAGAATTGAAATGTGAGATCGATCTGGGATCACAAAACAACTTAGATGTGTGTTCGACGGATGGGAACACATCAGGACAAACATAAACTAAAGGTCTTTGAACATGAGGTCGATTTGGGATCATATCCAAAGTGAGAGATAAGAATCTCAATCAATGTTGCCCCAAGAGGAGCAATTGATAATTTGATAAAACTGAATCAAGGTTTGAAATTTGATAGGTACTGCCCCCTCGTGATTGAAATCGAAATGAGATAGAGGAGAAATAGTAAATTGATAAATTTGATCAAATCAAATGAAAGATAAGGTTCACAGCAAGAAAGATTATGCCCCAAGATTGAATTAGAAGAAAAGAAGTGGGGTGAATAGTGAATGGAAGATAGAAGTTTAGAAGACATGGAAAGAAATGGAGAGAAGAAATAGAATCAATCAACTGTTTAAGATAGAGAATTTTGATTGAGATCATGAAAGAAAGTAAGGAAATGAAGATCAGATCGTGACCACAGTTGACTGAAAAATCCACAAGAAAGATGAGGAAAACTCTCTCAAACTCATAATGCAGCCTAAAAGTGCAAATGCTAACATGAAGCCTAAATAATGCAAGCTACATTAAAATGCAAAGATGTACTTGCATGGGTAACATAGGTATTTTGTGTTCATCATTCATTAGAGAATGTAAGAAAGCTTATTTTCATCACTGGGCCGTTATTACCGAACATCGGACAATCACACAACCATCACTAGTCACAAATGCAACTATGAAGATATGAATGTGATTTATATCGGTTTGGAATGTGGAAAGATTCTAACATGAGCATCAAAGACATAAAGGTCAAGATGACTACCATGTTAGCTTACCCAATTTAATTTAGCAAAACCATGCTCGCATCAAGGCATAAATGCCAGGATAACCATGAGGACAGTTGTGCAAGAAACAGTCAAGGATGATGTCTCAAATATCCTAAGTGTGTCAAGGAGACAACAAAAAACACTCAAGAGGTTCAAGACAAACACCCACAAGCAGAAAGAAAATAAAAACATGCCCCATGCCCCAAGTCCTCTAGCTATGCATCATGGAGAGACCTGTTTAGGCAAGGACACTCAACGAAAATCAATAACAGTCAGCACACAAAGAAAAGATCATGACATATCTCAGGCTGAAGTGTTTTAAAAAGTTTAAGTGTGTAAATTGATACTGAGTTTCGAGGGTAAAGGTCGAATGCTTGCTAATGGGTAAGATCACATGACCGAATTGGATAAGACCAAACTGATAAGTGTTGAGAAACACTCGATGTCGGGGGTTTTGCGTTGAAAAGCACAGTTGGGTTGGTGTTGAAAAACACCATTTGTGAGGTGTCCTAAAGACAGGCATATCCAAGAGACCAAAGCTAACACAATGATGCCCCCCCTAGACACAGACAAAGACTAATTCCATACACCTCCAACCTACTTCCTTGTCCTTAGAAGTGGCTTCATGTCAAGAGGACTCTAAAACTACTACAGAAAAGAATATAAAGAAAGATCAAGATCAAGAACCCTCCATGTCATCCACTCCTTTTCATGATGTTCTCTATCCGCGTCATGGTTCTTTTGATCCTTTACGCCCTTCCTCATTTATTCCACCATGTCTTAAGTCTTCTCCGAAGCAAGATCAAGCTACTACCCACACCGTTGACCTTATTGATAATGAAAATGACCTTACCACGCTTACACTTTCCAAAGATGATACTTCCATTAAGGTTATTAAAAATGGTGTTGTTACTTCCGATGTTAAGCCTATTCAAGAGACAAATTCTGCACTTGTGCTATCCAAAGATCCTTGTCAAGATCAAAGTCTTCCATCTTCTTATTCTACCATTCCATGTTCACTTCCGCTTTCTACTCTTCCTAAGTCTTCGTAAGCTTTGAATGATCCTATCAAACAAAATGCTCTTATTCAAGATGTTCAGGATCCTATTGAAAATTATAATGCTCACTCTGAAGATGTTGATATCCTTGGTTGTCATATAGATGCTGATGAACTTATTGATTATCCTTTTGCATCTTCCACTTCCATCCTTGGACCTCTTCCACCACTACTAAGGACTTCTCGTCTTCCTTCCATATTGGGTCCTTATGTCCCTTCATTTTCCCCTCCTAACTCTCCTAATTCGTCATCTATCTTGGGTCCTTATGTCCCTCCATCTCCTATCTTTCCTCAAGATCAACATAGATGCATACCTTTGAATCCTTTTCATCCATCCACCCATCTACACCAGTCATATTATCCTTCTTCTTCCACATGTCCCAAGTCTTTTGGAAGTAACTTGAATGTTCAATATAAGAAAAAGAAACAATACAAGAATCCATCAAAGAAAGAAGATCACCATGTCTCCTCTAATCGACATGGGGGCATAAAGTCAAAAGAGATATCTAAGAAGAAAACTACAAGACAAGTATGGGTTCCAAAATCCATCATTCAAGATATTCTCTCTAAGTCATCAAAAGGAAATAAAAAGCCTAAGGCTATATGGATTCCAAAGTCTCTCTTGAAAGAGTCTAATGTTGAACAAAAATTAAAGTTGACATTCAAGCTTCCAAAGGCTTCCACTCCATCTTCTTCCAAAAACATTCTTTCATTCCATGCACCTAAACCGCAACCTCTGCTAAACATTCGTCATATTCCTTCACGTATTCTTTCATTCAAGTTTCCTCCATCCTCTCACCACCCTCCAAGGTGTGCGTCGATGTTGATCTTGCCTTCCTTTCCATCTACTCTTTCACAATCCTTCCATTCATTATTCTCTCACCTTCTATCATTTTTCCTCATTTGCATATTCCTCCTATCTTCCAACTCCACTCGCTTTACATAAAACTGTATCCTCCATTTTTCTCTTCCATCTTCCTTTCCCTATCAGCATCTTTGAGCATATAATTTTGAATCCTTGGCATATCATGGTTTATCCTTTCAAGGAGCATTATCTAAAAGCTTTCCTTCTTCCAAAAATTATAAAATTCAAAAAAAATAGAAAAAAATGAAAAATTTGAAAATGCGCCTTGGTGAAAACCTGGAAACAGGTGCCTTGGTAGCCAAAGTAAAGAGAAATAAATTCATCCTATGGTGAAAACTACTCCCTTGTGGCACCTTGGATAAGTACCATGATGAAAACCTGGCAATCAGGCATCATGCGTAGTTCTTCTACATATCTCATCCATTCCATCTTCTCTCTTTGATCTTGACAAGGTTGATCTATACACGTACATTTGGCTATCTCGAGAGCGGTCTTATGATGATCCTGCTTTCATTTCTTTCATGTCTAGCCTTCATACCTATTTTCCTCCATTCATTCTAGCCTTTCACTATCCTTTCCCCCTTTGGTCTTGATCTAAAAAAAAAAGAAAAAAGAGAGTAAAACACGATGCTATGAAGCCTCTTGACATGTCTACTCCTTTGGACTGCATATGTTCCTTCTTTCGCATTATGCCTTTCTGACTTATCCTATGCTGGCCTTTCATTGCTTGTCCGAATGTGCTTTCATGACAATTTTTCCCTAGCTTGGGTACTCTTGAGGAGTTTTTCTTTGAGGATTTCTTCCCTTCATTCTCCTTCATTCTTTTGTCTCCATCTCTTCCACCAGCGTGCTAATCCCTTTTTTCCTCCACCTTGCTAGACATTGGGACTACACAATGCGATCTTGCTTGGGAGTGTGATGCCCATTCTGTTTGGGGGCATCCTTTGTATATAATTATTGATCCTGAAAAAATCCAAAAAATTGATATATTTTCTAAAAAATTCCAAAAAAAATTCATATATGATGTTGAAAAAATACAAAAAAATCAAAAAAAAAATTTTAAAAAAAATGGAAAATGTGCCTCGGTGAAAACCTGGAAACAGGCGCCTTGGTAGCAAAAGTACAAAAAAAATATAAAAAGTCCTGAAAAAAAAAAAAAAAAAAACTTCCAAGTGGTGAAAACCTAGAAATAGGCGCTACTTGAGGCCTCTGCACCCCTATTTCTTAGCATGCGCTCTCGACACTTAGCCATTCTCCATCATGCCTTGTCCTTGTTGCCTTGGTTTGGAATTAGTCTTTGTCTGTGTCTAGGGGGGGCATCATTGTGTTAGCTTTGGTCTCTTGGATATGCCTATCTTTAGGACACCTCACAAATGGTGTTTTTCAACACCAACCCAACTGTGCTTTTCAACGCAAAACCCCCGACATCGAGTGTTTCTCAACACTTATCAGTTTGGTCTTATCCAATTCGGTCATGTGATCTTACCCATTAGCAAGCATTCGACCTTTACCCTCGAAACTCAGTATCAGTTTACACACTTAAACTTTTTAAAACACTTCAGCCTGAGATATGTCATGATCTTTTCTTTGTGTGCTGACTGTTATTGATTTTCGTTGAGTGTCCTTGCCTAAACAGGTCTCTCCGTGATGCATAGCTAGAGGACTTGGGGCATGGGGCATGTTTTTATTTGCTTTCTGCTTGTGGGTGTTTGTCTTGAACCTCTTGAGTGTTTTTTGTTGTCTCCTTGACACACTTAGGATATTTGAGACATCATCCTTGACTGTTTCTTGCACAACTGTCCTCATGGTTATCCTAGCATTTATGCCTTGATGCGAGCATGGTTTTGCTAAATTAAATTGGGTAAGCTAACATTGTAGTCATCTTGACCTTTATGTCTTTGATGCTCATGTTAGAATCTTTCCACATTCCAAACCGATATAAATCACATTCATATCTTCATAGTTGCATTTGTGACTAGTGATGGTTGTGTGATTGTCCGATGTCCAATAATAACGGCCCAGTGATGAAAATAAGCTTTCTTACATTCTCTAATGAATGATGAACACAAAATACCTATGTTACCCATGCAAGTACATCTTTGCATTTTCATGTAGCTTGCATTATTTAGGCTTCATGTTAGCATTTGCACTTTTAGGCTGCATTATGAGTTTGAGAGAGTTTTCCTCAACTTTCTTGTGGATTTTTCAGTCAACTGTGGTCACGATCTGATCTTCATTTCCTTACTTTCTTTCGTGATCTCAATCAAAATTCTCTATCTTAAACAGTTGATTGATTCTATTTCTTCTCTCCATTTCTTTCCATCTCTTCTAAACTTCTATCTTCCATTCACTATTCACCCCACTTCTTTTCTTCTAATTCAATCTTGGGGCATAATCTTTCTTGCTGTGAACCTTATCTTTCATTTGATTTGATCAAATTTATCAATTTACTGTTTCTCCTCTATCTCATTTTGATTTCGATCACGAGGGGGCAGTACCTATCAAATTTCAAACCTTGATTCAGTTTTATCAAATTATCAATTGCTCCTCTTGGGGCAACATTGATTGAGATTCTTATCTCTCACTTTGGATATGATCCCAAATCGACCTCATGTTCAAAGACCTTTAGTTTATGTTTGTCCTGATGTGTTCCCATCCGTCGAACACACATCTAAGTTGTTTTGTGATCCCAGATCGATCTCACATTTCAATTCTTCTTTGACTACATGTGTTCCCAAATCGATCACACATTAGTCAAAGAGGGGCAAATGTATGCACCATAAAATGGTCGCCTAGACTTTGGGCCCCATTTATTTAATCTATCAATATCAATTCCTGAATCAATATTTGTCATACATTCAAATCAAATTTATTGATCAAATCATAAATATTTCAATTTTCCCTAAAGTTTGAATATCCCATCAATTTTTAATTAAAAGAAATATATCCCTTTTTAATAAATAAAATAATATTATTTAATTGAAATTAATATTCTTTGAATGAAATAATGTTATTTAATTAAAATCCTCTTTTAATTAAATGGTTTTATTTTATTGAATTAATATTCATTTCTAAATTATATAATATTACCTTATTTAATTAAAAGAGATATTATTCTTTAAAATTAAATAAATGAAATATTCTCTCAAAAGATCTCCTATGATGAAAAAGGAAATAAATTGAATAAAAATAAAAGAAAATAAAATGTAATTCCATTTTATTACAAACCTTCTAAAAATGATGATTGTTTCCTCTTTTTCATTTATCCCACATTGCTTCTACTTTCACATTCGAATCCAACTTTTCCTATAAAAGGAGACCTCTCATGCTCATTCAAGGATCCCGAATTTTGATATCGAACTTATGCTGCAGAATTTCATAGCTTGTAATCATTTAGCATTTCAACTTGCACATTCACATTTTAGATTAATTTACATTTTAGATTATTTGCAAATCATTTTAGTTTGAACCCATTACATATAGCTTAATTTCATTTTCAATAAATTAGTTTAGCTTAGTTCGCATTGCAAATCATTTAGAATAGTTTCATTTAGATCAACTCGAATCTCTCATTCTGAGTTGTATTTGCATGGGTAAAATAGGCTGATCTGAGGGCCACATTCAAACCATGCTCTTCTCAGATAGAGAGCTATGGGTCATTTTGTGAGAACTCACTGTTGAGCACTCTCGCATACAAAGACTCATAGAAGTGTGATCACACATCTGTGCACACAGGATGTTGGCAATTACAAGTCCAGCTTGTCATGATTCCCCTCATCCAGATTTAACCTTTACAACACTTAGCTTGCAACTGTTTAATGACAAGAAGATAATTTAAACTGTAATTGAATATTAAAAAAAAAATCAGTGTATTTTGCCATTAAAATTTAGGCATGACATTTTGGTATTAGAGCATAGTTTCAACAATGGATGCCTTAAAACCATCATGTTTTTCATCTAATTATTTCAAATTGAACTTTTAGGATGTCTCCTTATACGCGAAAAGCTCGTAGATGTGGTAGAGACCCTATACGTGCTCCCTCGATACACGAGGAAGTAGAGTAGAGAGTTGAGGTTCCCAGAGAAAATCAGGGACCCCCTCCCATGCAACCATGAAATCCTAACCAAAAGGTGTTGTTAGCACTTCAGAACCTTATTGGAGTTATCCAAGATAGGCTACCTCCAGTGGGTCATCAATCAGAGCACCATGTATCAGAGGAGCATAGGTTGGAGGCCGTAGAGAGGACTAGGAGTCCTCCACATGATCATGAGGAATGTCAGGGAGCTCATGAGGTAGAGTCAGTTCATATGTTAGAGCCACCACCTAGGATGGTATAGAGAACACCCCATGATACAGGGGACCAGATTAGAGAGCTCGTGTGCTTACAACCACCACTTTATACAATATTTACTAATGGCACAGAGGTCGGGGCATGGTTATTGAGATTAGACAGATGCTTTGGGTTGCATCCTTATGAGCGCAATCTAAAGGAACATTTTTCAATTCATTTGTTGAGAGGAGGCACCTCTACATGGTGGAGGCAGCAGGAATATAATGGGAGACTTTTTTGGAGAAATTTAGAGACAAGTACTTGTCAGAATACTTTAGACAGTGTTGCATTGATGAGTTCCATGATCTCCAACAGAGTGGACTCACAGTATGCAATATGAGAGTAGGTTCCTTGAGCCATTACCCTATGTATACTATATGAAGGATGAAAAGTTGCGAGTTAATCGCTTTGTCAAGGGATTCAATGATTGGATATCAGAATAGGTTCACATGACCACTCTAGGAAACCTTTGAGAGGCTGTACAGATGGCATTGATTGTAGATGAGATACCTGGTAGGTCATGTGATGCTCAAGATTGGTCTCAGAGCTATAACTCTGCACCTCAGTCATCTGGATATCAGAAAAACCATTGGAAGGGTATTAATAGACATTCATCAGGGTCTTATAAGAACCCTCAACAATAGTCTTAGTAGAATCAGAGACAGAGGACACCACAAGGACAATAGGGCTTTAAGCCCAAGCATGGTAGTCGTAGGGTCCTAAGAAGGATCAGTGACCACAAAATTTAGATGCACATCTGGCACAGACTCAACAGTCCTCCATGGGTGGTTACAATGGATCTAGTAGGACTGGTTCACAATAGTACTCTAGGCCATGGGGAGTTCAGACTCAGACATGTGGTCCTTGTTATGCATGTGGTGCCATGGGGCACTTAGCTTGAGATTTCCCTCAAGGTGAGATGGCAGGTAGTCAATGCATGGTAGCTTAAGAGCCTACAGTTGGAGACATAGGTAAGTCACATAGGACATTTGCAGTGGTTCATAACCACTATGCAGAGCATCAGGCCACAGTTATAGAGGTCGTAGGTATGATCAGAGATAGTATCGTTACCATTTTCTTTTATTATAGAGCTACTAATTTATTCATATCTCTTTTAGTTGTGGAGCATTGCGGGCTAATGGTAGCTAAGAAGGATATCAATTGGGAGGTCGAGTTAGCTTCAAGAGCTAGAGTGTCAGTCAAATCATTGGTTAGGGATTATCTGGTGTAGATTGATGACTTGACCACCACATTAGATCTTCGTATCACACCTCTTGGATCGTATGGCATAGTACTTGTCATGGATTGGTTTTATGCCCACAAATCCAAGTTGGATTGTCATCAGAAGTGGATTGAGTGTTTAGATGATCACGACACTCCTATTGTGATTTCTGGGATTCAGAGGCCTATATCTCTTTGTATGATCTCTGCCAGGAAGCTTAAGCAGGTTGTTTTCCATCACCATCAGTGATAGAGAGGATGAGGAGAAGGAACCATCTCTTGATGATTATCCTATAATTCAGGAGTTTGCAGATGTGTTTCCTATTGAGCTAATAGGTATGCCTCCTTGCAAGGTAGTGGATTTCCATATTGATCCCGTGCCAAGAGCTGCACTGGTTTTGAGGACACTATACAGGATGACCACTAATGATCTCAAGATCCAATTAGAGGAGCTCTTAGAGAAAGGGTGCATTCATCCTAGCATCTCACCTTGGGACACACCAGTCATCTTCGTAAAGAAGAAGGATGGATCATTGCGGTTGTGTATGGATTACCGACAGTTAAATAAGTTAGCCATTAAGAATTGGTATCCGCTTCCCAGGATTGATGATTTTTTTTATCAGCTTCAGGGTGCCAAAGTGTTTTCTAAGATTGATCTAAAGTCAAGGTACCATAAGTTGCAGATATGCATAGCAATATTCACAAAATTGCTTTTTGTACTAGATATGGACACTATGAGTCCACAGTTACTCCATTTAGTCTTACTAATGCTCCAGTTGTATTCATGAGTCTTATGAACGGGGTATTCCACAACTTCCTTGACAAATTTGTGGTTTTGTTCCTTGATGACATCTTGATATATTCTCGGAGTGAGAAGGAGCATGAAGAGCACTTGACGCAGGTATTGCAGTACTTGAGAGACAATCAATTATATGCCAGGTTGTCAAAGTGAGCATTTTATAGATCTGAGATTCATTACCTTGGGCATGTTATTTCAGTTGATGGAATCTCAGTTGATCCATCAAATATTAGAGCCATTATGGAGTGGCCAATGCCTACCACTGTGACCAAGGTTAGGAGTTTTATGGGTTTGGCAAGTTATTACAGATCTTTTGTTGAGGGATTTTCTAGAGTGGAACACCCTATTACTTCTCTTCAGCAAAGGGGAAAGAAGTTTGAGTGGACAAAAAAGTGTGATAGGGTCTTTCAGGAACTCAAGAAAGCACTTACCAGCACACCTATTCTTGCAGTACCAAATACTTCAGCAGATTTTTTGGTTTGCATAGATGCTTCCTTGGATGGTTTGGAAGTAGTTCTTACATAGGCTAGTCAAGCCATTGTGTATGATTCTAGGAAACTTAAGACTCGCAAGCTTAGTTACCCTACCCATGACCTTGAGCTTGTTCCAGTGGTTCATGCATTAGTGAGATGGTGGCATTTCCTCTTAGGAAATCAATTTGAGCTTCATTCAGATCATCAGAGTTTGCAGTATATATTAAATCAACCAAACCTTAATGCTCATCAAAGGAGATGGATGGAGTTCTTTTGTGAGTATGATTTTGATGTTCACTACATCAAGGGTAAGGAGAATGTAGTTGCAGATGCTTTGAGTAGGATACATGGGGCATATTCTATGACCGCAGGCACAGAGTTGAGAGATTGGATATTGCACCATTTGCATGAGGATGAGTGGTATGTTGAGGTCAGTTAGGTTATTCAATCTCAGATATCCCTTGACAAGAAGTGTGTTCATTATTCATTAGATTCTGATGGATTATTACGCCATAGAGGGCATATCTATGTACCTTCCTCTTAATATTTGTGAGTTTTTATCATGTTAGAAGCCCATAGAGCACCCTATACAGCGCATCCTAGAGCCCAGAAGATGCATGCAGATTTGAGGCAGTTATACCATTGGCCAGGGATGAGACAGAATATTGATGAGATAGTGGTACGATGCCTTGAGTGTTAGAGAGTTAAGGCAAAACATCATCATCCAAGTGGTTTATTCCAGCCACATGAGATACTAGAGTGGAAATGGGATGTTATTTCTATGGATTTATTTTGGTCTTCCTATGTCATCACATCGCCATGATTCCATCATGGTGAAAGTTGACAGGTTGACCAAGGTGGCCCACTTTTCACCTATACAGACCACTTTTACAACACTAGAATTAGCACAGGTTTTCTTGTGGGATGTTGTCATACTTCAAGGTATTCCTTGTAAGATCATATCGGATAGAGACTCTCTCTTTACATCTTCATTTTGGAGAGGATTACGGACAACATTGGGCACCAAGCTCAATTTGAGCACAACTTATCACCCTAAGACAAATGGTTAGACAGAGAGGTTAAATCATGTGTAAGAGGATATGTTTCACATGTATGTCATGGATCATCAGACTAGATGGGAGGAGTACCTACACTTGTTAGATTTTTCCTACAATAATGAGCATCACTCTTCTCTAGGTATGCCACCCTATCAGGCCTTGTATGGCAGACCATGCATAACACCTTTGAGTTGGGATCGCATTGAGGATAGAGTTGTTATAGGTCCTTATTTAATTTGAGATATGGAGCAGCAAGTGACCTTGATTAGACAACATTTGAGGGAAGTGCAGGATAGAAAAAAGAAATATGTAGATGTGAAGAGGGAGGATCGTAGTTATATGGTTGGGGATAGAGTTTTCCTAAGAGTGTGGCCACATAAGAGTCTAATCCTTTATGGAAAGGGGTCTAAGCTTGCACCTAGATTTGTGGGGCCATTTGACATCCTTGAGAGGATAGGTCAAGTTGCCTATCATCTAGCTCTTCCACCTATCCTGTCATGCATCCACGATGTCTTTCATGTATCAATTCTGAGGAAGTACATTTATGATGAGTCTTATATTATAGATTGGGATGCTTTGTAGGTGCAGTTGGATGGACAATTTAATTTAGAACCCATTCGCATTTTGGCACGCCGAAAGCTGGACCAGGTCAGGGTTGAGTGGGATTGCTATGATGAGGTTGTTGCATCATGAGAGGATGCAACACAGATGAGGACATCATACACACACCTCTTTGATGAACCCTATAAGGAGGTTCACCCCTAGGGGGAGGATGTGAGGCCCCACCCCAGGCCTATCATAGCATTTCACGCGCTTTCATTTATGGACTATGTTTTGAGACATTATGAGACTTTTGATATTATTTACATGTTGATGGTTATGATGTATTATCATTGGCAGTAAGGTTTGGATACTAAATAGACATAGACATTACCATTATTATGTTGATTTCAAGACATCATTATGTGATTTTACTTGATGTTTATGTTATTTGATCTATTGGCTATCTAGATGATGTTAGAAATGTTAAATTTAATGCTTAGGAAATTCAGGTGAAATTTGCATAATATGTGATTTATTAGAATCTTGCCTTGTGATTCAGAATACATATGTCAATTTGACAATTGATGAGCAAATTATGATGAATGATTATGGTGCATTTGGAAATTATAAGTTAATCTTGATTCTACATTTTGGATTTCAATGATTATACTTCTTGGGATTACTGATATTTGAATTGAGTGTGCAGGATCACGACCATGAAAATTTATCAGAGACCGTGACTAACCCTTATGTGAATTCTGTAAAGCAAAGGTTGTGTCTATTGAAAAGACAAAACCTCATTGTATTGTATTTTCTTTTGTATAGTGTATGGTGTGAATTTTAATTGCATTGCATTCATTCAATTATGTAATTAACAAGTGGACTTGCCAAGTGTATTGTGATGTGTAATGTAGTGGAAATTGGCACACATGTTGTAAAAGTGATGTGGCATGGCATGTCCACTTGTAAAGCTTGAGTGTCCACCTTTTCCCACTTAGTAGCTAGTTGGATTTTCCATAAGAACCACTTGGTTAGAGAGCCCAACGTGGGGTCAAATCCTTGGTAACTCGTAGGTCATTTTAACTAGGGTTTTTTAGGGGTCATATGGTCACCTAGGGTTGAGTTTAACCCATTTTTTACTAGTCCACTTCATATACCTATGGGTAGAGAGATTTTTTGACCATAGGCCACCTTATTTTGACCTTGGGAAGCCTCCAAAAAGTTGATTTTTCAATATGGCCGAAAATCAGCTTTTGGAAGCATGGTCTTGGTAAGACTACCTTCCATTTGGATGGCAAAGCCTCTCCACTTTTCTTGCCACCTTTTAAGGAACCCAAGTTTAGTAATGTGTAAGGGTTGGGGGAGAGTGACTAATAGGAACTCACATTTCTTCCAAATTGTATTCCTCTTTATCATTAGTTTATATAGCAAACTAAATAAAGATTGGTGTTAGCTTTTTACCTCTTGAGGTCATTCCCTTGGTGTGAATACCACTTTTCCCATAAAGGCAGGTCTCTCTAGAGGAGAATATAAATGTGACTTATCTTAACCAAAGATTTATCAAACTGGAAGTGGAGAAGATTTTCTCATTCTATCATTTCATCAAAAAGAGAATTCATCTATTCTAAACACAAAAATGAGAATCTTGAAAGGAATGTTGCACTTACAAGACCCTCCAAACACACAAAATGCTTGATTAGTTTACCCCTATTTACACTATGTGTAACTAAGCTAATTAAGACAACAAATGAGTTTGTAAATAAGAGAAATATGCAAAACCACTTGTCATTAGTTTTTTTTCTTATCTTGGATGGATGAATACAGCTACAACAATGCATTAGCAATTAGCCAAAAACATGAAAACTCTAAATATAAAATAACTGTGGTGAAGGCATTGATGTACAAGCACAGACATAGAATAGTAGAGGCACTAATTAGCATACACAATGAATGATTGAAAACAAATAAGATAAGCTTGTCTAAACAGAAATAAAGTAGAAAAGAATTGAAAACCTGCACTATGTTTTTGTAAACTTTCATATATTCTATTTTTTGGTGTTTTATATTATGAAATGAAATAGAAAAGTAAATGGAATTTTGAATTCAAACCATATGTTTTACCTATTGGAGATGCAAATCAATGTCATAAATATCATAAGTGTCGAAGTGTTGATAGGGATGCAAATCTAGACCTGCAAGAAAAACGTTAAAACCTACAACAAGGGTTAGCCTATAAATATTAAAACATGTCAAAGAAATAAATGTTGAAGTTGTAGAAAACATATAGAACATAATTAAACAACAAGTCTTGCAATAGATGAGTTGGGTGAGATAGTAAATGTGATCCCACTATAAAATAGAAAGGTTAAGCCTACGGAACGGAGATTGTTGAATATCCCAAACAATTGAGAGGGGGTGAATCAATTGTAAATTAGAAAATTTATCAATTTCACAAATATTGATCCATCAGATTAAATCTTTAACCACTTAACTAAATCAGATATAAGCATGAATAAGCATGTGCAAGAACCATACACAATGAACACCAATTTTTTACGTGGAAAAATCAAAATGGGAAAAACCATGGAGAAGCTAATTCTCATAAAAAAAATATCAGTTAAGGTGATTTTTACAAAAGGTGGCTCACTGTCGAAATATTCATTGCAAATGGTCTCACTACCCTAAACAAGAAGAATGAAAAAGGAAATCCACCATTGAATTACAACAAACAATAGAAATCATTGGCTCACTACCTTCGATGACTAACATCAATAGCATACACACTCTAGTCACAACCCAACTTAGCACTTTCACATAACCTTGCACAATATCTAACGGTTCTTTTCAATCAACTTGCTTCGATTCAATTTCATCACAATCATTCTCTTAAATTTATATTGATCTTTTAAAATATGAAAACACCAAGTTGGTCATCAAAACATAATTTGAAATAGGTCCAAACTAAACATTCTTGTGGTGGGGAGGAATGAAAAGTGGACCACACCACACACATTCTCTTGACCAAACAACACATTATCAAAATGTTGCAATTACCAGAGCCAAAGAGGAAATAACATTGTTAGCAACAATGCCTCTTTACCGCATTAATACAACCCCGATCAAAGTGTCAAAAGATAAAGAAATGAGTGATATGAAACTAATCTATCAATATCATATTCAACATAGTAGAAAATTTTGGACCACTGTCAAATAGAAACATCATTGAGCACATTAGTGAAAAAATGTTTCCTAGAGCACCAACCTTTCGTAGCACTAGCCTCTAAACCATCAGATTCTCAAAAATACGTATGTAACATAGCAAAAATACTAAGCACAAACAAACCACCGAAGTAGTATGTTTCCATCAATGACAACCATACTAACACACCAACAACTCTGCAACAACACCAAGTGACTCATCAATAACTCTGCAACAATGATAAATGACACATCAACAACTCTACAACAGCAACAAGCTTCCCCTTTCACCAATCTTCCCCTTTGTCACTGATGGAAACATCCATCAATGACAAACAAAATCTCACTCCATGGTTCTCAATCTCAAATTCTCTTTCCCCCTTTGACATCAAGGACAAAGACAAGCAACAACACACTTTGCTCCACCTGAGAGGAAGCCACATTCATTAGTCTAGACCAAGAATGTGCAGTAAGTTTCCTAGACTAATGTAATGCCAAGATACTTTGTTTGAACAAGGAAGGGGTAATTCCCCTAACCTCTCCTAGAGATACTCAAAATTATCTTTGAACAAAGCATTTGTACATATATCTACAATATATATCATCGTGGGTGTGTACACAAGTTTTCCCTCATCGTCTAACACCTCCTCAAGAAGTGATATAGAATCATAATATGTTTTATTGTGGATTCTTGTACCAGATTCTTATAACTATTTATTGTGTTTGTGTTATCACAAATGGTTGAGATTGATTCATCAAACACTATACCAATATCCTTCAAGGTTTGTTTCATCCAAAGTACCTATGTGTAGCATGACGTGACTATAATACATTGAGCCTCTACAATGTAAAATGACACAGAGTCCTACTTAACCAAGCAAGTAACCGAGAGCCAAGGAAAAATGCTCCACCAATAGTACTTTTTTTTCAACACTTCCCGCCCAATACACATCGGTATAATATTTTAGAGTAAATTTTGATCATTTAGGCTACCACAATACATATTCCTATGTTCCCTTCAAATATATAAATATCCTCTTTACTGCAACAACATATGATTCAATTGGTTCTTGTTGAAATCTAGCTGCCAGATAGATGGTATACATGATATCTGGTCTAGTAGTAGTCAAATATATCATCCCTCTAATCAGTGATTTGTACTTGCATTTTCCTTGAGGGACTTACCTTCTTTGGACAACTTACATCTGGTAGACATAGGAGAACACACCATTTTGGGATTTTCCAATCCAAAATTTTTCAACAACTCTCTGATATACTTTGACTAAGAAAGAAAAATGTCTTCATTGTTATAATTCACTTGCAATCCAAGAAAAAAATTTAACTCACCAATCATGGACATTTCAAATTCTCCCTGCATCTCACCAAGAAATTTCTTGCACATGTCATTATTTCCTCCAAATGTTAAGTCAAACACATAAACCACAACAACTAAAAAATTTTCTTATTCAAATTTGAAATAAAGACTGGTGTTGAAGCAAACTCTTTCTAAAAGATTTTATCCATTAAATAATGATCCAATCTTCCATACCAAGCTCTAGGAGCTAGTTTTGACCCATACAGATCCTTCTTCAATTTTTAGACAATATCCAGATCGTTTGACAACTTAAATCCCTATCAATGTAAACTTCTTTTAGCTATCTATTCAAAAATGTTGACTTCACATCCATCTAATAGACTTTGAAAGCTTTAAACACTGCAAATGCCAAGAATATCCTAATAGCTTCCATTCAAGAAACAGCAACAAATGTTTCTTCAAAATCAATGCCCTCAACCCGAGTATACCCTTTGCAGACCAATCTTGCTTTGTTTCTCACAACTCATCCATCCTTATCCATTTTATTTGGAAAAATCCACTTTTTCCCAATAACATTTTTGTCTTTCAGTCTAGGAACTAGTTCCCATGTTTATTTTTTCTCAATCCAATTCATTTCTTTCATTTCCTTCATCCAATTCCGGTCATAAAAAGCTTCTTCAACTGTCTTAGGTTCAATCTTAGAAATTAAACATAGTAGAACTTATTTTTTAGTACTCTTTCTTCTAATAATAACTCCTTTATTCTTATCTCCAACTATCTGATTTTTTGAGTGATTCCTCTATACATACTTTAGAGTTTTTGATATTGATATGAGAGCATCATGAGTTTCTTTCTGCTTATCCTCTTCTATGTTCATCTCTTCTTTTTCTCTCCCTATGGACTCATTGGATTCATACACTTCTTGTAAATTCTAGTTCATTCTCTTCGTATCACTATTTTGTTGTGGTGTCTTAGGAGCAAACAGTTGTCTTCTAATCCCACGCATCCCACAACAGATTTTAAATTCATTAGCAACAAATTTTCCTCCTCTATCAAAACTTAAGAATTTGATTTTTCTATCAACTTCATTTTCAACTCTAGCTTTGAATATCTTGAACTTTTCTAATGCCTCAATATTTTTTCTTAAGATTGTAAGCCAAATCATTCTAGAATGATGATCAATTAAGAGCATAAAATTCATTTCACCTTGTAGACTCCTTATTCTAGTTAGACCATATAAGCCTACATGCAACAAATTCAACAATCTGGTAGCAAAATGTTCTTTTCCACTTAAGTTTCCCTTTGTATGTTTCCCATTTGACATTCTCTACAAACATTTCTATTTGATTTGGTTAATCTTGGTAGATCTCTTACTCATCCAGCCAAACTAATCTTCACCAAATTGTCAAATTTGATGTAACACATCATTTGATGTCATAGCAAGCTTTAATCGATTTGTGATAACAAGCTATGCCTTGTAGTAGCATCCAACTAATACATATTTTATCTAATCATTTTTTCTGCAACAATAGCATTTTTGGATCCCTTCTAGAATTCACAACCACCATCCTGAAAGACAACGTTGTAACTATTTTCACACATTTGTCCAACACTTAAAAGATTATGATGCAATCCTTTCACATAGTACACATTGTCAGTATTATATTTTCCATCAAAAGTAATAGAACATATTCCAATAATTTGTGCAATCTGATCATCCCCAAATCTAACAGAACCACCATCATAGTTTTCAAGTTTTCCAAACTTACTTTTGTCATCAGCCATATGATTAGACCAAACATTGTCAATCAACCATTCAATCTTATCTTTTCTAACATGTAATGCAGTTGCAACAATTTCAGTATTACTTTTCAAAGGATATCACATTACTAGCTTTAGGTTCAGGTTTAACTTCTTAAAATTAAAATAAATCGTCACCTCTTTTGATTCATCATTTGAGATACTAGCATCTTCATTAATATAATAGGCCTTACTAACTTTTAGTTTTGGTCTTGAGTTTTTTTTCGAACATCTAGTAGCTATATGACCAACCTTTCCACATCTAAAACTTTTAAGTAAGATGCATTTATACTTACCGATTATTTTCTTCATCCTTGTTACAAAGTTTTCTTACACTTCATTTGTTCTCTCATCATCTAGATCTTCATCAATCTTTGTTGCTTTGAAGGCAGTCTCACATTTGACATTTTTTTTTTCCAAAATTTCTCATCTCGAATGTGCTTAGAGTGTCAAACAATTGTTCTGTGGTGATTTTTGTCAAATCATAAGTTTCTTCAATTGATGAAACCTTGTCACTATAGCTTTTTGGTAAAGTCCTCAAAATTTTATCTATTACATCCTTAACACCCAAAGTGCTACCAAGATTTGTGATCTCATTTACAACATCATTAATTTTTTGAGAGTAGCTTGTTATATCTTCTTTGACTTCCATCATTAAGTTCAGATATCTACATTTAGCAATCTACATCTTAGCTAGTCTAACCCTAGCATTTCCTTCATAAATGTTTTTCAATTCTTCCTAAACTTCACAAGAAGCCTCTAATGCAACAACCTTTATCAATTTAGTTTTAGATAATGCACTAAAAACATCATATCTTGCTCTTTCATTTTCTTCATAGGCTTCAATCTCATTCAAAGTGGTAGATCCATTTGTCAACACCATATATTTATTCTCCGCAGCTTTCCAAGTCATGTAAATTAAGGAAATTAGATATTCTCTCTGCTTCACTTTCTAGAAACTGTAGTCGAATCCATCAAAGGTAGGAATAGTTAATTTATGCACCATCAAATATCCCCAACTGGTTAGACTCACTATCTATGAACCAAAGATCTAATACCAATTGTTGAATATCTCGGACAAGTGAGAAGGGGGATGAATTAGTTGTAAATTAAAAACTTCTATGAATTTCACGGATCTGGATTTAACAGATTAAATCTTTAACTGCTTAACCAAATTACATATAAGCATCAATAAGCACGCACAATAACCATACACACTAAACACCAGTTTTTAACATGGAAAACCCAAAATGGTAAAAATCACATAGAAGATATAATTCTCATGAATAAAAACTACGAAAGGTGACTCACTACTAAAATGCTCACTATCCAGAAGGGTTCAGTGCCCTAAAGAAGAAGAAAGAAAAAGGAAATCCACCACTAAAGTACAATTGTTGGTAGAAACTCTTGGCTCATTGTCTCTGGTGACTAACAAAAATAGAACACATGCTCTGTTCACAACCCAAATTCACACTTTCATATAACCTTGCACAATATCTCACTACTCTTCTTTTCAATCAACTTGCTTCAATACAATTCTACCACAACCATCCTCTAATTTATTTATTTTAATATGAAATACCAAGTCGATCATCAAAACATTTTGAAATATGTCCACATTAAATATTCTCGTGGTAGGGAGGAATGAAAAGTGGACCACACCACACACACTGCCTCAATCAAACAACGTGTTATCCAAATACTGCAATTACTAGAGCCAAAGAAGAAATAATGCCCTTAGCAACCATGCCTCTAGACTGCATCAACACAACCCAAAATAGAATGTCAAAAGATAAAGCAACGAGTGATACAAAACCAAACTGACAATATCATATTCAGAACAAAAGAGAATTCTTGAGCACTATAAGATACAAAACAACACTTAGTACATCACCAGAAACATATTTCCTAGAGCACCAACCTATCGACCATCATATCCTCAAAAACACATATGTAACATAACATAAATACTAAGTACAAACTAACTACCAAAGCAATATGTTGCCATCAATGACAACCATACTGACACACCAACAACTCTACAATAGAAACAAGTGACTCGTTAATAAATCTACGACAACAACAACTAACACATCAACAACTCTACAACAGCAATAACTAACACATCAACAACTCTACAACAACAAGAAGCTCCCCCATTCAACAAAGACATCAATTCGTGGTGGAGATGTCAAAGAGAGGAGATGCCTTTATATGAAAAAATACATCAATCCATGACCTATACCTACAACTTTCAAAAACAGTCAAAAATTCTGATTAAATACACAAGATGTGTGTCCCACCAGGTGTGCCAAGATGTGAAGGGTAGAATATGGGTTAGTGTTCAATGCATATACAAATCAAATAATGAGAAATAACGTTAAACACAATACACATTTACATCACACTGATTGAGCTAAAATGGAGGCATTGATCTCTATTTAATTTTCTGATGCAGGAGCATCCAAGGTGTAAGAGCAATTTTGCATCACCCAAAGATATTGTCTAGTTTTTTTAATAATGGCTAATTTGGGTAGGGTTACTATTTTTAGTAAGTTTATTATTTTTAGTAAGTCATTTGTTTGAGCATTTATTGCTCCAATTACTTCCCTAGAGGTTGATTTTGGATACATAAGCATGTCAATAAAGTTTTGTGGCAAGATCAAGTTTGGTTTTGAAGATATTGAACTTTTGCTTTTGGAAAGGTGGTACAAAAAACTTTGAACTCACTTTTGAAGGCCTTAGAGATCCAAAAGGGGTCAAACACGTCAAGGATGAAACTTCGAGGTTCAAAGTTGTAGTGTTTCGAGAGGTTTCCAAAAAATAGTTATAATATAAAATCAAGTGCACAGGTCAAATGTTATGGCTTCCAAAAGTCGTACCATCAAGACTCAAGTTTCTATACAAAAAGGAAGAGAGAAAATCACTTAGGTAGAAAATTGAACCCTTGGTGCCAAAATGGAAAAGTTTCACTTTTTAGAATATTATGAGGCAGTTATTAGTGCTACATAAACAAGGATGAAAGTGGGTTTTGGACTCAATTCTAGAAGGGGAGTTTATGGCTCTATCTTGCAGATTATTGTAATGAAAATGCCCATGTGGTTGAAGCATATTATTTTCCTTCATATTGTAATGTCATTTCATTGAAGATAATAGAAAGCAAGTGTTTTTGTTCTTGCAATTGCTCAGTTCTTGCAATTTTTTGTTTATTTACATGTGTTATTGTGTGTTTAGGTTAGTAAGGAGAGTACCTTATTGTGTTATTGTGTGTTATTTTTTGTTTAGGTTAGCAAGTGGTTGAAGCATATTATTTTCCTTCATATTGTAATGTCATTTCATTGAAGATAATAGAAAGCAAGTGTTTTTGTTCTTGCAATTGCTCAGTTCTTGCAAAAAAAAAAATATTTACATGTGTTATTGTGTGTTTAGGTTAGTAAGGAGAGTACCTTTGATCAAGTCGTATTGGAGTAGAAGTTTTTAAGTGTGTAAATAGATCATCGTGCGTGAGGAAAATTACACCAGGATTGTGGTTGTGGTTCTGAGAAATAAGGAAAATGTCTCCACGAAGGAAACATAGTGGAAGAACCACTAGTGTGACAGAAGAGGGTTTTATAGCCCTCTAGCGACAAGTGCAAGCACTGCAACACGAGCTGCATAGTGGAGCTAAAACTTAGGCAAGAGATGAAAGTGAGGATGAATCTAAAGGACATTTTGAAGAAGAGAAAGAAGCAACTAGAGATCCTAACGAAGCTAGGTTTTTTAGGGTCATTTTTAAGATTGGAAAGAGACTGAAGATTGAAGTTTCCACATTTTCTGAAAATCTTAATCCATAAGAGTTGATCGATTGGATCAATGACATGGAAGAGTAATTTAAGTATGAGACAAAAGAAGATCTTGAGAGGGTCAAGTTCGCAAAGGCCAAGTTGAAAATTCATGCTAAAATTTGGTGGAAAGTTCACTTTGAGAGAAATAGAAGAGGGAGAGAGAAGATAACAAGATGGGATCAAATGGTGGACAAATTGAAGAGACAGTTTATTCATGTTGACTATGAGTTTGATTTGTTGAACAAAATGCAAGGGTTGAAGCAAGCAGGAAAAGTTGTCCACAAGTATACAAAAGAATTCTATTGAATCCTTATCGGAACAGGTCATTCTAAAGCCAACAAAGAGAAGGTTTCTCATTAAATAAATGGGTTGAGGTCAAGTATTCAAGAAGAGTTGATAATAGTAAGAATGTCTACCATTGAAAAGCATATCAATTTGCTTTGAAGGTAGAAGAAAAATTGAACAAAAAGTTTGAGAGCAAGCAAAATGGAAGAGGTCGTGGTGGAAAGTCTAGTGGATGATATTATAGAGGCCAAAATGAAGATCAGTAGAAGAATGATGACTCTAGTAGCATTCAGAATCAAAGGGGAAATTATTCTTATTATCCTAGTGATCATAATAATGGAGATCAAAAAGGAAGAGGACAAGGATGAGGACTGAGAAGAGGATATTTTTGTGGAACGTGTTTCTTGCGTGGTGAAGAAGGAATAGAGCTTATGAGTGTCCCCGACATCAAGGGAGGACAAATAGATGACCAAACGGAAATGTGTGAGTTGCAAATGTAGATGAGGAGGCTAAGTTGTCACATTATAAAGATGAAGAAAGAGGAGAGGTCCTTGTTACCAAAAGAGCCTTGGTAAATGATGAGAATGAACCTGAGTAAAAGAAGAATTTGTTTCACACAAGATGTAAGTGTGATGGTAAAATATGCAATGTCATTATAGATGTTGGTAGTACTAATAACCTTGTTTCAAAAGAAATGATTAATAAATTGAAGTTAGCGAGGAGGAAGCATTTGAATCCCTACCGGATTGCTTGGTTGTAGAAGGATCACAAGACTTTGGTCAATGAACAATGTCTAGTAAAGTTCAAAATTGGAAACTATCATGATGAGGTATGGTGTGATATTATACCTATGGATGTTTTTCATCTATTGTTAGGGAGACCACGGAAATCCGATTGTCGTACAATACATGATGAGTGTGCAAATACCTATTCTTTAACAAAGAATGGAGTCTGACACAAGTTGAAGCCATTGAAAGAAACAAAGGAAAAGGTATATAGTAATGCAAAATATGTTTAGTTGATGGAAGGAAGTTTCTAGGAGGCATGAATCATGAGCATATTTATTTACCTTTAATTCCAAAAGTTGATCAAAAGGAAGTAGAAGATGTACCTATGGAAGTTGTATATGTTACAACTAGCGGTTGTCGTTGCACCAAAAGATCAATTTGTTAATGACTGATACAACCACTAGACATATAGAAGACACAGGAGGTGGTTAAACCATGTCATAAACTACCATTGCGCTAGAAATGCTAAGGAGACCAAGGGGGCAATTAGTCTTGCTCACCATTGTAACAATCCCCCAGCGCAAGTGTGGGGTTCGAGCCTGTGACCAAACTTTAATACCACTTGTTACAACTACCAGTTGTCGTTGCACCAAAAGATTGACCTCTTAATTCCCGATACAACCACTAGACATATAGAAGACACAGGAGGTGATTAAGCCATGTCACAAACCACCACTACGCTGGTAACGCCAAGGAGACCAAGGGCGCAATCAGTTTTGCTCACCATTGTAACAGTATATTTGTTGGATGAGTTTCAAGATATTGTATATAATAATGTAACTAATGGATTGTTGCCAATAAGAAAGATTAGTCATCAAATGGATGCGATTCCTAGAGTCAGTTTGTCAACTAAGGCAGCCCATAGAATGAATCCAACAGAGAGTGAAGAGTTGAACAAACAAGTGCAAGAGTTATTACAGAAGCGATTGATATGAGAGAGTTTGAGTTCATGTGATGTACCAACTATTAGAGTTTCAGGGGACTCTACAACACCTCCAGGATCAAATGAAAAACCAAGATAACTTCCACAAGAGAATGGCAAGACAATTGCACTAAGGTGCAAGAATGATATTATTAGTTCCTACCAAAGGCAGGACACTATTGCATCCATTGAATTCAATTTTTCAATTAAATTGACTAATCAAATCACAAAATCTAAAAAATTAAATTTAAATTCAAATGTCTATATCATTATTTTATTTTACATGATTTTATAAATCTTATTTTTCATTAATTCTATTGGACTATACTAATTTTTGTAGGGATAAAATTCAATTTTCCTCTTGACCAAAAATATAGATATTTTTACTACATGAAAAGATGTAACTCTATCATGCATTAATGACAACCTTATCTTTTTCTCATACTGTCCAGAAAACATAAACCGGTGTTGAAATGCCAAATGTCATTTAATCTTAAATAACGTATAAATTATTAATTACATTGAACGCTTTATCTCAAGAGAAGCAACTATCTTTGCAAATCAACGATCAAAACTGTATTATCTCGATGCAAGACGGTGATCATCTTCATTCACTTGCGGTGGACCCATGGCTATCTCCCTATCCGTAAAAAATAACCGACATTTACTAACACTTAAAGAAACATGTAAAGGATTTTAATTAAAAGCTCAAATGTTTTAACATGCCTCTCCCGTGACTTAATCGAAGTCAAAAATTTAACAATTCAAATAAATTGTTATATATTTTAGGTATTTTAAATTATTAAATCAAATTTATAAATTTTATTTAAAATTATACATTTAGTTTATATAGTAATATTTAGTATTATATATTATATTATATTATATAAATATTAAATATTGTAAATTTAAGATAATATTTATATATTTGTTATTGATAATATTTATATATTTGTTATACAACAGGATGGCTCTGCGTGCGAATTTCTCTCACTCTTGGCTTCTTTCGCGATTGTGTGTTGCTTTGTCTCTGTGATCTTCTTCAAGTGCTCTTGATCGAGGTTTATGCCCTCCTACGTTTTGTCCAGGGTTTAGCTTAGCTCCTCGGCGGCCTGTAAGTTTTTGTTATGTTTAATCTTTAGACAAGCAAATCTCTTTTTTTTTGTGAAAACCAAATATGCTGGGAAACCTTGTTCATTTTCATCAAGCCTTTATGTCAAAGATTCCTTACATTCCTGGCCACAGGTGAATTTGCCTCTTAGGTCTATTCCTTTGTCTTCTTTTTGTAACTCTCACCCCTGGGTCAAAGTGGTTTCTAAGAAATCTAAAGCTAGGGTTAGGGGCTTTTCTACAGAGCTTTCTTATCCCAAGTCTCCTCCTCCTTTTCTTTCCTCAAAGAATAGGTTTTCCCCTCTTTTGCATACAAAAGAAGCTCAAAAACCTATAGTAGATGATGTTTTTTGCTCTTCTCCCTCGGTTAAACCCTATTGTCCTCCTCACCGGTGCACCTCGATCTCTCCCCTTTCACCGACCCTTCTAGCACAACAACTTTTACCCTAGACCTTATAGATGGCAGGCTGGAGCGATTTCAGGAGATGTGTAAGAATCATGGATTTTTGGTAAGATGGGATGGCTTCAGGGTTTCTTCCTCTAAAATTGCAACATTGTTAACCACTCAACTCTCCAATCAGGTAAGAACACTGCTTTTATCAGAAGATTTTATCTTTTTAGGATGTAATATGTCAGAGTTGAAGGACAGATTACTGAAGCAAGGTTGCCCTAAATTTAGGAATATTAATTTTTCCATAATAGATTGGTCACCACTATTTAACCATAGCGATCTAAAGTATTTCTTGGTGGAAAGGGTTGTCCTTCTCCCGAATCTCCCCATAGAACTTATCAATGAGACATTCTTTAGACAGATAGGTAATCTGATTGGCAAATTTGTAGGATTTGTGGATACCCCCTTTAAACAATTGAATTCTACTATCATTGTAAGGATGGATATCAATTTAAAATCCCTAGGAAAAATCAAAATAAAAAGAGAACATAATGAATTTGTAATCTCCCTCGTTATTATTTTTGAAACTCTAGATGTGGATGAGGAGGAATGGAATAGTAACTTGGATAATGAAGTATTCAATAAGACAGAGAAAGATATCTCAAGTAAACAAGTTCTTAATCAATTCCCGATGGTTAAGGATTGTTTGCTCAAAAATGTAGGAGGGTTTGCTATTTTGAATACTTCAAAAACCAACCTTGATGTTATTAATGAAATTATGATAGGGGATCTGAGTATTCCAGTTGATTCCTCTGATATAAAGGTAAAAATGTATGATAAAGATAAACTCATAAATCTTAATTCAGATATAGAAACATCCAAAAGGATTATTCACTGTGATAAAGATATAGGAATAAAAGAATATAAACAATCTCTGGAAAATATTCTAGGTCAAGTAGAGGAAATGAGTAGGGTAGTAAGGAATTAGAACTCATTAACCAACACCCAAGAGGAAATAATGAATATGTCATCAATTGGCCTCCCTTAATTCTCTCCCCCACAACCTCTTCTCCATTACCCATCGATCAAGAAAAATCAATAGATCAGGCGAAGGCAGTCCTGGAAAATGATTCTACTTCTAAATAGACCTCACCCATTCAGATAGAAAAGGTAGAACCTGCAGTCAGAGAGAACAATATCTTGGTTTCAAGGGAAGAGCTGGAAGACGAATTTGACAAGGTTTCAAGTAGGAATGATCTTGTCTCAGAATTGTCAGAAATTGCAGCTATTAATGATTTTTTAGGATTAAATATTAATCTTCATTTTGAACTTGAATTTAATAAGGATAAAGAAATTGTAGCTAAGATTCTAGATTCACTAGATAAAGATGATTTAGAAAAGGTTGAAGGATAACCCTTGAGTCCAATGATACCGCTCAATATTTTAGGTTTAAGCCAGAATGCCATAGGTAAATCTTCACCTGATTGTGTCAACCTCCAAAAACAAAGAGGTAGAAAATCCCTCAGAGAATTGCGGAACAAAGAAGGCCAAGCTATGAGTCAAATTAAGATTCGCTTCTAGATGCAAGGAAGGGGAAGTTCCTTCCCAAGTAGATATGAAATTAATTTCATGGAATGTTAGGGGCATCAATGCCCCTAAAAAACAATGCCTCCTTAAGAGGCAGCTGTCAATATTTAAATAAAAAATAGCTCTCATTCAGGAAATGAAGTTAGATTCAGAGGGATACAACTATCTTAAAAAGAAATTAGGTTTATGGGAAATATGTGGCAATCCTTCTAATGGTGCTTATGGGGGGATAGCAATGATATGGAACCCTAGACTATGCGATTTTACCCAGATAACATCGTCTACAAACTGGATTAGTGGAAGATTAAAAAGCACAAGAAGCAAATTAAATTTAATCTTAATAAATGTTTATGGTCCAAAATCTCTGCATGAGAAAAGAAATATGTGGAAGAAAATTCAAAATTTTATCATTCTAAATCCTAATGAAAATTTTATGTTAGGAGACGACTTTAATTCAATTTTAGAGGCCTCAGACAAAATAGGAGGTTCAAGGAAGCTCTCCCAAACAAATCTAGAATTCAAGGAATGGTTGGGGGACTTAAATGCCTCTGAAATCAAAATGAAGGAAGGAGACTACACCTGGTCTAACAGAAGATTAGATGTGAACTTTATTGCAGAAAAATTAGATAGACTTTTCTTCATAGGAAAATTAGCATTGTTTGACTTCGATATGAATGCCTCCATCTTGGCTACTTTCGATTCAGACCATTATCCAATAGCCCTTCACTGTCTAGAACCCAATATTCCAAAGAAAAACCCCTTTAAGTTTTAAAAAATGTGGCTTATGGATGAAAATTGTCTTAAATTGATAGAGGACAGGTGAAAGAAAGCTAACTTTAAAGGATCAAAAATATACATCATCATGAAAAAACTTAAATTAATTAAGAGGGGGCTAATTGAATGGAATAAGGAAAATTATGGGAACATCTTTAAGGAAAAAACAAGAATTGAAAATGATATTAAAACATTAAATGAGGAAGTTTTTGCTAAAGGAATGAATGAAAATTCTTATCTCAAAGAGAAGGAACTTCTCAAAAATCATGAGGAAATTCTAACAAAGGAAGAAGCTTATTGGAAATAGAGAACTAGGGAAACATGGTTAGCAAAGGGGGATAAAAACACAAAAAAAAATTCACAATAGTTCCAAAATAAGGAGAAACATCAATAGAATAACATCCATCAAGAAAGTCAATGGGGAAATTTTTGATAACTCGGAAGACATCTCTAATGAAGCAGCAAACTACTTTTTCAATATTTTAAATAATGAAGATGGTTCACATTTTAAAGCTCAGAATGATTTATTAAGAAACATCCCCCATATTATTAATGAAAACCATAATAAACTACTTAAAGCTAGATTCTCGAATGAGGAAGTAGAGTACCCATAAAAGCCTTCATCCAAATAAATCTCCTGGTCTTGATGGCTTCCCAACCTTTTTCTTTCAAAAATGTTGGCTTTTTTGGGGGCCAGAAATAGTAGAAGCTCTAGAAGGAATGCGCAACTCAAGGAAACTTATGAAAGAAATTAACAATACCTTTTTTTCCTTAATCCCTAAAACACCAAATCCAACAAGCTTTGAAGACTTTAGGCCAATATCTCTTTGCAATACAGTCTACAAACTACTAACTAAAATGATAGCCAATAGAATTAAGGTTCTCCTTCCTCTAATAATATCTGAGGAGCAAACAGGTTTTGTCATGGGGCGATCTATTCTAAATAGTGTCATAATAGCCCAAGAAGCCATCCACACTGTTCAAACAAACAAAACACCGAGTATGCACTTGTTAACTTGGATATAAGAAAGGCTTATGATAAGGTGGATTGGTGTTTCCTTTGTAAGTGTTTAGAAGCATTTGGCTTTTCCAAACAACTGATTAATTTGATCTTTGAATGTATCTTTGGTCCAAAAATGTATGTCCTGATAAATGGCTCTCTGGTGGGCTTCTTTGATATTTCCCAAGGTTTAAGACAAGGTGATCCCCTTCCCCTTTCCTCTTTATTATTATGGTAGAAGCTTTGGGAAGATTTGTGACTGAAGCATGGAGAATTGGAACTTTAAGTGGTATTAAAATCACATCATATTTAGATCCTTGTACTCACCAACAATTTGTGGATGAAAATCTTCTCTTTGGAGAAGCTAGTATCAAAGAGGCTACGGCCTTTGCAGAAATTTTGCAGAATTACTTCGTTGCTTCAAGTCAACAAATTAATAAGGATAAGTCTGAAATCTTTTTTTTAATACTAGTAGAGAATTGGAGTTGGGTATTTGTAGAAAACTAGGCTTTAAAATAGGATCCCTACCCAGTAAATATTTAGGTTTGCCCCTAGATAAAGGATGTAGATCAACCAACCTATGGAGTAATGTGCTTAGCAAAATAGATTTGTGGAAGGGTAAGTGGCTAACTTCTGCAAGGAAAGAAATGCTAATTAAATCAATATTGTCTCTATCCCAATTTATCAGATGATGTGCCTCAACTTATCGGAAGGTACAAAATGTGAGATATCCAAGAAACTGAGAAAAAAAATTGGCAAGGTGCAGAAGACAAGTCGCGTATGGCTCTAATTGCTTGGAAAATAATATGTGAAAAGAGATCAAAAGGAGGGCTAGAATTTAAGGACTTAAAAAATTAAAATATAGCCTTAGGTGCTAAACTAGTATGGAAAATTATCCAAAACCCTGAATTAAAATGGGTAAAATTTATGAGATTTAAGTACTTAGATGGGAGAGATGAAATGAGCATATGTAGACATAGCTCTCCACCTAAAGGTTATAGAATCTGGAACTTTATTAATAGTTGCAAAAAGCTTATTTTGGATGGTATTTCCTGGGATATTAAAGATGGGAGTAAGGCTTTATTCTAGGAGGACTCTTGGGGAGCCTTTCCTCCACTTAAGACTGAATTTGGAGATTTAGAAATCATTAAAAAAAATTTGGATGCTAGGGGGATCTTTGTTAAAGACTACCTAGATTATTCAGCGGAGGACCCAACTCTAGGATGGAAGTGGAAAACCTTTGAGAATTTAGGACTATCTCAAGAAGTGATATCTAGAATAACCAACATTTTGATCAATAGGAATATTTTCTCAAGAAAAGGAAAAGATTCTATTATTTGGGCTAAAGTTGCTAATGGAAAATATAATGCAAAAGATGGTCTCTCAGCACTCAATTCATCCCATTCAACTCCCTCGGACTTACCAATTGATTTGTGTTGGGATACAAATTGTATGCCCAAAGCAGGTATGTTTGCATGGGCAGCATTACAAAAGAGAATATTAACTACATAATGGTTTAGGAAAATAGGTTTCTCAGGCACTTCAAGATGCCCTCTCTGTGAAAAAGATAGTGAGAGTGTGAATCACCTACTAATTGAATGTAGCTTTTCTAATCATTGCTGGCAATGGTTAACTAGGAAGCTTAGATGGTCTTCACCCTTGCAAAATGACATAGTAGAGGTCTTTAGAAGCTGGCCTCATTTCAAGCGCAAATATATGTATAGTAAGATTTGGAGGATAGCTCCCTCTATGCTAATCTAGGAAATTTGGAAGGAAAGAAACCGACGTATCTTCAAAGAATCAAAACTAAATTTGGATCAATTCTTAAACAAGGTAGAAGCTAGCATTGTAGAAATGGTGAATTGTAGAAATATGTTAGGTAGAACATATGTCAATTTTTCCAAAAAAAATGACTATATTAGAAATAAATGGTTTGGTTTAAAAATTCCTGCCTTTTATGGAAATGGGAAACAATCAAATGAAGATAAAAGAGCTAATTGTGTTTGGAAACCCCTAGGTTTGGGTTGGTTCAAGCTCAATTTTGATGGAGCTTCCCGAGGTAACCCAGGAAAGGCAAGTGTCAGGTGTTGTATCCATAGGGATGATGGACTTATGTTAGCAAATAAATCCATTTCTCTATGGATAGAATCTAATAATGTCGCAGAGCTGAAGGCTCTAATAGAGGGCCTGCTCCTTTGTAAAAAACTGAACATAGATAAGTTGGAGATTGAAGGGGGCTCTTCTTTAGTTATTAATGCTATAAGAAAAGGACAAACCCCTAATTGGTAGTTAAATGTATTGGTAGGTAGAGCTATGGAGATAGTATCCACTTTTGGACACTTTACCATCAATCATATATATAGGGAAGGAAACAATGTTGCAGACTCATTAGCTAACTTGGGAGCAGATGGTGTATCTCAGGAAATTGTAAATCTAAATAATCTAGAGTAGCAGTAAATGATATGGTTTAGACTTCCTTCACGGATCCTTAATCTAAATAATCAAAACTAATAAATAAGACTATCTAAAGTCTCTCAAAAGGTAAGATTATTACCTAGGGTCGGTTGTCGAAAGAACTCTAAGCCATCTACCCTCTTATTAGAGTTTGGAATAGTGAGAGTATTACAAATTGTCTTACTCTTTTTTGTTGTTCTCTCTTAGCACAAGATAGATCCATAGTCAATGTGACATTGTACTCTATATTTATAGCTAAATCTATGATATTTCTTTCAAGTAACTTGGAGCTTATCGCTATTTTTTCCATTTTCACCTCCACAAGTCTCATAATGGATGATGAATGACATCGGATTTCTTCCTTTGTAGAATTGGTAAGTTCTTAGTATCCTATGCTTAGCCCTACATATCCTTAATACTTTAAAATTTAATAAAAGCAAAATATTTTAGTTCAATTATTGTAAGTTATCATGTTTTGATTTCAACTCCAATAAGGAACTTAAAGTACAATTGTTTATTTAAATTTTGTAATCTAATATTACTATATTACTAAAGACCCGAATTGGAAACCTAACCCCAAAATGGAAGAGATACTAGAAATTCTGAATTCTATCCTTCAACCTGAAGATTAAAATAGGTGCAGGAAGAAAATTAGGATGATGAAGCCCTTGAAATTTGGGAACGGATGGGATACATCTTGTTAAATATACAAAAGTAATTAGAGACAATATAAGATCCCCTCCCATAGGTTTTCATTATCTCATCTTTCAATTTTAGGCAAAGAATAATTTCAATATAGATTGAACCACTTTCTCCATTATCTTAGAAGTAAGCAGTCTCTACATTAAGCTCCTATCATTCATTAACCATATTTATGTTAGAATAATTGAGAGGGGGGGTGAATCAGTTAGATCAGTTATCCTACAGTCCCAAATACAAAGATGGAACACTTAAAACAATTCCAATAATTTTTGTAGCTCGGTAACATAAACTATTAAACTGTCTGTGCCTTTTACTGATTACCAGTTAATTAACTCACTGTGATTACAGACCAAATCAAATATGCAGTATGTAAAGTATGAAAAAAAAATAATCATCACAAAAACACATAACACAATGATTTAATGTGGAAACCTGCTAAGGGAAAAACCAACTAGGATAGGTAACCCAAAATAATTTTCACTCTTCTGAAGTCAGCTCGGTGAAGAGCCAACCCTATTAAAGGTTAAAAACACACTGTTAGGTGTGACCTTGTTAGAGGATTTAAGACTAATAGTTATCTTTCGACCAGCATTCACTATGGAGTCAATTAGATAACAATGTACATTCCTTGAATGACACAGGGGAATAACATAAGACGGTTAAGTCCACTCGGTTAGGAGATTTTTTGTATCAATGGTTAAATTGAAATAGTAGGTGATCTGATTACAATACAACTTAACTTGTAGATGTTCAGATCTATTCTAAGCCCATACAAATCCTTTGATCAATATTTCAATTCACTTCCTCAACTTACGTTCACCCGGTAATAGCTCTCTAATGCTCGGTTCTGTTCTGCAGTTTGGTTCTCCTTCAACCAGTCTGATCAGGCATGCATGAAACTATCTTCACACGAAATCTCTACATTGTTCCTTCTTCTAGCATGTTTCAATAAAGAAACTCATATCTCTTATATAGACAGATAAACTATTTTCATATCAACCATCTAATTTTTTCGCTTATCCTTCTTCGTTGATTTTGCCTCTTAAACCTTCCTCGATAGTTGTGTCAATAACATGTTTCAATTTCATCCTTTAGATCTTCTTAAAATTTTGTCAGTCGTGGATCTCATAACAAACTTTGTCCTCAATCTCGAAATCATAAAAATTTCCAGCTCATCAAATTTTGTCGGCTGAACTAAGCATTTAATACTTCCATCCATACTCAGTTAACAAAGAAATGCGTCGACGAACACAAGCTCAATTAATACTGTTGCTCAGTATACACTACACTGGCTCGGTGTATATTGAAGTGCTTCATTTACCGATCACATTGCCTTGTACAATTTTGCTTCTTTCTACATAATAGATTAATGCAACATAATCAAGTCAACAATATGAGATCATAGACTCGTCAATAAGTTACCCAAAATATTTTTTGTCCTCATCTGTCATATCCATCTTTCTCCATGTAGATATCTCAGTTCTTCATCTTTTCTCCCTTTTTACAGATGTTTAGATGTTTGTAACTAACATGATAGGTATTGTCAAAATTAGTTGACATCAATGACAACATAATGACTGATTTAATTATCTTACATATCATTTCAGTAACTCGGTGATCTCTAATCACTGATCTTCAAGTCATTCAAGTATTCAATCAGCTGTAGTTCATCAATTTACCCCTTCCGGAACTGTAGTTAAGATGCCTCTAACACTTGACTCTAATGCATAATATTTCGATCAAGTTAGAATTTTAATACCCCATATTTTATTAATATCGAACCTTAGTAGCATAAGACCCGCAACAATCAATTACCAAGGCTTTTTAATTACCTCCCCTCTCATACTTTCTCAAAATCCGATTACAATAATTAAAGCTTCACTTATCAAGGATTAATCATTTCCTCTCAAATAAGCATAGATAAGATCTTAGCTCATGTCGTAGGCAATTTTTCATGTCGTGATTAAATGCTTCCCAGAATTAATGCCCTCCCTCAAAAGGGGATGAATTCAAGGTCTTGGAATAATTAATGTGATAAGATAATAAAGCTTAATTGCAGTGAGGACACCTATTAATGTGTGTGAATTAATGACAAATAAAAATCACAAAATCCTCTAGGATCTCAGGGAAGAGGGGAGTAAATATAATTATTAATCAAGGACAAGGCAAAAATCATTAAATGAAGCCCTCCTTTTCGAAGGAGTGTAGATGAACTATTCTCCCTTTTTTAGTCGATTTTAGAGGAAACCCTGCTAGATAAGTGAAGCGGTCACAACTGAGAAATGAAATCTAGGCTCCTCACATTTGTTCTTGAAGATCACCGAGCTATGGCATTTAGAGGAACTATCAAATCTGAGAGATGGAACCGAATGTTGAACCCCCTCTCGGTTGTTGCAAGGCGAGCACTAGAAAAATGTATGGGAGACTATAATTTTGACAATGAGTTCTTGTTTAGAACAAATGGAAACATAATAGGTCAGTTTATTGCTCTTTCTATCTTTGTCGGACGTAAGAAGGATGATGTTATTAAGGTTGCTAAGATTATATTCCTTGACGATCTTCTGGGAGGGCTGGAAAAGATGGTTTATAGCATTGATAATCATCTAATGATTCCTCTTCCAGAAATTACCATGAAGTCTAAGATTGAAAATCTTCAAGGAATTCCTAAGTCTCAGCATGTGTCGATGATGACTTTCGAAGATGAGAAGTGGTTTGACGAAGTATGGCCGAAAATTAGTAGGAATCTGGATTTCCTATTCAAAGACCTTCTCAAAGAAAACATGGAGAATTAGTGGTTACTAAATTACTAGGCAAAGAAAGTTTTGACATCCCAAAAGCCTTGGATGATGTCAAGGAGGAAGACATCTATATCCTATCTTCGGAGGTGAAAAGGTCCTCTCGCTACTCAAGGAATTCAGTGCAGGAGGAAGAAATCATCATTATAGTCAGAAAGAGTGAAGGAAGCTAGAGCTGCCAAATGGTACAAAAGGATTAAATGGTGCTTCTGTGTTTTTTTTTAAGAATGGGGTTCTTTTTGTGCATAAGGAAAGTTTAAGATATAGGTTTATTTCTAGTTTTATAGGGTAGCAAGTTGTTTTAAGGTCGAAAGAGACACTAAATCATTAATGATGTTATGTCTTATGCTACATCAAATATATGGTTCAGTTATATTTCCTTTTGGCTTGCTATGTTGGATAATGAAAGATAAGTTTATCCTTTATATAGAAATCTGAACTTATGAAACTATTGTGTGTGTGTGTTTTACACCTTCATGGAATTAAGATCTAATAGCATCAATTTAAACTAAATACAATGCAAATCTACTTTAAAATGAAACTATAATCTATATTATCCCATGGTTCTCTAGAAAGAAGTGGTAAATGAAGCTCTCAGCTTAAATCCTCACTAGTGACACCTCTAAAATGAGAATTATGTTGCTATATGCTTTTACAATGCTTCTATGATGATTCCATGCTTAATCTAGCTCAAATTGACAAACTACAATGATAATTGCTCTAAAATGCTTCAAATTGCTCTTAGAATGCTATTCAAATGCCTATAATAACAATGCTTTGCAAATGAAATTCCAAGATGGAAATGCTCTCCAAAATGTCTCATATTTATAGTAAATGTCTAAGGGTAGGGGGTAGAGTGAAGTAATCGTGATTATCCCTTGGTTGAGTCAAATATTTTGCTTTGTTCATAAATGGGGGGACAAATGAGAGGACAAGCCTTTAAATGGTTTCAAAGCTTTGGACAATTTAAATGTTTGAGACAATTTAAATGTTTGAGTGATTTATGTCTTTTTGTCCTCAATTTTCATTGGTTGGTCACTTTGTTTGAAAAAAAATAGGATTTATTAATTCAATTAATTAATTAAATTTAGCCATGGAAGGGTAATGGGTTCCTTTTGATTTTTTATTAAAACAACTATACAACTAATTGATTAAAACCAATTATATATTGTTTTTGGCCCTTTTAAGCTTCGATTTAATCATTTAACATCATTATTTAATAATTCCTTTGTTTTAATTGATTTTGCTCAACTTTATTTAATGATGTCCATTTTATTGATTTTTGATCCACTTTGATGATTTAGTGCATTTTATTGATTTTGAAGCCATTTATTGATTTATTGCATTTTGAAAAGCACTTTGTCCAATTTTGTGTGTCTACAAATGCCCCTCTTTGAATTGATGTATGAAGAACATTGATTCAAAGATTCCTTGAAGTCTTGCTCGCTAATTCACTGATATGCCACTGATATTGATTGATTGTTGCCTCTGATGATATTAAAAAAAAATTATGATGCCCCACTGATTCCATGATGTTTGATTTCTACTTCAATTTAATACCCTGATTCCCCCTTAGAAATTAAAACATATTAATTCCTTGATTTGAAAAATATTTATGATGATTGATTTAGAATATGTTTTCATTTTTGAATATTTGATTATTTGCCATGATTTTAAGAATATGCCCCAATTTGTTTTGATTACTCAATATAGGTTCACCTCCATTTTCACCTCCAAAATTAGGTCAAAATACCTTAAATAGGTTGATAAACCTTGTTTTACTATTCATTTTTACTTTTCATCTTTGGTAATTTTGCTCTAATCCTCTGGTGAATTTCGAGATGGTTGTGTCGATTCGTGAGCATAGATTCGAGAGGTGTCGGAGATATGCGAGGCCACCTAAGTATGGACCTCCGGTAAGTCATTCCCAACTTCGTCTTTATATTTATGGTGCATTTATTAGCATTTATGGCAATTTCCTTGTTTCATCATTGCATTGAATATGAAAAATCTCGCTTAGAAGTGTTGTAATGCCACGTAGACTAGTTTAATGTCGCCTCCGCACTTTCCTCTGTCGCGTCCGTATATTTTACTACCACCTAGTAAATTTTCAATCTCACCTATCAGCAAAATTCTCACACCTAAGGCTATGTTAAAATGCCCCTTTCCATTTAGGTTATCGCGTATACGAACCCTAACAAATTTGTTGTCGCCTAGGCTAGGTTATGCTATCACATTACATGATTCACTATCGCCTAACACCATAATAATGTCGCTTAACCTATTTTGGTTATCGCCTAAGATATACTGTCGCCTGGCATGATGAAAATCACGCCTGGTGAATTTTGAAAAATTTGCACCTATACCTGATTGCTTTTTGATGTCAAATTTGATAACTTTGAAGGACCGATTGGAATGATTAGATGAGGTTTGTTGCTTTTTAACAAAACAATTGGTTTAGGATATTAGAATAGTAATATCACAAAATATGATTGGTCAATCTAGATAGGATAGTTATGGATGGGATAAATCAATCAGTGTGAAAACCAATATGATTTTGATACTGCTTAGTTCGTTCTCAGGATATAGAGACACGAACAAATGGTTCTGGGTGTGATTACTTTGATACTTTTGACAAGATTGACTTGAGATAATTCCTCGATATGACATACTGATATGATTCCCTTTTGTTTTGCCAACAGGCTCACTTTCCTACTTTATACATCCATTCGGTTGCATCTTGGGTTATTGACTTAGGTCAGTCACTCACAGCTGTTGAGTTTCAAGTTATTGAGCGATGTGGTTTGAGTTTTCTACTTGATCTCCCATGGTTTCAGCTGAACCATGGGTTGCTGACTGTAGTGGCGGAGTGATGGCACTCCGACCACAACACCTTTCATTTACCAGATGGAGAGATGACGATCACGCCGTAGGACGTGTATCGATTGTTACGGATTCCTTGCAGAGGAGAGTTGGTATACTATGACTCTGTTTATGATTCTACTGTCTGCTGACGAGTGTTCGGGGAAAACACTATAGGTGATGGTGATACGATCACATGGTCTCAGTTTGCTTCTTTTCTGAGATTACCAGCCATTCTTGGTGCTCTGATCGGTGGTTTGCTTCTTCCTGACCGACGTGGTCACGATTTTTCTGTTGGTTGGGGCAGGATTTTGGAGGATTTTCTTGCACATCCTTGACGGTTTGATTGGGGTTCTTGCATCTTAGCCTAGCTTTATCATGATTTACATGAGGTGGTTTTTCGGGTGAGTGCATCATTTTTAGCTGGTGCTATTGTTCTTCAATTATGGATATGGGAGCATCTTCCCATTACTAGGCCCATTTCTGATAGGAGACAGCCCCGAGGTTATCCTTATGCTTTTCTATATACAAACATGGTTATTCAGCATCATTCGGGTCATCTTAACTACTAGCGCCGACAGATAGATGATATTGATCAGGTGATATGGCGTCCCTATCTTGGTTGTGATCGATGGAGAGAGGATGAGGATGAGTTATCTTATATGTTTGCCCCTCGTTGGATGATTGGGCGCACTACCACTACTATTGAGTGCTTCTGCTTTGGCAGAGTTTTGAGACAGTATGGTAGGACACAGGTTATGCCTTAGGGAAATGCACTATACGCCCGAGTACAGGCAGAGATATCTATGTGGGGTCCTTGCATTGACTACCAGTTTTCCTTAGATCAAATTGCGGGCATGATTGTGTGTAGATGGGAGATGTTGATAGGTATTGCAGATGTCAGGATGTCACATGATTATGCAGATTGGTAGGCTCGAAACATGTTTCCTTGATTTACCGATCCAGCAAAGCCTATTCCTGGATGACGTGATGGTGGTGGTGGTGGTAGACATAGGAGAGGCCATGGATGTAGATATCCTCATGGTGATAGACATGGTAGGGGTGATGACAAAGATATACAGGTTGATGCAGTCTCGGCGGTTCATCCTAGAGTAGCAGTTAGGCAGGATAGAGCTCATAGACAACAAAGAGTTCAGAGACAGGCTCATATTGATGTTACTAGATAGATTCCTAGAGGTTTAGATCCTTTAGTGCAGTTGCAGCAAGTAGCTTTGGCACAGCAGGATGACAGTGCCCCTCAGGATCAGGTAGAGCAAGATCAAGCTCCACCGATGCCTCCACCAGCTCCTCAGCCATAGGGTCATGGACAGGGTGGACAGGATGGTTGCATTGATTCATTATCCTGAGATATGCAGATATTGAGGACAGATATGTCCACTGTTGTAGGGTGATTGGATCAAGTTGCTTCCTTATTACAGTAGTTTGTATCAGCCGTGGTAGTGCCGAGACAGGACAAAGCGAGTACTTCTCAGGCTCCTCCTCCTTCATCAGATGGTAGAGATCCAGGTGCCACAGGATTGTGATTGACTACTGACAGATTCATCCATCATTGATGTCCTCCATTCCATATTTCATGTTATTTGACTTATTGAAACATTTGATGTACCCCTTTTGATGATATTGTACCTTGATACTTGATGTACTGATTTGATGGATCATTGATGAACACTTTTTTGATGATATATGATGATATACTCCTTGGATCATCTTGATGAGTTGATTTATGAGATTATCTTTTATGCAACTATATGATGTGTTATGCATTTACGATTTTATGCTATGGATGCAGTTATCTTATTTTATGATATAGATAAATGAATGTGATGATGTATGGATTTTAATGAGATGCTTTTTTGTTTTGCAATGTATGGATGCAAAATGTTTTGATGGAAATGCACATGTATGTTCCTATGTTTTTGATTTTCAAGTATTTAGATGAATGCAATGCGAACTCTTATTTATATGAATGCATGATGTATGGGACATGATTTCTTTTCGTTTCTTTTGATATATGAGTAATGAATAATGATTAATGCTATATATGAATGCAAAGATAATCTCACTTGCATTGTTTTTTGAAAATCAAGGTTTATAATGAATGTTTGAATTTAATCTTCCCCCCATTTCTTCGATGTTTGAAACAACGAAAGTTTTATTGATGTGCCCCCCCTTTGTCCTTGGAAATTTACCATAAATAAATGCAATTAACTTTCCATGATAATGGGATGCAATTAATCTAACATGATAATGCAACCTAAGTGTCACCAGCTTTTAGCAAATAAATGCCATGAGGATAAATTTTCATCATTGAGCATTTTTAGGACCAAAAAGCTAGTACAATCATCACTGACCACATCATGATGATATGAATATTGCTTTTTATCACTGTTTGGTAACCTCATTTTGAAACTGGTACAACCCTCACTAGTTGGATTACCAAACTATGGGAGTCTGAATACCGGTGTCAACGGATTCAATGTTGCAAGTGGATTTTTGGTATTAAGATATGGAAGATCTAAATAGCCAAGGGATCCATTTGTGTAAACAAACAAAGGTCAATCCTTCCTCTTATGAGATAGTCCTCGATGGTTCTTTGATGACCATTTTGTTAGACGAACTCTCATAAGTTGATGAATCTTCCTCAAAACAATCACTCAAAGGCAAGAAAATATCATGTCTCTATCATGGCCCATCTAGTCGAAACATCATTGATTAGCTAAGAGATGTGATAAAAAAGTCAATGTCCTATAAATTTATTGAAAGAAAGCTTTAAGTGTTTTGCCATGTTTCATGATTTTCAAAAAGTATTTCCAAGCATTCTGATCTTTAAGGTGTTTTGTCAATTTTTAATCCTGAATAATAAAGTCAATGAAGGCTCATGGATCAAGTTGTAGGATCAAATACTTAGGCTTGTGAACAATGATATCCATCCAAGGTTCACAAAAATCGCTCTCTCTGAAACTCTGATAAATCTCCCTCTGACGTGACTAATTGTAGCACTTATTGAATCCGTATGGTACCAAAATTCCAATCCTTTCCTGCCCCCAAGTGATAAATGCGATCATGGGACAAACTTAGGGCTATATGCAATGCAACAATATGATTGAAAGCTTTATTATGACTATATACAAATGAATGATGCAATGAAGGTTTACAAATGGGATGTTGGAAATGCAATATGTACACATGTGACTAGGAAAGACAAACGTAAGGGAACAAAAGGCGCTTGTTTACCAAGTTTTCACCCTTTGGATAGATCAAGCTCTTCTTTTTTTTCTATTTTTTAAAGCTTTTCTCTTTTTTTTTTTTGCTACCAAGGTGCCTATTTGCTAGGTTTTCACCAAGGCACTTTTTCTTTTTCTATTTTTTTTGTATTTTTCTTTTTTCCATTTTTTTTTTCTTTTTTTATCATCAAGGTGCCTATTTGCTAAGTTTTCACCAAGACAACATCTTATTTGAATGTTTTTGATCTTTTGTGTTTTTCCATGTTTTTTGGAATTTTCAAGATCTCTTTTGAACTATGTACAATAAATATGATGCTTTCTCATCTGATACTCTTTATACTCTTTCCTCTGACTCATGTGTAGAACCTTTTGAGATGAATACTATTGATGGGTTCTTGGAGTTCCTCTCCTTCACAATCTGATAACTTATAGGTTCATGTGCCAAATGAAGATACTATGATGAATGGGCCACGCCAATTAGCTTCCCATTTGCCTTTCTTCTCTCTTTCAACCTGATTCTTTGGGTTCTCTCGCAGCACTAAGTCTCCTACCTGAAAGACTCTCGGTTTAATATGTTTATTATAGTTTCTCGAGATTCTATTTTGATACACTTTCAGGTGCTCATAAGCTTGTGTTTGATGTTCTTCAAGTAACTCCAATTGTTGAAGTCTAGTGACTCTATAGTCTTCATTTGTGATCAATCTTTGTAATGACACTTGTAGAGATGGTATTTCAACCTCTAATGGTAGAATTGCTTCGGCCCCATAGACTAATGAGAATGGTGTGGCTCTCGTAGGTGTTCTTATGCTAGCTCTATAGGTCCACAATGCTAGATTAATTTGCACATGTCAATCCCTTCCTGATTTATTGACCGACCTCTTCAAGATTTTCAAGATATTCTTATTCTTGGCTTTAGCTTGCCCATTTCCTTGAGGGTAATAGATTGATGAGGAATGGTGCGTGATATGAAATGTTACACAAAGTTCATCAACATCCTTGTTTTTGAATTGTTTTTCATTATCTGTTATTATGGCATGCGGAATACCATATCGGCAAATGATGTGATTCAAGATAAACATGGAAATTTGTTTACCTATAGCCATTATCAAAGGAACTGCTTCTACCCACTTAGTGAAATATTCTGTTGTGGTTATGATGTATTTGTGCCCATTTGAAGAAGGTGGGTAAATGATGCCAATTAAATCAAACCCCCATTGGTAGAAAGGCCATGGTGTAACAAATGGGTGTAATTCCTATGTCGGTGCATGTATCATGTCACCATGATATTGACATTTGCTACATATCTTTACAAAATGGCAAGCATCATTTTCTAATGTCTTATAGAAATATCCTAAGCGAAGGATTTTCTTAGCTAGGTTTAGACCGCTTGAGTGTGACCCACAAATGCCATCGTGAACCTCATGTAAAGCTAACTTAGACTCTTCTTCCTCTAGACATCTAAGTAACATCCCATCAAGACCTTTACGATACAATGTTTCTAAAAGGATTAGGTAACGGGCGGCTTGGCATATGAAATTGCATTTTTTAGCTTGGGTTTGGTCTAAGGGTAGCACTTGGTCTTTGAGGTATGTGTATATAGGTCCATACCAAGGGGAGTCATGTCCATGTAATAAGGCAATAATTTGGGTTTCGGGAAGGTTGAATGCCGGTTTCACCAACTCTTCCACCAAGAACTCATACTTCTCATTTTGATCTAATTTTTGTAACAAGGAAGCCAAGGTGGCCATGGCATCGACTGCTCTATTTTTCTCTCTAGGAATCTGCTCAAAAGTGATCAAGGCAAAATACTTCTTCCATCCATCAATCATAGTCTTATATGACATCAACTTTTCATCTTTGGTGTTATATTCATTGTTGACTTGATTGATGATGAGTTGAGAATCTCCATAAATTTGTAGCTCCGTGATATTCCACTCTAAGGCCATTTTGATGCCTATAACTAGTGCCTCATATTCTGCTATATTATTTGTGCATGGAAACATAAGCTTGTAGGACTTTGGAATGGTGTAATCTTGCGGAGTGACCAATAGTATGCCAGCCCCGGAACCTCCTTGAGTATAAGAGCCATCAAAATATAACTTCCATGTTTTTGCTTCTATGTTTACAATGGCAAAATCCGTAAATTCCACTTGAATAGTTTGTGTAGAAGTTATGGGATTCTCAACTAAATGATCTGCTATCACTTGCCCTCTTATTGCCTTTCTATCGACATACTCAATGTCAAATTCACTCAATATCATAATCCACTTGGCTATCCTACCCGTTAGGGCAATTTTACTTAACAAGTACTTGAGAGGGTCAATTTTGGCAATTAACTTGACCTTATGCATCAACATATAATGTCTCAACTTTTGAGATGCAAACACCACTACTAGGCAAGCTCGTTCCATGAATGTGTAATTAAGTTCATATTTGATCAAAGTCCTACTCAAATAGTAAATAGCTCTTTCCTTTCCTTGTTCATCTTCTTATGCTAGAAGTACTCCTAGTGATCTTTCGATAGCGGATATGTATAGAACTAATGCTTTGCCCTTAATTGGTGGCATGAGAATAGGTGGATTTATCAAATAGGTCTTCAATAATGTGAAAGCTTGATCACATTCCTCATCCCACATGAATATAGTATCCTTATGTAGCAATCTGGTGAAGGAATGACACTTTTCAGCCAATTGAGAAATAAACCTTCTTATGGATTGTATTTTGCCTTGTAAAGATCTCATTTGGTTGATGTTCTTAGGTATCTCCATGTCTATGATGGCTTGTACTTTCTCCGGGTCCACTTCAATTCCTTTAGTGGAAACTATATAGCCTAATAGCTTGCTGGATTGGACACCAAAGGCACATTTCTTTGGGTTTAATCTAACTTTGAATTGTTTCAACCAAATGAATATCTTCTTTAGAATTTGTAAGTGTTCTTCTCTTTTGTGGGACTTTGCTAGTATGTCATCCACATAATCCTCTAAAAAGGTGTGCATCATGTCATGGAATATAGTTGTCATGGCCCTTTGATATGTGGCTTCGACATTTTTAAGACCGAAGGGCATGACATTCCAACAAAAGGTACCCCAAGGGCAAGTAAAAGCTATCTTTTCTTGGTCTTCGGGTGCAATTTTGATCTGGTTGTAACCACTAAAACCATCCATTAATGAGTACATGGAGTAACCTGCTGTCAAATCCACTATGGCATCTATGCTAGGGAGTGGGAAATCATCCTTAGGGCATGCAAGATTCAAGTCTCTAAAATCTGTACACACCCAAATAGATTTATCATGTTTTGTGACTGGTACAATGTTAGAGATCCATTCGGCATATGCTATTGCTCTTATGAATCCAACCTTTAACAATTTTTCCAATTCTACCTTCACTAGGAGAGCCACATGTGGGTGCATTTTTTGTAACTTTTGCTTCACAGGTTTAACCCCGGGTCTAACATTCAAATGATGCATTATGAAATCGGGATCCAATCCAGGCATGTCGGCATACGACCATGCAAAGTTCACTTGTTGTTCTTGGAAAAACTTGATGAAATCTTCTCTTTCTAGTGGTGTAAGTGATGCTTCCAAGTGTATAAACTTTGGATCCAATTTTGTCCCAATGTTGACCTTTTATGTCGATTCTATAAGAATAGGTGACCTTTCTTCCTCATGTTCGGGAAAGGTATCCAATCTCTCTTCCTTTGGTGCCACAGTTGGGTTTTCACCATAGGAAACATCTTTTATCTTTATTTTTTTTGGTTCTAGTGGTGCCACATAGTGGTTTTCAGCACTACAACTTTTCATTTTTATTTTTTTCATTTTTTTTTTGACTAAGAGAATGGACCCCCACTATTCTCATCATGTCCATATCGAATTCATTGGTGAAAGAGGGTTCAACCGCATTAAGGTATTGGCTCATTGCTTAGTCATTTGGAAAATAAAGTAAGTCATTTGGCTCGGTTTGGTCCCAATCAATGAGGTCTAGATGCATCAAAAGTAAGGATTCATTGGGTAAAATGTCATCAATAGGGTTTATGGACATGACTTCATTTGAGGGTTCATACATTGTATCGTTTAGATCTATGATGTGAACTTCCTCGAGATGGTCCATGGAATAAGGGTCAAAATCCCCTTCACTTGAGTCCTCTTCGACTTCTACGGGAATCCACGTGGGAAAAGCCACGAGCAGATTAAAACTCACGTTTGAATTTCCCTCCTCCGAAGGCATCCAAAATGTCTCTATCCATGCTTGATTGGTAGGTGTATGCCCTATGTTAATATCTTGGATATTAGGTTCTTCATTGATTTGAATTTCTTGCCTTGGGATTTTTGCATAAGTATGTATTGCAATCACCTCCTTATCTTGACATGATTCATCCAATAAGGTATCCCACTCATAATCTTGGGAGTCATCACTATCTCCATCAGATTCTAAGGCATTTATTTGAGGCTAAAAATCTTGCATTGGGCTTGAGCTTTCGCCTTTGTATTGGTAGCCTACTCCAGATTTTTCTTCTTTCGCCCTCCAAGTAGGTTCAATGGGTTCTAGTAATCCTCTATTCCTTTGGTCTAAGGATCCTCTTCCCTTGTATCCCATCTTTTGCATTATCTCAAACCCTTTCCCATATTGCTCGATTTGTATATTAACATGCTGGATTCTTTCCATGGGAGTGTTTGAAATATCTTCCTCATCATGATAAAGCCATTGAAGGACTTCATTCTCCTCTTTGTCGAATGCTGCTTTGTCACTTTCTCTTATGAAGTAAGAGTTGTACTTATGGGGTAAGTGTTCTTTAGTTGGTTTTCCATGTGTCCTTGGAGATGTGGGCATGTCAAATAGGGAAACGGAGTATTCCCCTACTCCTTTTGAACTAATTTTGCATTGTTTGTCAAATGCCTCCATCATCTTATCCATTTTCTTGTAGTTTTCCTTTTTAGCTTCGTCTTTTTCTTCTCTAGTAGGTTTATAGGGTACTATCTCTGATTTGGGAGTTTGATATGAACCCTCATTAATAATTGGACCCTCGTAGCTCATCTTTTCCTTTCCCTTAGTTGATGTCGTTGAGCTAGCTTGAGGAGGGTTTTGAGTAGCATTTAATGTTATGACCGAATCATCCATTTTGGTATCTTCAATGGTGACTCTTTGAATGATTCCTTCCCGATTATGTGGAATATATAACTCATGAAGGGGTTTGAGTGCATTGCAATATTGGAATGGGTTTGAGTCCCCTCCAACCGTGATTTCTTCACCCATGTATGGAAATTTGATGCATTGGTGGTACGTGGATGGGACTGCTTGCATCTCATGAATCCATGGTCTCCCCAACAAAATATTATAAGTTAACTTCATGTCCAATACTTGTCAATCGGTGTCCTTCTTGACGGGTCCCACTTGTATGAGCAATACGATCATGCCTTTAGAGGCCCTTTCAGCTTCATCATAAGCCTTGATAGTGATTTTTTCCGTAGGGTCAATGCAAGACTCAGACAACCCTAAGGATTTAACAAGACTTAATGTACAAATACTAAGGCCAGCTCCTCCATCAATGAGAGCTCTTTTGACTCTATGCCTTTTTATTAGGACCTCTATATGCAATGGTAGATTTTGAGGATGGGTTATAGACATGTCATCTTGGTCGAAAAATGAGAGACAATGAGGTGCCACAAGATGACCTACCATATTTTGGAACTTTTCCTCTTCTAAGTTAGTAGGAACATTTGTCTCTATTAGAGCTTTTTCAAAAATATCCTTATGGTTCAGGGATAACTTCAACAATTCCAAGATAGAGATTTGCGCTGGAGTTCTTTGCAACTGATCAACCAAGCTATAAGGTTTTGCTACTGTAGAAGGTTGTTTGACCACGATGTTGGACTGTGGAGGGCTAATAACTTTAGGAGCAGCTCCTTGTAGGGTCATTCTAGAATTCTGCCCTCTTATAATGACATTTGATGCCTCTTTTTGGGGTTGTTCATTAATTATTATATCATTCACAATGTTATCATAAGGTGGCGAAAAGTTAAGATTATTGGCGCTTTGTTTCTTACCATTAGATGACTCCCCTTTATCATGTTTGTAGAAAGGTTGTTTGAATGTTGTATGATCTTCATTATTTTGAGGTCCATCAATGGTGATTGTGCCATTATCAATTAAGTCTTGCACTATATTCTTTAGTTGCAGACATTCATTTGTTGTGAGCCCTCGAATTTTGTGGTACTCACAATGGCTATTGGCACTCCACCAACTAGGCTTGTTATTTGGCTCATAAGGCTGAATGTTGGGTAAAGTAATGACATTATTAGCCATGAGAGTCTTTAATGCCCTTTCGAGGGGTTCACCCAAGGGTGTGAAGTTCCTTTGAGGAGTGGGCACCAAATATTTATCAAATTTATTATTTGTTGCATTATTTCCTCGGTTGCCCTTATTGGCATTGTTGTTATTGGAAGGTGCATTTGATGTCTGATTAGTATTATTCACCTGATTAGGTGTCCTTGTAAGAGCAAATGGGACCACCTTCAAGTTGCTAGACTCCACCACACCATCATTAACAATTCCCTTATTGTTGTTCTTATACCGACTATTACTATTGAACCAATTATTCTTTTGATTGTTGCCATTGTTGGAGTTATTGTTGTTGGAGTTGTTCTTATTATCCTTGTACAATTTTAGTTCTCCACTTTTGACCAACACTTCCTCCGTTGTGACTCCATTTTCAATTAAATCTTGGAAGGTCTTGGGACATTGCATTCGTAATCGGTAGTTCAACTCATTACTTAAATTGTTTATGAAGATATACATCTTCTCTTTTTCAAGAAAGCTCCTAGGATATCTTGCAAAAACTGTCCTCCATCTTTGTAGAAAAGTGAGGAATGCCTCTCCATCCTTTTGTTTAGTGTTGCATAATTTTATCATCGTGACCTCATGCTTGATGTTATATGAGTAATGGGCCACGAATTTTGAAGCTAACTCTTCGAAGGTCTTAATGTCGGAGGGTAATTTAGAAAACCACTCCATAGCCATGCCTCCTAAGCTTCGTGGGAATAGTCTCATTAAATATGGTGTATCATGCATGAACTCTAAGCTCAATGCACAAAACTCACGTAAGTGGTCTTGGGGATCTGATGTTCCCTCATACTTGTCATATTTGGGGAACACCACATTGATTGGGAATGGCACCATGACCAAGCATTTATCAAATGGGAATGGACACAATGCTTCGATGGAGAACGGCTTGGGAGCTCCACTTTGTTTAATGGTATCCAATTGCATTTGAAACATCTTGAACTTCTTATTCATGATGTCTAAGGTACTCTCCTCAACTTCCGGTAATTTGAGTTGGTTAACATCGTAGTCCCAGGGAAGTTTGAGGCCTTTTTGTGCTAAGTCTAGAAAGTACTTTTCTCTATCTCTATCCATTGCCTTTTCCATGAGCTTTCGGAAATAGGGACATTGGATAGCCTCACTAACCTTTTCATCTGTGGCATCTTCTGTCGTTGCTTCGGTGTTAGTTCTAGTGTGAGTATTGTCTATACCTTGAGCATTTTGATCTGCTCCTCCGTTATTGGTATTGTCTTGGTTATTTATGCCAATGCCTCCATTATTGGCATCGCCTTGGTTAGTGAGATCAATACCACTATTATCTTTACCTCCCAAACCATCATAATACATCATGTTGTCTTCTACTTCTTGTTTGGGTGATTTTTGGGGTACTCTAGGAGTGGTAGACTCGTCTCCTGGATAAGAGAGCTCTTGTCTCAAATAGGTCATGTATGCTTGCAAGGTTTGTTTAACGTAGTAAAATCTAGTGAAAGCAGGCATGAACCTTGGAGAGTAAGCGTTGATATTACTCGGGGTCTAATCCTTTGCAAAAAAAATTTAAAAATGTGTAGAATAGGATTTTTTGACCAGACTGCAAGTTGGAGCAATAAGAACACGGAAAAGGGTACTTGAAAATATACTTTAAAAAGTTTGACCCCCACTACAAATACTCTCTATTTGCCCCTTTAGATTTCTAGGCGTCATTGAATTGATTCTAGGCGTGACCAAATTTGGTATAGGCGTGTACTGGTTTTCTGTTAGGCAACACTCTACAGGATGCAGGTGGCACTTTTCCTTTTATAGGCGATTTTTCAATTTACACAGGCGTGTTTAAAAAGGTTATGAGCGTGTCTTTTCTCTGTGTACACATTTTTAAATTAGTCACAGGCGTGACTAAACCTCTGATAGGCATAATTTTTTTGTTCCCAGGCGACACTTCTCTGACCAGGTTGTAAAATTTTGAATTTTTTAAACGTTTAAGATCAGATTTTTTTGAAAATTTCTTGTTTGAAAATTAAAAACAAACGCAGCACACACATCAATGTCTCTAAAATAATCTAATGTGTATATTATCGAATGTTTTCACAAGTATAGCACAAGAATAGATTCCAAACAGCCTACCTAAAGTCAAATTGGTTTGTAAACATGGCTCTAAAAAGGTGGCTTTGCTATTTTAACTAGGTTTTAATAAATATTCCGTTCAAATAGACTTCAATCTCTCAATCCTCCAAGGAGGCTTCCCACACGCACTAAAGTACAATTTTGCGCAATCCGTTAAGACTACTAGAGGAATGTTGAAAAATCAAAATTCGTTTGTCATGCACCTCATTAAGGATACATGCGTTTCATTTTAGAGTGGGTCGGATTCCCGCGGCAAAAGCGAGTGTATCCCACTTTGGGTTGTCCCTCTCACTAGCCTCGTTAAGGCAAACTCGGGAGGTGAGCCCACTAAATCTCTATTTTAAATTACATGTTCATGGAAAGTAAGAAAATGGAATTAAGGTTAAGTGTTTGGGAATTTGGTTCACTTGAAAGGTGTAGAGCATATCCCTAACTTTCCCTTTAGTTCCTCAAACACTTCAAGCAATAAGGTTCTTTTTCAATCTCATTACATAAAGATTCTTAGAAATAGAAGTGTTTGGTTCATTTCCCGTTTTTAACTAAGCTATGTTTAAAAAGGAATGCCACAATCTAATCAAGTGCAAGCTTGAATAGAGAAATACCTCTCCTTGTAGCTACCATAAAGCTAGGGGCATTTTTGAGAGTATTTTGTCATTTTTTTTTTACTCACCTTGGCAATAGCTCATTTCCATGTGCTTATACTCCAGCAAGTTAGTCAACACTAACAATCAAAGTGAGGGGAAACCAAAATAGAATTGACAAAGCCAAGCTTTATGTAATAAATTTGAGCACTCTAATTACAAATTTCCATGCAAAAACTTGAAATTAAGGACTGAAAATCCAATTTAAAGAGACATATTTATGTTTATAAGCTTCAATCACAGCAAGGTATCTTTGGTATACCTGATTGTCTTCTTCTTGTGTTGATTCGAGACAACTTTGATATGTGCTTGATTTTCCCTTTTGATCTTTTTAGCAAGCACCTTCTCTTCTTGATTAAATCAATTTTTTGGCTTCCGGACTTTCGGATGCCTGTTCATTTATTGTCAAAACACCAAAAACAGAGAGTTAGATGAGTGATTTAATCAATTAACTAGTGAATACAAATAACAGGTAGTAGGCGACATAGTCCAGCTAATAGGCGTGAACAAACTGCTGACAAGCGTAACTTTGATAATATCGAACATCACTTTGCAGCGGCTCAAGCGTTACTTAAAGTACACAAGCGTGGATAGTTTATCCAGAGGCATAAAGAGAACTTAAAATTGCGCAACATAATTCATGCTAAGCGACATGTTAACAGTAGTAAGCGATAACTTTCCTTTCCAAAGCGTGAGTGAAACTGTAACATGCGAAGCAAAGCGTAAACTTAAGCGATAGTAAATAAAGGTTAGGTGATACTCCCTGAGTCACAGGCATGACTTTACGAAGCAAAGGCTAAACGCTTTATGAGCTTAGGCGTGAGTCTCCAGTTAACCAGTGATAGTTTAGAGCTGTTAGGCGACAGAAAACTGTCTGCAGGCGTGTTTGAATCCTCCATAGGCGTGATTTTACATGTTTTCTGCAAAATAAACACGGAAAATATACAAAACAAGCATGCAAATGAAGATGAAAATGATGATAAAAGATAAAATGAGGCCTAGGGCCCCACGGTGGGCGCCATTTGTGTGTGTGTGTTTTACACCTTAATGGAATTAAGATCTAATAGCATCAATTTAAACTAAATACAATGCAAATCTACTTTAAAATGAAACTATAATCTATATTATCCCATGGTTCTCTAGAAAGAAGTGGTAAATGAAGCTCTCAACTTAAATCCTCACTAGTGACACCTCTAAAATGAGAATTATGTTGCTATATGCTTTTACAATGCTTCTATGATGATTTCATGCTTAATCTAGCTCAAATTGACAAACTACAATGATAATTGCTCTAAAATGCTTCAAATTGCTCTTAGAATGCTATTCAAATGCCTATAATAACAATGCTTTGCAAATGAAATTCCAAAATGGAAATGGTCTCCAAAATGCCTCATATTTATAGTAAATGTCCAAAGGTAGGGGGTAGAGTGAAGTAATCATGATTATCCCTTGGTTGAGTCAAATATTTTGCTTTGTTCATAAATGGGGGGACAAATGAGGGAACAAGCCTTTAAATGGTTTCAAAACTTTGGACAATTTAAATGTTTGAGTGATTTATGTCTTTTTGTCCTCAATTTTCATTGGTTGGTCACTTTGTTTGAATGAAAATAGGATTTATTAATTCAATTAATTAATTAAATTTAGCCATGGAAGGGTAATGGGTTCCTTTTGATTTTTTATTAAAACAACTATACAACTAATTGATTAAAATCAATTATATATTGTTTTTGGCCCTTTTAAGCTTCGATTTAATCATTTAACATCATTATTTAATAATTCCTTTGTTTTAATTGATTTTGCTCAACTTTATATAATTATGTCCATTTTATTGATTTTTGATCCATTTTGATGATTTAGTGCATTTTATTGATTTTGAAGCCATTTATTGATTTATTGCATTTTGAAAAGCACTTTGTCCAATTTTGTGTGTCTACAACTATATTGGCTATATAATCTACAAGAAGCTTTTATATTATTAATGATTCTTAGAAAAGGTTTATTATCGAACTTTAACAATTATTTTGTAAGGATACCTTCTGGTGTTATTTGTAACCTTTTGAAGGACCCAGTGTCATGAATTATTAGGAGGATGTCAAACACATTTTAATCAATCGATTAAGAAAGTTTAGCCTAGAGAAGTTTGTTTTCAGTTACTCTCTCAGCGTAATAAGGAAAGTATCTTCAGTGCAGTTATTCCTCAACCTTCCTTTACCTTAATAGATTTTTTCAACAACTTTTTTAGGCTTTTAGTATATTTAGAAATAACTATAATTGGTAAAGAAGCACAATAATAGACGTTGAAGTCTTAGGATTGTTTCTATCCTAATATACTATTCCTTCTTATGTTAGAATAGAGTCTCATTAATCTTATTTTTTTATTATGTCTTGCGTGGATAATTATTGATAAAAGTTAATCAGGGACCTTATCCTCAAAAGTTTACTAATTTTGGCATCTTCGTATTATATATATATATATAGACCATGCGGTATATATATAATTATATACATATAATACATTTATGCTCTATTTTGATCTTGTATAAATGTGGAATTCATATTTAAAATTAGCTATCTAATAAAATACAACAAATCTATTTTCTTTAATTATCCTCTAAATATTATTAGTTTTGCATTCTTTAAATGGTAAAGCGGTTAACTAAAGCAATTGTCCATCCTTGGATTTCAACTCCCCCGTCATCAAAAATTTATTTCACAATCATTAGTTGTCCTTTGCGGGCTACTGAAGACCAAGAGACAGGTAGAGGAATAGACAAGAATAGGAATAGGTGCTGGAAATTTTATAAATAATGGACCTCCCCAATCCCTTTTTAAGTCTTCTTGGCAACTTAAGCTCCTCATCTCTGAGAAGATGACTACCCTCATCAAGTTGAAAGGGTCCAAGCCTCAGGTTGCCTTCGATGGCTTAATCACTATGAAAAGGTTAAAATTCGTTATGCTCAATACCCACGCTCTCACTTTGATGGCTATATGCAGGATCTTAGGGCCATAATTTATCAATAATGAAGACCATTATAGAGTAAAATTTGATATTCCAACAATGTTCATTGCTTCAGCTATCTAGTTTGATCTCGAAAAAATAGATATTGGAAGGCTTTGTGCTCGCATTTTTAAGCGCAAATATCTAGGAGGGCTGGATTTAGTTATCCACAATATAAGGGGAGATCTTACCATAACAAAACCTAGATTCTACAACATTCCTATGATAAATAGTAGACTGGTCCCTGCATCCCCGATCCTGAATACTAAGGACCTAACAACTTTACTTTCTAGAAGACCTATCATAAGAAGGAATCTGGATTTTTTTTATTATTATTTTCATGTTAGGGCCCTAGAAGATAGAGATTGGTTTTACACATACTGGCATGAAAATGATGTAGGGAACGCAGATAGGGAAGGCTATAGTGATTCAGACAATGAAGAAGTGGCTGAGAGAATATTTGGGAATGATGTTGTAATTAAAAAAAGGAAGAAAAATGAAGCCTCTCCAAAAAATCTTAGAGCTATGAATGAAATGTCATAATTATTTATCTAGTTGTTTAACCAAGGACTAGAGGAAATATTTTTAACAATTGTTTGATCTAAGATTAGTTATTCAATGTAGCTAATACTGGTGAATCTTTCAAACATCAACATCATATGGTTTTGTTTTTCCTTTGTTTGATCTGTGATGTTTTGGAAATCAAAATATCAAAAGTAAGACTAATTAATATTCGGAGTAACCACTTAAGTAGATACGAAGTTCATTTGAGAGAATGGAATATGAATGTAGTTTCTTAGGGATAAGTTATGAAAGAACAGTCAAACATGATTGCTGATTAGTAAGAGAAAAAAATTTTAATTTAAAATTAAGGATTTAATACCAATAAGGTACACAAACTATATATAAAAATTATCACATTAGTAATAATTATACACGAAGGCAAAAGGGAGAACACTCCCCTTAAAAATTTAAAGAGGAGATATCCTAGATAGGGACTGTTAATTATCAGAATCCTGGGTTTAATAAAAATGTATAAATTGATAAGTGCAGGAAACTTATGGGATGTAAAAATTAGTACTTAGTGAAAGGAAAGTTAAACGATCTTAAGCCTTTAGGGCTTCTCTTAAATTTAAGGAATGTTTCTAGTCTTCAAAGGTAGCATATTAGGCTGAGACAGCTTAAACATTCAAACTAACTATTGTTGCGTACAGGATTCCAAAAGGGCAGCCATGGTAACCTCGGTGTAGTTTGTTGATTTAATATATATGTCACTAACCTAGGTATGAGCACTATCAATACTGGTTTTGCAAATTCCTTTGCAGGTATATATGTAGGAAGGGGAACCATCATGAAAGAGTAGAGAAGACAAATGTAAATGTATCTAGTAGATTAAGGAAATACTGCCTATGATAGACTATGTGATGTATATTTGCAGGACATTGTAAATAGGGGTATGCCCCTATCTGTTCAATTATGTAATGAAGTAAATTTCTTATGTACAAATTGGATAATAGTCTCGAGCTAGACTGGAAGTTTTCTTCTTCATTCTTTCCTACCAGTGCCCACATTGAATGAAAAATCATGTATTAATTTAAGAATTCATTAAATTATCTGGCATTGGCCTTTTACCGATCATATATATATATATATATATATATATTTGTTATTGAATTTTATTTATATATAATTCTAGATTATAATTATGATTTTGTACATTACAAGTTATACTATTATTTTATTTTAATTTTTTTATCAGTAAAAGGTCAAGACTAGAGAAATTGCATTAACTCTTAAAATTAATACATGATTCTCCATTCAATACGGGCACTCATAAGAAAGAATGGAGAAAAAAACCTCTAGTCTTGCCCAAGACTTATGTCCAATTTGTACAAAAGAAATTTTACTTAATTACATAATTGAACAGATAGGGGCATACCCCTATTTACAATATCGTACAGATATACATCACATAAACTATTATAGGAAATATTTCCTAAGACTGCTAGATACATATACATCTGTCTTCCCTATTCCTACTCCTCTTTAATGGGGGTTCTTCTACCTTCATTAATACCTGCAAAGGAATCTGCAAAACAACTATTGATAATACTCAATAGTTAGTGGCATATCTATTAAATCAACAAACTCTACAAAGGATACATATCTAAGTTAGTGACATATCTATTAAATCAACAAACTATAGAAAGGATACCATGATTACTCGTCTTATGTCCTGCATTCATCAGAAGTTAGTCTTAATGTTTAAACTACCTCAACTTTATATGTTGCCTTTGAGGACTAGAAACATTCATTAAAATTAAAGAGATGCCCTAAAGGCTTAATATCATTTTAGCCTAATTTCTCTCAAAATATACTATTTCCTTTCGCTGAGTACTAATCTTTTACATCCCATAAGTTTTCTGCGCTTATCAATTTTATAAATCTATTTCATTGAGACCCAGAATTCTGATCATTAACAATTCATAACTAGAATTTCTCGTCTTTAAATTGAATTTTTATAATTATTACTAATGTGATAATTTTGATGTATAAATTATGTGTATCTTATTAGTGTTTGAATCCATAAGCTTCTAAATTAAAAAGTTTACTCCTAATCAGAAATCTTGTTTAACTATTCCTTCATAGCTTATGCCTAACAAACTTCATCCATATTTCATTCACTCAAATGATCTTCATATTTGATTAAGGGGATAGATACTCCTTTCAGGGTTACTCCAATTATTATTTAGTCTTACTATTGATACCTTGATTTCCAATTCATCATAAGATCGGACAATTAACGAAACCACATAATATTTATTTTAAAAAATTCACCAGTATTAGCTACATTTGAATAACAGCTACTCTTTTGATTAGACAATTGTAAAAAATATTTATTTCATTCCTTAGTTAAATGATCAGACAGTTGATTATGACGTTTCATCCATAGCTCTATGGTTTTTTGTAGAGACTTCATTTTTCTTCCTTTTTTTTATAACACCTTCACTTCCAATCATACTCTCAGCTACTTCTTCATTTTTTGAATCACTATAGCCTTCCCTATTTGTGTTCCCTACATCATCTTCATGTCAATATGTGTAAAACCAATCTCCATCTTCTAAGGCCCTAACATGAAAATAATAAAAAAGAAAATCCAAATTCCTTCTGATGATAGGGCCTCTAAATAATAATGTTGCTAGATCCTCAGTATTCAAGATAGGGGATGCAGGGACCGGTCTACCATCGATCATAGGAATGTTGTAGAATCTAGGTTTCGTAATGGTTAGATCTCCCTTGATATTGTGGATAACTAAATCCGGCCCTTCTAGATATGTCCTTAAAGATGCGAGCACAGAGCCTACCAATATCTATTTTTCCTAGATCTACCTGGATAGCTGAAGCAATGAACATTATTGGAATATCAGAGTTTACTTGGTAATGATCCTCATTATTAATGAATTGTGACCCTAAAATCCTACAGACCGCCTTTAGGGTGAGAGCATAGGTCCTGAGCATAACGGATTTTAACATTTTCACAGTGATTATGTCATCGAAGGCACCCTGAGGCTTGGACCCTTTCAGCTTGATGGGGGTTGTCATCTTCTCAGAGAAGAAGAGCCTAAATTGCCAAGAAGACTTATTGAAGGATGGGAAAATCCATTATTTATAATATACCCTGACACCTTTTCCTGTTATGTCTATTTGTCTTCTTGACTCTTGGGCTTCAATAGCCTGAAAAGGGGAAAAAATAATGAGATGTATATGAAATTAGAGATGGCTGGGAGAGTTGAAGTCCAAAGGATCATCAATCACTTTTACTCAACTGTTATTTTTACCATTTAATGAATATAATACAGATATTATTTGAGGATAATTAAAGATGGAACAGATTTGCTATATCTTACTAGATGTCTAATTTAAATAAGAAATCCAAATTTATGCATAATTAAAATATAATAAAACTGAATTACATGTATATATTTATATATATACAGTTGGGTCAATATATATATATATACAAACATATATATATATATATATATATATATATATAGAGAGAGAGAGAGAGAGAGAGAGAGATGCCAAATTTAATAAAATTGTGAAGACAAGGTCCATCATTATCCTTTATCAATCATTATCTACGCGAACCAGTGCCAAAAAATGAGATAAATGAGAGTCTGCACAATCATAAAAAGAAATAGCATACTAGGAGAGAAGCAACCCTAAGACTCGACGTCTATTATAGTGCTTCTTAACCAATTATAATTGTTACTACTAAATAAACTAAATGCCTAAAAAATTTGCTTTAAAATAATTTATTAATGGAATGTATGCTTAAGGAATTACTGCTCTAAAGATATTTTTCCTTATTTTGCTAAGAGAGTGACTGAAACATTCTTATCATGGCTAACCTTACTCAATCGATTGATGATAATTTGTTTAACGTCCTCCTGATAATGCGTGACATTAGGTCCTTCAACAGGTTACAAATAACACAAAAGAAAATCCTCACAGAATTACTGTTAAAGTCAGATAACAAACATCTATCTTACTAATAATCATTAATTATATAAGAAACTTTTTCCAAGTTTTATAACAGCTATAGATTTATAAGTTTAGTTTTCTACATAATGAATAACCTTATCTACCATTATCAAACAAAGCTTACCAAAAGGAAATATAACTAAACCACCAATTCAATTGTAGATTTAGTATCAACTATGATTTAGTATCTAAGTCTAACTTAAAGCAACCTACTACCCTATAAACTAGAAATAAACCTATTTCTTAAACTATTCCAAATGTTCAAAAGTACCATGTTCACAAAAAAACAACACAAAGGCGCCTTTTTAATCATTCTGTACCATTTGGCAGCTCCAACTACCTTCGCTTTTTTTGACAATAATGATGATTTATTCCTCCTGCACTAGATTTCCTGAGTAGAGAGAGCATATTTTCACCTCCAAAGACAAGATACGGATGTCTTCTATCTCAACGTCATCCAAAGCTTTTGGGATGTCGAAACTTTCATCTCGCCAGTAATTTAGTAACCATTCCTTCTCCATATTTTCTTTGAGAAGGTCTTTGAACAGGAAATCCAAATTCCTACTCATTTCCGGCCATACTTCATCAAAACGCTTCTCATCTTTGAAAGTCATCATCGGCACACGCTGAGACTTAGGAATTTTTTGGAGTTTCGATCTCAATCTTCATAGTGATTCTGGGAGTGGAATCATTAGATGTTTATCAATGCTATAAACCATCTTATCCAACCCACCCAAAAGCTCCTTAATAAAGATAATCTTAGCAACCTTAATAACATCATCCTTCTTACGCCCAACAAAGACAAAAAGAGCTATAAATTGTCCTACTATGTTTGCATTCGTTCTAAACGAGAATTCATTGTCAAATTTATAGTCTCCTATACATTTTTCCAGTGCCCGCCTAGCAGCAACAAAGAGGGGGTTCAACATTCGATTCCATCTCTCAAGTTTGATTGTTCCTCTGAAGGCCATGGCTCGGTGATCTTTGAGAACAAACTTAAGGAGCCTGGATTCCATTTCTCAGTTATGACTGCTTCACGAACCTAGCAAGGTTTCTATAAAATCGTCTGAAAATTGGGAGACTACTTCATATACACTCCTTCATAAAAGAGGACAACCATTTAACGATTTTTGTCATGCCCTTGTTTATAATTATATTTACACTCCTCTTCCCTAGGATCTTTGAAGATTTTGTGATTAGTATTTGTCATTATATCATACGCGTTAATAGGTGTCCACACTACGATTATGCTTTATTATCTTATCACATTAATTTTTCCAAGACTCGAATTCAACCCCATCCGAGGGAAGGCATTAATTCTGGGAAGCATTAACCATGGCGCGGCAAAATTCATGTGACGTGAACTTAGGTCTAATCTATGCTTGTTTGAAGGGAAAGGATTAATCCTTGATAAGTGAAGCATTAATTAGCGTAATCAGATTGTAAGATAGATTGAGAGGGGAGATTATTAGAAAGCCTTTGTTATTTGATTGATACATATCCCATGCTACTATGGTTCGATATTAATGAAATATAGGGTATTATGATTATAACTTAAGCGTGATGCTATGCATTGAGTCAAGTTTTAGAGGCCTAACTTAACTACAGTTCTGGAAGGGGTAGATATGATTAATGAATGAAAGGAGCTCTATGTAGAGAATGCTTACTACTGAGATAATAGTATATTATATTTTTAATTAGTATAAGATAAATTAACAATTTTATTTGAGAAAAATTAAATTTTAAATTATTTTTAGTTTAGTCATTAAACAAAATCTAAGAATTATTATTTGAAGGTAATGAAATTTTAAAGTAATTTAAATTTAAAATAATAAAATTATACTTGAAAATATTAAGTAAACTTTAAAAAATTAAAAATAAATTTAATTTTTTCTCCTTCTCCCTTTTTTATAGGCTTGTTTATATCTTCTTTCCTCTTTATCTCTATTTTTTTATATATATCTCTATCTTGTTCACTCCATATTTCTATGTTCTTATATATCTCCCTATCTCTGCATATCTTTATATATCATTTCATATCCCTATCTTTATCTTTCTATCACCCCTTCTCTCATTTCCTCCCCCTTTCCTTCTCTATATATTTATCTCTTCTATTTGTCTACATCTCTCTTTATTTATCCTTCTTCTCCCCATCTCCATCTCCAATTGCACCACCACCCCTATCTCCTTACCCTTCTCTTCTTCTCTTGGCATTGCTCAATCTTTATGTATCTCCCCAATTCTCCTCTCTTCATTTATCTCCCTTACATACCTCTTAGTCGTGCCCATTACACACCAAGGTGTAATTGCTAGCTTAAAGGACTTTTTATTTCAACTTTTTACTTTTAGATTAGATTATGCAATTTTATGCAACGCTACTTAGGTATTGTTCATTTTGCATGACGAATAGAAAATTAAAATATTTTAATTTTATCTTTCAAATTTTTATCTATTATTGATTTAGTGTCTTTAAAGATTATATTAATACAATAATAAATATAATCGATTAATGATTAATTATATATTAAATTTATTTTTAATAGTACTTATTTATAATATTTGATCATTTTTCATTATGTTTGTTTTCTAAAATTTTGATGATGGATTATATGAAATCTTCATGTAATAAATCTTATAAAATTGAATCTAAAAACAACTTAATTATAAATACTTATATGTTTAAAATATTTAACTAATATTTTTAAAATTTTAATAATTATTATTTTATAATGTATAATATGCAAATCAATCATTTTAAAATATATAATAAGTTTTCAATAAATATAATTATTTTTTAAATTATATATTTCAACTTATATTTTTAATGATAGAAATGAGTAATTCACTATGATTTAATACAAAAGTTGTATTTGTTATTTAAATATTTCTTAAAATGACATGAATATTAATACTTTTTTAAAACCTTGAGTCTTTATTTTTTTTATTCTCTTCTAACTATCTATATTATTATATCTTTACTTGTCACAATAACACTTGATATATCTATCTTTATATTTATTTATCCCCCTCACATTCTCTTGTCTCCCCCTATGTGTGTGTGTATGTGCGTGCGTGCATCGTTTTATCTCTTTTAACTCTCTCTTCAGATCTCCTCTCATTCTTTATTTCAATTTTCATTTGTATATCTCTACTTTCCTTCCTCTCTAACTATTGGCAGGAATTTCAATTTTCATCTATACATCTCTACTTTCCTTCCTCTCTAACTATTGGCAGGAACTTTGAAGCATTGATAACTTTCGCAAGAGAAGATAAGATAAGAATAGAAAGACAATTTCATTAAGATGCAAGATTGATATTATTGATAATGGACATAATTAAAATGTACATAATAGGTTTGCTTATATAAGCAAGGAAATAAGAGACAATGATAACGAGAAGATAAGCTATCACATATACAAGGTGGAATCACATATCCACCAAAGGTGGATCATCCTCCATTATGCAATGAAGTATGTGTCATATGATGAGGATGATAATGTGATATGTGCACAAAAGGTGGTTCTCACACATAAGTAGAATTAGATAACTATCACCACTTAAAGTGATATTTTACTACACCGTGTGCTTAATTAAGGTGAAAACTTATGGGTGTCTCAATGACAAACTACTATGCAATGCATTATCCTAAGTAATGCTTAAGTAAAGTGTAATTAGGAATATTTAATTACACCAACACCCCCCTTAAGTGCAACTTAGGGGAATGCACTTGAACTCACAATGCAAGATGGCTCCCGACTACTAGGACATGCTAGGTACCCATGTACAATATGAAAATGCAATGCAATGAAAGCATTTTCTCATAAAACGGAGAAAGAGAGAAAACGTCATGGAAAAACTCTCCCCTGAAAAGAGAGATGAAAACGCACAAGATGGACAGATGGATGGAGGATTCAAGACCCCCAAGTACTGCATACATCATGCATATACAATCAATGATCCCCCCATAGGAAGGATAGTGGGAGACATGATATTTGGGCCCCATAATGAAGAAGCTATGATGTTGATGAAGTGTACCTACAAACAAAGGATAATCCAATGCCTACAAACAACATTTCTCCCCTTGGGAAGAAGATATACCAAGTAGATAAGATAAGATAAGATAGAATAATATAAGATAAATTTATTAATGTCCAATGGAAGACCAACAAGGGTCTATGGGACAGGAATCATACAACCAAAATAGCAAGAAACCACCAAACCACCAAACAGTGGTCGGGGGAACATGCTAAAAGAACAAGGAACCAAACAAGAAGAAGAAGAGAACAAAGAACCATAAGGGCAAGGACTAGGGGTCCTTCCCTTACGGAAAGAAATCCAACACAGAAGGATAGTGACCCGGAAGAATATGGGTATGGTGTCGTCGTCGTGATCTGTCGATGGTCTGTTGTTGATGGGTAGAAGCACTGCGAGGTCTCACGAACCTGGAGTGACCGATGGTAGAGGCACATGAGGGCCGCTTCACACCCCGAGCCGGGGGTGAGGGCGAGAAGAAATCCGTAATGAGCTGCTCGGTGACCTGCTTCTAGGGAAATAGAAGTTGCAGGGTATGGTCACGGAGCCGTACCATCTCCCATAAATAGAGTGTCAGACATCTCTGGTCAGAGTAACAAAAGAAGGAAGTCAAGGAGCTGCAATCTCTGAATAAACAATAGAATCTCCCTCTGATCTCATAGGATATAGGGCAGCGGAAAATGAAATGTGCCTCCGTCTCAATCTCAGACAATGTGCATAAACTGCAAATGTGAGGCTCTCTGTCAATGTGATGATCAATCTGTGCTCGCAGGCGGTGAGAGCCGACTCTGAAAGATCCTAGTGCGATCCGAAGAGAATGGCACCAACGTTGTGATAAATATCTGGGTCGAACGATGATCCCATCCTGGATTTGCAAGAAGTGCTCAGCATAAAAAGCCATCCTTGGACGTAAGCCCCCACCAGAGTTGGTCCAGGTCGAGATGATGTACTGCATGTAGATGTCAAGTCTGACATGCTCATTCAAATCATGTCTGGAGGGGAGAAGATGAGCCGGAGAGTCCAAAGAAAACTAAAAGGGGGGTAGGCGATCAATATCAATCTCGATGGAACCCAAAAGGGAAGTGGCCTAAGCATACCAGCAACGAGCTCTAGAGGAGGTGCCAGATCTAGCCAGCTCAACAGAAGAGCAATAGGCGAGGTAAGAGTATCTACTCCCATTGTACAAATGTAGGAATGTTTCTCATTGTGGATAAGAACTAGGAAGTAGAATCCAAATGAAGTATGATGATGATGTCATGAACCAATCCATATCCAAATGAAAGGAGAAAGGTCTCCAAATATGCATCTTTGAAGACTGAATATGTCTCTCCAAGCTCAAAGAATCTATCACATCATCAAACTAAACCATGAAATGTGACAAACCAAGTGAAGGAGAAGAATAAAAAATGGCAATCTCCAAAGAAGGTGATGAAGTATCTCTAACTCCAATTGTGATGAAACTGTCATCAAAGAGAAGAGAAACCCCCTCAAGTATGTCTCCCAGATCTGAAATTTGAGACTCCACAAACAATGCACCAGTATCCAGCAAGTAAGAATCTCAGTTAGGAAGACAAATATATATCTCTTGCAATGACTTATTAGAATCACCAACAAAAGATGAATGTGTGATCTCAACTAGAGAAGTAGGAGTTGCAAGTGGAGTCACTAGATCATCCTTACTTTCAATACATGCATTATATTCAATCTCATCTAATGTATCATCATCATACGGAATATTATCTGCATCATCAAGTAGAATGAGACAATCTGCAATGGGATCATGTGGGAAAGGAGGAACGTGTGGATCTCCAAAATTCTCCCAAATAATGGTCCAAATTGTGTGGGCATTAAGTACTTAGGATCTTGGAGTAGATATCATGACAGAAATCCAAACCAAGACTCATACCAATCAATCTTCTAATATGACCATTTTCTATCTTACCAAACTATTTTCTTCCACTTTGTCTTTGGCTCAGGAATGAGTCCATAAAGATGAGGCAAGAGATTAAGTCATCTACAATGTGTGATGTGATTATTCTTTTTGCCCATGACTCATAATTATCCCTACTCAAAGATATTACAATAAAATGTGTTCCATACCCCATGACTACATTAATGATACACTTCTCAAATTATAAATTTAAAATAAACAATTGATATTGTACAAGCTAAGATTATTCTTTAAGTGCATAAAGTCAGCATCAAACAGCAAAATTACTGAATTATACTTGCACCAATGAGAAGTTGACAAAAAAATCTTTCTGTTGATATCATGTTTGTTGAATTTGGTCTCTGTTTGCCCCCAAGTCATGGGCAAAAAAAAAAATTCCCCCCTTTGAGGCATATAAGGGGTTGGATTTAGGTGGGCTCCTGGTTAACCATGTGACCGCAGGCTGCAAAATGGAAAATAATTGTTTATTTGGTGGGAGCTAAAAGCATGGGCCCCACCAATCGAACTTATCTACATAGCAATGAACCAATCCAATGGGGCTTATGTTGCTTGCTTAACTCGCATCCACAATGTGCCAAAGGTGATGTGGCATGTACAACATACAAATCATTTCTCATGTGATTGTGAATCGAGCGAATCGGGTTGTGCAAGCTCCCAACTCAAAATCACGACCTATGTCTTCACCGCATAGAATAGCACAACAAAGGCAATGACACAAAGGCTACCAATAAAATGCAACTACACACTGCTCGATCATTGGCAAAGATGGTCGATATAGCCAATTCTAGCATGTCAGTTACTCCCTTTGGGCCGCCAATATATGAGCGATCTGCAAAATGTGGAAAGTCAACCTGGCTCTGATACCATGTTAGAGTTTTAGGTGACTCTACAACACCCCTAGGATCAACTAAAATACCAAGATAACTTCCACAAGAGAATGGCAAGACAATTGCATTAAGATGCAAGAACGATATTATTGATAATGGACATAATCAAAATGTACATAATAGGTCTGCTTATATAGGCAAGATAATAAGAGACAATGATAAGGAGAAGATAAGCTATCACTTACACAAGGTGTAATCACATGTCCACCAAAGGTGGATCATCCTCCATTATGCAATGAAGTATGTGTCATATGATAAGGATGATAATGGGGTATGTGCACTAAAGGTGGATCTCACGCATAAAATAGAATTGGATAACAATTATCACCACTTAAAGTAGAATTCTCCTACACCATGTGCTTAATTAAGGTGAAAACTTTTGGGTGTCTCAATGACAAACTACTATGTAATGCATTATCCTAAGTAAGCTTAAGTAAAGTGTAATTATGAATATTTAATTAAACGCCATTAAATACTAACACCAAAGTAAAATGGAGAATTAAGGACGTGTACAGATTCTTGGGCTATCAATAATATTACTATCAAGTATAGGTTTCCCTTGTCCAAGATGGACGACATTATGAATTATTTAAGTGGAGCTGAGCACTTCACAAAAATAGATGTGAAGAGTGGATATCATTAAATCCAGATTAGAAAAGGAGATGAATGGAAAACAACCTTCAAGATAAAGGAGGGCTTGTATGAGTGGTTAGTTGTGCCCTTTGGGCTAACCAATGCATCGAGCACATTCATGCGACTCATGAATGAGGTGTTGAAAGAATTTTTGAGTAAGTTTGTTATTGTTTACTTAGATACTATTCTAATGTTTAGTAAGACATTAGAAGAGCATATAATTCATATTCGTAGGGTCTTTGAGAAGTTAAGGTTAGAAAAGTTGTTCATTAACCAGAAGAAGTGCAGTTTTGTGAAGGAGTCAGTGTAGTTGGGATTTGTTGTCTCGGCAAATGGTCTTAAAATGGACCCAGAGAAAGTAAAGGCTATCCTTGAATGGCCTACTCCAAGGAGTGTTAGTGAGGTAAGGTCTTTTCATGTCTTGGCTAGCTTTACAGAAAGTTTATCAAGAATTTTAGTAGTATCTGTGGAACCCTAACTGAAACAATGAGAGGGGATAGAAAAGAGTTTAAGTGGACTGCAAGAGTAGCAAAGAGTTTTGATTTGTTGAAAAAAAAAGTTATAGAACAACCTATTTTGGCACTTCCAGATTTTAATAAAGTATTTCATGTAGACTCTGATGCTAGTGGCAATGCCATTGGAGATGTTTTGTATAAGGAAGGTAAAGCCCTTGCTTATTTTAGCAAGAAGTTGAATGATGCCAAAATAAACTATTTTGTTTATGATCAAGAGTGTTATGTTATAATTCAGGCATTGAGGAAGTGGAGAAATTCTTTGCCTAAAGAGTTTGTTTTATTTACTATTCATCAAGCCTATAGTATTTGAATAGCCAAAAAAGTTGAATAAAAGGCATTTAAAATGGGTTGAGTTTTTGCAGAGTTACACTTTTGTTTTGAAGCACAGGAGTGGAAAGCCTAATAAGGCAATAGATGCTTTGAGCAAGAAGTAGAATTTGTCAACGAAGATGCAAATCAAAGAGTTTGAAATTTGAGGATCTTGATTTTGGCAAGGCCTAGAGAGTTTGCATAGAGCCTGTTACTCTAGATAGGACCAGATAGTTAGATTTTAAATCTAAGACAGTATCTTATTCAAAGGTAGCCAATTGTACATTCCAAAGAGTTCCATGAGGGAGAGCCTAATCAAACAGAAGCATAGTGGAGGATTGGGTAGACATTTGGTCAAGATAAAACCATTGCTCAAAGGTTAGTGAGCATTATTATTGGTCACAATTGCAACAAGATGTTAGGAAGCTTGTACAGAGTTATAGAGTATGTTAGATGGAAAAATGAATCAAGCATAATACAAGGTTGCATCAGTCGTTACTTATACAAGAGAGACCATGGGAGGACATTAGTATGGATTTTGTTCTTGGTTTACCGGGGACTCAAAGAGGGCATGATTCCATATTTGTGGTGGTAGACAGGTTCTTGAAGATGGCACATTTCATTTCTTGTAGAAAGACTAATGATGTTGTTCATGTGGCTGAATTATTTTTCAAATTTAAGTGGTGAGACTACATGGTCTACCCAAAAGCACAGTTTCAAATTGAGACACTAAGTTTAATGGATACTTTTGGAGGACATTGTGGAAAAAGTTGAAGACATATTTGAAGTTCAGCTCAGTGCACCATCCACAAACTGATGGGAAGAAAAAAGTGGTGAATAAGAGTTTGAGAAGCCGATTGAGATGCTTAGTAGGATACAAATCGAAGAGGTGGGATTTAATTTTACCACAAGCAGAATTTGCATACAATAATTCTATCAATAGGAGCAGCGGTAAATCACCATTCCAGATTGTACATGGAAGCAGTCCTAGAAATGCTTCAGAATTAAGAAAGTTAGACAAAGGAGAAAAGAGTAGCACCAAAGCTGAAGACTTTGTAGAATGCCTAAATAATTTACATTAAGAGGCAGATCAGAAAAGGATATAAAAGGAATTTCAAATTGGAGATGAAGTCATGGTTCATTTGAGAAATGAGAGATTTCTAGTGGGAACATATAATAAGTTGAAGATGAAGAAGTTTATAACATGCAAAATCCTTAAGAAGCATGATTCAGGAAATGTTTATGAAGTACAATTGCCAAGAGAACTCAATATTTCACCTGTGTTCAATATTTCAGATTTGGCAAAGTATCTTAAAGGAAGTATTGAAGAAGAAATAGAAAAAGCACAGTGGAATATTCCAACACCTACTTCAGTTACAGAGGAGATAGAAGACATTTGATAGTTGTGTTGCCACCCTAAATACATCAAATCCAACATCATTAAATGTCAAAAATGCTCATCCATCCATGTCCACAAATCAAAGAGTTCATTGATTATTGATAAGTAGTTATACTACCAAATCACAATGCAACTCATCCCTCACATCATCCATGTAAATACAAATATGTCAAGAAATTGTTCTAAAGCATCGTGAACCAAATCCCCTCCTAAACTAAGATCCAAGAATCCACACTAACCTCGTTCATGATTATGTACCATCTTAGGATCCAAGAATCCATATCTAACCAATCCCAAACTATAATCATATCAACTTACTATCACCACCTTTATTTGATAAGATTTTCCCACCAAAATGACACTCTATCATTCCCCGTGTAAAATGGATATATGTCTTATTTTCAAATAAATATCTCATTGCTGATAAAATATGTCAAAGCGTTAACTATCAAGGACAAGGATTAGACATTGATGATCAAATGATCTTGTAGCCCATACAAGTTAAATTAAATCAAATGTTTCAAGTCCTTGACTATAGACCTCATAATAAAAGCATTGGTGACACCTTTGCAAAGGCTAAGAAAACTTCTTGCAACATCCAAAAGGGTTGCTATCCTTGCTCCCTTCAAGAGTTTTCTATCACCAATCATTTCATCAATCTCATCATCCCTTAAAACCCCATCATTGTTCCCTTCATTGACACCCTTATCCTATCACTAACCTAGACCATCCATTGCCTAAAATCCCCATCAAAATCAATAAAAACAAACATGATTTGACTTGCTCCAAAATGACGATTCTATCTCTAGATTCATAAGATTTCAAGATCTTATCTCCCTATGGAACCATAAAGAGTGACTTTAGAAATTATTTGGATGTATAAAATATAAAGCAAAGAATACTTAAAATGTGAGGATCACCATATTGAATAATGCATTGACATATGAGACCCAATCAATATCTAATCCAAAAGAAAACAAGAGAAAAAAGGAAACAAATGAACATTAATAAAAATGGAAACACAAACATAATTTGGGTTCTAAAGAAAAAAGAAGAAAAAATGCATTCAAGAGGAACATCTAAATCTGTATCTCCAAAATCCAATTCCATGCCCAAATGCAAAAATCCCTATCCTTGGTCCCACTCCTAAAACCATGACTACAAATCTAAACATTCTCCTTCCTATCCTAAAAATCCAAATTTCCAAATTTCAATCCTCAAATCTCTCTTTTCGCTCACCACATCTAAAATATCATATATCAGAAAAACCACAATCTAAGCTTGAATGTCCATCATGGCATATGTAATTGTTAGTCAAGAATCAAACTCATGACAATGAAACTAACTTACGCCAAATTTGCACCCACATACTTGATCCAAGGTGATGAGAAATAAGTTTAAAGATGACAAATACAAATCTAAAATTCATTTATATGAATATAAAAATTAGTAATATAAATTTGAAGATAATAAATATTAATATATAAAATATCATAAATTTAGATTTACATAAAATATCAAAAGTAATATAAGAATCCCCACTTTTGTGGCGTGGGGTGGAGTGCGATAGGGAGGGGTGGGGTGGGGTGGGATGGGGTCTTCAAGCATATGGAAAATTTTGAAATTTGCACCTATGAATTTTTTTTAAAAAAAACTAGTAATTACAAGACCATTTTACGGTCTAAACGGTCATTTTTTTTTCATTTTGGACCTATATGATAGATTGAAAATGTATTAGATCGTATAGATTAACAAGTCATCTTAAACTGTATATATATGAGACTTTTGATTATTAATAAACTATAAAAACTTATTATAAGTAATACATAGTATTGTACTTTGTAATAAATATTGTTTTAGAATATTTATGATAAAATACAATTTTTTAGATATAAATGTTTCTAATTTTTAAAATGTTTTAATGAATTTTTAAAATGATTTCTATTTTCTTATATGAATTTAGAAACTCGTGATGGTAGTTAAAATTTAACATTTATTATTAATAAATTAATTAAATAAAAAACTTAAAAATGACCAAACCGGCATTAATAAAAAATCAGGTAGGGGTGACCGACAAATTCGAGTCCTGCCTTTAATGCCCTAATTAAAAAAGAAATCCGTGTTGTTCTGTGTTTTAAGTTGGTAAGCAAATGGAGAAGATGAAAGAGGTGCCAGAGAACTGTATATCTGTGATCTTGTCATTTACAACTACTCGTGATGCCTGCAGACTCGCTGCAGTCTCCAAGCTTTTTAGATCTGCAGCCTCCTCAGACTCTCTCTGGGATAAATGGCTTCCTACCCAATCTGCCCAAATCCTTGCTAATTCAATTACTCCCATTACTTTCTCTTCAAAGAAACAACTCTATTTTCTCCTATGTCAATCAATCTTTCTGAACCGAGGAACCCAGGTGGGTACACAGATTTTATTGTTTTCCTGTTGGTTTTATTTTTCCTTTAAACTTTTCACACAATTCATTGACAACGTGCAGAGATTTTGGCTCCAAAGGCCAACAGCAAAAGTGTGTTATATGTTATCTTCCAGAGAATTATCAATTGTTTGGGGTGATGACCAACGCTATTGGAGGTGGAGTCCTGGTGAAGTTGCGAATTCCAGGTTTATGAAATATATATTCCTTTCAATTGATCTCAGTATAGTTAATTTCAGTGGCTTAGATATTTCATTTAATATATTGGCAAGCTAAGAAGAAGAGAGATTATTTTTAGATCAATGCTAATTTAAAATCCATTATGTCAATTCTTAGTTGAAGAATTTTTAACCTACAATCTTTTTTCCCCTTAAATTGCTCTGTATGCAGTGAAGGCACTGTAGAATTTATACTAGGCGCAATAAAAGTTAAAATAAAATGGAACTAAATAACTGTTTGGAGTTTAGCTGCTATGTATATTAAACCTGTGTTTCTGCGCCCAATAGCTTAGGGAAACCTCTGTTGTTGGGTAAGACTTTTAGGGTTTCACAGTTTATAGGTCTTCTTGATTCCTCCTGCAATCGGGTGCAACCTTTTAGTTATTGGGATCGATGGCAATCGGTGCTATCCCTTGTTGGAAAGCTTGTCCAGCAATCTTGAACAGCTAACAATCCTAGACCTTTCTGTTAACCTTACAAATGTAAACTCAAAATCCATTGTACCCCTTGAAACCAATTATATTGAAGAGATTTGCTGTTTTAAAACATCATTAAAATAATTTCATACTGGTTTCTCCTTCAAGAAAATAATTAAAGCTTGGTTTCCGGATCATGGCCAAGCCAGACGCCAATTGGGTTAGTCAGACCTCCCTTGTGGAAGCCCCACCCAAGGACTTATCTCCATTTACCTATACATACTGTTCAAATTTTGTAGCCCTGGCTTTTGACCGCAATCGAAGTAGAGGGAGTAATGTGAACCGAACCTTATTTGATCTTTTCAAATCTTCAAGTTTTATTGAATGATTTTCTTACTTGCTTCTATATAAGACAGTGTAGTATGGCATGCCTCTCATTTTCAAAATTTGTTCTTTCTTGCAAAACAATAGACATTCTTCTCAGTTTATATTGCAAGCTGAGGAGACTTTACCCTTAAGTGACAGTGCATTTTTTTCCCGAGGCCTGATGAAAGCCTTATGGTTTCCTGTTGTTTGTTCAGTTTCAAGGAAGTGGCCGAAATAAAAATGGTTACGTGGTTGGAGGTAAAGGGCAGATTTGACTGCAGGCTATTGTCACCAAATACAGACTACTCGGTGTCATTTCTGATTAAATTTGGATCCGACCACTCTTATGGGTGGAATGTGCTTCCCCTAAAATTTAATATAACAACTGCAGAAGGAGATGAAATGGAATCAGGTCGGCTGCTGGTGGGCAGAGAAGGAGCAAGCATAGATCCGAATATGAAGATTGCTCCTTTGAATAATCGAAGTGATGGGTGGATAGAAGTGGTTGCAGGGGAATTTACTGTCAAAGCGTACACTGATTCTGAGGCGCCAAAATACATTGAGTTCAGTATGAAAGAGGTAAATTCTGGTCGTTGGAAATCTGGACTATTTTTTGATGGGGTTAGGATTCAACCCATATCAGCTTAGTGGTTTTGGTATGTGTCAGCTTTTATTGTCAGAGTGGTTTTGTGATATTTACAAAATTTGTATGGTGAAGTTTCTAGAATAAGATTGTGTCAAAAAGCTCTACTGCATTTATCATCATAACTGCAGGCCTTTAATTTGAATATGACTCTGTAATATAACCCAAAATATATGAATATAATAGTTGCTCCCACTCTTGAGGGTAGATAATGTTTTTGCACTTCTCTCTGATATCTTTTAGGCTTTAAGTTGCCCGGCAGCTTCCCTCTGCATCTAAGAACCTTCACATAGGAATGGGAACATTTTCAATTTATTTCATCAATCTTGCAAGTTTTATATTCTTGAGGTCTTGAGCTCATGACCAAGAGCGAATAGAACCTTGCCAATCCATCTTCGCAACTGTGCAATCTCTCTTCCATATTAACAGTACAGATAGTTCCAATAAGGAGTTGAATGGATTTATTCTATATATATGGTGGAATTTCTTTTGACTAAAATTGGTTGCAAATTCTATGTTCTGTTCAAGCCACTATAAGGGTGTTGACGAAGTGCATTGTATTGTGAATAATTTAACTAGTTCACATCGCATATAAACAATCAATTTTGTTGTAAATTTTTTCATGATATAAATATGCTAAAACTGTTTGGCCCTAAATTGAACAATTTTTTAGCAGGCTTTGATAAAGCTTCAACTGAGATGGGGAAAATTGAAAATGCTACTATTAACAGAGTAGCTAAATTTTTAAGAAAATTGCATTCTGAACAGTACAGATAATGAAATCCAGTTATCAAGCTAAGCAGAAATCCAGTTATGCAAAATGTGGAAGCATGAACTGGTTGATTCTACTATGTTCAACTGAACACAAAGAAGAAATATATTAGGCTTGTATATGGACATTATATGACAGCTTGAAAGTTCTGTTAAGAAAATTCAGTCTGCAAGCTATGGGAAACTAATGTTTTCGTCTAACATAGAATGATCATAAAACAAACATATGGTACTTCCGAATATATATATATATATATATATAACTGCAACAGCTTCATTAGGTGTTTTCCCGTGTACTACAGTAATAATACCTTGATGAGGTTTTAATTTTCGAAGCAGCAGTGAAATTTTATTGACGCATTCCTGAAAGAAAAAAGGGCATAGACCAAGTACAAAACAAGCAGATGACATTCACCAATCTACAAAAAAATTGCAGAAGGGAGGAGTGAATTATGCTCTTTTTGGACCAACATCTGAAGACAAGAGGTTTGATTAAGGCAATTCTCAATAGTTACTCTATTGTATATATATATATGGATTAAAGAATAGATCTTTTCATAAAATTTTGGGAGGGAGATTAATGTTGTCAAAGAAACCTCACTTACTATGATAATCCACATTATAGAGAAACTGTATGCTTTCACTTTATCCAGATGTTTTCTGGCCACACCCCTACCATCACATCTCAAATATGCAGAGACACATCAAAGCCGTCCCTAGGCCACCTCTGGTATCCTGATCCCAGAAACAGCATGTAACATACACCCTTGTATTTTCTTGTTTTTGTTTTCTGATTTTGGATTGTTTAGAGAAGAAGACGGAGATGCAAAATGTGTTTCTCACACTAAACTTATTTGCGGCAATAAATAACAGAAATATGCTTTCAAATACAATATTGCAGAAATACCCACAACTAGAAATGGTTTTCGGAACTATTTCAGAATGGGAAATACATAATATAATCCAAATAGAGACAACCCGGAACATCAAAATACCTCACAATCTCATTTCCGTCATACCCACAAAATCAGGAGTTTACAATATTGAACTAACAATGGAAATCGGCAATCTGGAAACCCAAATATGCATGCCACACCTCCAGGTCTGATTTTTTCTTCACAAAATGAAAATACTTCAACATTCAAACCCTAAACACCTCAAATGCAGCAGCAATAACTCCAAAATGGACGACCAGCCTTCTCTAAATCTCCACGCCGCTTCCTCAGCCTGAACGGCCAGCAAGGAAGGGTTTGGCAGCCATTAAAGAAGTACAAACAGCAAACAAAGTCCTCCAATCTCCCTCAAATCGGCCTCCACAAGTCTGCTTTACATATACCTTGCATTAATAACAGTAAGCCGTGTTCCAGGCGGGAGTCAGATGCCTTTGTTCTTACACTGGAGAATTTATTTTGACCAAAACTGGCTACGGAGTCATGGTTTTGTTTGAGTATAGTGAGAATAAGTGTGAATTAAACTTGCAAAGTGAGTTTAATTTAATAACTCTACATTGCACTTAAGTACTAAATTTAGCTTCGTTTTATTTTGGCTTATAGATAGGTAAATTTGATGAAAATGAGAAAAGTATATTAGATATTTGTTGGCATTAGTGTAAATGTTTTCGACATATTGATGACATGTCTTTTGTTTTAAGTTTTGTTGAGAAAATGGAGTCTAAAATTCCACGGTAGCAAATATTTCTAAATCTAATAGAGAATGGTCATAAATTGCAAAAAGTTAAGACAATTTTTGGGTTATCACCATTGGATGCCAATTTGGTCTATGAGGTCTCTCTAATGAGAACTCACAAAGTGGTTGATTTTCCATTTACCTCATATTGTGTTCACCATGGTGAACATATCCGCGTTCCTCCAAATTCAAGCATGTGCCCCTATGATATACACACATTCATCACTAAGCCTACTTGGGTTTTACAGGGTTTAGTTATAGCAACTTCAAGATAGTTGAACATGGCCCATTTTGCCATATTAGTAATTTAAGAGGTTGTAAATGTTCAATAAACATTGAAGCTTGATTGGACATCTTTACTAAAATAAGAAAGAGCATACACCAAATATGATAAGTTGATGTCAATCTTTGATCAACAAAAGGATTTTTAGGAAATGGAGTGGAGAATGAGATTTGATAATGGCAATTATATATTGTTCTCCATTGCATGGAAGTGGACTAGATAATTGTATATTCTTGCAAAAATTTGGTGGCTCTTATGCATGAGCTAGAAATGAAGAGTATACGTGCTTGATACATATTTAAGACTTGAGAACGTAGATTGTGTTTGTTTTTACATATCCACGCCCATCCTTATAATTCCCCTAGAGTTTATATTGGAATGTGATAGAGTGTTTCCCTTATTCATATACTTATATTCCCTATTTCAAAATGACATACCATTCTTGTAAACACCTCCCAAGGTGATTATGATTTAATTGAAATGTAGACCTTATGAATGAACACATGGAAACTAGTAATATGTTCCATATTAGACATGTACTAATATTCATGGTGAGGGTGAAAGTCAATAGAACAATCCATATTCAATATACTAGCAATTTAAAGTGCACAAATACAATTAGAAACATAATTAAATTGGTTTCACCACTTAGTGTGTTGGTTAAGTGGTAGTGGTGTTGTTGTCCCCACCCAAGTTCAAACCTCCACTGGGCCATTGTGAACATGGGCTTGTGCCTTCGTTGATCCAATGTGCTTATGGGTTTGGGCCTCAACTATGTAATAATGGGATAAGGTCCCCCATTTGTGGTCTCACTGGTTCATAGCTCCAGGTCAAAAGTGCTTCACGTGGAGCTAGAGGGCGCGTCATGATAGCATCATTGGTCACGTTAGAAATTTTACCAGGCACTTTAATTTTATTTTTTTTAAAAGCATAATTAAATACATTATTAAATTTAATTTATTGTCTAGCAAGAACATATACAAGTAATTCATGAGGAAGAAAAACTTCACATCGAGCTACTCAATTTAAACTAGATTTTCATTAGTAATTGGCCTATACATATATTTGTTGTTACATAAACAGTTCTAGTTCTAATCTCTATTAACTTTACACACTATTCAACTTGCATTGTTTTCCTTTGGATAAATACACCCTTATTGAAATACCAATCTTTCATTTTTGTCTACATATTAAAAAGTGAACTACTGAAAGAAGCCCTTATGATGTTTAAGGAAAAGGAAAGTGTGTTCTAAAAATTACAAGCTTATACACATTCTATACACTTCATAAAACTCTTAAGAGTTCTAAATATCCTATTGAAATGTCATTTCATATGTCATTCAATAGTGACGTTGTTATTTAATGTAGTGCCTTCATTATCATTGTTTTTGATATTTAAAGCAGCAAAACTAGGATGTTGTCACTTTAGTACAAAGTCCAGTGGGCGAAAGCCAACAGATTAACAATTACAACACATAACCAAACATCAAAAATAGTAAGAGTAACTTTGAAATAGAGAGAAACCAGTGTTTGCGACCATAGTAGCCATTATTACTACTAACTTCATCAATTATACTAACCAAACTACTAATAACATTATCAACTATATTAAGAATCTAATAGTATTAAAAGTCCTTAAAAAAGGCCACTTAGGGTCATACTAGAGTAAACTAACAATGTCATACATAATAGTCCCAGTGAAAAAGATAAAAAAAAATAAGGCCACAGGGGCCACTATCTACAATTATGCAAAAAGAAAAAGGAACCAGATCCCTAAGCATCATTCAGCTTGCATGGCTTGGTAAGCATCCTCATCGCCCAGTCCTTTATAAGGAACTTATAAAGCTCCTTATAATTGTCATCTTTTTCATCCCTTGTACTGAACGTGTTCTTCTATAGCAAGCATAAGGTGGTAGTTGAGCTATGCATAATTTTAAGAGCAAAGCATGAGACATCTTGAAACCTCTTGTCCATATCAGCAATTTTTTTCTTGATTTTGTCCATCTCCTCCCAAGTAGCCTCGCATTTACCATGTTCCCCTCCAATAGGAGTCTTTCCCTTATCCATAATGGGTGACATCACCTTTTCCTCAAGAACCAAATTTTGAGTAAGATTGAGGTAAGTGGTGTTAAGACTCTTCAAAACATGGGATGAACCTAGTTGTAATAGAGAAGACCCCCCTCTCGTCAAATTTTTCCTCTTTACCATTATTCTCTCTCTCCCCCCTCCTCTGAGTCTAACTCCTCTTTCATGTTTTTCTCTTTCTTAACAGGCTTGGTTGCCAATCTAGTAGACCAGCGGGGGGTACTAGTTTCCTCAATAGCTTTTATATTAGATTCAATCTCTTGTATGTTGAATTTATCCTTTTTAGGGGCCTTAACCTTCAATTGAGAGGAGGTTATTTTCTTTTCTTTTCCTTCAACTTATCTTCCTTCATGGTGTCGGGGGGATAACAAGGGAACCATGTTGAGCTTTCAAGGCAAGGTTTTAAAGGCATTTTTTTCTTGCTAGGTCTAGGAGTATCCATGATGCTAGCGGACAGGGGGTAGAAGAAGCAGGGGCCTCCTAGACAACGATGGGCCTTGGGGGACAAAGGACAAGGTGAAAATGGTAGATCTTGAAGATAAGGCCTTGGTGAAGGAAGGTAAGCTTCTTGCCCTTATTTTTTTTGTCTCAACAACTTCCTTAACAGAGTTTTCCAAGGAATGGAGAAGGAAGAATGAGAATGAAATAGCATTATGGTTTCTAAAGTGATTCAAAAGTTATGGCATATGATAAAATTAATATACTCTGAGTCTCTCCTCAAGAGTAAAATATTTCATAACCATCATACACACCTAAGTGACCACACTTGAGTCTCTCCTCAACAGTAAAATATTTCATAACCATCATATTTTGGGATTAAAAATGAACAACTCATGTGTTTGGTTTGAGTGTTTACATGCTTTCATAGAACACATTTCAATGGATGCTCTTAATGGGAAATGAATGAACATAGATTTGATTTCATACAAGTTTGTGTAAGTGAATGCTTGTGTTTAAACCTTAAGTAATTCTTGGTTCCGATATCAAAAATCTCATTGAGTAATTTAGGGCATGGATTCATTCCTTATTTACATGAAGAGTTAAATGCACCACTTTGTGGACTCACTTCATGTTTACTTGGAAAGTTAAATACTCCATGGTTAAAACCCTTTTGCGCTTATGAGTAGTATTGATAAGCAATCTTAGAGTACTTTTGATTGATCTTGTTAGCTAAATTGGGTTGTTGGACTCACTTTTTTTAATCACCCATCATTCAGCCCTTTGGATGCAATCCCAGCACCATATTCAGGAGATGGGTCTACCTAAAAAAGCGTTGAGTGTTCCACAAAGTTTTTCCCATTTTGTGCTTTCTTGATCTCATTAGTGTTCTAAGGTGTGGACTCACTTTGAGTTTGTGTGAGGAGTTAAATGCACCACTTTGTGGACTCACCTCACATTTACTTGAAAGGTTAAATGTACCACCTTTAGTGCTTTCAAATACTTTTGATAGTGAACCCCTTTTCGATCAATCTCCTAAAAGTGAATCTGAGGTTTGTTTTAATCCAAAAAGTAATCCTAGTGAAGTGAGCACCTCTTTAGCACCACTTTCATCAGGTGGACATAAGTTTATCATCACAGCTATTGATTATTTCACAAAATGGGTAGAGGCAGTCCCTCTTTTTGTTGCCTCAGGCAAAACTGTTTCATTATTTATCCTGAATCATATCATTTGTCGGTTTAGAGTGCCTTCTGAGATTATTACTGATAATGGAGGTCAATTCAAAAACAAGGACCTAAAGCATTTATGAAAGAAGTTTAAAATCAAACAACATTGGTCCTCCATCTACTTTCCACAGGGAAATGGACAAGCAGAAGCCTCTAATAAAACCATTCTTAAGATTCTTCATAGGACAATGCACAAGAATGGTAGGGATTGGCACTTGCAAATCAATCCAGCACTATGGGCTTATAGAACTAGCATTCGTACACCTACAAGAGCTACTCCTTTTGCACTTACCTATGGCGCTAAAGCGGTATTACCTTTAGAAGTAGAGATCCCATCACTTAGAGTCTCTCAAATGTTTGATTACAGATGAGGATTACCGCGCCATGAGGTTACAGGAACTAGAACTTCTAGATGAGAAGCGTAAGGCTTCCTTCGATCATATGAGAGTATATTAGAAGCGTATGTCCAAGGCATTCAACAAGAAGGTTCGACCTAGAGAGTTTCAAGTAGGTGATCTTGTTTTGCGAGAGAATCCTAAAAACCAACAGGACAGAGAACAAAAGGGGAAGTTCGAACCCAATTCGCTTGGACCATATGTTATTACAGCTGCTTTTGGGACAGGTGCCTATTTACTGTCAGATTCAGATGGAGAACAGCTCTTTGAGCCCATCAACATTTTGCACCTCAAGAAGTTCTATCCTTGATGCCCATTTCTGTCTGGGGGCATCCTTTGTACATATTTTATGATCCTGAAAAAATACCAAAAAAATTGATATATGATGCTGAAAAAATCTTTAAAAGTATATAAAGTCCTGAAAAAAAGAGCATCCTAGTGAAAACCTAGCAATAGGCGCTTTGATGTCTCATTCAAAAAAAATACAAAAATACAAAAATACAAAAAAAATAGAAAAAGTGCCTTGGTGAAAACCTAGAAACAAGCGCCTTGGTAGCAAAAATACAAAAAAAAATTTAAAAAAAATAAATTAAAAAAAAATAAAAATGAAAAAAATAAAAATAAAAAAGATTCCAAGTGGTGAAAACCTAGAAACAGGTGCTACTTGAGGCCTTTGCACTCCTATTTGTTAAGCACGCATCCTCGACACTGAACCTTTCTCCATCATGCCTTGACCTTATTTGGCGTAGTCTAGAATTGGTCTTTATCTTTGTCTAGGGGGCATAATTGTTAGCATAGGTCCTTTAGGTGCGTTTGTCTCTTGGGGCATTTCACAACAGGTGTTTTTCAACACCACCCCAAATAGTGTTTCTCAACACTACCCTTGCGTCGAGTGTTTCTTAACACTTATCAGATGTCTTACCCAATAGTCTAGTATGATGCGACATTGTTCATTTGCCGATGCGATGATCAGAGTTTGACTCTATGACCAACACACACACACTTAAACAATCAACTTGATTGAGATATGTTGACTTTATTTTTCTGTGTGCTGTCTATGAGGGTTTCTTTGATGAGTGGTCTCTCCCTAAGAAGTTTTCGATGATGCGTAGCTAGAGGACTAAGGGTATGAGAACATGTTTTATTTCTTTATCTGCTTGTGGGTATAATTTGTTGATTGTAACTGTCATGAGTATTTATGCTGGTCTTACTTGACACTAGGGATTGACAAGGTATTATCCTTGACTGTTTTGTGAGTGCATGCTTCTAGCTATCCTAACTTTCATTTGTCTTGATACAAGCATAATCTCGCCATATCAAAATTTACGTGATCTCACTGCACTAGTCATCTTGACCTACATGTCTTTGATACCTAGGTGAGATTCTCACATTTCTATCTGATAAAGATCATATTCATATCCAAATAGTTATGGTAGTGTGCATTGTATGATCTTACGGCGCTACCTAATGCTCGATGATGATTATTAGATATCTATAAGCGTTGTGACCTTGCAAGTCAACCACTTTCATAGTAGCTTGCATTCTTAGGTTCATCATAGTTTAGTTTTTGCATCTTGCATATGGAAAGAGCTCTCCTTTTTATCATCTACGGACTAGTTGGTCAACTGTGCTCATTTTCTGATTCTTCTTGATCATATCTTTCATTTCTGATCTTTCATATCACGTCATTTTCTATTCATTTTGGGATCGAAACTGAAATCCACGTCCACCTTGATCATCACAATCACATTTCATTCTCTTATGTACAGTTGACTGACCTTTTGAGGCATAATTTTTCAATCTTTGATGGAATTTCTTCTTTTTTCATGTCTTTCAAACTTCTAGTCTTTCATTCACCCCATTTTTTTTCTTCTAATTCATCACTAGGGCATGTTTTCACTGCCTAATGGTTAATCTATTGACCTTTATTCTCGATTGTGATTCATTATGATTTGATCAAATCTTTATCAGTTTGTTGTTCCTCTCTATCTGATTTCGCTTTCGATTCCGACGGGGCAGTATCTATTGGATTTTAATCCTTGATTCCTTGATTTTCTTGATTCAGCTATTTTGTTGTGAGCTTTCGCTCAAGCTTGAGATTTTTATCTCTTATTTTGGATATGATCCTGAATCGACCTCATGTCCAGAATCATTTGTTTATGTTTGTCCCGATGTGATCCTAAATCGACCTCATATCTGAGTTATTTTGTGATCCCAAATCGATCTCACATTTCAACTTCATTCTTTGACATGTGTTCCCAGATTGATCACACATTAGTCAAAGAGGGGCAAATGTATACACCCTAAAATGGTCGCTTAGACTTTGGGCCCCAATTCTGCAATTTATCAAATCCCTAAATCAATATTTTCAAAAATTAGCATTTTCCAAAAATATCAATTTTCTTGATCAAATCCTATTTCATCATTTATTCGATTATTTTCCTTGGGTTAACCACTTTATCCTAAGTCTTTATTTATTAAAAGGAATATTTTCTCCCCTTTTAATAAATAAAAAGCCCCCATTTTTTCTCTTATCCTAAGTTGCACAAATAAAATATTATTCTTATTTTATAAAAAGGGAAAAAATACTTTTTGTCTCATATGAACATAAAAGTCAACTCCTATTTTCTCATTGGAGGATATTTGTGCACAAGGATCAAACTTCCATTTTTTTCCACCGTTGATTAGGTCTTTTGCCTCTTAATCTCCATGGTTCATTCTTCTTCATTTCCTATAAAAGAAGAGCTCTCTTCTTCATTTTCATATCCATCTCTTTTATGCTAATGTTATGCTGCAAGTTTTCTAGGTCATTTGGAGCTTTCTTTGAAGACACTCTTGCATCCAAGCTTTGAAGATCATTGTTGCATTCCATAGTTCTCATATTTGCTTTCATAGTTGCATAATCATGGCATTTTTAGTTTAGATTTCTTTAATGCAATAGATTAATCTCACATAGTCTAATTACGAAGGTTGTAATATTTGTACTTTCCTTTCATAACTTAGTTTGTACTTGCATTTCCATATACTAGTTTGCATCATCATTTTTAGTTTACTTGCATTGCATTCATTTGAATTTCATTGGAGATATTGACATTATTGCCCTTGTCTTTGATTTGGAATCTCTTATTGTGTGGTTGACTAGCAAGGTCATATGCTTCATAGCTCTAGCTGAGAGCAAAATCCATAATCTTGCAACTCCATGCATAGAGAACTATGGATCGATTTGTAAGGGTTCATTCTTGAGTTTCCTTGCATATAAGGATTCATAGAAATGTAGTCACATTTTCTACCATACATTTTTGGCGCCCACCGTGGGGCAACCCACTTTTACATGCTGATTTTTTATTATTTTTGGAGCTAACCCTTGTGCAGATTTGTTTGGAGACGGAAAACCTTAGATTTTGAAAGATTTGATCATATCTCCCAAACGGCTTGGTGTTTTGGTCTAAAATTTTTTTTGCAAGTTGGTGACATATCAGAGAAGCTCCAATAAAAAATTCAAAATTTTTTAAGGTATTTTTAATTTTGTATAAATTTTTCTTGATTTTTCATAAAAAATTAATTTTTGGCACAAATTAGCATATTTTAAAAAAAAAATTTACATTTTCAGAAAGCTCTTCAAATTCTACAGGGGGTCCATTCTTTATGTTTTGAATTTGGATGCAATATAGTGGCTCAAATAATTGATTTACAAAAGCTGGTTTGTTTTGGTAAAATGGGTCTCTAGGGCACAAATGGAGAGATTTTTTTGAAATTTTTACATTTTTGGAAAGCTCTTTATTTTTTAGCAGGGGTCTCTATTTTGCATTTCCATTTTTTTGGCCAAAATCATATCAAAAAACTCAGATCTTGTTGAGTAGGTCAAATGCAAAAATAAAATAAAATTTGTGATTAGTATTCACTTATTTTTCATTGTTCAATGCATTATATGAGTTGTCATTTGGATTATTTGTTGGCTATTATTGCTCCTAAAAATTTATTTTCAGATCTAACCCTAGGGTTTGCATAAGTTGGATATACATTGCATATCTTGTTTGCTTGTCTTGTTCATTTGAAGGTTCATGACTTGCTTTCATGAAAAATGCTTAAAACAAACCAAAAAAAGGTAAAATCTACTAAGCGCGTTGCATTGGACTTGAAGTATTTTGTTACATCTCTACAACATTTAGATTTTGGGATTAAAATTAAACCTCTCATGTGTTTGGCTTGAGTGTTTACATGCTTTCATAGAACACATTTCAATTGATGCTCTTAATGAGAAATAAAAGAACATAGATTTGTTTTTACAAGTTTGTGTAAGTGAATGTTTGTGTTTAAACCTTAAGTAATTCTTGGTTCCAATATCAAATATCTCATTTGAATAATTAAGGGCATGGATTCATTCATTGTTTACATAGGGAGTTAAATGCACCACTTTGTGGACTCACTCTATGTTTACTTAAAAAGTTAAATATTTCATTGATTCAACCTTTTTTCATTTGTGAGTAGTATTGATAAGCAACTTTGGAGTACTTTTGATTGATTTTGTTAGCTAAATTGGGTTGTTGGACTCGTTCATTCTAATCACCCCTTGTTTCCACCCTTTGGATGCAATATCAACATTCATACATAAGGGAGGGGTCTACTTGAAAAGAGCATTAAGTGTTCCACAAAGTTTCCCCCTTTTTATGCTTTCTTGATCTCATTAGTTTTCTAAGGTGTGGACTTACTTTGAGTTTGTGTGAGGAGTTAAGTGTTCCATTTTTGGACTCACTTTGAGTTTGTGTGAGGAGTTAAATGTTTCACTTTTGGACTCACTTTGAGTTTGTGTGAAGAGTTAAGTGTTTCACTTTTGGACTCACTTTGAGTTTGTGTGAGGAGTTAAATGTTCCACCTTATGGACTCACTTCACATTCACTTGAAGAGTTAAATATTCCACTTTTGGACTCACTTCACATTCACTTGAAGGGTTAAATGTTCCACTTTTGGACTCACCTCACGTTTACTTGAAGAGTTAAGTGTTCCACCTTTAGTGCTTTAAATACTTTTGATAGTGAATTACTTACTTTTTATTTCTAGAAGGCCTGCTTGGGGACACACCACCTCAAGGGACGACCTTAACTCTTGTGTTCCGGCGGAGTATAAATAGCGGGAGGTGAATCGAAAGACACCTCTCTTGGGAATTGAGTTTGATATCACTCTTAGCTAAGCCTCAAAGAACTTTATACCTTTGAGAAGTGAAGGAGGAGATTTGGGTTACTGTCTCCCCCCGGCTGTGTGATTTCAAATTCTTCTCATCTACGAATTTGGGCCTCATGTACCTTGCGTATATCGAGGACTCCCTTTAGAAGAGCCATGTGTATCCTTGTAGATAATTTGTTAAGGTGTTGTTGTGTTCTAAGTGCCTGCTAAAACATTTTCAAGAACATACGCAAGTAGAGTTCATAGGGAAGGAATACTAAGCCACTATCTCTGTTCATGCGCAAGGTTGCTTTGTCTCTTGTCCATTGTTTGAAGACTGTTTGCTTGAATTCCTTGATTGTTGTTCTATGTGCTCGATCACCATTGTGAAATCTTTTGAAAAATCTAATTGAAATACTAAAACTGAGTTCCGTCCTGCTGTAGTGAGTTCTCCTTAGAAGCTTGGTCTTCCTTGGTCAGTCCAGATCTTAGATCCTAGGTGTTATCATGTTGCTCAACATCTCAATGAATGTTATGGTATCAATTGCACAAGATGACTCTTAGTCTTCTTTTTTCTTCTCCATTTCCCATGTTCTTCTAAAGTCTTCTATTCTCATGGGAAATTCTTCTTCTTCTTGATTCCTTTTTCTCTTATTTTCTAGTCTACTTTCTTCTATTCATCTCTTCTTCTTTCCATGCTTGATTTCTCCTCTTTTGGAACCATGAATTTCAACTATCTTGTTATGGAACCTCTCTTGAGAATAGATGATCTTGAACTCATTGCTCAATTTGAAGAGTTGTATTCCTCCAATAGTCCTTCTGGATATCTCATGGGTGATAAACTTAAGGCAAAAATAAAAGAAAAGATGATTAAATCAGACACCTTTGCTAGGATCATAGACATGATCATATCACAACCTCCTTCTTCTAAACATTCTTCATCATCTAAGTTTTCTCATTCTTCCTCATATTCCAAGTCTCACCATAGCTCTTCTAGACATTATTCGCATCCTTCATTATCCAATTCTTCTTCTTCCACTAGGTCTTCATTTTCCTCTTCTTCAAGATCTTGTTCCTCTTCTACTTCTCCCAAGAGTCTTACTTCCCTTCAGAAGACATACCATAATAAGCAACATGATAGTCCTTATGATGTCTCTTCCACAAAGAGTGATACACCCACTTATGACAACTATGATGACTATGATGATGGACAATGTAGTGATACCTATGACGCCTCTATTCCTAAGAGTCCTCGTCATCGTGTGCTCATGCTTGCTAAAGGGTCATCCTATTGGATAGATCATGATGGTGATCCATATGACTCTGATTTTGAGAGAAATTATGATATTTGTTGTGACCAATATGATACATTTACTTCTATTGAGGAAGAGAAATCTTTTCATGCTGATTATAAACGTAGATACTATGAGCATTTCTCCTCTAAGAACATTCATGCTGAAAATAAAAATGACACTCTCAAGCAAGATCATGTTAATATTGAACCTTTGTCTTGTGATGGTTCCCTTCTATCCCCTACTTCCTCCAATACCCATACATTTCCTAAAGCTGCCGAGTCTTCCAAAGCTATCACAAATCCTTTATCCAACAAAGATCCTAATACTTTTCATGTGGTTCCCTATAGTTATCCTCAAGGGCTACCTCTTAAAGAAACTCAAGCTAACCTTCACTTGGCTGAAAATACTTTCAATAATGCTAAACTTAAAGAGCCTAAGCCTTTGTGCGCTATAATGCCTGCTTCAGTTAATCCTTCGCCATCTCTTTCAAAGTCTTCCATACAACTCCAACATGCTTCCTTGTCCTTAGAAGTGGCTCCATGTCAAGAGGACTCTAAAAATGATAAAGAAAATAACATAAAAAAAAATCAAGATCAAGAACCCTCCATGTCATCCAATCCTATTCATAATATCTCTCATTTGTTTCATGGTTCTTTCGATCTTTTACGCCCTTCCTCATCTATTCCACCATGTCTTAAGTCTTCTCCTAAGCAAGATCAAGTTACTACTCACACCATTGAGCTTATCGACAATCAAGATGACCTTACTTCCATGAAGGTTATTAAAAATGGTGTTATTACTTCCAATGTTCAGCCTATTGAAAATCAAAAGAAAGCTGATACGCTTATGCTACCCAGAGATCCTTGTCAAGATCAAAGCCTTCCATCTTCTTGTTCTACTGCTCCATGTTCGCTTCCATTTTCTACTCTTCCTAAGTCTTCGCAAGCTTTGAATGGTTCTATCAACGAAGTTGCTCCTATTCAAGATATGCACGATCCTATTGAAAATCCTAATGCTCACTCTAAAGATGCTGATATCCTTGGTTGTCATATAGATGTTGATGAACTTATTGATTATCCTTTTGCATCTTCCACTTCCATTCTTGGACCTCTTCCACCACTACTAAGGACTTCACATCTACCTTTTATCTTGGGCCCTTATGTCCCTCACTTTCCCCTCCTAACTCTCCTAAATCATTATCTATTTTGGGTCCTTACGTCCCTCCATCTCCTATATTTCCTCAAGATCAACATAGATGCATACCTTTGGATCCTTTTCATCCACTCATCCATCTAAACTAGTCATATTATCCTTCTTCTTCCACAAGTCCCAAGTCTTTTGGAAGCAACTTGAATGGTCAATACAAGAAAAAGAAGAAATATAAGAATCCATCAAAAAAAGAAGATCACCATGTCTCCTCTAATTGACATGGGGGCATAAAGTCAAAAGAGATATCTAAGAAGAAAATTACAAGACAAGTATGGGTTTCGAAATCCATCATTCAAGATATTCTCTCTAAATCATCAAAAGGAAATGAAAATCCTAAGGCTATATGGATTCCTAAGTCTCTCTTGAAAGAGTCTATTGTTGAGAAAAAAGTGAAGTTGACATTCAAGCTTCCAAAGGTTTCCACTTCATCTTATTCCAAAAATATTCTTCAATTTCATGCGCCCAAACCGCAACCTCTGCTAAACATTTGTCATATTTCTTCATTCAAGTTTTTTCCATCCTCTCGTCACTCTTCAAGGTGTGTGTCGATGTTGATCTTGCCTTCCTTTCCAGCTACCCTCTCACAATCCTTCCGTTCACTATCCTTCTACTTTCTATCATTTTTCCTCATTTGTCTATTCCTCCTATCTTCTAACCCCACTCGCTTTACATAAAACCTTATCCTCCATTTTTCTCTTCCATCTTCCTTTCCCTATCAGCATCTTTGAGCATATCATTTTGAATCCTTGACACATCATGGTTTATCCTTTCGAGGAACATTATCTAAAAAGCTTGCCTTCCAAAAAAAAATTTAATTTTTTTTTTTTTTAAAAAAAAATTCAAAAGAAAAAAAGAAAAAAATTGAAAAAATTGAAAATGTGCCTTGGTGAAAACTTGGAAACAGGCGCCTTGGTAGCAAAAGTAAAGAGAAATAAATTCGTCCTATGGTGAAAATCACTTCCTTGTGGTGCCTTAGATAAGTACCATGATGAAAACCTGGCAATCAGGCATCATGCGTAGTTCTTCTACATATTTCATCAATTTCATTTTCACTCTTTGATCTTGACAATGTTGACCTATACATGAACATTCAGTTATCTTGTGAGCTATCTTACGATGACCTTGCTTTCATCCCATTCATGTTTAGCCTTCATATTTATTTTCCTCCATTCATTCTAGCCTTTCGCTATCATTTTCTCCTTTGGTCTTGATCTAATAAAAAGAGTAAAACACGATGCTATGAAGCCTCTTGACATGTCTACTCCTTTGGACTGCATAATTTCCTGCTCTTGCATTACACTCTTGAGACTTATCCTATGCTGGCCTTTCATTGCTTGTCCAAATGTGCTTTACATGACAATTTTTTCTTAGCTTGGGTACTCTTGAGGGGTTTGCCTTTGAGGATTTCTTCCTTTCATTCTCCTTCATTCTCCTGTCTTCCATCTCTTCCACTAGCTTGCTAATCCCTCTTGTTCTCCACCTTGCTTGACATTGGGACTGCACGATGTGATCTTGCTTAAAGAGTTTGATGCTTGTTCTGTCTGGGGGCATCCTTTGTACATATTTTATGACCCTGAAAAAATACCAAAAAAATTCATATATGATCCTGAAAAAATCCAAAAAAAATGATATATTGTCAAAAATTCTAAAAATACATAAAAAGTCCTAAAAAAAATTTTAAAAAATTAAAAAATATAAAAAAATAGAAAAAGTGCCTTGGTGAAAACCTGGAAACAGGTGCCTTGGTAGCAAAAATTTTAAAAAATTAAAAAATTAAAAAAGATTCCAAATGGTGAAAACTTGGAAACGGGTGCTACTTGAGGCCTTTTGCACTCATATTTGTTAGCATGCGTCCTTGACACCGAACCTTTCTCCATCATGTCTTGACCTTATTTGGCGTAGTTTAGAATTGGTCTTTATCTTTGTCTAGGGGGCATAATTGTTAGCATAAGTCTTTTAGGTGCGTTTGTCTCTTGGGGCATTTCACAACAGGTGTTTTTCAACACCACCCCAAATAGTGTTTTTCAACACTACCTTTGCGTCGAGTGATTCTTAACACTTATCAAATGTCTTACCTAATAGTCTAAGTATGATGCGATATTTCTCATTTGCAAATGCGATGATCAGAGTCTGACTCTATGACCAACACACGCACTTAAACAATCAACTCGTTGAGATATGTTGACTTTATTTTTCTTTGTGTGTTGTCTATGAGGATTTCTTTGATGAGTGGTCTCTCCCTGAGAAGTTTTTGATGATGCATAGCTAGAAGACTGAAGGTATGAGAACATATTTTATTTCTTTATCTGCTTGTGGGTATATTTTGGTTGTCCTAACTGTCATGAGCATTTATGCTGGTCTTACTTGACACTATGGATTGACAAGGTATTATCCTTGACTGTTTTGTGAATGCATGCTTCTAGCTATCCTGAATTTCATGTCTTGATACAAGCATAATCTTGCCATATCAAAATTTAGGTGATCTCACTGCATTAGTCATCTGGACCTACATGTCTTTGATGCCTAGGTGAGATTCCCACATTTCTATCTGGTAAAGATCATATTCATATCCACATAGTTATGCTAGTGTGCATTGTATGATCTTACAGTGCTACCTAACGCTTGATGATGATAATTAGATGTCTATAGATGTTGTGACCTTGCAAGTCAACCACTTTCATAGTAGCTTGCATTCTTAGGCTCATCATAGTTTAGTTTTTGCATCTTGCATATGAAGAGAGCTCTCTTTTTTATCATCTACAGACTAGTTGGTCAACTGTGCTCATTTTCTGATTCTTCTTGATCATATCTTTCATTTCTGATCTTTCATATCACGTCATTTTTTATTCATTTCGGGATTGAAACCGAAATCCGTGTTCACCTTGATCATCAAAATCACATTTCATTCTCTTATGTACAGTTGACTAACCTTTTGAGGCATAATTTTTTTTATCTTTGATGAAATTTCTTCCTTTTTCATGTCTTTCAAACTTCTAGTCTTTCATTCACCCCACTTCTTTTCTTCTAATTCACCACTAGGGCATGTTTTCACTGCCTACTGGTTATCCTGTTATCATTTACCTTCAATTGTGATTTCATTATGATTTGATCATCTTGTTGTCTCAACTCTACTTGATTTCAATTTCGATTCCGAGGGGGCAGTACCTATTGGATTTAATCTTTGATTTTCTTGATTCGGCTATCTTTTCTGTGAGCTTTCGCTTGAGCTTGAGATTCTTATCTCTTATTTTGGATATGATCTTGAATCGACCTCATGTCCAGAATCCTTTGTTTATGTTTGTCCTGATGTGATCCCAAATCGACCTCATATCTGAGTTGTTTTGTGATCCCAGATCGATCTCACATTTCAACTTCATTCTTTGACTACATGTGTTCCCAAATTGATCACACATTAGTCAAAGAGGGGCAAATGTATACACCCTAAAATGGTCGCCTAGACTTTGGGCCTATTTCTGTAATTTATCAAATCCCTGAATCAATATTTTCAAAAATCAATATTTTCCAAAAATATCAATTTTCTTGATCAAATCCTATTTCATCATTTATTCGATTATTTTCCTTGGGTTAACCACTTTATCCTAAGTCTTTATTTATTAAAAGGAATATTTCCTCCCTTTTTAATAAATAAAAAGCCCCCACTTTTCCTCTTATCCTAAGTTGCACAAATAAAATATTATTCTTATTTTATAAAAAGGGAAAAGGCACTTTTTGTTTCATATGGACACAAAAGTCAACTCCTATTTTCTCATTGGAGGATATTTGTACACAAGGATCAAGCTTTCATTTTTCTCCACCGTTGATTAGGTCTTTTGCCTCTTAATCTCAATGGTCCATTTCATCTCATTTCTTATAAAAGGAGAGCTCTCTTCCTCATTTTCATATCTTAAGTTTTTATGCTAATGTTATGCTACAGGTTTTCTAGGTCATTTGGAGCTTTCTTTGAAGACACCTTTGCATCCAAGCTTTGAAGATCTTTGTTGCATTTCATCTAGTTCATATTTGCTTTCATAGTTGCATGATAATGGCATTCTTAGTGTAGATTTCCTTTTATGTAATAGAATAATCTCACATAGCTTAATAGGAGGATTTGTAACACTTGTATTTTCCTTTCATAGCATAGTTTGCATCTTTCATTCTCATAGATTAGTTTTCATTGCATTGCATACATCTTGATTTCATTGGAGATATAGACATTGTTGCCCTTGTCTTTGATTTGGAATCTCTTATTGTGTGGTTGACTAGCAAGGTCACGAGTTTATAGCTTTAGCTGAGAGCAAAATCTAAAATCTTGCAACTCCATGCATAGAGAGCTATGGATCGATTTGTGAGAGCTCATTCTTGAGTTTCCTTGCATGTAAAGATTCATAGAAGTGTGGTCACATTTTCACCATACAGTCTCAAAGTTCGTGAAATTGCTTGTGGTCATAGCCACCACACATCTTAATAGGATTCTCACCATCTCAAAAGAACTAGTTCAAGCTTTCAACATCCAAAACCCTATTGGTTTTCTTCCATTTTCTCACCATCGTCGAGAGACTAGTAACTTTGGCTATAACCTCCTTGTTAACCTCAAAAGAAATGTTGCCCATCAACAATCTCATCTTCGTCCATGAGGAAATAAATTATAGAGAGATATTTTCATCATGCCTTGTAATATACAAGAAGCCACTAAACAGGTCAACTCTAAGATCCAATTAGATCCACCATTGGAGAAAGGGATGACCCATATTTAGGTCCACATGCTTCCCAGTGATCGATGCAACCATTAACTCTGTGACCAAAATCAAATGCACAAGTCAGCCTCAACAGAAATCCAAAATAAACCACTCAGTGAGCAAGAATACTGAGAAACTGAAACCGACTCGGTGAACAATCAAACCAACTTGGTGAAAAACCAAACCAAGTAGTAACCGAGCCTCGTTGGTGGAAATAAGAATACTTCACCGAGGGCCCAAAAGTAGCTACCGAGCACATCTAACAACTCTAACATATTTTTGGTGATACAGGATTGCCAAGAACCCAATATTCTCCTGCATCAGACACCCGAGGTTGTTTTGAAATGAGTCTTCGAATCATGTAGTAGGTACAACCTGAGCTAAATCTAACTCAAATTATGAAATCCATGAACTATCTTTAATCGGTTCGTTCTTCCACTTTACCAGATATTCCATGTACTCATTTCCTCTTGTGCTTCTTCCAACTCTTTGCTCCAAAATCTACTCAACTTCTTCTATCTTCTTCATAGGATAATCATTCGATACTGTCATTTTTTCATCAAATTCATGATACTCATACAAATCTGCAATGTTGAATATAGGTGATATATCCATGTCATTAGGGAACTCAATCTCATAAGAATTTCCACTGTCAAACTTTCTCAATATCTTGCAGGGACCAAGTTTCTTCATCTTCAATTTTCTATAGGATCCAACAAGAAATCTATCTTTCTTCAAATGAACCATCACTTCATCTCCAACTACAAAAGTCTTATTTCTTCTTGATCTATTTTCTCTATCATTTTATTTTTGATTACTATTTTCCATTTTATGTTTCACTTCCTCATGCAATCTCTTCATGAACTTAGCAAATTCTTCTCTTTCAACACTTCTCTTCTCTTCTCCAACAATGTTCTTCAAATTTGATATACCTCTTGGTTGTGTGCCATTAAAAATCTCAAAAGGTGTTTTAGTACTCCTATTCACTAAATTATCATATGCAAATTATGCTTCTGGTAGCATAAAATTCCAATTACTCGGTTTGTCTCCAACTAAGCATCTCAATAGATTACACAAACTCCTATTTACAACCTCTATCTGTCCACCAGTCTATGGATGAAATGTAGAATTATACTTCAACTCGGTACCTAACTTTTTCCATAGTCTTCCAAAAATAACCAACAAATTTATTGTCTCGGTCAAAGATGATACTCTTTGGTAATCCATGCAATCTAAAAATCTCCTTAAAGAAAATATCTTTTATATGCACTGCATCTGATGTTTTCCTATAGGGTATGAAATGTGTCATCTTAGAAAATCTATCCACAACAAAAAATATAGAATCATTACCTCTTGTTGTCCTCGATAAGCCAAGAACAAAATCCATACTCATATCACTCCAAGTTTCTCAAGAACATAAATCGGTGTATACAATCCATTATTTTGACTTACTCCCTTTGCAACTTAACAAACTCCACAACTTCTCAAAAATTTATGAACATCCTTATACAACTGTGGCCAAAATTATCTCTCCTTAAGAAAATTCAATGTTTTACCAATGTCAAAATGTCCAGCCAAACCACTACTATGTTTCTCCTTTATCAAATTAGTTCTCATTGATCCTCTCAGTATACACAACTGAATATCTTTAAACAACATACCTTCTTGAATGAAATAGTCTTCCCATTTAGTACTCAGTTGATCTTGAATAGGTTCTGTGCACTTTCTCCACTGCTCAGGAAAATCAGGGTCAGTTTCATACAAATCTTTTATATCATCAAAACCAAGAACTTCAATTCTCATTTCAGTCATCAAAAACTTTCTTCTACTCAATACATCAACAACTCAGTTAGTGACTCCACTCTTATATTTTATCACAAATGTATAACTCTACAAATACTCAACCCATTTCATATGTCTCTGATTCAACTTATTCTGACTACTCAAATACTGTAAAGCCTTATGATCAGTATACAACACAAATTCACTCGGTATCAAATAATGTCTCCATTTCTTTAGGGCTTGGACAATAGCATAGAACTCTTGATCATACACATAATATTTCCTTTTACATCATTCAATTTCTCACTAAAGAAAGCAATAGGTTTACCTTCTTGACTCAAAACAACTCCTATTGCACTACCACTTGCATCACATTCAACTTGAAATACCTTATTGAAATCAGGTAAAGCTAACACAGGCAATTCAACAAGCTTCTACTTCAGGGTCTCAAAACTTTTATTAGCTCCATGTGTCCACTTGAATTCTCTTTTATCTCCTCTCATAGTCTTAGTCATAGCATTACAAATTGCACTAAAATTCTTAATGAACTTTCGGTAAAAACTTGCTAAATCATGAAATAATCTTACCTCACTAGCATTTTTAGGTGTAGGCCAATTCAAAATAGCTTCAACCTTCTCAGGATCTATCTTCAAACCATTAGCTAAAATCACAAATCCAAAATATACAATCTCCTCTTTCATGAAGGAACACTTTTTCAAATTAATCAACAACTTTTCTTCTTTAAATATCTGCAATACCTGTTTAATGTGCAACAAATGTTCTTCTCTGGTCTTATTGAATATCAGAATGTCATCTAGGTATACAATCACAAATTTACCCAAGAATTTCTTCAAAACCTCATTCATCAATCTCATAAAAGTACTCGGTGCATTATTTAAACCAAAAGGCATAACCAACCACTCATACAAACCTTCTCTTGTCTTGAAAGAAGTCTTTCATTCATCACCTTCTCTGATTCTGATATGATCATATCCAATTTTCAAATTATTTTTAGTAAAATACTTTTCTCCACTCAAACTATCCATTATGTCATCCATTCTGGGTATAGGAAACTGATATTTCACTGTTATCTTGTTGATTTCTCTTGAATCAGCACACATTCACCACTCTCCATTCTTCTTAGGTGCTAATATAGTCAGTACTGCACATGGACTCAAACTTTATCAAATCAAACCTTTTTGCAACAACTCTTGGATCTTTCAGTTAAGTTCCCCATTCTCGGTAGGTGTCAACCGATGTGATGCTTTATTCGGTAAACTAGCTCCAAGAATCAGATCCATACAATGATCAATGCTTCTCTTTGGTGGTAAACAATTAGGTACATTATCAGAAATGATCTATTTTTACATGGTGAGTAATTTATCAACCTCTTCAGGGACACTATATATTGTCTTCTAACTCAATTTGTTAGGAATCACAACAAAACATACATCGTTCTTCTTCAAATCCTTCACAAACTTCCTTCCATCAAACAAACTTTCACAATGTACAAACATCACCAACATAATGTTCAATCAAAGGTAACAATATTTGTCTTCTCCCATCAGCCCAAATAGTATATTTATGCAATCTCCCATCATATATAGCATGTCTATCATATTGCCAAGGTCTACCCAGCAAAATATGACAACAGTCCATAGGCATAATATCACACAACACCTTATCATAGTTCTTGCCAATTTTCAAACTCACATAACATTGTTCACTTACCAATAGTGTATGTTCATCCTTGATCCATGAAATTTGATAGGGCTTCAGGTATTTCAACCTTTCCAACTATAATTTTGCAACCATTTCCTTAGATGCTAGATTCTCTGAGCTTCCATTCTTAATGATTACCTTCCACACTTTATCAGCAACTTTGCATCTAGTCTTGAACAAACTTTTCCTTACCAGATCTTCCTCATTAATTTCACTCCATAATTCTCTTCTGACCATCAAGTTATTTTCCTTCTCTGGTTCATTCGGTGAGTCTTCTTGCACCAAGGCATTTCTATTGTTACCAACATTCTTGATTGCATGTGTACACTCAAATGATCTATGTCCTTCTCCTCCACAATTGTAACAAGTTCCTCAGAATCCACCTCTTCCAAAACCACCTTGGTAGTTACTACCTCTTCCTCTAGAAGAACTTTCACCTTTCCACTTAGTCTTGCCTTTATCCTGATTTGTTTTGTCTTGATCAGATCTATTATTTTCACCATAAGATCCACCTCTTCCTCTAGGGAATCTACCACCTCTTCCTCTTTGTCTTTACTCATGTCTTTTGTTCAATTTCTCCTAAGCTTTCAAGGAAAATTGATAAGCTTCTTCAATGCTTTCCAACTTAACCAAGCTAATTTCCTCTTGAATAGAAACTCTTAACCCATTTAGGTATCTAGCAATTCTTTCTACCTCATCCTCAACATATCCAGATCTTATGTCTAATCTATAGAATTCTTCAGTATAATCTTTTACTAAGCTATCTCTCTGCTTCAAACTTTGCATTCTTCTAACTAGGTTAATTTGATAATCACAAAGTAAAAACTTGCCTTTCCATTTATTCACCATCTTATTCCATACCTTGATTTTGTCCTTGCCTTTCCTCTTTATGTCCAACTGTAGATTCTCCCACCATAAGGATGCATGACTTTTCAATTTTGTACTTGCAATTTTCACCTTTTTTTACTCTAAAACATTTTCATATTCAAAATACTTTTCCATATCAGTTATCCAATCCATCAACACATCTGAATCCATCCTTCCACTGTATTCAGAAGGATTGAAATGTGGTGTAGCTTTCAAATTTGTTAATGCCTTCAAAAGTCTTTCTTCACCTTGATCTATCATAAGTGCAGGTTCTGCTTCACCTTGTTCATCTTCGGCTTCTTCACCACTAACATCATCAAGATGTCTTCCTCTGCGTTAGGCTGTCTCAACATTTTCTAACCTAGCAGCAATTTGTCTTAGCATATTAGCTAAGCTTGGATCTGCATCTCGCCTCCCATGAACCATCTTGAAACCCTCTGCAATTGCAGGTCAGATCATAATTTGCCACCCCACAACAAGACGAGATGGGGAGGGGCCTAAGGCACACCCAAACTACCAAGCTCCTTGCAAGAAGAACACTCAGAAGCACCAACACAAGACATGGAGAGAGAATGCAAAAAAGTCATATATTATTCATGATAAACTTCATACATGTCGGGCAGTGAGGCCTTCCTGGTTACGGCCAGTACAATAGAATTCAATTACAAATAGTCCTCATACACGCGAGGATCCAATCTCTCGATTCTATCTTCTAAAATCCACTTACTAATCTTTTCTCAAAAAAAATCTCCTAAGATATACAACACACTATTCTATTTATACAAGAAGCCACCGAACAGGTCAACTCTAAGATCCAATTAGATCCACCATTGGAGAAAGGGAGGACCCAGATTTAGGTCCACATGCTTCCCAATGATTGATGCAACCATTAACTCCGCAACAAAAATTAAATGCACAAGTCAACCTCAACTGAAATCTAAAATAAACCACTCGATGAGCGAGAATACCGAGCAACTGAAACCGACTCGGTGAACAACTGAACCAACTTGGTGAATTACCGAACCGAGAAACAACTGAGCCCTATTGGTGGAAACAAGAATACTTCACCGAGGGCCCAAAAGAAACTACCAAGCACATCTAACAACTCTAACATATTTTTGGTGATATAGGATTGCTAAGAACCCATGATGCTCCTACATCAATTTGTGATCATAAGAACAACATAAGCATTTGTGTTTTTACTTGACGTGTTTTCCAACTTGATTAAAACTATTAAATTGATGCAAGACTTTGGCTAAGGCAACAAGTGGGAAGTAAATTGTCTTCCTCTTCTAACACAACAAACTATACCAATGCTTTTAAGCACCATCGTTTCTAGATAGCAAATACAAACACTATTCTAAAGACTAGAAATACACAGATGAAGGATAAACAAAAAAATAAAATTGTCAAAAAAGTGTTAAAACTAAAGGTGCAAAGATAATTTGAGCAAGTACACCATTGTACCAAAATATCTCTATTAGTTTATTCAAACTTTATTATCTCGAATTAGTTAATAAGAACCACAATTAAATGACAAAACATAATTTAAAACAAAACTATATTTTATCACATCTAAAATGAAATATTCTAATCATTTTTTATTAATTTAATAATATATTTTTATAATATTTTAAAACTTAATTGCATTATCTAATGTGATCAAATTATTAATATTTTTACTTGTAAGATGGATGAATAGTTGTAATCCAAAAGATCAATTCAAAAACTATATAGGTAATTAGAGAAGCACTCTCAATTACAACATGGACTTTCAAGAACTTATGCCAACCATTACCAGTACTTGTTTAATTACACCAAAGGCGTTTTCTATATGAGAAGGAGGAGTTGAATTTTAAAATCACCAGTCCAAAATTTATTAGAACCAATGCACTACCATCAAAGGAATCTTGGTTGTTCATTTTGATGTCCATCAATATTTGGCTGCAATGCCAACAATTCAATACACTCCTTATCAACACGTTTTTCTCTCTCAATGTTGTTAATGACTGTTGCTACAACCAACAATCCAGACACATCCCAACTAGACATCACATCCTCATTATTAAATTAATGCAAATATATCTCCACTCACAGACATCACATCCTCGAACTTGGTCAATTTTAACTAGAAACGTCGATTCATTTCACACATCACTTGATTTTGTAGGCCAACACTATCTTTCGTTAGAGGAAAAGGAATTGTGCAAACAAGACATGAATCTGTAAGAATCATAAAAAAAATTAAATATAAAAATTTGATCGCCAATTAGATTTCAAATTTTTCTTCAACATTAAATATGTTTCTAATATAAGTTACTAAATTTATATTTTTAAAAATATATTTATTATTTAAGTTTATTTTCATATACAATATTATTATATATTTTAAGTTTTATGTATTATTAAAATATATTTTAAAATTAAAAGAAGTTTTATATTTAATTTATAAAATATCTAATAGTTTTATTTATTATTATATACTAGATTATTATTTTGAACGATAAGTGTTGAGCCGCTAAGTTTAGGCATATTGCTGAATATTATAATTGTTCCTACTCTCTTCCTCCCTATTGATCAATGGGGCCCATCTCTACCCACAAACTAGGAGTTGGGAATTATTCTAATATTATCGTTGATTATATAAGAGGTATTGTTGTCGACCATATAACTATAGTAATGCTATATTAATTATTAAATTAAGATTTATATTACCTAAACTATTTGACATCTAATAAATAATATTATAAATATTAATTAAATATTTAAATTATATTTATACATAGCTTATATTATAATATAAATATAAATTAATTAATTTTAAAAAGTTTGTCTATCATTTCGTAATTATAATGTATAATAAATATATATTTTTAATTGTTAGTAGATATTAAGAATAATCAATTCACTTAGAATATATATTTTTTAAATTATTTAAATTAATTTTTTAAATAGTAATTATTGTTAAGGAAGTAGCTTCGTTCAGATTGAAGCAAACAATATTATACATGATTGATTATATATATATAAAATCTTTTATATAATATTTCTTTCTTTTATATATATATATATATATATATATATATATATATATATATATATATATATATATATATATATATATATATATATATATATATATATATATATATATATATATATAATCTTTTATATAAAAGATTATATATATATACATTTTTTTTACATCAATATATGCTATCTTCAATGCGGGATCCCTCTAGAAATAGTCTCTAAGAATTAAATACAATAAGAATCAAAGCACTAATATTCCCCATAATTTTATAATTGTATTTTTTCAAGTCTATCAAGTATGTAACAAAATACAGACAAGCAAAGCGAACTGTTTAGGGTAGCGACATTTGATTGTGAGGCAAAAAATTCATTTGTCAAAGGGAGGAGCGAACTCATCAAGGAGCAGGCCTGACATTTGTTTCACGGGCCAGCGATTGTCATAGCAGAGCAATGCGAAATAGCAGAGCAAAGGACCACCGAATATATTAGGGGAGCAGTCAAGACTAGGGCATTCTGAATTAGCAAAGGCAGTGATCCATAGCAGAGATTTGATTCTAAGAGGCAACGAATTATTGAGGGGACATGTGACATCAATATTGAGGGCAGATTCGAACATCCAAAGAGCAGATTTTGATAGAGGAAGAGCAGACTTGCCATATTTATGAGAAGCCACGAATTGAAACAAGAAAGTTCTCAATTTGGATAATTTTTTATAATAATTAATTTAGTGCTATATTATATTATATGCGAGTTGTGTCGGGTCTACTCATGCGAATTACTATTGTTTACAGTAACAAATATCTCTGCTCTAAAATGGCGATCAGATCTGCTACTTAGTGCTGAAGCTATAGACAATTTGAATTCTGGATTTAAACATTGCCAAGTGCCGAGCTATAATCAGTATCTTGTGATGCGAATTTGCTATGTTGTGATATGAATCTGAAGCTACAGGGTGCTGAAACTTTATCAGTCATACACACTTCCAGATCTGATAGCAATAGCTTCATTGGGGTTTGATTTGCTATTTTGACATGCTATTGATGACTATGGGTTGATTGTAAAATCAGTATATTTGCGACAGTGATTCATATGATCTAATTTCATCCCAAGACTAACATACATCCTGAGACAGCAATCAGAACATAAACATCTGTGTATATATGCTCCTGTCTTGGATTGGCAAGTATCTACATGATCAACATAGTCTTGTGAAGGTGGAGATCTAAACTCATCAGCAATAGGGAACCTAGATTGATTTAACTCCAGATCTACAGATCAATTCATATTTCTAGGGACAGATTAGATCTTGCACATATACAGGTACAAAACAAAACTTAGCACATTCACAGATCAGAACTCAGAATTTTTGAAACTTTGGATTTCAAACACCATTTCCATAATTTTCAAACATAGAGGGGCTTTGATTTTGATCCTTCCACTGTCAGAATTTTTTGCAAAATTAGGGGGCATGGTCTTGATTTTCATGCTCCTTTCTCAGAATTTTTGAAAAATAAAAGGCATTCATGCTCAGAATTTTGAAAGATTTGGAAGGAAGGTTCAGATTTGCAAATACTAAGGCTCAGAATTGGCAATTTTCAAGCATCCACATTCAAAATTTTCAATTTGCAAGGTGGCAAAGTTCAGATTTTGGTGAGAGAATTCAGGTTTTCAACAAGTTAGAAGCCTCAAATGTGAAGCAAAGATGAGATCCTCACATGCAAAAAGGAAAGCTTCATTTTATAAAAGGAAAGTAGACATTGGTCTTTTGCATTTTCACACAGCAAAGAATGCGATCTCCTACAGCAAAGCAGAAACCAGGGTAGAACGGGCCAATTCGGGTGCAAAGGGTGCTAGCCTGCAAGGAAAGAGAGAGGTATTTGCAAGCTACTGCTATAACTGTTATCTATACAGACATAAGAAGAAGGAATGCAGAGCACTAGTACAGCCTCACCCTACATATGATCATCTGAAGGAATTCATAGCTAAGCAGAAGAAGCTAGCAGATCAAAATGTTGATTTGAAACTACATGCATTATTCAGCCAAGAAAGACCAAATCCCTTCATTGATGATTTAGCTCTAGCTAATTGCGTCCCTGCAGACCCTAAAGTAGCACTACAACCAGAAGAGAAAGATCTGGCATCTAAGAAAGAAAGATGAAAGAATTATGCTAGGCTTGTAGAGCCCGATTTCGATTCCCTGGTGATTATGGTAAACCCTAAAGAAAAAAAAGGTTGTTTGCCAAAGGTTTTCTTAGTTCAATCATTGGACCGACAATTGAATATTTTTGCACAAACCAAATATGCAAAAAATGCCAGAAGCTATGGGGATGCCAAAGGGGGAAGATCTGAGAACTATTGTAGAACCTTTGAACCCCTATCTGCAAAGGGGGTAGGCAGGATCTTGCCTTCTCAAGCACCTCCTGTGGGCACAACGAAGAATGAGCTAACTTGGCAAGTGGTAAAAAATAGGAAAAAGGGGAACAGGTACCAGCACTCTCATAATCCTTTTAATCTATCTATCAGTAATTCATTTGATGTGCTTAGAGAGGAAGACAATGGCAGAATGAAATACTCTCCTCCCCACAAAAGGAATGGGACCCTTGAGGATAAGGGCTATAAGGCGGGACAAAATAAGCTCCATACTAATGTCTCAGAGCCCTACCCACAGAATGAACATACACACAGAAGGAATATGAAAGAAGGTCTAACATGTAACAATGGGTCAAGGTTGTTTCAGGAACAAAACAAACAGGTATACACGCCCCCTCATAAGCATAATAAAACTATTGAGAGTAACAATGGTAAAATAATAGGTAATTTCTTTCAGAATCCTAACATGATTAGAATAGATCTAGATGGAAAATGCATAGAATAGAGACAAAATTCTTATGCAGATACAGGGCTGATTTGCCGATGGTCTGGAGTAGGAACTTCCATCATAGATCTGGTAGCTTGGCTGAAATCTCAACTCCCGAATGAGGTAAGTATATCTATCTTATTAGAAAATTTTATTTTCATTAATTGTAAAGATAGAAATATTAAAAGTAAAATTAGAAATGAAGGGTTAGCTAAGTATAAAGACTTTGATTTTTATATTTTTGACTGGGTTCCCCTATTCAACCCAATAAATCTTAAGGACTTTCTTGTAGAAAAAGCTATTGTTCTTAGAAATCTGCCTATAGAATTATCTGATGTAGAAACTGTCAAATTAATAGGAAAACAAATTGGTGACTTTTTAAGCATTATTGATAATGATAATAACCAGTCTGAAAAAATCATCATAGTAAAGATCAACTATCATCAAAAATGGATTCATCCCATTAGATTATGCTTTAATTCAAACTCTATTATTATTAACCCCATTATTCTAGAGGATTTTGTAGAAAGACAAATAAAGGACCTAGAAACCAAAAATTTAGGACAAATTGACACTCATATTCAGAAGACACCGGAATTGATGGCGAGCTTTAACTTAGATAAAGGAGGTTTCACTTTGACGTCTCCTAAGGAAATTAATCCGATCAACATCTCCACACACCCTTCAGACTCTTTCTGTCAACCCCCTTTGGCTATTGAAAATGATATATCAATAAATGAGACCTTAAATGTTGAGGTCAAATCTCCCCTACCGTTATCCCCTGAGCATAAGAATAACCTTAGCATTCAGAGTATCAAGCAAGGAATTAACACTAAAATTACCTCTTATAGCCCGAATAGAATCTCCAATAGTCCAGAAGATCAAGAGAGATCACTTCTAAAGGAGAACCAAAAAATAGAAGAAGAAATAGTTGAGATCACCAATGAATTAATGGATACCCTTATAGACGAAATATGTGACAAAGGGGAACTCGATCACCAAAAAATTTTGCTAATTAAAAGCATTAAGGAGATGTTAGCATCAAACAACACTTAGGAAAATGGAGAAGAAAACATGGAAACAAAATGCTTACCAAATCTAGATGAGATAGGAGATATGGAAATGGATCTTAATGATATAGAAGATCCCTTGTATGTTAGGAAAGAAGATATAAATAATACAAGAAATCAAAAAGAGGAAGAGATCAGAATTTGCCTAGAAGAATTCAATAATGATGATAGACAATTAGGCATGGCAACAACCATTGAGGGAATCAAACCCGGCAACAATCTTTCATCCGTTAAGGACTCCATAGAAGGCCTCTTTGGTATCACTAACGAAGACAGGCAGTTAGGTATAGCAATGAAAAGAGGAAGTCTGAGCACCCCTAATATCAATAGAATTAAAAAGAAGAGGGGGAGGAAATCCACAGTGGAGTTAAGAACTATGAATGTTAATGAAGGAATCCAAAAAGAGATTGCAGATATTCCTAATATTGAAAAAAACTCGAAACACATCCCCTCCGAATCATGCCATCAGACAAAAGAAATGCAAAAAGAAGGAATGGAAAAATCCCCCTTAGTGGAGACCATTGACCAAGGCCCACTGCTAGACTTTTTAGGATTAGACCCTACCTCTATTCTGGAGGATTCTAGGAGTAATGATATAATAACAGGAATATTATGTTCGCTATCGAATGAAGAACTCTGTGAGGAAAACAAAGAGAACACTATTAGGAACAATACAGAAACTTTAGGTTTAGGAAAATCAATTAAGGGCAGGTTAGAAGCTGATACGAGGAGACTAGTCAAACCAAGAGGAAGAAAATCCCTTGCTGAATTAAGAGCAAAGGAAGGAATGGTGCCAGGTCAGGTTAAAATTACCAATATTCTATACTCTGGGAAGGGGAAGGTCCTTCCCGAGTCCTCATGAAGATCATTAGTTGGAATTTTAGGGGTTTAAATGCCCCTAACAAACGACGCCTTGTGATAAGGCAATTAGCGAAAATTAAACCAAACATGGCTATGATACAAGAAACTAAACTTTCTAATGAAGGATATGAGAATATAAAAAAGAGTATAGGAATAAGAGAATTAATAGGTTATGAGGCAAAAGGCGCTTTGGGTGGAATTGCTTTTATTTGGGATCCAAGAGAAATAGTTTTCAATATTCATGAAAAACATAAAAATTGGATGGGAGGTCAAATCAAAAGTTTAAAGTCAGATTTAAAATTTAATCTAATAAACATGCACACTCCTAAATTCCTACATGAAAAGAGAACTGTATGGCAGGATATTAAGGATTATATTGAGAGCTTCCCGAATGAAACATTTATACTAGGAGGAGATTTTAATGCTATTCTATCCTTGGGAGATAAACAGGGTGGGACAAAACACATATCAAAAACTACTTTAGAATTCCAGGAATGGATAAATATTATAGGGGCTTCAGAAATTGAATCAGATCGAGGGAAATACACCTGGACTAACAAACGTAAAGACACAGAATTAATAGTCAAAAAATTGGACAGGTTCTTCTTTATAGGGGAGTTGAGGAACTTTGACTTTAATCTTACTAATGAGGTCCTACCCATTGCCGGTTCCGACCACTTTCCTATAGAACTAGCAATTTCGAAACCAATCAGAAATAAAAAAATCCCATTTAGATTTGAAAAAATGTGGTTACTTAATGAGGAATGTTTGGATCTAATTAAAAAATGGTGGACAGAGGCAAGGTTTGAAGGTTCCAAGATATATAAAGTCATAAGGAAACTAAAATTAATAAAAAGAAATCTGTCTCAATGGAGTAAAAACACTATTGGGGATATATTTGTGAAAAGAGACCTTATAGAAAAAGAGATGGAAAATGTGAATAAGGAGATTATTGAAGATGGAAAACAGATTTCAGATGATAACATAGAGCAAGAACTATTATGTAAATACTATGATTCTCTTTCACAAATTAGCGCCTTCTGGGGGCAAAGAGCAAGAGAGACATGGCTCAAGGAAGGGGACCGAAACACAAAATTTTGTCACAATAGCGTCAAAGCTAGAAGGAATTTAAATAAGATTTCCAAAATCAAAGATAGAAATGGAGATATAATAGAGGATCCCAAAGAAATTGCAGATTCAGCAGTCTCTTTCTTTGAAAACTCTCTAAATAACTTAGGGAGTGTGGATATGTTGGACCAGGCCAAGCTTTTAAGAAACATCCCTCGTATAATAACCCCGCTTCAGAATAACTTCCTAAATGCTGCATTTACGGAAGATGAAATTCTCAAGGTTCTAAAAGAAATGAACCCGGATAAATCCCCTGGTCTTGATGGATTCCCAACATTTTTCTTTCAAAAGTGTTGGTCATTTATGGGCAAGGAAATTACCGATGCTCTAGAGGGAATGAGAAACTCAGGACATATTCTTAAAGAGATGAATAACACATTCATTGCTCTTATTCCCAAAAAGGTCAATGTAGAGAACTTTAACGAGTACAGACCTATCTCCCTATGCAACACTTTGTATAAAATATTCTCAAAAGCTTTGGCAGGTAGAATGAAACAACTTCTCCCATTAATTATATTTGAAGAACAAACTGGATTTGTCCCTAATAGGTCAATTCTGGATGGAGTGATTATTTCTCATGAGGCTATACATTCAGTAACAAATAATAAGGATCCGAGTATGTTGATTAAGTTAGACATCAGTAAGGCTTTTGATAAAGTGGACTGGAGATTTTTGTGTAAATGTATGGAAGCTTTTGGATTCTCAAAACAATGGATCAATATGATTTTTGAATGCATCTCCACCCCTCACTTCTCAATCATGGTGAATGGGTCCCCTGAAGGCTTTTTTAAATGTTCTCAAGGTTTGAGGCAGGGTGATCCGTTATCACCTTTTTTGTACATTATTATGGCGGAAGCTTTGGGGAGAGCAATTAAGAAACTTCAAGAAGAAGATAAGGTAAAAGGAATCAAGATTACTTTGGGAGTCGAGGCAACTACTCATCAACAATATGTTGATGATAATCTCCTTTTTGGAAAGGCACTTTTAGAAGAAGCTCAAGCTTTCAAAGAAATCCTAAGTACTTATGCTAATGCTTCTGGACAGTGTATAAATGAGGAAAAATTAGAAATATTTTTCATCAATACTGAAGAGAGACGAAATAATGAGATTAAATGAATACTAAACTTCAAAGAAGGATTCTTTTCGTGTAAATATTTAGGATTACCTCTGGATAAGGGGGTCAAATCAAATCACCTATGGGAAAATACAATTCAAAATATCTCCAAGAAACTAGATCAATGGAAAGGAAAATGGTTATCAAATGCAGGAAGGGCAGTTATGATCAGGTCAGTCCTCTCTGTCATTCCTATTTATCAGATGATGAGCATGAAAATCCCGGCAGGTATCAATAAGGAGATAGCACGAAAATTAAGAAGTTTTTTCTGGCAAGGGTCGGAGGAAAAATAAAAACTAGCTTTAATTGCATGGAATAAGATTTGTAAGCCAAAAGAAGAAGGAGGTCTGGGAATTAAAGACCTTACGCTACAAAACAAGGCCTTGGGGGCGAAATTAGTATGGAGAATGATTAAAAATTCAAAGGCAAAATGGGTTAAAATTCTAAGATATAAATACTTACTAGGAGAAGATGAGGAAAGTGTATGCCATTCTGATAACTATCTGACGGGCTCACGCATATGGAACTTCATAAAAGAGTGTAAAGATATAGTACTAGAATCCCTTTCTTGGGATGTGAAAAGTGGGGATAAGGCTTTATTCTGGGATGACTCATGGGGTGGAAAACCTGCCCTTAGGGAAATTCTTGGGAATGATCAGCTAATTGAACTGATCAAACAAAGTAAGGGTGAGCGGGTTAAAGACTATTTTTCAAAAATTAATAATAGTGTGGGAAGCAGCTAGGCATGGAATTCTCTAGAAGAATTCAGACTTCCCCTCCATTTCCAAGTAAAACTAAACAAAGCTTTACAAGAATGGAACTTCAATCCACGTTCTGGGGAGGACATAATCATATGGGCTGCCTCAAAGAGTGGTGTATATAATTCGAAAGAAGGTTTCAAAGTTATTTCAGGGATAGATAACCCTTCCACCAGTCTTCCCATTGATCTATGTTGGAACAGAAACTGTCTTCCTAAGGCAGGTCTATTCTCATGGGCTGCACTATAGAAAAGGATTCTCACTGCTGAATGGTTTGAAAAAATAGGGTACCATGGTCCTTCCAGATGTGCCCTATGTGAGAAGGAAAGTGAAATGATTAATCATATTTTGTTAAATTGTGAGTTTGCTAATAAATGCTGGCTTTGGGTACTGGAGAAATTAGATCTGAAGACTGCTCTTCAAAATGATATCACAGAAGTATTTAATTCTTGGCAAAGGTCATGTAAAGAGGACTTATATAGTAAAATGAGATACATAATCCCATCTCTGTTAATATGGGAATTATGGAAGGAAAGGAACCGTAGAATTTTTCAAGATAAAAAGATGAACATTGAGAGATTTTTGAACAAATTAGAGGCAAATATAGTAGAAATTACAAATAATAGAAATATGCTGGGACAATCTAGGATGGAATTCTCATTAGAAGACAACAACCAGAGGAAAAAGTGGTATGGTTTGAAAGTTCCACCCTGGATTGGCCCTAGCATTGACAATAAATCCTTATTAAGGGCAAACTGTAAATGGAAACCACCGGAGCAAGGGTGGATTAAGTTGAACTTTGATGGGGCAGCCAGGGGAAACCCGGGGGATGGCGGGAATTGGAATATGTCTACATAATGTGGAAGGAAAGCTATTAGGAAGGATAGCAAAACCTATAGGAATAAAGACAAACAATGAAGCTAAAATAGAAGCTATAAGAATAGGTTTGGCATGGTGCAAAAAATGGAAGCTTAAAAGAATAGCGATTGAAGGAGACTCATCTATAATAATAAATGCAATAAGATAGGGTAGAACACCGAATTGGAAACTAAATAGTGCTATAGAACAAATAATGGAAACTCTTGAAGATATAGGAGATTATACAGTGAATCACATCTATCGGGAGGGCAATACAGAGGCAAATAAATTAGCTAACCTAGGAGCCGATGGGCAAGAAATCAAAGAAATTGATGTATGTGTGAGAGAAGTACACGAAAGGTGAAGAAAAGCGATTTCATAATAGGAAATCAAGTATAGTGGTAAATGATTATATATGAATTTAAAGGTAAACAAGTGCAGATACATTTGTGAGTATAATATAAATTGCAGATATATAGACATATATATAAATAGCATATATACATAGATTAAGGTGTCATCCAGTCCTTTAATTTATGCTCAAAAATTTCCTTGAAATTTAGCTATGAATATAGAAGAAGCAAATCTAATAAGATCAAAAGCTTAATTCTTGTGATCTTGAAGATGAGGGAAGACAGTTCTACTTCACAAAAGTACACACACATACTCATGAGGACCAATCTCTCTAGATAAAGATCATGCTCAGGTATGAATCACTTGCGAATGACTCCATCTCCAAAAAATGGTGCAACAGTGCTCACAGGTTATTTAAGTCGGAAGAATCATAAGAAATTAAGCTTTCACCTACTAATCCTAGTTTAGCTTGATTTTGCTCCATCTGACCCTCTTGAAGCCATCACTAAGGAAGCCAAAGATTTAGAGTTAGCCTTAAATTACCTAAGTACTATACTCCAGCACCAATAATTTACCCTAAAAAGTAACAAAATCCCCCCTTTCTCATCTGCATATCTAGTGGCATTTGGATTTCTTTTTAGCCAATATAAAAACCAGGAATATGAACACCCTCATAGGATATTGCCTTGTCAAAGTCCCCCACACCACAGTCATTCCGAGCCGGAATGATGACTTGGCCTTCAGGAATCCGTGACAAAACAAACATTTTGGCATCTCACAGCACTAAAGGTTATCATTTTTCAGTAAGAAGTCAAAGTAGATGTCTTTAAAACATCAGTAGGTGCAATTTGAGATTGCTTGTGAATATGTTAGGTTATCTGAAATTTGGAATAATTGAATAGTTAGCAGTGTGTCACTAAGCTTCTACCTGTTAATTACTACGGGTGCCTTGCTGAATAAAACTACCTCTATAAAGTATAGTCACCAAAGATTTGAGAGTAGCTAAATAAATACATATGTTAGTAACTTCTCAATATGAATATCTAATGTTTAGTACTTTTTATGCAATATAAGATGAATATGAATAAGGTGAATATGAAATAATTCAGAATTATTTATAACCGTGTGGTGAGCAGAGTTGGTGTAGTAGATTCTTATCTTGCAGGAACAAAAAAGTGTGTATTCATATGAATATAAACTGAAGATGATGTTATAACAACAATAATTAGTCTATGATGAAAATGAATATGTAAAAAGTGGTAATGGTTTTGATTGCAATATGGCTACTAACACAAATGTCAATACTTGTAGCATCATAGTATAGTTAACTCTTTACTTGGACTGGCACATTGAATTAATATAGACAGAATCATAAAAATTTAGCTAGAAGAATAGAGGTGGTGGGATGCTATCCTATTTTGTAGGTTTACAGGGAAAGTATAACAGCTCATAAAAGCAGAAACAAACACCAGAAGGCTTGAAAACACATTAATGCGAGGGCAAGACATAAAAGGCAATGGCAACAGAAAGCAATGGCATGACCACACAAAAGGACAACTGAAAGAAAAACAAGATACATTATTTACAAAAGATAAGGAATTAGAATATGAAACATTGATAAGTATTTATGTATTGTAAAAGATGGGTATGCCCATTAGCTCGATATATAAGAGCGATGTAATCAAAGTATAATAAAAGCCATGTTTTGAATCATGGACGTATGCCTCCATTAACTTGTATTAGAAAGGGAATGCCCTTCTCATCTCCATCAAAGGGAGTTTGTAAACCTACGCTTGTAGGAATTCTATACTTGCTAATATTTTCTGGACTCATGTCCCAGGCCAGACTGGAGGTTTTCTTCCCCGTTCTTTCCTACCAGTGCCCGCATGAACGGAGGAAAAAATGTAAATTTATTGAAAATCAATATAATAAAATCAAGGCCTCGGCCGTTTACTGATAAAAAAAAAGATTATATATATATATATATATATATATATATATATATATATATATATATATATATATATATATATATATATATATATATATATATATATATATTATAGTTGTAAAATCAATTCCTTTCCAGATTTGTTCTGAGAAATGCGATCTGCCCTTGGAGTTGCTCTGATATTGACTTCTACATGCGATCTTCCCTGAAGGAGTGCGACCTGCTCTTGGAGATGCTCTGTCATTGACAAACACCTGCGATCTGCACTTGAGGATACTCATTACCTACTCTGCTATTATACTTGCATGTGATCTGCCCTTAATTCATTCAGGGACCTCATTAATTATGCAAACTTGATTACTACACCAGGTTAGGCTAAACCTTATATGAAGATACGGAAGGGCAACCTAGAGAGCGAAAATGTGAAATCAACATACTGTGAAAGTTGATATAGGGTTACTATCCTTTTCATACCTTAATAAGGATAGTAGCAACATCGCAAAGGCTAAGGGTGGCATCACAGGTGGGAAGCTGGGGAACAAGGCTGTTGCAATGAAGATCGTGGACACCACAGACACAGGCTACTCTGGATATTCTTTAATTGCTTGCTTTATGGCCATAGGGCTATTAACTGTAGGAGGCCGAATATGCGTTCCACCAAACCCACTTATGACCATCTGAAACCCTTCATCAAAGCCCAAAAAGAAAGGAATTTTGCAAAAGATAAGGTCCACAATGTTTTATCTAAAGAACAGATCGTAGAAGATTCAAGCAATACAGAAAAATCAAATCCAATGATACCAGCCCGAAATAAGACAGAGATCCCTTGGATCTTCAACGTCAAATCCTTGGATCACCAGATGGTTGTCTTCTCAAAAATGAAATATGCTGCAATAAAACTTAGCAATCCCGGGGAGGCAGAGGCCCTTAAGTCCAGCAAAATTCCTGCTACAAAACTCTATGAGCCCCATTCTGCATTGGGGGGAGGGGGACTTAAAGCGCCACAAGAAACTCCAGGGATTTCCCACTCTAAGGAATCAGACTGGCAAATGGTCAGAAGAAAAAGAAAGGTCAGCAACCGTCCATTGAAACAAAACATTAAAAGCTTAAAATTGAAGAATTCTTTTGATCCCCTGAATTCTGACTATCCACGATCTGGAATCCATTCAAGCAAACGGAACAAGGTTTTGGGAATAAAGGGCACTAATAGGAATCAGTCACATATTGATAGTACACAAGCTCTGCCAATTGTGAATTGCATCCCCCCTTTATTGGGCAAAACCCCAGGGTTGCATTCCAAGGATTCTAGAGATTTGAATCAGAACGATCTTCTTAATGCTGGAAAATACCAACATAATGAGAGGGATTCAAACTTTAAACATATGAAGCTCATTAACCCTAAAGCATCAGAGAAATATTCACCCCCACATCGAAGATCGGAAGGTAAGTATGCACAAACACATGCAACAAAAGGTAATCAGAGTAGTTATGTCAAAACCCCTATTTCAAGCCAGTCTAATTTGGTTTATACTCCTCCACACAGAAGAGTCAACAAAGGCAATTGTGATTTTTTAAATATCAAATCTAACATGATAAATCTAGATAATAAAGAAATACTTCAAAATCAGAAGTATTATGAACAGGCTGGTATTATCTGTCGATGGAAAGGGACATGAGCTTCCATCCTTGAAATCGCGGATCACTTGTTGGAAAGCCTATCCAGAGAGGTAAGTATATCTTTACTTAGAGACAAATTTTTGTTTATAGACTGTAAAAGCAAACAGCTGAAGGAAAATCTTTTGAAAGAAAACAATTTTATTTTCAGAAATCAGTCTTTTGTTTTATTTGACTGGATGCCATTTTTCAATCCAATTAAGCTAGGTAATTTTAATATAGATAAAACAATTGTCATTAAGAATCTACCATTGGAATTAGCCAGTGAAGAAATAGCTGTTATTATAGGAAATAAGATAGGTAGATTCATTAGAATGGTGAATTCAAAATATAATCATTCAGACAGAACCATTGTTGTAAACATGGATTATCACCAGAAAATTATTCCCCCCATACACCTTGGATTCAACACTAATACAGTGATTGTAAACCCTATCATTCTGGAAGACCATTTAGAACCGTATCACGATAATAACAATCCAGATAACTCCAAGGACTCGGAGATTACAACAAACCTCTTGAATAAAAGTATGGTGGTGGACATTAACTTTCTCGCAGATAGAGGAGGCTTCTTCATCTCTAAAGAAAGAGACAATGCTGCAAATATTCTATCCCCCTCACAAATTCTCATATCTCCATGTAAACTCACTCGGAATCCAGTAGCAATCAGCAACCCTGACACAACTATTGTAATCCATTCTAGCCCAAATAAGAAGAGTTCTCCCCTCTTTAATAAAATAGTAGTAAATAAAAATAATGAAACTTTGTTAATAGATCAAGAAGAAGAGCTCCCAGTTTCTGATAAGAAGGAATCTCAATCAGATACTTCAGGAGGACAGCACTCCCTCAGGGATGGAGATCAGTTAGATTTAAAGGACTATCCAAAAAAGGAATTAATATGCACTATTGATAAATCTCTGACAGCTCTAAACACATCTCCTCTAGATGCATCATCACTTGATGATCCTTTTGAAAAGGAGAAATTAGTAGATGCAGTAACTGATGAACTCATGGAACTCTCTATAAATGAAATATGTGATGAAGAAGAGTTAAGGTATCAAAAGGAGGTTCTAATAAGGAAGATTAGGGAACTTAGGAATTCTGAGAATGAAAGAGTAGATCCAAGGGAGGTTCCCCAAGTAAATGAGGTCCTAAAAATTTCAATCCCTCTAGAGCTAGAGACTCTTAACAATGATTTATCAGACAATTTGGAGAATATGATAGAGTCATATGGTCAAGAGACCATTGATGTGGAAGATGCCCTCATGGACATGGACAGAGGGAATAGAGAACAAGATCATATTGATCTCCCAGAGTTTTCTCCACGCCCCACTAATAACACAGAAGATAAAACAGAGAATATTGATGGTTTGTTTGGTATTACAAATGAGAATAGACAACTTGGTATAGATATCAATAAGGTAGGTTTATCCTCCCCAAACATCAACAAGATTCAGAAGAAAAGAGGAAGGAAATCTCTTATTGAGCTTAGAAAAATAGCAGGCAGTGCAGAAAAGCAAATGAAGATTTCTGATATTATGCACATTGGGAAGGGGAAGTGCCTTCCCAAGGAGCAATGAAAGTGACATCCTGGAATGTTAGGGGCTTAAATGCCCCTAACAAACAAAGACTCGTTAAAAGATATCTAAAAAATTTTGATTCAGAAATCATAATATTACAAGAAACCAAATTGAACAATGACGAAAGCATGAAATTTAAGAATAGAATTGGTATATGGAAATTAGAATATGTACCAGCAACAGGTGCATCGGGAGGACTAGCTACCTTGTGGGACCCCAAGAAAGTCTCCTTAATAGCCCTAGCTAGTAAGAGTAAGGATTTGCAACCTCAAATCAAATCTAAAATTTAATCTGATCAACTTTATGGACCCACCCAAAACACTGACAAAAGAAGGGTTTGGCAAGAAGTACAATCCATTCTAAACTCAAACATAGGAGTAACACACATTTTAGGAGGTGATTTTAACGCTATCTTTAATACCAAAGATAAATTTGGAGGATCACAGTATATTTCACAATCCCAAAGAGACTTCAACCAATGGGTCATAGACAATAATTTAATCAATATCGAGACAATCAACGGAACATTCACATGGAACAATAGAAGATCGGGCTTTAGCCATATTGTAGAAAAATTAGACAGATTTTTTATCAGCGGAGAAATGGAAGATTTTGACCAACTTTTAACCGTAGAAATACTCCTAGAAACAGGCTCGGATCACTTCCCAATTAGATTAACAATCACATAAAATTGCAGACCCAACAGGAATCCTTTCAAGTTTGAATTCATGTGGTTCCAAGATCAAGACCTTATCAGTCTTCTAGAACAATGGTGGAACAAAATGACAGTGGAAGGATCTAAGATGTACAGCTTAGTGTCCAAACTCAAAGTTATTAAGAATAAAGTGTTAGAAAGGAATAAAAACAAATTCAATAACATTTTTGAAGAAAAAATCAAGACTGAATCAGAAATAGAGGACCTTAATAACTTAGTTATAGCCCAAGGTATGAACGAGGCTAGTTATCTAAAAGAAAAAGAGCTACTGTCCAAATACAATGCTATTCTACTTAAAGAAGAAATATATTGGAAATAGAAATCTAGGGAAACCTGGCTTAAAGAAGGAGATAGTAATACTAAATTCTTTCACAAATCAACCAACCTAAAAAGAAATATTAATAGGATTTCTAAAATCAGAGATGAGTGAGGTAACCTTTTAGAAGACCCTAAAGACATCACAGAACGGATTACAAAGTTTTACGACTCTCTTTTAAACAATTCAGAAGCAGTTAACCTCCAAGCCCAAGATGAAATGCTTAAAGCCATTCCTAAGCTAATTACAGATGAGGATAACATGATGATCAATAGCAAACTCACCTTGGAAGAGGTTAAAACTGTTGTATTCCAAATACAGCCAGACAAAGCCCCAGGCCCAAACGACTTTCAGGCAGGCTTCTTTCAGAAATGCTGGCACTTTATGGGCAGTGACATCTGGCAAGCCGTGGAAGCAACCAGGAACTCTGGATCTATTCTCTCAGAAATTAATAACACTTTCTTTGCTCTCATTCCGATGAAAAATGACTGTACTGACCCAAGGGACTTTCGACCGATTTCGCTATGCAACACTATTTATAAAATATTATCAAAATGTTTGGCTAACAGACTAAAAAATCTTCTCCCAATTATAATCTCAGAAGAACAAACGGGATTTGTTGCTAATCGATCGATTCTTGATGGCATTGTCATTGCCCAAGAACTGGTTCACACTGCACAAGTAACCAAGGAACCCAGTATGCTCATCAAAATTGACATCCAAAAGGCGTACGATAAGGTGGACTGGAGATTCCTATGTAAATGCTTGAAAGCTTTCAGATTTTCCAAGCAATGGATCAACCTCATCTTCAAATGCATTTCTACCACCAAGATCTCCATTCTAGTTAATGGTACTCCAGAAGGTTTTTTTGGCATCTCTCGAGGCATCAGACAAGGTGACCCTCTGTCACCCTTCCTCTATGTTATCATGGCGGAAGCCCTGGGTAGAACTATAGCAAAGCAACAGTTAGAAGGCAAGATTATCGGTTTAAAAGCCGCGGAGAATGTCCCATACATTACCCACCAGCAATTCGTGGATGACACTATTCTCCCTGGATCGGCCACTAGCCAAGAGGCCAGGGCCTTCAGAGATGTCCTTAATTTATATATGAAGGCATCTGGCCAACAAGTCAATCCTAATAAATCAGAAATTTTCTTTATTAATACTTCGCCTTCTCAGGAAAACAATTTATGTAACATTCTTGGTTATAAAGTGGGCAACTTTCCATGTAAATATCTAGGTATAGACCTAGACAAGGGCCAACAATCATCCAAACTTTGGAAACAAGTGATAGATAAGGTTCAAGACAGAAAAAGCTCCTGGAAAGGTAAGTGGCTTACCAAGCCAGGCAGGACCACTATGATTAAGTCAGTCTTGACAGCAATCCCAACTTATCAGATGTCTATACTCCCTCTCCCGATTAATATCAAACATAACCTCGATAAAATGTTGAGAGATTTCTATTGGCAAGGTTCATCAAAGGAAAAGAAACTAGCCCTAATCAAATGGGATAACTTATGTAAACCTCTGTCTATGGGCGGTTTTGGAATCAAGAACCTTTTGTGGCAAAATCGGGCCCTAGGGGCAAAGCTCGTGTGGAGACTTTTTAAGGAATCAAATACTAAGTGGGCATCAATTTTATTAAACAAATATATCCTGGAGGTAGATCCCATTAACATCTTTAGAGTCCAGAAACATGTCAAAGGATCTCGCATCTGGAATTTTATTAAGGATTAGATTGGTATCATCAGCAAATTCCTCTCTTGGAATGTGGGTTTCGGGGATAAAGTTCTATTCTGGGATGACTCCTGGGCTGGCTTCCCCGCTTTAAACAAGATGGGTTTCTCGCCCATATTCATTGAAGAATGTAAAGTTAACATCGGTATACATTTAAAGGATTATATTGGATTGGATACGAATTTTGCTTCAAACTCTGGGTCTTTAGGATCTCCTTTAGACCAAGAAAGACAAAAATTAATTAGCATCTTAAAGGATAGAAACATCACTATCAAAAATAGATCGGACTTCCTCTTATGGCTAGGCTCCAATAATGGGGAATATTCAGTGAAAGATGATTATAGAACTATTATCTAGGAGAGTAACTTGGATAATTTAGACATCCCCCTTAACCTATGTTGGAACAAAGCCTGTTTACCTAAGGCTGGTATGTTCCTTTGGGCTGCCTTGCAGGATAGGATATTAACCTCAGACAGATTACGTAAGCTAGGATTCAAGGGGCCCTCTCGGTGCCCCTTATGCGAAAACCAGGTTGAAGATGTTAATCATCTTCTTTTGAATTGCACTTACACTCAGGAATGTTGCTACTGGTTACACCAATCTCTAGACTAGAAATCTGCTCTCCCTACAGACCTATTGGGCCTTCTCAAAGCCTGGCCAACTCTATATAAGGACAATCTATTCAAAGACATTTGGATGATTTCTCCCTCCATCTTAGTCTGGGACGTATGGAAGGAGCGTAATAGACGGATTTTTACAAACCAAAAATTAGATTGGAAAAGTGTCATAAATAAAATCAAGGCCTCAATAATCGAAACCATCAATAGTAAGCTTCAAGATAAAATATGCTATGAAGACTCATTTGGAGCATGGGACAATAAAATTAGAATGAAATGGCCCTCTTTGAATATTCCTATATTATATGGCCGAGGAGGCATCAAAACACTAACTGATAGGTCCAATTGCATTTGGAACCCTCCCAAGGAAGGATGGGTCAAGTTGAATTTTTATGGGGCTTCCAGAGGAAACCCCGGGGTGGTTGGTATTGGTGGCATTATTAGGAATTGGAAGGGAGAAACCATTATTAAATATGCACGCCCCATTAAACCCACCACCACCAACATGGCAAAGTGCTTAGCTGCTCTGGAAGGTCTAAAAATTTGCAAGAAACTCAATTTACCAAAATTAGTCATTGAAGGTGACTCCCAAATAATAACTCACGCCATAAGAACTAAAAAGACTCCCAATTGGTTGATTAATTCTAAAATTGAGGAAATTAATATTATCCTAGAATCCATCCCTAAGTATATGGTTAAACATACATACTGGGAGGGCAATGCGGAAGCAGATGCCCTAGCTAACCTAGGTGCCAATGGAGTTTTTATCATGGAGTAAACTTTGTTTATCCCCTCCTAGGCTAGGACCCCTATTTTAAATTTTTCAGCAGGTAATATTGAGCTTAAAAGAGTCCAGCATAGAAACAACCCTTTTTCACCAAGTTGGAAGGCTAATTGTCTAATGGATCCTCACATTTACAGGTACAACTCTGATAGTTATTTCTATATGGACCAATAAGTAGTGGTGGCCTGATGATTAGAATAGCAAAATGTTAGCTTTAAGTGAACATGGGAATACCCATTCTATGAATCGACGGTTTGATGATATGCTCTCTCAGACCCTATTTTTTTTTTTTTTTTTGTCATCTATACTTATATACATTTATATATACAAATCTGGCCAGATATATATATATATGTGTGTGTGTGTGTGTGTGTGTGTGTGTGTGTGTGTGTGTGAATATGTTCATATATATATATATATATATATATATATATATATATATATATATATATATATATATATATATATATATATATATATATATATATATATATATATATGAACATATTCACACACACACACACACATATACCCATTTATGCATATATATATATATATGTGTGTGTGTGTGTGTGTGTGTGTGTGTGTGTGTGTGTGAATACATATTAATATAGTCTATCATGGATATGGATTATGTGTTTTTACGCTCTCTCAGGTAACTTATGTTTTTAAAAAAGTAATGTTGCATAGCACTTGTATTCAATTAGTCAATTGTATATATATAGTTTAAAGGGAACCACTTGGTTCCCTTCAAACCATACCTAATCATCTATGACTAATGTCCCTTACCATCTTATAGAAGGAGTTCTAATCGATAAGGGACATTAATCATATGTGTTTAGACCTTATTATTTAGCCCCTATGGTTACTTTTCTTTTTGATCTTATCTTATTTGGTTTCATTTTATCTTTATTATAGGAAAATGAAGATAGATAAATATGTATGCCATGTCTAATGATCATAAACTAATTGAGCATGGATTTTTTAATAAAAGGCTTGCTTAAGCATTAGCTTTCTCTTAGACAAGTAATTATTAATGATGTATTGGCGCTACAAGATATATGGCTTTCATTAACTAATAGATTTTTATAGAGGTTCATTTTATGAGAACATTGGGAATCCCACCATATAGAAACTTTATGGGGTGGTTTAGATGCCAATATTTACTAACTCAGCAACCCAAGTGACTGTTCATTTGGAGTAAGGTTACCAGTGCATGAGGTGGTATTTTATTTTATGTCAAAAGATGTATTAATATTAACCAGTAGATTTTGTAGAATGTTTCTTGCTTTACAGGGGGAGCATCCAATTTGGTGCCAAGTTCATCTTCTCTCTGAAGATATAAGATCAAAGGTTGATATACTAAAGGATTAAAACAAAGGTGTATTCACATTTAAATTGATGTAACTTATTGGAAGCTTGTAATTCTTGAAAATTTAAAATTTCTTAAGAGAGTGGGTATGCCCACGGATCTATGTATGTAAAAATCTCGACAGAGTTCGAGTCGTGGGAATGCCCACGTATATTTTGTATTAGGAACAAGACTTTTTGTCTCGGGCACGGTTGGAGGTTTTCTCGACCCCGCTCTTTCCTACCAGCACCTGCACTGAGCGAGGTTATATTGTAAAATTAATTAATATTAATAAAATTCTGGCTCCGACCTTTTACCGATCAAAAAAATAAAAAATAAAATAAAATAAAATAAAATAAAAAATATATATATATATATATAATCTTTTATATAATCTTTCTTTCTTATATATATATATATATATATATATATATATATATATATATATATATATATATATATATATATATATATATATATATATAATCTTTCATTCATGTGTATATATATAACCTTTCTTTTATATATATAATTATAATCACACACACACACACACACATATATATATATAAAAGATTATATGTTATATATATATATATATATACATATAATCTTTTATATACATAAATGTGATTATACACACACACACACACACAGATATATATATACACGAAAGATTACATATAATCTTTTCTATACATAAATGCGATTATATATATATATATATATATATATATATGAAAGATTATATATATATACGAAAGATTACATATAATGTTATATATATATATATATATATATATATATATATATATATATATATATATATATATATATATATATATATATATATATATATATATATATATATATATAATCACATTTATATGCATATATTAAGTGAACCAAGCTTTTGTCTGCCTACGACAGAATAATAATCTTCTTTTGCACTCACCCGATGATCGGGTAATGGAAATGCAAACTATATTGATTCATACATTGCTAGTATGATTGATAGTTTAGAATATGATTAGCACCACCCGCACGATAGTTAAGGGTGGACTGTTGTTATCAGTAACTAATCTATGATTACATCCAAGTAAGGTCATGACCCTACATGGCATGAGCCACGTAAGGGTCATGCCCCTACATGGATACAACTATTGAAATCATATAAATATAAGAATCGATGCTTGCTTGGAATGACATCAATAAAAATAACAATCTCATTATCAAAGCAAGTAGTTGATACTTATTATATATATCAGTCAAACTAATAATATACTCAGCAATGATAAAGATATTGTAGAGTGTACAGTTGTGTGCTCATACATATATTACGTTGTGATTATAATATTCTCAGATTTATCTGAGATCATATCTCAGTTGTGATAAAGAAATCCATACTAAGTTTGAGTTGAAATTTGAAAGCAATATAAAAGGACTGTAATATAGTCCATCAGATATATTCAAAAATTAAAAAGAACTATTATTCTCTCTATTACAGATCCATATTCCTTAACATGGTATCAGAGCCTAACTAGAGAAGAATAAAAATAGTAAAATTTTGAACCAAAATATCAGATTTAGTCAGAATCAAAGAAGGAGCAATCATGGTGAATGGTGTTAGAGTTGAGGATAGAATCGAAGGCACTTCAAATTTTGTTTCATGGAAAATTTGAATTATAACAATACTTAAAGAACTTGAACTAGATTCATACATAGAAGAAGACAAGAAGATGCTCGAAGATGAACCTGAGAAGACAACATGGAAAAGATGTAACAACAAGGCTAAGAAAATTATAATCGATGTCGTTAAAGATCATATTCTTCCATTCATAGCAAAACTAACAACTACTTATTAAGTGTTCAAGACTATTCAAACTACATATGAGATCAACAATGCAAGAAGATTGCTTACATTAAAACAACTCATGAACATCAAAATGAATAAAGGAGAAACAATTACATCCTATTTCTTGAGAATTTCTGAATTGAAAAATCAACTCTCCACCATTGGAAATAATGTAGATGTATGTACCTATCCCTAATAGCCCTTAGAGGTTTACCAATATCTTGGGAATATTTTATCCAATGCATTAGTGATCGACCTTCACTACCTAAATTTGATCAACTCAAGAACGACTGCACTCAAGAAGAATCTTGACTAATCTCAAGAGGGATCAGTTCAAATAAAGAGGGAGAAATCCAAGCACTACATGCAAATTCAAGAAGCAAAGGGAAGGAAAATAAATTTAAATGGAGGAGAGGAAATAATAACCAACATCACAAAAATAGAGATTTATCTAAAATCCAATGCTACAAGTGTGATAAGTTTGGACATACTCACATGTTCTGTTTGGAAAGAAAGAAAGTTCAAGAAACCATAGCTGAAGTTCATGAAGTAGAGAATCCTCTATTGTTCTTAGCCTTATCAAGTGAATTAAACTCAAATAAAAACACTTGCATAATCGATAGCAGAGCATCAAGACACATAATCGGATTTAGAGACCAGTTTGAAACTTTTGAAGGACATTCAACTGAAGAATTCACAATTGGAGACAATTCCACCTATCCAATGAAAGGAATTGGGACCTGATCAATTCAAATAAGAACTATAGTTACCTTACAATTGAAAGATGTTCTCTTTGTACCAGGTATCAAGAGAAATTTGGTCTCTATTTCAGGCCTAGTCGATCAAGGATATCACGTCACCTTTCATGAAGATAAAGTTCTACTTTGGCCTGAAAATTCTAACATTAAGAATGCTATTTCTATAGGATCTAGAGATGGTAGTTTATACAAACTATGTAACAATAAAAAACATGCACTAAGTCATGAAGTATCAAATTATAATGAAATTTGGCATAGAAGATTAGGACATCTTCGGTATAGCTCCCTACCTACTATAGGAAAAATCACTACTGGATTACCTCATCTAAAAGCTGAACATGTTGGAATTTGTAAAGGATGTGCTCTAGGAAAGAACACAAAAGGGTCCTTTCCTCCAAGTGAACATAAGTCTAAAATTGTACTAGAACTTTTCCACACCGATTTATGTGGTCCAATGTCAACAACCTCACTAGGGGGATTTTTGTATTACATAATCTTTATCGATGATTATTCTAAGAAAACTTGGATATATATCCTAAAACTTAAAGAATCAAATGAAGTATTGTTGAAATTCAAAGAATTTAAAGCCTTAGTGGAAAATCAAACTGGGAAGAAAACAAAGACTCTAAGATCATATAATGGGGGTGAATATATATCTAAAAAATTTAAAGAATTATGCATTTCTGTTGGGATTAAGAGGGAGAGTACAATACCTTATAATCCTCAACAAAATGGAGTCGCAAAAAGGAAAAACTAAACCATCATCGAAGCCGCAAAAGCCATGATGAATGATCAAAACATACATATCTCATTCTAGGCTGAAGCCTCAAATACAACTGTGTATGTATCCAAAACAAATGCCCTCATTCAATCTTAGAGAATATAACACCTAAAGAAGCCTTTATAGGGAATAAGCCAGATTTAAGCCATCTGAGAATCTTTGGTTGTTCTGTATACATTCATGTTCCCAAAGAAGAGAGGACTAAACTAGAACCCTCTAGGAAGAAAGGCATATTTGTTGGCTATAGTGAAACCACTAAAGGATACAGAGTCTATGTTCCAAGACAAAGATCTATTGAAATCAATAGAGATGTCAAATTTAAAGAAGATGCAACATACAAACTCTCCCTAAGTGGTGAAGATGATCCAATCACAGAATTAGATGAAAACAATACAATTGAGAATCAGAGGGAGAATATTATAGAAGATCATGAACCTCCATTATCTAATTTTGAGAATACTAAAAATTCCTAACAACAAGAAAAGGCCACTATGGGAAAGAAAGATGATTGAAGAAAATAATGTGGAACTTGATGAAGTATTTGGAGAAAATAAGAGAACAAGAAGCCAAACATGCTATGTTGCACTTATGACCGAGCTTACAAAAATTGAACCATCAAATGTTGAAGAGGCTTTGACATGCCAAGCTTGGAAAGACACAATGATTGAGGAATACCAATCTCTCCTAAAGAATGATGTATGGGATGTTGTACCTAGACCTAAAGACAAATCAGTTGTCTCTTCAAAGTGGTTATTCCAAATCAAATATACACCAGATGGTAGTATTGAAAAATACAAAGCCAAATTTATAGCCAAGGGATTCTCTCAAAAGGCTGGAACTGATTATGAAGAGACTTTTTCTCCAGTTGCCCGATATACTTCTGTGAGAGCCATTATCGCCTTTGTGGCATCCAAAAGGTGGAAGATACATCAAATGGACGTGAAGACAACCTTTTTGAATGGTGTTATTGAAGAAGAAGTATATATAGTTCAACAACCTGAAGGTTTTTCTACACATGACAAAAATCTTTATGTATGCAAACTAAAGAAAGCTCTCTACAACCTTAAGCAAGCTCCCATGGCTTGGTATGAAAGGTTAGATAGTTATCTCTCCAAGTTAGGATCCTCCAAAAATGAAGTTGATCCCAACATATATTTCAAAATATCTATTGATGACATGTTAATACTTGTTCTCTATGTTGATGATTTATTGGTAACAGGTGAAGAACATCTTATTGCAAAATGCAAACAAGATCTTGTAGCCAAATTTGATATGAGGATCTAGGTCTTCTGCACTGTTTGTTGGGTCTAGAAGTATGGAAAAAAGAGAATTACATTTTCTTAAACCAAGGAAAATACACCACTGATATCTTGACTAGATTTATTTTGATGGATTGTAATCCATTATCTACTCCGATGAAAATAAATCTTCATAAACTTAAAAGTGAAGCGTTAGATTCAGAACCTACAGACCCTACATACTATAGACAAATTATTGGATCTCTTATTTACCTGGTAAATACTTGCCCTGAAATCTGTTATGCTACTAATGTGTTAAGTCATTTCATGTGCGAACCTAAGAAGATTCACCTAATGGTTGAGCTAAGCATATTCTAAGATACTTGTGTGGTACCATTGGACTTGGCCTGAAGTATGAGAACGTTGAGATACAACTTCAAGGGTATTTTGATTCTGACTAGGTAGACAGTTCCTTTGATTGTAAAAGTACTATAGGGTGTTGTTTTAGTCTTGGCTCGACTATGATCTCCCAGTTTAGCAGGAAACAGTTAGTAGTTTCTCAAAGTTCCACTGAAGCTGAATAAATGGCTGCTTCCATGGGAGCTCGTGAAGCGGTGTGGCTGAGGAAGTTACTAGTTGGACTATTTGGGAAGCCCTTGAATCCCACAGTGATTCACTATGATAATCAAAGCTGCATCAAACTTTCAGTAAACCTAATATTTCATAATCTATCCAAGCATATAGAGATCCCTTACCATTATATAAGAGATATGGTAGACAAAGATGTTATCAAATTGGTTTACATCAGCACTGAAGAGAAAAGTGCCGACATATTTACCAAGCCTCTTGCAAATTTGAAAGTGGATTACTTCAGAGGTAAACTTGGTATGACTAAATTGTAATTAAAATTTTTGAGATTGAATCTCAAGCATATGTACTTTGATATATTCATGAATATTTTAAATGAGAAAAAATGTTGCAATATTGCATTTATGTGTTATGGCATGAAAGATGATGATCTTTCATGTAATGTGTGTGTAAGGTCGCTATTGTAAGGTGGCGACCTTAACAATAGCTTGACCTGTTATCATGATAGACTACTTTAACTTGTTGTCTTAGAATGTGCTGAAATTCATGATCTAACGAATGTATCAAGATCGACTACATTAAGTTGTTGTCCCAGAATGTGTCAAATATCTTGATACTGAAATTGTTGTGTTCATTTGTTATCACTAAGTGTCATTCTGAATTGTGTCAGAGATTGTGATAACCACATATCATGATTGACTCCATTAAATTGTTTGTCCTGGATTGTTCCTGATATCATGATATTGAGATAGTTATCCTTGATCTATTACCATGACAAACTACATTAAATTGTTGTCCCAAAATGTGTCAGAGGTCATGATAACCTATGTATCAAGATGGACTATATATGTCTGAGTTTGTAATGCTTGTGATATTGGAGACTTCATTGTCACCCTAAGATCAAGGTTGATATCTGATAGACTTCATTAAATTATTGTCCCAGAGTGCCGGAAATCAGATCACCCACATCTCTTTGAGATGTAATGAATTCGATTTGGAAGCTTTACATAATTATCGTAAATGCACATACCAAAAGAATACATCCAAGACGTTATTCAATCCTCTCTTGCTAAGAGGAAGTGTTAAGGAAGTAGCTTTGTTTAGATTGAAGAAAAGAATATTATAGATGATTGGTCTATATATCTATATATATTGAAATCACATTTATATGCATATATTAAGTGAACCAAGTTCTTGTCTGCCTATGAAAAAATAATATTCTTCCTTTGCACTCACCTGATGATTGGGTATTGGAAATGCAAACTATATCAATTCATATATATTGATTCATACATTGCTAGTATGATCGATAGTTTAGAATATGATAATCACCACCCACACGATAGTTAAGGGTCGACTGTTGTTATCAATAACTAATCTATGATTACATCCACATAGGGTCATGACCCTACATGGCATGAGCCACGTAAGGGTCATGCCCCTATGTGGATACAACTGTTGAAATCATATAAATATAAGAATCGATGCTTGCTTGGAATGACATCAATAAATATGACAATCTCATTATCAAAGCAAGCAGTCAATACTTATTATATATATCAGTCAAACTAATAATATACTCAACAATGATAAAGATATTGTAGAGTGTACAGTTGTGTGCTCATACATATATTACATTGTGATTATAATATTCTCAGATTTATCTGAGATCATATCTCAATTGTGATAAAGAAATCCAAACTAAGTTTGAATTGAAATATGAAAGCAATATACAAGGACTGTAATATAGTCCATCATATATATTCATAAATTAAAAAGAACTATTATTCTCTCTATTACAGATCCACATTCCTTAACAATTATAAGTTTATTATATATAAAAAATAAGATGTGAATAATTAAATTTTAGAGGGAGATGGGCAGAGTAGAGACAAATATATATGAGAGAGAGAGAGAAAGAGAGAGAGAGAGAGATAGGGATAGAGAAGGTTGGAGAGATCACAAGATAGAGATAGACAGAGAGATGGGGGAATAAATATGGAGATGTGGAGATTTAAAGGTTTAGGAAGGGGGTGATGGAGAGAGATGGATGGATAGAGAGATGGATATGTGTCTAAATATGAAAGTGGGGAGAGGAAGATAGAGATAGATATGAATATAGAGTGAGAGGAATGAGAGAAAAATAGATCGAGAGTTAGAGATAGATCGAGAGGTAAAGATAGAAAGAGATGTAAGAAGATATAGAGGAAGACTTAGAGAGGGAGAGATAAAGAGGAAGAGATAGAAAGAGATATAGATGGTGAGATAGATTGATAGAGAGATAAGGACATATAAAGAGGATGAGAAGGAGCTACGAACAAAGGGACAAATACTAAGTTGACCTTCCATACCTCGTCGGCATCCCATTGCACACTAAGATTGATTGCTAGGTTTATAGAGAGTAAAAACATACTTTTTATTTTTAAACTTATAATATGAAGTATATTCCATTACTACATAGTTGTAGTCATGGTTTAAAAACCTCCAAACCAATTTGTATAGGTGTTAAGACTCGCCATCGCTATCATAGAAGCAAAAGATGCACCAAAATCCTTTGCGATTTGCATTTACTGCTGAATCTCTGGAAGAATTCCCGCAAAGAGTATTAAGGTATTTATGCACAAAACAACCCAACTCCAGGCTTTAAAAGAGTAATGGATTTTGTGACCCTCTTTACAGAACAGATAAAGGCAACCCAAATCGCCAACCTATTATTTGATAAGTAGGGTTTTCTCGCTGCCGGCAAAGCAAACTTCAATCCGTCACAGAGAAGGTGTTATAATTTAAGGGATTATAGCGAAATGTTAAATGTTTTACGCATAGCGCTCTACACTGGAAAAGAGCGGAAAAATCCGTGGAGGAAATGGAGGATTCAAATGGAAAAACCATTGCCTCCATTTATACGCAACTGTTGCAAGATTGTATCAGCTCAAAATCTTTATCAAAAGGTAAGATAATTCATTCCCACATGATCAGAACTGGATTCAGAGCCGGCATATTTTTGAATAACCGGTTAATCGACTTGTATTCGAAATGTATGAACATTGTGGATGCACAACAAGTGTTTGACAAAATGATTTTTCGAGACGTTTCTTCATGGAACAATCTCATTGCAGGCTATGTGAAGAATGGAAATATTGAGGATGCAGACCAACTGTTTGAAATAATGCCGGAAAGAGACGGGGTTTCATGGAATGCAATTATTGCAGGGTATACTCAACATGGGCATGAAAAGGAGGCTCTTATGCTCTTTGGGAAAATGCGAGGTGAAAGCGTTAAGCCGAGCGAGTTCACCTTTGGCAGCATCCTTCAGGCCTGTGCTAGCTTACAAGTTGTTGAACACGGCAGGCAGATTCATGCCCATGCCATCAAATTTGGATTTCAGGGCGAAGTCTTTACGGCTAGTTCTGTTGTTGACATGTACTCTAAATGCAATAGAACAGGAGATGCGCGCCAAATGTTTGACAAAATGCCCGAAAGAAATCTGGTTTCGTGGAATGCAATGATTTCAGGATATTCGCAGAATGGTTGCAGTGGCGAAACTTTAAAGTTGTTTAGACAAATGTATTGTGCAGAGATGAGACCTGATCGTTCTACCTTTGCCTGTGTACTCAGTGCATGTGCTTGTCTAAGTGCACTAGAACTTGGGAAGCAGGTACATAGTTACATTTTCAAATATGGACTTGAGAATAATGTGTTTGTGAGTAGTGCCCTTGTTGACATTTATGCAAAATGTGGGAGTGTAAAAGATGCACGCCAAATTTTTGACAAAATGACTATGCGAAGTACGGTATCGTGGAGTTCAATGGTCTTAGGCTATGCCCAAAATGGGCATGCAAAAGATTCAATTGAAGTCTTTGAAAAAATGCTTAGATCAGGCACAAAACCAGACCAGGTAACATTTATTGGTGTATTAACTGCATGTAGTCATGCAGGCCTTATTGAGGAAGGCCGCTATTACTTTAATTCTATGTCTATAGATCACAATATTGCACTAGATTTGGAACACTATACTTGTATGGTTGATCTTTTTGGCCGAGCTGGCTATCTAGATGAGGCAGAAGCCTTTATCAATAACATGCCCTTTGAACCTGATGCAGCTATATGGGGGGCATTGTTGGGTGCCTGCAGGATTCATGGGAATGCGAAAATAGGTGAAAGGGCAGCAAATCACCTTTTTGAGTTGGAACCACGCAATGCAGGACCTTATATACTTCTCTCTCATATGTATGCAGAAACTGAAAGTTGGGACAATGTTGCCAAATTGAGAAAATTGATGAAGGAGAGAGGAGTTAAAAAGGAACCAGGGTGCAGTTGGACTGAAGTCCAAAACAGGGTTCATTCGTTCATGGCAGATGATCTATCACATCCACAGGCAAATGAGATATATCAGACATTGGAGAGACTGATTGGTCAGATGGAGGTTCTAGGGTATGTGTCTCCCAAAAACACTGTGCTGAAAGGAGATGACAATGAGCATGAATTGAAACGTATCTACCACAGTGAGAAGCTAGCCATTGCTTTTGCGCTTAAAAATACACCTCCTGGGACACCTATTCGAGTTGTGAAGAATCTTAGAGTGTGCGATGACTGCCATATTGTTTCAAAGTTCATTTCCCAAACAGTAGGACGGGAAATTGTATTAAGGGATGTTAGTCGATTTCATCATTTTAAAAACGGAATGTGTTCTTGTGGGGATTACTGGTAGTGGTAACAGAGAATAATTTGAAGTAAAGTGACACTTAAGGCAAAACATAAGCAAAACATGATCTGCATTAGATGCTTTGTGAAGAGTTCTCATTCTATGACACTTTCTTTCAATTGTCAAACATGGACATCAACTGTCTGTATTTGTTGATCTAATTATTCCTGTATACAACTGTAACATTTTAATGAAAATGGTACAAATTGAAACACTAGGTGCTTTTCCTTGCTTATGCTGTACTAGGCATTGCAGAAGAAGCGGGTATGGATGACCATTAAGCAGTTCAACAGGGTAAAGGGATTGCAGATAGGGAAGGGAATGAAGGCAGAAAGAATGGTGCGAGGGTGAAGGAAGGCATGGGTAGAAAAAGTGGAGAAAATGCAAATCACAGAGAGAGATTGCGTGGGAGAGAAAAGGTGAAATGGAGGCAGATTTGGAGCAGTTTTGAGGCAGGAGAAACAAAGGAAAAGGAAAAGGCATTATTAACAGAGTGACTGGATTACAAACGGGTTTGAAGGAATGCATTTGGGATTCCTCAAACAGATGTGGTATCGTAGAATGCCATGATTCTAAGATATGCACAATTCGATTTGTTGAATAGGCTTAGAAATTTCAAAATAACGCAATTGGTGGGTGTGAAGCCAAATTGATGACCATTGCCCACCACATCGCTGCCTATATCGCCCTGAGAGCTTTTGAACAGGGTATTGACATCTCTGGAATCATAAAGTATAGATGATGTTCATGAGGCAAATGGAGGTGGAGAATCGAGGCGACGGCCTTGGGAGAGGGCACACAACCAGGATTCAGGAACCACAGAAAAATAATAATCTCTTTCTTCCTTGCTCCACTGTTGTCATTTTTATCCTCTGCCAAGCTTTAGGTTGCAGCATGTGGGATGATGAAGAAGTGAAAAAGTCTTATGGAGGGAATGGAGGCAATCCAGCTCCAAAGATATAACAACTCTTTGTATTTAAGGTTGTCCAATGTTTCACCACAGTATGTTTTGATAGGGATTTGTTACAGTATTAGTGTAATTATTTACTCTGCTATAGATCAGGTATGCCTCTGTCAACTGGCTGCCATTTGATTTGATGCTTCAATTTATGAATTGTGGTGTTTTCCCCTACAAAGCAACCTACTTTCAATTGACATCTCTTTGCCAACCCCCTTTTTGATGAAATCTCCTGTCGCGATCAAACCCATTTTTAACCACAACAGGTGTTTGATTTTTGTGGGTCACCCAGTGGAGAGGGCTTCCAAGAGACAATGCAATTGAGTTTTAGCGAGGCTGGACCGTTTGTATTATCCTTTCCTTCTGCAAATTTCTTGGTTTAAAACCTTGCGTATTGATGGGTTTTCAATAGTTTTAAGGGGTTTGAAATTGAAATTTTTAGCTCCTTTGGTTTGGCCTCATTTGATATTTGGAATGATTTGAGGATGAGGTCCTGATTGAGTGAAACAGCGAGAGTTTGACACTGAAAGTCATCATCGTCTTGCGGTGTGGATGCCATTGCCAAAGCCATAGCAATAGCTAGATCAGAGTTTTGCTCTGGAACTTGGGAAAAAGCTATTTGTGCTATGAATTGAGAACTCTCCTTCATTCAAAAAGCTTCTGATTGTTGACATCGGATTTAATCATTAATCAATAATAGGCACCTGTTGTTTGTGGCTGTAAATCCAAGGAATTTACTCAATTAAAAATAATAAAAGCCCTGTTGGCAGTCTCCTTGCCTTGATTTTTATACGTTGTTTTCACTGCAGTTTTGATAGATTCTTCAACAGTTCATTGCTAGCAAGTACAATGGATTCTTGGTTTTTGTTACTGAAATTATCTATTCCTGTGTTCTTTATCTGTCTGTGAGTTTAATTCAGTAGCCTCTATTTTGATCTAAAAGCTTTCCTATAAGATTGTCTTTAGATAGATATAGATATATATATTTTAAGAAGCAGAGTAATTTAAATTTTGATTTGTTTTAGTGATTTGTCTTAATTCTTTTTTATTTTTTATCTTAATTTTTTCTAGAAAATATAAGGAAGCTATTTTTTTTGAAATTTTAAAAAATAGAAATGATTTCAACAAATTAAAAATGAGAGTTATTAAAAAAAATATAAAATAGAAGAATTTGATTCTATATATAGGAAAATGAATGAGGTGAATTTTATATGTATTGAAGAATAGAGGAAGAAAGGTAGATTTTTAGATTTTTGGATGAAGAAATGAATTATTGAGATTAGCTCATTTATTTAGAATTTTGATTTTTTTTTTTAAATTTCAAATTATAATTATTCTTATGGTATTTGTTTCAATTGATTTATTCAATTGAAAATGTAAAACAATAAATAAGGAATTAATAACCTTGATTTGAGAAATTGGGAATTAAAATATAGAATAGAACATGTTGATTTATATGAATTATTTTAATAAATGATTAAGTGGACATATATCATGTTATTTACATAAATGTGGTCTAGTAGTTAAATTGTTTAAAAGAATGAAATAAATAGGTATTGGGACATTGGGTTTATTCAACAAATTTAAGGTTTATGCTTTGTTTAGTTTAAATCTTAATGATATATTAAATATATGCATAATCACATGCATTGATATTTTTTTGTATTACTCAATAAAATATTTAATGTGTGCAAATAAATGATAAAAAAATGCATTCAAATAAATACTTTTTTTTCTAAAAAATGGTAAAAGTAGTACTACAAATTCATAAAAAATAAATACACATATGTTTAATGCAATTTTCTAAGTTATTACAGAATATTTTCATTACTTCAAAAGCAATATAGACATAATTTCTACATACATAATCAAAAGTTGATTTAAATATTTACAATATTCAAAAAATGGTAGAGTTGCTTTGAAAGATAACCCAAAACAATGGCTAGTTGAAATAGAAAAATATTTCATTTGTCTTCCTCATTTGGTGTAGGATTTTATTTATACTAACTAAAAAATGTTGCACGATTGAAGTTTGTTTTAAATGGATAGGGGGATACATGCACTGGAGGAGGGGCATACGAGTTTAGGCTACTTTGGTTTATATATGTATATTTTGAACTTTATACTGTTACGATAATCCTCTATGGCTATGGTCTTTTATTGATAAAAAAATAATAACTAAAACTAATTGAAATAAAATATTATTATTTATGATGTTAATTGGTACATAACTAGCATACCCGTATTTTGAAAAACATAAGTAAAATAACAAGAGATATCATTTTCTAGAAGATTAAATATTTTCTAAGGTAAAAATATAATGAATTTAAATGAAATAAATAATGTTGAACACGTAGTTTTACTATTTATCTCAATTAAATTCATTATATTTTAGTAAAATCTTAGCCATAGAAGATCATTTCTTTTATATACTTGTGAAATTGATATTTTTAGTAACTCTTTTTTTTTGTTTATTTACAGTTTTCTTATTTTCTCAATACAAAATTTGATAAATTATTTATATTTATGAATGTTAGATATCTTCAAATTTGATATCTCTTGGCTTATTTTACAAAAAAAATTAATTAAAAATTTAGGTATGCTAGTTTATGTAGTCTTCTATGCATATGGTAGTCAAGTTCTAGAGGACTAAGTTGATGGCATTCTTTACCCAAAACAAATCAAAGTATCGATATAAACCACATTTCATCTTATTAATTTTTAAAAAAAATGATACATGGATTGTATCTTGTAACCACTAGATGTAGAAATGTGATTGACCTAAACATGCATGAGAGCATAACTTAAAAGAGATGTTTGGATTCAAAGAAGTTTCACCGAGATAATATTGAGATAATCATTGTATTTCATTCTTTAATTGTGCATTTCAACAATGCTTAATCAAAAGCTCAAGTTACATAGAAGATTACGATTAAATTATTAAAGGTGGATAGGTTATGATTATTTATGAATGGCATTACTAAGCTAGCATGTGGTATTTTGGTTGCACAAGCAATCATTTTTTAAATACTTTCATTGGAATCATGAGTACAAATGACACCTAAGTAAAGTTATAAAGTTATAGCTATCATAAAATGACAAGACCTTAATATGCTAATGTTGATCATAATGATTAGAGAGTTACTAAAACAACATATGTAGTATCTTGCACATAACACACTATGATTGTGATCCAAAGTTTCACTCATTTTTATTTTGGGCTCTTTATTATTAGTATATGTATAATAGAAAATGGTAAGCAATATTATGATGTAGATCACTCACCAAGTCCTATGATATACATTGGAAAGCAAAACCTCCCACAAAATGAATTTGATTAGCACAACCAAAATGAAGATAGGTGCCAATACAATATCTATGCTCTGTGGGGTTTTTGATTCCTTTTAGATATTGTTTGATGATAAATGATAGGTCTGATCTAATAAGGTAAATGCAAGGAAAAATGAAAGAATGTGTATACCTTGAAACAAGATGAGGAGATTTGAACTTTGGATCTAAATTTGACTATTGTCAGAATGTCAGAATCTAATGTAACTCCAAATCTGAGTTTCTGAGACATGTAGCTCCCTTCTCTATAATTTTTAGCCAAAACGTGCATAGACAAGTCAGTTTTCTAACGGCAAGTTGACAGGTCGACTTGTTCCCAACTCTCCAAATCTGATGAAATTTTTTGAGGTCCTACGATTGTGGGCCTGTTCTTCCCAGATCTAAATCTATAACTTTGTAACCTGTTCCTGCGCATAGAAAAGAAGGAGAAAAGGTTGTGGAAAAGGGTTTTCCTTGGTCAAACCCCTGTTTAGGAATTAACCTCGAAATGAAATTGAAATTGAATAAGGAAAGATGAAAAATGGAAGCTAGATCTGAAACATAAATCACCTTATACCTTGATGGTGCAATGCTTTTTTGGATATGATCACAAGTGTTGATGGAATTGCTTGAAATCCACAAAAACCTAATAGGAAATCATGAAACCAAATCCTTGAATGATGGATGTTGTAGTTTGCCACAATGCTTGATGAATTTAAGAAGAAGAATGCCTTGAAGATCTTTGAAGATTTTCTTGATTGCTTGTGTGTAATTGTGGATTTCTTCTTGATGGTAGATGGATAGATTGCACTTGATTGATTAATTGTAATAATGGACGATTAAATGAGGGGATACGATGTCCTTTTATACTCATTTCAAGGCTCAAATTTTGTCAAGTCTAACTACAAATCTAAACCTTAGAGGAAAACCCCTCCATCAGTCTCTGGGCCAAATTTGGGCTCAAAACCCTATGGATAAGTTGACTTGTCGACTTGTCCCAGGTGAAATGAGCTCAAATTTCAATGGGATGTCAGGGAAGGTGAAAAGAGAGGGGGGAAAAGTGCAGGTTTCTATGAGGTTGAGAAGGGTCTCGAAAGTGAAAAATAAATGAATAGGTCCTCAGTGAGGAAATGAATTATTTGATTGGAGGAAAATTGGGAAATCATGCTTAGAAGAAAGAGCCAACCTCGAGTCTTGCACAAATAATGTTAATATAGGATGCAATAAGTGCTAGGAGAATATGAAATCAATGTGAGATCCCATACATACTAAAATGGGGCTAACGAAAAGCAACTAATAAGGGTTCTTACTTTTTAGGATGATATAGTATATAAACGTAAAAAATAATACTACAATTTTGTAGCTTTGGAGAAATTTAAATTAAGTCTTGAACTTTAAACTCACAAATGTGCATAAACTATCATGTAAAACTTGTAAACCTATACACCCCATCAAGATTTTACAATGCTATAAAATTTGATAACCTTGCCTTCATCTTTGATACATAAATTTTGGCACATATGCTCTTGTTTTGTGTTCCATATTTAAATATAATGGAGATGTAAGATCTTGAAATTAATTAGCCATGTCATTATAAACACTATGTTGATGACCATCTTTCTTTATATGTGGAACTTAGTATATGGGGTAATAATTATCTCTAAAGATTATAGCTAGTAGTGCTATACGATAAATTTGTAAAATAATTAGGTTATCATTCCATAGTTAAGAAATGCATCTTGGGCCTTAACCTCTATCTTGAAATTAGATTGTGTCATTCTCTAAAGAGTTTTGAGTGGACTTGACTTTAAGTGAAATACAATTTATTCTTATGATGCCATTATTTTAGAACAAATATTAAAATTGTTGGTGTAATTAAGTATTTACTAATTACACTTTACTTAAGTTTACTTAGGATAATGCATTTACATATTAGTTGTCATTGTGACACTTAGGAGTTTGCATTTCATTTTAGCACATAGTTAAGAGAATTTCCACTTTAGGTGTGATAGTTGTCATCACATACCTCTTTGTGTGTGAGATCCACCTTTAGTGCTCTTATCACATTATCATCCTCTCATTGTTGCACATGTTGCACATACTTTGATGTACAATGGAGGATGATCCACCTTTGGTGGACATGTTATTCCACCTAGTGTGGTTGATAGCTTATCATCTCCTTATCATGTAGTCTTATCACACTACCTATATATTGAGGCATTCCTACATTGTCTGTAATCAATAAATCAATCTATTATCTATTATTATTTGATCATTTGATCATATCATATTTGTCTCCCTTGTGCTATCTCTTGAGCTTCTAGATCTTGGCATTTACTCTTTGCCTTAAGCAAATTCTTACATGGTATCAAAGCCTTAGGAGTCTTCATTGCATAGCCATTGGAGAGCCATTGATTGATTCAACTTTCGGAGGGTCACGAACCAAATCCAAGATCAGCATTTTGTAGGAGCATTTTGAGCAAGATCGGATCTCACCATTGCATCTAGGTGGCTGTTTCCATAAATTTTGATTATAAATATGCCTATCTTGGGCAAAAGTCAAAATTGAGGAATTTTTTTTTGCAAATCGGACCTCTAAGGCCTGATCTGCAATTGGGTAATATTTTTGGTAATTTCTACTTTAGATATGAATTTTATTTCTATTTCTGTCATTTATTTTTTGCAATATTGTCAATTTTCAGATCTGGGTATTTTCCTGTCATCAGGTATATATTTTTTGGCAAAAATTTGGCCTATCAAGCCTGTGTGTTGGACAGAGCGTATAGGACAAGCAAGAAAGTTGAAACACAAGCTTAGATCAACAAGTCGAGACAGATAGCAATTCAAATCGCAGACCAAGAAGAGCCGAACGTAGACTGAGCTGACAAACAGAGCTCAAGCCGACGAGCTGAGCTCAAGGCTCGATGACATGACCTGAGCTCATTTTGTTTTACTACTGCACAGATCGGCTTATATACACTATGGCCCATGCAACACTATGCATGTGGGACTAAACCCACTATGACACAAAGAACAAAGCACAGACCTGAGCCACCCAATCGAGCTGGGTCAATACAACAGATCATGCTCACCGACCCGCACTGAAAAGGAGACCCCGACCCGTAATGCAACTGAATTGTCCAACCCGAGCCAACAACGTGAATTATTGACCCAAGCCAGCAACACAAATTGTCTGACCCCCAATCGAGCCTGTACTCATTCCCTTTCATTGCGGGCACTTGGGGTTTTTAACACCGCAAATTCATCCACATGGTGAATGTGGCGTATATATATCCCACATCCATCACCCCTGCACCTCCTCTACTCTGCTCGGTAGCCTGTCCACCCAACACCTCTGTTCCACCGTCCACCTTGGCATCCCGGACCTGCCACCTCCACTCCACAGGGCCCTCGCGCGGCCGCCACATGGCACAACACATAGCAGCCCACCATGCCAGTAGCACCACATGGGAAGCCACCCTCTTTCACCACATGGAGGCCACATTAGCCACCATCAGCCACCATCAGCGAATCCCAACTTTCCATGTGGCACATCATAAAAACAAAGGGTATTTTTTAATAATTTTTTTTGCCTTTTTCGCAAAAATTACAGAGGTTAAATTTGATGGCCTTGATTATAGGACATAATAACCTGACCAAAATAACCCTGGACAAAATAACCCAGCCATAATAACCCGAGGAAAAAATAACCCAGGGTCATAATAACCCAATCCAAAATAATCCACAGTCAAAATAACCCATGGACAAAATAACCCCATAAGATTATAGAGAAAGAAAAACAAAATTTATAAATTACAAGTATATTTCTAAAAAATGTTTTATTCAAATTTTCAATTAAAGTGTCAAATTATGAGCAATGCCTCTTATATAATCTAAAATATTATTATTGTCATAACCATCAACTAGTCTTTTTAGTCTTTCTTTGAGGTCACGGTATTTTTTCTTGCTTGGTTGTGTAGTGTGTCCAGCCATATATTTCTCTATTTTATTCTCTTGGTGACCCTATTCTTTTTTCACTGCTTTGATGAATTTCCAGATTGAGCTATGCGATGATTGAAGTAATTCACTTGGTATGATTGTATATTCAATTGGTAAGATAAGATCTCTCGATGTCTGAGGATTTGGTGGTGGTGCTTCAAATCTTATTCTTTTCCTTTGAATCATTTTGGATAATGCATTGGTTGATGGTATTGCTCCTACTACCGGTAATGAAATATTAGAACATGTAGTAGAAATGATATTTCTTGTAGAGTCTTGAGTCAAGCATGCCATGTCTTTCATTTCATTCAACTTCTGTTTGATAGTGATCATCTCAATTTTTGGAGCATGATTATGTCTTATACTGCTAATCACATCTCCAGATTCTGTTTGTGTTGTAGTATAGCACCGACTTGAACATTTATTTATAAAATATTTTGCACAACGTCAGATCATTTTATTGACACCTTCTCAATGAAGAAAAAATGTGTAACCATTTAAAATGAGTAATTTCTTATTTTTTTGACTTGTTAAAAATTGAAGAGGCATTATATATATTAAAAATTATGAATAATTTCTTGATTCCCTAAAAGTATATTTATTTTTGTATACTTTATAGAAACCCCTAGAAAAATTTAATATAGTGTTTAAAAAATTATATTAAAGAATATTTTTTTTTATGAATTTTGATTTCTCTTTTTCTTATCACTCTACACACTCTTAATTCTTCTCCCCTTCTTCCTTCCTTCACTTCTCTAAGCTCTTAATTCTACCACTTTATATATCCTCTTAATGCTTCTTCATAATGCCTTTTGACTTATATCTTTTCATAATAACTCTTATTTAGCTTATTCCCACGAATTTGTCTTTATTTCTCTAATTATTTACTATTTTATAAGTTATTTAAGCATATTAAAGATGTTTTAAGGGTATTTTAGGGGTATATAATGTATATATGGTCTAAAAATGACCTAAATATCCTCTACGGTGCCTCACAATCCCTTTTTTAGCATACTAACTTGATCTAAAATGACCATGGGTTATTTTGACCATGGGTTATTGTGACCCTGGGTTATTGTATCCTTGGGTTATTATGGTGGGGTTATTGTGTCCAGGGTTATTTTGGTTGGGTTATTATGTCTGGTTACCGATGGCCTTCAAGCTATCATGGTGACCATTTTTTTTTTTGACTTGACGACTGTCTAACTGTTAATTTTAATCTCACGATTGCATCAATGTTTTAGGAGGTAAAATTTGTTGACCTTTTGACCGTCAAAATTGGTCTTTTTTACACTACCATGATGACCATTTGACTATCAAATTTAAGATAGTAAATTGATGACATCAACAGGTTTCAAAATTTTGTATCCCTCACCATATGCAGTTTTGATTTGACAGTCTGACTTTGGGAGGCCATAACTTGGTCATTCAGGCTCCAAATTGAGTACAATTTTTTAAATATTTTGGCTAGAATTTCCTAAACTTTTTAGTGGTGGTGTTATTTTCTAGTTTTGGATCACGTATTTTGTAGAAATTGCAGTTTTTGGTGACTGTACTTGTTGGATCCCTATTTTTGCAACTTAAGAGGCTTCGTTTGGGCTCATTTAGACACATTTTCAGGTGTAATTTTTTTGAAAGTGCATGATTTTTTGTCTACTTTCCAGATCTACTATTAGTTTGGAGAAATTTTGAGTGGACATAGTACTTTTAGAATATGGTCAATTTTGGCTGCTTTTGGCACTTGTAATTGATTAGATCTTTGAGTGATCTTGTGTCTTATCTTCTTGAGTCTACTATAGCTTCATATTTTCTATTGTGAACATCAAAATCAGAAGTCCACTTTGATGCATTTTGACAAGTGGCAATTGTACATGCACTAGCTATAAAGTGCCAAAATCATCATTTTGGGGTGGATTCTTTGATTGAGTGAATTTGGGGGGGGGGGGGGATGTCTTGTGTGTTGGTGTCTCTCTCTTTCTTGTGATCTTTTCATTTTTCATCATGGGTTCTATTGCAAAATTAACTCCACATAATTGTACAGTTTCATAATTGATGAAGATAATCACACCATTGTCTCTCTCAAGGCTAACATATCTATTTTGAAGACTACCTTAACCCATCATGAAATACACTTGAACTGTCAACCTAGGGACGTAGGACTTGAAATGGGTCAGCATGATATATGCACTAAGTTCCTTCAAGAATCTTAACACCTATGCTGCAGGAAAGTAAAATGCATGGAAAGAATCTATACTATTGCTGCAAAATAATAAACACACTTGGGCCAACAACAGATAACTGCAGAAAGCTTGGGAAACAAACCTAAACTAGTTAACAACTCAAAACATCCACCATGATCATTTTCCGCAAGTGCTGCAGGAACTTTCACAGTAACAATGCTACAGGAACTAATACAGTAAATTTAACTAGAAAATAGGGAATTGCAAGAAATGAATCTATTCTACCTAACCTACTTCCACCTTCCAAGTGGGCCCCCTTGGTTGGATTCAAATAACTATGAATGCAACAAGTATTCCAAAATCACTCTTTCATTGAAATCATTCCTTCATTATATAAAATGAACAATACATGAAGAACATGAAGAGTAACTTCTGAATCTTAAACCAGCATTGTCTATTTTCTCATTAGCTTCCTAAGATGATCCAAATCCATTATATAGGGGATTGGATATTTATTAAAAACAACACATAAAATTCTTAAACAAACATTGCCACGAAAGAAGGTGGAAGATTAACCATGACTTAGTACATTTATTACTGAGCAACAGAATAACAAATTGTAGGAAATATAGCAAATTGTGTCTCCTAGATTTCCTAGATCAGTAACTCCTCTGCAAGTGCATCTTATCCATAGGAATTGAACTGCGGTTTCCTTGCCACGATCGGTCTTCATCATCTTCTTCCTTAAATGCGGTAGTCACCACCCTTTGCGCCGCTCCTCATTTCCTTGAAAAGTCAGAAACATCCGGACATGCATGCAAGATAACATTCCTACTCTAATCCAGATATTAGAACATAGCTTTAGACATTTATATGAAACACTGCATTATATGTATAATATGAAGCAAAGTATGTCATCACACCACCCATAGGTTTTAGTAAGTTCTAGGTGTCCTCTTGGCATAAGTTCACAGATATTTACACAAATGTTTTGGAAATGTTTTTGACAAAGCACAAAGAGTAAATGAAACTATATCAAAATTAAGGCATTAATATGCCCCATCATCTGCCCCCCACCATCTGAATGCTTGTCCTCAAGCTTTGTACTTCTTTGCTATTGCCCTGAAATCACCAACTGTGGTCCTTCCTTTCTTCCCGCTCCTGAAGGTATAGTAGAATCCTGTACTACACTCCCAGTGATCTCCTCTATGCTCTTCCATCAATGGATCTAAGTGAGTGGTAGCATTATCATAAAGAGGCCAGAGAAGTGTAGGAGGCTGAAAAGATAATGGCATCCACAGTTCCTTCCTGATTTGTTGCCCCAATTGCATGTATTTGGCTACCCTGTGAATAGCTGCCTCAAAATTAATAGGACTATGTGGCTTTGCCTTCTTGAAGGCTTCTGGAAATCTATTCCATCTATTCTTAAGCCCTACAAAAGATCTTTGATGTGTAAAATTGGGAAGTGTCTAATATTCTCTATAAACCTTTTCCCTCTCTGAAAACACCTTCTCCCTGATATCTGGTTTTGGTTTCCCATAGGTTAGTCTAAACCAATCTCTCAAAAGGTCATCAGGCTTGAGTGATTCAGACCGTAGTGGTAATGGCTCAGTTTTCTCAAGATCTCTATAGGTGTTTAATTGCTTGTCATAGTTGGTTTCATTGTGTATCCAAGACATTAATACTCTGAGGTGGACATCCCCTATGTACAAGAGAGGGTTCCATTCTGTCTCATGTGGAATTATGTAGTTATGTACATAAAGTTCACACAATAAATTCTTCTGCCATGAAGGCAGAGTTTGATAAACATTATAGAAATCTTGAGCACTCTTAAATTCACAATCAACATCCCTTATTGTCATCATTAAATGAAACAATAGAAACTAATCCTTTAAACAAATGGAATATACCCTTGGTGGTGGCCTATAGGTCATCACCTAGTCTGCTAGCTTTAAAGCTTTGTTCATCTTTTGTTTTTGTTTTTCAAGTTGCTCTTTTAGTGACTCAATTTCTTCATCTCTGTCAAATCTTACCTTTTGCATTTGGTCTCTCTCTTGCCTCCACAAGGCCTTTTGAAAAATAAAATGATTGTAAAGACCAAACAAGACAGATTGGATTTTAGGTGAAGGGAATTCTTGAACCATAGATTTCTTTCTTTGTTCTTTAGCAACTTGCTGGAAGTACTGAGTATACCAGGAGGATTTATAAGGGATGATGGAAACATTGGAATATATAGGGACTGGTGGCGAAGTAGGTTGATCATTTTTAGGGGCCTTTTTTGAGACAACAGTAGGGTCTGACTCACACACTTCTTGATTTTCCTGTGGCATTTCATTAACAGGCTCGTTTTCATTTGTTTCCTCATGCTGGGGTTCCATCCGCACAGGGGAGTCATTTGGAACATTCTCAACCACTGGTTCTGTATGGGATTTTGGAATTGAAGCACTTGGGTTCTCAGTGGAAACTGGGGATACTTGGCCTCGCATACAAGGGCTTCGATGCACATGAACCTCTTTGACTTCTACTGTTTTGCAGGCCCATTTTGGCTTAGGTGTTATTAGGGTAGATGCTGCAGGAGTGGATGCTACAGGAGCAAACCTTTTTCTCTTTGTTACTTTAACAGAAGGGTTTTGGGCTTCTTTTTCAAGATTAGGGCTCACTTTACCAACCTTCTACTTGCCTTTGTCTTTTGAAGAACTAGGCATATCACCCTCTGTAATAGGCTCAAAAGGTTTATCAGGAGGGGGTAATGCTGGTTCTTTTTCTATTTCAGCTACATTTTGACTAGGCTTTGCAATTTCTTCCTCATTCCCTAAATTCTGTGGAACGGGGTTGGCTTGAGGTTGCAAGGTTTTTAATTCAACAAATTCTGCCCATGATATAGGGGAAGAATCCCTAAGAGACCTCTCAACTAAAAGTCTGACTAGGGCATGATGGGAAATGGAATTTGCATTTCCTTTCTGAGTCTCTTCAGCGCTAATACACAACATATTATAAAGGAAATTGGGGACATTAACTGGAATATTATGCCTCACACAACTAAGTAGCTTGAAATGGTGAGCGTGTAAGTTTGAAAATCTACCTTCGCAGGTTAAATACCTGATGATATGAGTTGCCAGTTCTAGATATGGAGCTGGGAGAGAGAGTCTTTTACACCCTTGCTTTGAAATTTCTAGTGGAGGGTCAATCGACCGAGAGAACTGCGCCCGCGATGACCTGACATCATGTTCATTCGGATAATGCTCCCCAATTGCTGGCAATCTTGTGACCTCTGCTATCCGCTCCTCAGTAGCAATTACTGTTAACCCCTATATTGTGGCTTCTCCTTCATTAAATGTTCTCATAAACTCCATGGCTACCTCTTCATTGAGCTCAGTTAACTGTAGAAAATAACCAAGCCATCCACAGGCATTGAACCGATGGACTGCTTCCATGTCCGTGAGAAGAATACTGTGAACAACCGGCTCATGTCTCACTTACTGTCCTCCCATCTTGAAAAATGCCTAGCCTCAAATTTCACCACCCTGATAATTTTACCCCTATTCACTTCTGCAAATACCTTCTTCTCAGAATTTCAAATTGTCTTTTCTTAGAAATGTCGATACCACATTTTCAAGAAGACTCCGTTATGTTTGGCATGTAAACTAATGATACAATTAATGATGAAGGACATCATGGTTTAACTAGAAGTGTTCTCATAATAAATTCTAGTCCTTTTCGGTCATGTCAAACACAAAAAATCTTTCCCAAAATCGCAATGACAAGGTACGACAGATACAAAAAGATTTTTAAAATTAAAATCAGACCGCTGCCAAAGTACAACCAATAACATGGACATGACTAGGGTGATGTGGAGATGACATTTGGAAATTACTACACTTTCTCGCCCCCCACTAAATTTTGACAAGTGTCCACACTTAAAAATTTGGTAAAGGAATGGGAAACTGGCTTAAGGCTTTAGACTATACATTTAATGCAATATTATATATAAATATTGAAACCTATGCAATAAAAATGAATAAAGAGTAAAAATGTTGTACCTAAAAATTTTTGAGCGTTCTTCCGCATGCAAATTGATGAGGTGGTGAAGTCTAGTGACAACAGAAAAAGGTGTTGACGACATGTTTTATTGAAAGTAGTAAAAATAGAATTCATGGGTGACGTGGAGTGTGAGTGGATGATAGATAAAGAAATGAGATGAGTTGTTATGAAGAAAAAGGAAAATGAATGAAAGAATTGTCCTCAAATTAATTGAGGTTTTATTATGAGTAATCGCTGAAGGCTTGTCATGGTATGGCTGCAAGAAGAAGGTTCGCACCCTCTGCTGTAGGAATTGTGTCTGTAGGAGCTAGTAAACTATTTTGTTGGAACTGCTACAGGAACTCAGCTTTGGTTTGTGGTTTATGATAGAGACACAATCGATGGTGATTTACAAGCAACTTGAACTGGACAGGACCAATGGTGGTTAGTTGGACTGCTCCATTGTCGAATACATATTGGATTTCATAAGGCCCTAGCCATCGAGTCTGTAGTTTTCCTGGATTTTCTTTGAAATGAGAATCATATAAGAGAGCCCAATCTCGTACTTGGAATTGTTTGTTCTTGATATGTGCATCATGTAGAAACTGATGAAATATCAGATTCAACTCCAAGATCCAGCTGCATGCAATAAACCTGTCACAAAGAATGAAGCAAAAATATGGAAAAAGCAAAACCCTCTTGTGCTCAAAATGTTAGAGCTCCAACTGTATTAAGAGAGAATACTCAAAATAATTACAAAAGCGGCTTATAAGAAAGGAAACCCTAAAGCCACACAAAGCTAGGTTGTGAAATAATAATTAATAGAAATATTAATTATTATGCACCTAAAAGAGATAGCTTAAGTGAAAAAGAATAATAGAGGACTTAAGTAATTAAATCGAAATGATTTAATTATAAAGTCAAATATATCTATTACTCTAACACCCCCCCTTAAGCGTAGCTCAAGAGGAAGCTAACCTAGCACAGCTAAGAAAGCAAGAAAAAAATGGGTCCCGGCAACAAGGCCTGATCAGGTACCCAGAACAAGGAAATCTCTATAAACCGGAGTAAAGGAGAAAACCCAGTGGGAAAAACTCCTCTCCAAAAAGAGATGAAAAAGCAAGCAAAGACAAGAAGGAATGACTTCAAGAGACTCTCTCAAAGCCATAAGTACAATGCGTGCTGCCAACCCCCCCGAGAGAGAGGGTCGAGGCTCCAAAGCCCCCCAGAATGAAAGAACCCCTGGAGCAATGAGCAAACCACTGTGACTCCAATGCAGAGGAGTGAAGGTCAGTGGGTGCTGAAGAGGTGACCTCGAAGGATGAGGTGTCACTGGAAGGCCGAGCTGATGCTCAAATGAGAAGACACGAGGATCCTGAAAGGGAATCCCCAATGCAAGTGGTATGACAGGTGTGCTGACACTGTCATGAGAGAGGAGATGAGTGTCCTCTGAAGAATCCTCAACAACTGCACCTGGTGGCTCAATGAATGGAGATGGAGGATCAAGCAGTGCCGAAGAAGAATCTGGCTGAACAGAAAAAAGCTCAACAGGTGGTGGCATGGCAGTCATAACAGTAGTCTCAGGAACCACACAAACGTTCAAACGACCTGACTGTACCACATGATGCTCTCTCAAAGTAGGAGAGTCGTGCTCTGGCAAAGGTGGACCAAAGTGTGAGAAGGAGTAGAGACGGGTGGAATGATCAACTGTCCCTGTAGCAACAATACTTCCTGTCATACTATCGCGGATGAAGACTGAATCTGGAGTGAACTCAACTGTCTTCCCTGACCCACTGTGAGTAATCTGAAAAACTGAGAGAAGGTTTGAAGACAGAGATGGAACATACAACACATCATTGAAGGTGCCATCCTGAATGCATACAGTGCCTTTCCCACAGACAGTCATAACAGTGTTATTCCCAATGATAATATGGGAAATAGGAGAAGCCTCAAAAGAAGAGAAGATCTCCCGAGAAGATGCCATATGGTGAGAAGCACCTGAATCCAGTATCCAAGGGACCTGTGAAGGGGATGCAACAGAAGCCCGTAATGCATGACCCTTTCCAAGATCCTGTCCAGCTGTAGAATAGATAGAGGAAGACTGATAAGCAGACCCCTGTGAGCCAGAAGAGGATGGAGAGGAAAGATTGCTCTGCTGAAGAAGAGCTTGCAAATCCGCTATCTGTTTCTCGTAACCATCAAACTTCTTCTGATAGCAAAGTGACTCATCATGTGTTCCCTTCTGACAATAGGAACATGAAGGGCTCTCAGTCTTCTGTTTCTCCTTCTTAGAAGAAGATGGTGGGCCAATAGAGTGATGAGAAGAGGAATCAGATATCTGCTTCGGTTTCTACTTCTGAGAATCCTGAAGTGTCTTGGCAAGCAATGCCTGTGACTGTGAACCTGCAAGTGAATCCATCTAAGTGATCTTGGACTGCTCACGAGTCAACCTGTCACAGAAAGTCTCAAAAGAGGGCATAACATGTCTGGTACCCAAAGCATCCATGGTGGAGTAGAAAGTGGAAGAAAAGATCTGGTACTGTCCTCGCAACTTTGAGAGTATCAAATAGATACACTCATCATCTGTCTTGATTTTTCCACATCCCTGCAAAACTGTACGCAAAGACTTGAACTTCATCAAGAAGTCCTCTATAGTGGGGAAATCAGAAGGAGTCAAAGAGGTCAACTCTGCATCAAGCTGAAGCTTCCGGAATTTGTTAACTATACCAAACAAGGTTGAAAACTTGCTCCAAATAGCCCTAGGAGTGGTCAAACCTTCCAGGTGAAATAAGAGACTGTCAGAGATGTTCAGTGCAATCAAACCCATGGCTTCATCCATTTTGTTCCTGTGCTGAAGAATTTCAAAGGGACGCTGCATAACAGGTTGGTGTTCATCCAGACATGACCATAAGCCACGTGACATGAGCAGCCTGGTCATGTGTGCTTTCCATGTATGGTAATTGTGCGGTGTCAGCCGGGCCACAGAGGGGTCCGACATTGAGAGAAGAAGAAGACAAGAGTAGAAGGGTCTTTTCTGAAGTAAATTACAGAAATGAGAAACACCCCCCCCCACAAAGTATAAATCAAACTCCCGTACAGTAAATAACTGAAAGCATAAAAAAGGAGGAGAAAACCTGGACTCCAGATGCAGAGGAGGAGGAAAATAGAAGTTTCTACTTTGATGCCAAAAAAAAGAAGTCAAATGGTTGAATCAGCAACCCAAACTAGCATCATTGCGTCCATCTCGGAAAGACCTTTCCGGCGATATATCATATGTCGATTTTCGAGTCCGTATGAACCCTGTAGGAGCAAAAACGCCCAAGTACCCCCAAATGTAAACTCTCTGGAAAAAACCAGGGACGGCAAAAAATTTGACGGCCGTATGACCGTCACAGGGCCGTCGCTGACGCCAGCATGACATCATAACCATACATTGTCGGAAAATTTTGAAAAGTGACCGAAAAAATTTTCCGGTGCCGGCAAATTGAGTGCCGGCAAGTGACGTCACTGGATGACGTCACCTGCTGCGGCGAGTGGCGGCCGGGCGGAGCACGGGCGGCGGCCGGGTGGGCCGGGTGGCGGCGGGTGAGGGAGGCGGCGGCGGCGGCGGCGGCTGGGGCGGCGGCCGGGCCGGGAGGCGGCGGGGCGGGCCGCGGGCGGCGCGGTGGCGCGGGGGCCGGGCTCCGGTGGCGCCTGGGTGGCGCGGCGGCGGAGCCTTGGTGGCGCGCTCGGCAGCGCTCAAAACCTTTGTAAAAATGGCACTTTTTTAATATTTTTTTTTGAAATTCATGCCGTACGGCCCTAATAGGGCAAAAATTTTTCTCAGATGTTTCGGATGCCAAATAGGTCAAATTTTATATGGAAATAGGGGTTTTTGGGCCTTCTGGATGCAACCGTGAGGTTGGTTTTTACCCAAAGTGCTCCAAAAAAAAGTAGCCCCCCAAATCCAATAAAAAACAACTGAAAAAATCCCAGAAAGAAAGGGCTGGATCCACAGCTTCAGTAAACTTTGAACAAGCTGCAGTAGCAAGGCTCTGATACCATGTAGAAACTGATGAAATATCAGATTCAACTCCAAGATCCAGCTGCATGCAATAAACCTGTCACAAAGAATGAAGCAAAAATATGGAAAAAGCAAAACCCTCTTGTGCTCAAAATGTTAGAGCTCCAACTGTATTAAGAGAGAATACTCAAAATAATTACAAAAGCGGCTTATAAGAAAGGAAACCCTAAAGCCACACAAAGCTAGGTTGTGAAATAATAATTAATAGAAATATTAATTATTATGCACCTAAAAGAGATAGCTTAAGTGAAAAAGAATAATAGAGGACTTAAGTAATTAAATCGAAATGATTTAATTATAAAGTCAAATATATCTATTACTCTAACACATCATGCCACTTCTTCCTCTGCTACTGAATTATCTCAGTTCTTTCCAAAGCTATCTTTCTCATTTCATCTAGTGAATTCAAGTGGAGAATTCATTCCTCTTGTGCTGCAGGAAGACTGATGTTTAATTCTAAGGTAGTACGCAGGGTTTTATGTTCGAATTCAATAGGTAACATTGCTGCTTTGCCATACACTAGTTCAAATGGAGTAAATCCAGTTGTTGTCTTCCATGTAGTTCAGTAGGCCCACACAACTTCAGTTAACCTGCTGCTCCAATCCTTCTTATGTAATTGCACTGTCTTGGTCAGAATGGCCTCTATTTCTCTGTTGGTGACCTCTGCTTGCCCATTTGCCTAAGGGTGATAAGGATTGGATTTCATGTGCCTTATGTTGTATTCTTTCATAAGTTCAGTGATCAAGTTTGATGTGAATTGGGCTCCTTGATTTGTGACAAGTTCTCTAGGTACTCCGTAGCGTGTGAATATTTCTTCATATAAGAAACTAGCTACCTTCTCATCTCTTGCATTTTTCATTGCTCTGACTTCCACCCATTTAGTTAAATAATTCGTACATACTAAGATGTAGGATTTTCCATTTGATGGTGGGTCAATTGGACCTATTCCCCACTTGTCAAAGGGTGTTACAACAATCTGTGGGTTGAGTGGCATCTCATCTGACTTGGTTGGCCGGCCCATCCTTTGACATTTGTCACACTTGGCTGTATAATTTGTTGCATCCTTATGTAATGTTGGCCAATAATATCCAGTTGTAAGTACCTTTAATGCTGTTCTTTTTCTTGCAAAATGGCCTCCACATGGTTCATCATGACAAGCATATAGTATGTCATATATCTCATCCTCCCTAACACATCTCCTCATGATCTAATTTGGTCCAGTGTAGAAGAGGTTGTTATCTATCCATGAATAGTGAAAACTTTTCTCTACTAGCTTCCTCCTATCTTTGTAAGAGAAGTGTGGGGGCATTCTATTTGCAGCAAGGTAGTTTTCTATGTCTGCATAGCATGGTGTATGAGTTGCTATGTGGAACAAATGCTCATCTAGAAAGGTATCTTCAATTGGAGTTGGATCTTCATCAGCAATGTACAGTCTGGACAAATAATCAGCAACTACATTGGACTTGCTTGGCTTATCAACAATGGTAATATCAAACTCCTGCAACAACAATAGCCATCTTGCCAATCTACCAGTTACAACAGGTTTGTTCATTAAGTACTTTATAGCTGAGTGGTCAGTATGAACAAAAATAGGATATCCAGTTACATAATGTCTGAATTTGTTCAATGCATAAACTATAGCTAAAAGTTCTTTCTCAGTTACTATATAATTTAGTTCAGGACCATGTAGGCTTTTACTGATATAGTAGATTGCATGTTCAAGGTTAGTAGGTTTTTGTCCTAATACAACACCTACATCATAGTCTGATGCATTAGTATGGATATGAAATGGTATTGACCAATCTGGTCCTTTCAGAATTGGTGTTGTTGTGAGGAGTTTCTTAAGCTGCAGGAAGGCTTCATTACATGTGGGCATCCAAATGAATTCAACTTCTTTAGTCAACAGTGTATACAAAGGACTAGCTATTTTACTAAAATCTTTTATGAAGCACCTATAATAGCCAACATGACCTAAAAAAGATCTCACATCCTTTGGTTTTGTAGGTATGGGCAATGTTAGAATTACCTCTATCTTAGCCGGATCCACTTGTATCCCTGCAACTGATATGAAATGACCAAGCACTACTCCTTCCTGCATGAGCATGAAACATTTTTCACTATTGAGTGATAGATTATGTTCTTTGCATCGGACAAGACCCTTCTCAAGATTTATCAAGGCCTCCTCAAAGGTGACTCCAAACGCTGTGAAATCATCCATGTATATTTCCATGCAGTCATGCGATATATCAGCAAAAATGTTGATTACTGCTCTTTGAAAGGTCGCTAGAGCATTACACAGGCCAAATGGCAAGACAGAATATGTAAAAGTACCCCATGGGCATGTAAATGTGGTTTTATCCTAATCTTTTGGAGCTATACTTATCTGATTATAACCACTGTACCCATCTAGAAAAGAAAAGTATTTCTTACTAGCCAGAGTGTCCAACACTTGATCAATAAATGGTAAAGGAAAGTGATCCTTCTTGGTTGCCTTGTTTAGTTCTCTGTAATCCACACAAATCCACCATTTTCCTCCCTTTTTAGGTACTATAACCAGAGGTGAGACCCATCTACTATTAGATATAGGGTATATAAAACCAGCATCAAGCAATTTCTGCAGTTCAGTCTTAACTATTTCTCTAAGTGCTGGATTAATCCTCCTCTGGGGTTGACGGAGTGGCAGGCATCCTTCATTGATATATATTCTATGAGTGCATAATGTAGGACTTAACCCTTTCATATCCCCATAGTCCCATGCAAAAGCCTTTTCATGTTTTTGAAGAAGCTCTGTTAACTGTTTCATCTGTTTGGAAGGTAGTTTGTTATTGACATGGAGATTATGACCTTTTGACAACTGAATAGTAGTTGTGAGATCAACCATAGCAGCTTTAGAGATTGGAATTGTGTCTAGTTCACATGGTAAAAGCTGATGGATAATGTCTGGCTCCTTAGGCAGAAAACAATTTTCATTACATTCCTCATATGTAGTTAGTTCCAACATAGAACTATCAGATACATCCTTTTCTACCACACAAGTATTATTAAGAATACTCTGAATTACTGAGTCTTCCTCTTGCAGCTTTAGAAAAGACTGTCTATGTAACATCATAAGCTGTGCTATAGAGTTTAACTCTTCCTCTCCATCCCCTAAATCTAGCCATACAGGAGTGCTTAAATCTGGTTGGGGTTGTGTTGGAGGATACATGAAAAATTTCTTGGTTGCCTGTCCATTTGATATTGTCATACTCCCTGACCTACAACTTATATTTGCATCAGTTGTAGCTAACCATGGTCATCCTAAAATTACAGGGTAACTAGCTAGGTTGACTTTTGGGGACATAATCATGAAATCTACAGGGTACTCTAAAGAGTCTAGGGTTACTACTATGTCTTCTATCATCCCATTAGGAGTGACAGTAGAACTATCTGCAAGTTGCAGAATTGTTGGGGTAGCCCTTAATCCTTCTATATTCAGATTTTTCATAGTATCCTTGGTCATAATATTTATAGCAGCACCAAGATCAATCAAGGCATTTTTAACAGACTGACCATTTATAATCACATTCACAACTAGACTTCCTAGCTCAGAATATTTAGGAATAACCAATTTTCCTAACATGATATCAACCAATTGTCCTATAACATGAACTATGGTTGGGTCCTTTTTCTTCCTTCCAGGATTTTTCATACAAGCTTCTCTGATGGCTTTGCCATAGATAGGAACATCTTTAATAGCTTGGAACAAAGGAATTTGGACATGCATGTTCTTTAGCTGGTCAATGATGTCAAAAGATTACTCCTCTGTTTGTGTAGGTTTGCTTTGTATAAGCTTTTGTGGAAAAGGAGGTGCAACTGCTGTTGGGGTTTGAGCTGAGCTAGTTACATTGGTTGGGTCAACCATTTGTGGTAGAGAAGTTTCTAGTACTGATGCTGCAGGAGTATCTGGTATTTTAGTTATAAGAGGTGGTTCAGGCACTGTTAAGGTTGTACCAGATCTCAAATGTATATCTACAACATCTAGAGCATAAGCATTATATTGCTGAGCATCAACAGAATACATGGGTTGTTGTGGCTGTTGGTTATTCGGATTTGGTTGAGGTTGTGTAGGCAACTAAGTTTTCTTTTGAGGTCCAGAATTTGCAGGTGGTGGCATTAATGCAGGCATATTTGCTGGAGGTGGTAAAGGTGGGTATCCAGCATTGTTAGGCCATTGCTGAGGTCCTCTCCATTGGTTTGTAGACTGCCAATTCCCTTGGGGTGGTTGCCATTGGTTGGGGAATTGTGGCCATTGAGGCTGTTGTGGAGGATACCATTGACTTTGTGTATTATTTTGCCAAGCATTATTCTAATTAGGTTGACTATATTGTGGAGGACCTTGGACACTACGGTTTTTCCATTTACTACCATATGGATTTGAATTTTGTAAAGGGTCTTGAGGCATACCTTGACGTGGGGCCCATGGTCGGCATTGAGCAACAAAGAATACTTGCTCATCTTCTCCTTCTATTTTTAGGTACTCAGTTGGAAGATGCTGGTTTTCCACATTAGCGACCAATTTGCATTGGCAGTCTTTCTTCTATTTCCTACAGTGTGGACAATACTCAGCTAACTGCATGTCAGCCTCTGCATGTTTCTTCTTAGCAGCCATTATATCCAAATGTGTGGCGACATCATTGATGATGTCCTATTTGAAATCAGACAACAAATTTGAAATCTCCATTTTTGAAATACCAGCAGAGCCACTTCCTTTGGCTATTGATGAGCGAAATCCCCTTCCTTTCTTTACTGTTGACCTAGAGTAGTTCTGGAAAATCTTTTGAAGGTCATCCCATGAAGACTAGGTTATATCTCCTCCTGCCATCAGATCCAATGCTTCAAGGTAGTTCTCATTTACTCCTCTGAGAAAAATCAATTTCTGGGACTCCTCTTGCAAGGCATGTTGTGGGTTCTTCTGCAAGTTGAACAGGAAGCGAGAGATATAATCTTCTAATGTTTCATCTTCCCGTTGTGACATTCTAAAAATGTCATCACCTTTTGAATCACTTCCCTTGCAATATTCCTTATATTTCCTTAGGAACAAGCCTCTCATATCATCCCAAGTTCCTACTGCATTTGCCCCCAAGCCCATAAACCATTTTAAAGCTGACTCTTTTAGTGTGGCTGGGAACAACTTTAGCTTGTGACTATCATGATTATAGTCAAAACTTCGGCACAAGATATCAAATTCAAACAAAAAGGTATCAGGGTCCTCTATTACAAGACCATAAAACTTTGGTAATGCTGATGCAGGTATATTTTTGAGATTGGGATTATTGACAAGACTCGGTATTGGAAATGGAAATGTGGGAGCTGCCATAGTTGGAGATATAGGATATTGAAATTGTGGCCTGAAGTTGGTAACTGTTGGTGGATTCTGGACAACAGGTGGTACTGGAATGGGGTTAGTATGGAAGCTGGCCAATATTTCTTTAAATGGATAGAGGTCAAATGTCTTCTGGGTGTCTTCTTTTGCTCGAGATGATGATGCATTAAACTCTAGGCTTGCGTCAAGAAATGGCAGTTTAAGTTCTTCAAATTCCTCTTTTGGTTTTACAGGCTCCATAGGAAGGAATCTACCATGGACATCTCTCCTTCTTCGATGCATGCAAGAAATTGGTGACTTGTTAATCAAGCCCACAACTTTGTGATTCTTTGCTAACAACTTAAACTCAAAATAAAGGACTCATGAAGGTTCCTAGTTTGACACCATCCTCGGCAGCAGTGCCAAAAATGTACGGTTTCATAATTGATGAAGATAATCACACCATTGTCTCTCTCAAGGCTAACATATCTATTCTGAAGACTACCTTAAACCATCATGAAATACACTTGAATTGTCAACCTAGGGACGTAGGACTTGAAATGGGTCAGCACGATATATGCACTAAGTTCCTTCAAGAATCTTAACACCTATGCTGCAGGAAAGTAAAATGCATGGAAATAATCTATACTATTGCTAAAAAACAATAAACACACTTGGGCCAACAACAAATAAGTGCAGAAAGCTTGGGAAACAAACCTAAACTAGTTAACAACTCAAAACATCCACCATGATCATTTTCCGCAAGTGCTGTAGGAACTTTCACAGTAACAATGCTGTAGGAACTAATACAGTAAATTTAACTAGAAAATAGGGAATTGCAAGAAATGAATCTATTCTACCTAACCTACTTCCACCTTCCAAGTGGGCCCCCTTGGTTGGCTTCAAATAACTATGAATGCAACAAGTATTCCAAAATCACTCTTTCATTGAAATCATTCTTTCATTATATAAAATGAACAATACATGAAGAACAGGAAGAGTAACTTCTGAATCTTAAACCAGCATTGTCTATTTTCTCATTAGCTTCCTAAGACGATCCAAATCCATTATATAAGGGATTGGATATTTATTACAAACAAAACATAAAAGTCTTAAACAAACATCACCAGGAAAGAAGGCGGAAGATTAACCATGAATTAGTACATTTATTACTGAGCAACATAATAACAAGTTGTAGGAAATATAGCAAATTGTGTCTCCTAGATTTCCTAGATCAGTAACTCCTCTGCAGGCACGACTTATCCATAGGAACTGAACTGTGCTTTCCTTGCCACGATCGGTCTTCATCATCTTCTTCCTTAAATGCGGTAGTCACCACCCTTTGCGTCGCTCCTCATTTCCCTAAAAATTCAGAAACATCCCGACATGCGTGCAAGATAACATTCCTACTCTAATCCAGATATTAGAACATAGCTTTAGACATTTATATGAAACACTGCATTATATGTATAATATGAAGCAAAGTATGTCATCACACCACCCATAGGTTTTAGTAAGTTCTAGGTGTCCTCTTGGCATAAGTTCACAGATATTTACACAAATGTTTTGGAAATGTTTTTGACAAAGCACAAAGAGTAAATGAAACTATATCAAAATTAAGGCATTAATATGCCCCATCAATAATTATGCTACATGGAAAGATAATGTATGGATCAAGTTAATGGTTAAAGGTTTAAATCCTTATGTGGATGGTACAATTAAGAAACTTGCTGATGATGATACTATTGTAGTAGGTAATTGGTCATGCAAATTTTTTAAAGCTTTAGGAGTCTTGAGAGAGAATGTTTCTGAAGCTGTCATGTATCATGCATCAAAACCATAAATAATGCTAGAGATGCTTGGGATAAACTTGCAGATTTGTTTGGTAAAGTGGATGAAGAAATGGGATTCACAATTGAGACTGGTCTCCTCAAATTAGAGCTTAGGCACTTTGACACAATCCAAGATTATCTCAACAAAGTCAATGATTATAGAGCACAACTTGATGATTGTGGTAATTCCATGAAGGATGCGAAGTTGGTTAGTCACTTGTTGAAACATCTTCCTCCTGAATATGCAACTTTTTTTTTCAAGTTATAATACTCACAAGTTGACCATGGGTAGTGCCTTCACTAAGCCTTCATTTGAGTCATTTTCAGAAATGTTAGTCTTAGAACAAGAAAAATTGATGAGTATGGGGATTCTCAAGTCTTCAAATTCTAAGGCACTGGTGGCTAATCATGAGAGTCAAGGCAATCAAAGTCCAAAGAAGAAGAAGAATTGGAAGTCCAAGTCTCAACAAGAAGGTGAAAAATCAACTTCCACACAACATGACACTTCTACATCACCTCAAAATGGTGAATTTTCAAAGAAGGAGAAGCGGTTTTGTGCATATTGCAAAAAGGATGGACATGAAGAACACTTTTTTTATAAGAAGAACATTGATGAATTGAAGAATCTTCTTATCAAGAACAACATCAATTTTCCTTCCAGAATGTCTACTTCAACTTCTTCTTCACCAAATTCAGAAAAAGATAAAGGAAAGGATCATGCATTTGTCACTCAAAAAGGACAAGCTTTGTATGCTTCTTCAAGTCTCGATTCAAGTAGATGGATTCTAGATTCAATGGCTTTTCATCATATGGCTTCTTCACAATCCATGTTTTCATCATTTGAGCCTTGCAAAGGTCCACCAATTTTGATGGGCAATCACACTTACATGAATGTGATTGGGAAAGGAAGTATTGATGTTAGGGAGGGACACTTCAATGATGTGTTGTGTGTTCCACACTTGACCAATAACCTTATTTATATCTATAATCACAAATGGTGCTACAAAGAAGGGTGGTGGCACAATAGTGTGTCCCACTTTTTGGCCAACTTTGACACAGATATCAACATTCTGAGAAAAAACTTCACTTTCGAACACCTGTTGCTGCAAAACTGTTAGGAATTTGAAGATGATGTAAAGTAGAGTCTTCTAAAATTTTATTTCTAGTTTCTATATATATATATATATATATATATTTTAAATTAAAATTCATTTAAATTCATTTTTCCTTCTCCTTCAAAAAGTGGTTTGCGTGAAAAATTATGTTTTTAAGGAGTTACTATCACTTGGATCATCATAACTTTTTTTTAAAATATGATAAGGATGTAATTCTTTCGAGATTATATTTGTAACTTCAATAGATAAAGGATGCAATTGGTTTCATTCATTTTGGGTCAATATTTCATAGTTTATTAAGTTCTAAAGTGATAGTAACTGTAATTTAGACATAAGGTCACTTGGATCGCTCTAACTTGATCTTTGTATATCGAAATTCATTTTTTATTTTTTATATAGAAAGGTAACACAAATACTCTTTTCGTACATATTTTTCATAATTTGTTTTTTGTAATTTTCTATTTTTTCTGAAGTCTTGAAGAGACAGGTTGTTGAATGACCAAACAACTTGTGTTTAGTTAAAGTAATATTTAAAAGTGATAATGAACTCAATATGTATTAAAATTATATTCATTAGAAATCTTGTTCCGAATAGGTATCATTTGACATCGTATGTTTGAAAAAACCATCTTGTTTGGTCCTTGTCCCAGGCCTTGAAAGACCATTTTTTTGTAGTTTACTTTTTTTTTCTGATAGAAAAATTTCAATTCAGGGGTCTTTGAGCGAAGAAACCCTTCGCTCGAAGACACTGGCTGAGGGGCTTTGTGCAAGGGGTCTTCGCTCGAAGACCCTCATGTGAAAAGTTTGGGGGAGAAACACCCCGCCGGAATTTTTCCCAGCCTACTTCGAGCGAAGTAGGTCGGCTAGTTATGAATTTGTTTTATAAAAAAATTTAGAATATTATAAAACTAAAACATTTTCTTTCTATTTTCCACATAATTGTAATAAACTAATTCGCTTTTTCTATTATTGATCAATTTTTACAAAGGCATTTTTTGGAGGAGGATTGCTATTTCTATTTTTTTCAAAGGCATAAATTTTTAGAGGAGAAAAATTAGATCAAAGTATTTTTTAAAGAAGAGAATTTTTATTGGCGATCTTGTGGAAGACATTTTTTGGAGAGAAGAAATGGGGAACAAAAAGGGAAGACAAAGTAAATCTGCTAGAAAAAGGTCACCTGGTACTGAACAAAGAAATCATGAAGCTGCATTGACATATTATCATAAAAGTAAACAAGGTGAAGGACAAGCTGAAGTAGGAGGGTCAAGTCAAGTCAAAGAATTGCACATTGAAGAAGGGTCAGGATCACTCCCTACGGAATCTCAAGCAATTGATGTTGGAGAAGGGTCAAGATCATGTGCTCCTATTACTATGGATGAACTTTTAAATTTAGCTCAAACTGTAAAGAGAAATATTAATTATAGAAACTTAGATCATTTACAAGGGTCTTGGATGTACTAATTGGTATTAATAGGTCATATTAGGTCAAGTAAGTGGTCTTATTAGGTCTTAAGGGTCCTAGGATGTATTAATTGGTTTTAATAGGTTATATTAAAGTCCTAAATTAGGTCTTAAGGGGTCCTATTAGGTCGTAAGTGGTCCTATTCCAGGTCTTAAGGATCCTAAGGGTTCTTAAAGAGTTTTATGTCACAATAGGAGTCCTAAAGGAACCTAGGGTGTACTAATAGTACTAAAATGATCTTGGATGTACTAATTGGTATTAATAGGTCCTATTAGGTCAAGTAAGTGGTCTTGTTAGGTCTTAAGGTTCCTAAGATGTACTAATTGGTTTTAATAGGTTATATTAAAGTCCTAAATTAGGTCTTAAGTGGTCACATTCTAGGTCTTAAGGGTCTTAGGATGTACTAATTGATTTTAATAGGTCATATTAGTCCTATTAGGTCTTAAGTCCAGTCTTATTAAGTTTTATGGGGTCCTATTAGGTCTTAAGTGGTCATATTATAGGTCTTAAGGATCCTAAGGGTTCTTAAAGAGTTTTATGTCACAATAGGGGTCCTAAAGGAACCTAGAGTGTACTAATAGTCCTAAAGGGTCCTTGGATGTACTAATTGGTATTGATAGGTCCTATTAGGTCAAGTAAGTGGTCTTATTAGGTCTTAAGGGTCCTAGGATGTACTAATTGGTTTTAATAGGTTATATTAAAGTCCTAAATTAGGTCTTAAGGGGTCCTATTAGGTCTCAAGTGGTCATATTCTAGGTCTTAAGGATGATAAAGGTTCTTAAAAAGTTTTATGTCACAATAGGGGTTCTAATTGAACCTAGAGTGTACTAATAGTCCTAAAGGGTCATTGGATGTACTAATTGGTTAATATAGGTCCTATTAGGTTAAATAAGTGGTCTTATTAGGTCTTAAGGGTCCTAAGATGTACTAATTGGTTTTAATAGGTCATATTAGTCCTATTAGGTCTTAAGTATAGCCTTATTAAGTCTTAAGAGGTCCTATTAGGTCTTAAATGGTCATATTCTAGGTCTTAAGGATCATAAGGGTTCTTAAAGAGTTTTGTCACAATAGGGGTCCTAAAAGAACCTAGGCTGTACTAATAGTCCTAAAGGGTCCTTGGATGTCACAATAGGGGTCCTAAAGGGTCCTAAGGTGTACTAGTTGGATCCTCTAAGTGTCTTAAAGGATACTAGTATGTACTAAGGCTCGGTCCTCCTAGGATAATATTTTAACATCTAACTCTACATGAATAATATTTATACATGTAACTCTAAAACATATGTACATAATTTAGAGAGAGAGAGAGAGAGAGAGAGAGATTCCTAATATTTACTAACTTTAAAAGCAATTTAAAAACAAATATTTTTAATAATTTCTATAAGATCTTAATGTTTTCTAACATTTCTACTACAATTTTTAATGTTTTGTAAATATTTTCTAACATTTTCTAACAAACTACTATGATTTTCTATCATTTTCTAACAAACTAAGTTACAATTTTATAACATTTGCTAACATTCTACTATGTTTTTCTAATAATTTCTAATGTATAGTAGAAGTTACAAATTTTCTAATATTTTCTAATGCATAATAAGTTACAATTTTCTAATATTTTCTAATGTATACTAATTTATAGTTTTCTAATATTTTCTAATATATACCAAGTTATGATTTTCTAACATTTGCTAACATATTCTAACATTTATACTATGATTTTTTTAATATTTTCTAACATTTTCTAATAGTTCTACTATGATTTTGTTGGCATAAAGAAATGGTAATCGGTAAGCTTGCTACCGGTACAAGTATTGTCATTGATTGGCAAAAGAGGATAGAGATTTGTTATCTCTCTAAAAACTTAAAGATCTAAGGAGATCTATATGAAAAGAGGCTGGTTTGGCAACCGGTAGCAACATACTATTGGAAAAATGGTCAGCGCTCCCCTCGGGATTTGTGACATGGGTTAACTGCCTCCTATGTCTTCTATAAGTCTAGTGGTTGTATCAGGCATTAACAGGTTGATCTTTTGGTACAACGACAACCACTACTTGTAACAAGTGGTATCAGAGCTTAGTCATAGGTTTGAATCCCCTCGGGTAACGCTGAGGGGGAGATTGTTGATAAAATGGTTAGCGCTCCCCTTGAGATTCGTGACATGGCTTAACTACTTCCTATGTCTTCTATAAGTCTAGTGGTTGTATCAGGCATTAACAGGTCAATCTTTTGGTACAATGACAACCACTACTTGTAACACATATAAGAAAGACTGTAATCAAATACACTCAATCACTACAAAAATCATCAGCAACCGGGTAATGTATACAGTCAAGGAAAGGAGGATTCAACTATCAACCAAGGATCGAGATACAACCGGTGTAGACATGCATAGAGAAAGTAAAAGTACAAACCGGTGTCAATAACACAACCGAGGAATGTGCAATCAGTAAAGCAAAGGAAGGGATAGTGATAGGTCAAAGACTCTTACCTTTTCACAACATGAGGATCTCAACCGATCTAGTAATGACTTTGGTATGAATCGAGGAAGTCATAGTCAACTATGTATTTCAACCAACTCTTTGACCAAGATTTCTTGCACTAAATTTAGAAGACTTTGAGTTAACATGGTGAATGGTTTGAGGTGCGTCTAGAGGTTTTAAAGCCGGAATATGTGGCTTTAAAACAAAGCGTTATCTCTTGTGAAGGAAAGATGCTTGGCACACATCTATTATTTTCTTCATAAAGCAGATAAAGCAAGAGCATGCATCAGATGTTTCCTCTGTGAACTGATACTTCACTAAGTGATGTATCCAAAAGAGATCTAAAGTCAGGTCATGCATGAGAGGTGCAATTAGGGAAAGAACTCTATATATTCTCATGCCTGTTGAGAATATGAGTTGCCTTCATTTTGCCGAAGAAAAGAGTGAATCTAAAAGCTTAAAAGAAGCTAGGGAAAATTGAGAAGAGAAGAAGAGAGAAAGAAGAGTGTGCAGAGAAGCACAATAGTAGAGGAGAACATATTAGCAGTGACCGATGATGCTTCTTAGTTGAGCACAAACATAGATCTTATCAGGCCATGTAAAGCCATTTGTAAAAGGTCAATCTTTCTATTGTTTTATAGTGCAATTACAATAGTTAAATCCTAGTATTTGGGTGGAATCTAATAGGTCCCTTGTATCAAATCCCTTAACCGGGTGACATCTTTCAAAGGTGTTCTAAGTCCTCTGACCGGGCAGGCACTAGCCAGCCTTATTGTAATAAATCCCTTAACCGAGTCGCATCTAGCAGTGCATTGTAATCTTTTAATTGAGAAGGCTCCTAACAGGGCATACTCCAAAAGAGTACAAAATTTGTGAGGTCTCCTCACACCGTAGTTTTCACTCCACGTGATAAATTTGGTGTCTCTGTGTGATTATTTTCTTGCTGTTATTATATGCTTGAATTTGTTTGGCTTACAGTTATAAGTATACTTCACCAGGTTTAAAGAGAAAATTTTTAGAGGTGCTGATTCACCCCTCCCCTCTCAGCACCAGTCGGGACTGTCAATTGGTATTAGAGCCAAATCTTATTTTCTTTACTGCTTAACTGCATAAAGAAAAATTCAAGATGATGAGAAAGGAAGGACCAAAGTTTTCAAAGAAAAACTTTACTTTGTGGTGTAGCAGAATGAAGCTGTATATGAAAACCATTGGAGATTAATATTGGAATCATGTAACCACTGATTACACTAAACCTTGTGGCATCCTAACACTTGATGAATAGAAGATCAAGTCTGAGCACACGACCCCTATGGATATGATAGCCAACACACTACCTGATTATGTCTATGCTGAGATAGAACATCTAGATTCTACTTTCAAAATGTGGTCCAAGCTACAAGTGGTATATGGCGGAGACCCAAATGTTCAAAGAGCCAAGGTTGAAATCCTTAGAGGAAAGTATGATGACATGAGGATGAATGAAGGAGAATACATTGAACAATACATCAACCATATCAAAAAGGTGACCAAATCCATCAAAAGTGCTGGAGGAAAGCTCAGTAAAGAGGAGGTGGTTAGCAAAATACTGAGAACTCTCAAACCTCAATATGCTATTAAGATCTCTGCTATTCAAGAGCTCAGATCGCTGACCAAAGATCAAGTCACCCTAGAGTCCCTAATCAGTAAGTTGGATGCTTTTGAATTAAGTAATTTTGATAATAACTTACCCATTCAGGAAGCAACATTTAAGTCCTCTGTCAATATCTCTTCCACCAAAAAGGGAAGAGAAACCGGTAACTGTTCTACCAGTAAGATTGATAATTTTGTTGAGAATCTTCTCTCAGAAGAGATGGAGCAAGATGAGTTCGAAGCACTCATTACTAGGAGATTCCCCAAAGGAAAAGGGGATTACAAAGGAAAGCTTCCTCTGAAATGCTTCTCTTGCAGCAAGATAGGACATACTGCTGCAAGATGTCTAGACAATGATAATAAAGATAAGAGAGACTGGTTCAAGAGCAAAGCAAAGAAGGAGTTCTATCTTGTAGAGGAAGGAGTCACAAATAATGAATTAGAAGACTCTGAGGATCTAGGAATTGCATTTTTTGTAATAAAAGAGGAGAGCCCAGTGGTAAGTGAAATGGCACTTATATAAAGATCTCATCAGCATGATGATTGGATCATTGACAAAGGCTGCACTCACCAAATGACCGGTGACAAGAACAAGTTTATCAACTTGGAGCTCAATGACAGCAGATCAGTAACCTTTGGAAATAATGCTCCTTGTGCCATTAAAGGAAAAGGTTCTATTGTACTCTGAAACAGTGTTGTCTATGAAGATGTGTACTGGGTTGAAGGACTCAAGTACAATTTAATGAGTGTTGTACAACTAAATAACAAAGGATTCTTGTTGGAATTCAGATAAGGTTCTTGTATAGTCAAAAATCAATCTAGAACCCATGTTGTAACTGATAGATAGAGAAAAGGTAATCTATTCTACCTAGACTCAATGGAAGGAGCTTGTCTCATAGCTTCAGTCAAAGGAGAATCAAGAAAATTTTGTCTTATTTCCAAAGAAGACAATAACTGGTTATGGCACAAGAGACTCTGCCACATAAAATTTGATAGTATTGTCAAGGTGAGTAAAAAGAAATTAGTTAGAGGACTCCTTGAGATTACAAAACCCATCACTAGTGTTTGTAAAGATTGTCAGTTAGGAAAAATGACAGGAACAAGTTTCAACAATAAATCATTCTCTGTTGAAAATGTTCTAGATCTTGTGCACACAGATTTGTGTGGACCAATGAAGACAAAGAACTATTATGGAGACCAGTACTTCATGCTCTTTGTAGATGAATTATCAAGAATGATGTGGACACTCTTTCTTAGAGAGAAATCAGAGGCCTTCCACATGTTCAAAATCTACAAGGCTAGAGTGGAAAAGGAAACTAATAAAAGCTTGAAGTGTCTGAGGTCAGACAGAGGAGGTGAATACACCTCTCAAGAGTTCACTCACTATTGTGAGGAACATGAAATAAAGAGACAACTATCTACACCAAGGACCCCTCAACAAAATGGAGTAGTAGAAAGAAGAAACATGACTCTGATCAATTGTGCTAGAACCCTACTGATTCAGAAGGATCTTCCTCATCACTTTTGGCGAGAAGCAATAGAACAATTTATAGTAAAAAAGGGAACCGATAAGACTCCTTATGAATTATGGTTCAAACATACTCCTAGTGTAGGTTACTTCAAAATATTTGGTAGTAAATGTTGCATCAAAAGAGATATGTACTGTGGGAAGTTTGAACCCAAGAGTGATGAAAGAAATTTTTTGGGTTACTCTACTAAAAGTAAGGCCTACCGGTGTCTGAACAAGAGAATAATAAAAATAATTGAAAGCATCAATATAAAAGTTAATGAATTTTCAGAACTAATTAAGAAGACCGGTCATAATGATCATGACAGTCTTGAAGGTCAAATTGAAGGAAATGCCTTTGAGTTTAATGAAGCTAAACCTGTAGATGAAAGAGAACACCATATGAATAGACATCTAGTGCAAGAGACTGTATCTGAAGCACATGATGGTGAACAAGAAGATTTTTAGAACCATGATGAAGAAATTGCTCAACTAGAAGAGCCTAACCGGGAACAGCGACCAGTTCCCCCAAGGTATTGTTGGCAAGTTGTCTATATTGAGATATATGACTAGATATAGTGTTGTCATTATGGAAAAAAAGTCATATAGTAGTTTGGAGTCAACGCACTAAGTGTAAAGATCATAATTTAGTTAAGTGTTGAAGACTGGACAGTGTACAGAGTTCCTGCAACTTAGAGCATCAGCGCACGTGTGTACGGATGAATTATGGTATGCACCCTAGAAGTTAAGGTTGTTAGACTATACTTATGCTTAGTCTAAGAGCGCATAAGTAGATATGCAAAGATGTGAAAGTTACAGTCAGTTGAAGTTGCACAGCTAGTGTGTGCCAGCAGAGAACAGAGCATGGAGCCGACAGTGACTATTTTGGTTTGCGATTATAAATTAATGTTGTAGAGGCTATGCACCCATTGTATTTAGGTTGCTGACATATGTACATGTATAATTATAAACACGCTTAAGACAATTATTTTGGAAGCGTTATTTGTAATTAGTTATAGGGCCGACCTATTTATGTATTTTGTATAAGAACATAAATATAAGGTGCACCCATTGTATTCGGTATGAAAGTGAAAGGAGAGTTGTGTTAAGCAGAGAAGAGGTATGCAAAGTTAGCATAAGATGTATTAGAGCTTTTCTAGAGGTCAAAGCATCAACACACTAAAGGAATTGATCTGACAAGCAGTGTCACAGTGAACAGTTCACTTGGAGATATAGTGTGTATCTGATTCAGAAGGTTGTAGCCTTCATCATTTAAGCAGTGAGCTCTAGGACAGTGAGTCCACTCCCCTAACAGGGATCATTGTAAAAGAATCCTAACAGGGTCTGACCCTTAACAAGGTCTACTATACTTAAAGCATTGTAAAGCTACTCCTAACAAGGTAAAGGATCTTCTAACAAAGATCACAAAACATTAGTGCAGATTATTAGTGGGTATCAAGTCCCACCAGAGTTTTTACCTATTTGGGTTTCCCCGTAACCATATTGGTGTCATGTGTTGATTTCATGTTTCATGTTTATGTGAATATTTAATTCAGTTCTTAAGCATTTATGTTCTGCATAAAGATTAAAGTAAAAAGTTAAACTACAGTGAACACTGATTCACCCCCCCTCTCAGTGTTCCCATTCCTAATAGGTATGTCACATATCACTCCACTGACAATATTATTGGTGACAAACATGCTAATGTCTTGACCAGGAAAAAGGCCAAAGAGAATATCTATTTATTTTCCTATATAGAGCCCAAATCCACAAGGGAAGCTCTAGAAGATGAAAATCGGGTCAAGGCCATGGAGGAATAGATTGAGAAAATTGAAAAGAATGATACATGGGAGCTTGTGCCAAGACCACAGGACAAGAATGTCATAGGGACCAAGTGGGTCTACAGGAACAAGCCGAATGAGGAAGGGAAAGTAATAAGAAATAAGGCAAGACTGGTATGCAAAGGGTATGCCTAGGAAGTTGGACTAGACTATGGAGAAACTTTTGCACCGGTGGCCATATTGGAAGGAGTGAGAATTCTTCTCGCCTATGCTGCTCACAAAATATTCAAAGTAAATTAGATGGATGTCAAGTCTGCATTCCTGAATGAAATACTAGAAGAGGAAGTCTACATTGAACAACCAGAAGGCTTCACATCTACACAAGATGATGGTATGTTCTGTAAACTGAAAAAGGATCTTTATGGGCTTAAGCAAGCTCCAAGAGCTTGGTATGAGAGGTTGCATTCATATCTTCTGACCATAGGATTCACAAGAACTGGGGACAACAACAACATGTATCTCAAGATCAGAAAAGATGGAAACCTAATTGCTGAGATCTTTGTAGATGACATCATCTTTGGAGGAGATGATATGATGAGAAAATCCTGTGTTGAAGAGATGAAGAAAGAATTTGAGATGTCTATGATAGGCACCATTAAATTCTTCATTGGACTATAGGTCCATCAGCTAAAAAAAGGCATTTTTATCTCTTAGTCCAAGTATATAAAAGAAATTCTTAAGACTTTTGGACTTGAAGAATCTAAACCGATTGGAACTCCAATGATAACTAACCTCAAGCTATCAAAGGAGGATGATGCAAAAGAAGTAAATGAAACAATGTATCAGTCCATAATTGGAAAATTACAGTATGCTTTTCATAGTAGACCAGACATTGCACATGTGGTTGGCATAGTGGCAAGATTATCTACAAATCCCAAAGAGACACATTTGATAGCAGTGAAGAGAATTTTCAGATATCTAAAGGGTACTGAGGAATATGGTTTGTGGTTTCCACACAAGGGAGGATTCCAAGTAAAAGTTTACACTAATGCAGACTAGGTTGACAAAATTGATGCCAGAAAGAGCACAAGTGGAGGTGCATTCTTTCTCGGTGGGAGAATTATCTCTTGGATAAGTAAGAAATAGAACTGTATTTCACAATCTACTGCTGAAGCTGAATATGTTGCTGCTAAAATCAATTGCACATAGGTAGTCTAGATCAAACAAATTCTGGAAGGAATTAAAGAATAGATACCTAAACTGATAGCTATCTATTATGATAGCATCAATGCAATAAACATATCCAAGAACCCTGTCATGCACTCCAAGAAAAAGCATATTGCCATCAAGTATCATTACTTGAGAGAATTGGTACAAGACAAGGAGGTGAGATAGGAGTATGTTCCCACAAAGGAACAAATTGCTAATATCTTCACAAATCCATTTCAAAAGAGTACTTTTGAGTATCTCAAAGGTAAACTAGGGGTGATACCCCTTCATGATCTTCATTAAACCTAAAAAAAAGATCATCAGTTCATTATGATTCAATAGAGGGTTACACCTCATCTTTTCTAGACTGATGAAACTTGCGCTACCGCTTGTAGGGGGAGCAGATTAGATAAAGGTAGTCTTTTAGACTAGATTTTGGCATTTTTGTCATAAAGGGGGAGATTTTAGCAATAACCAGTAGATAAACCGATAGTGGCACCGGTAGATAAATTGATAGTGGCAGTAGCAGTGATACAGAGATGCAAGCACATAAAACTAGTGATATGATAATGATATGATTTCCCATCAAGGTTTTACCATCAATTCCAAAAGGGGAGATTGTTGGCATAAAGAAATGGTAACCAGTAAGCCTGCTACCAATACAAGTAGTGTCATTGATTGGAAAAAGAGGATAGAGATTTGTCATATCTCTAAAAACCTAAAGATCCAAGGAGATCTATATGAAAAGAGGCTGGTTTGGCAATCAGTGGAAACATACAAGAAAGACTGTAATCAAATGCAACCGGTCACTACACAAAGCATCAGCAAATGGGTAATGTATACAGTCAAGGAAAGGAGGATTCAACCATCAACCAAGGACCAGGATACAACAGGTGTATAAATGCATAGAGAAAGTAAAAGTACAAACTGGTGTCAATAACACAACCAAGGAATGTGTGACCAATAAAGCAAAGGAAGGGACAGTGATAGGTCAAAGAATCTTACCTGTTCACAACATGAGGATCTCAACCGATCTAGTAATGACTTTGGTATGAACCGAGGAAGTCATATTCAACTATTTGTTTCAACCAACTCTTTAACTGAGATTTATTGCACTAAATCCGAAAGACTTTGAGTTAACATGGTGATCGGTTTGAGTTGCGTCTGGAGGTTTTAATGCCAGAATCTGTGGCTTTAAAACAAAGTGTTATCTCTTGTGAAGGAAAGATGCTTGGCACACATCTATTATTTTCTTCATAAAGAAGATAAATCAAGAGCATGCATCAGATATTTCCTCTGTGAACTGATACTTCAGAGAGTGATGTATCTGAAAGAGATATGAAGTTAGGTCATGCGTCAAAGGTGCAATTAGGGAAAAAACTTGATATATTCTTCTACCTATTGAGAATATGAGTTGCCTTCATTCTGCCAAAGAAAAGAGTGAACCTGAAAGCTTAAAAGAAGCTAGGGAAAATTGAGAAGAGAAGAAGAGAGAAATAAGACTATGTAGAGAAGCACAACAGTAGAGGAGAACACACCTGTGATGACCGGTCATGCTTCTCAATTGAGCACAAACAAAGATCTTATCAGGCTATGCAAAGCCATTTGTAAAAGGTCAATCTTTCTATTGTTTTCTAAAAATTACAATAGTTAAATCCCCATATTTGGGTAGACTCTAACAGGTCCCTTGTATCAAATCCCTTAACCAGGTGACATCTTTCAAAGATGTTCTAAGTCCTCTAACCAAGCAGGCTCTAACCGGCCTTATTGTAACAAATCCCTTAACTGGGTCGCATCTAACATTGCATTTTAATCCTTTAACCGAGAAGGCTCCTAACAGGGCGTACTCCAGAAAAGTACAAAATTTATGAGGTCTCCTCACACTGTGGTTTTCACCCTAATCAGGTTTCCACGTGATAAATCTGGTGTCTCTGTGTGATTGTTTTCTTGCTGTTATTATATGCTTGAATATATTTGGCCTACAGTTATAAGTATACTTCACCAGATTTAAAGAGAAAAGTTTTCAAGGTGCTGATTCACCCCTCCCCGCTCAGCACCGGTCGGGACTGTCAGATTTTATAACAATACTACTACAATTTTCTAACATATTCTAACATTCTATCATTTTCTAACATATTCTAAAAGTTAACTATGATTTTCTAACATTTCTACAAACTAAAAATTATTTAAAAGAAATAACTAACTAAAATAAATATAAAACATAGAATTTACAATAAAAAATGAGAAAAATGTGTGTACCTGATACTACTAACAATCTGAAGAGGTCGAAAAAGCTCAGGAGGTGCTGATGTCATAGTGGACATCATTAGATCTCTCTAAGCCCTGGGTCCACAAAATCTCAAACAGAAAATGGTGAAAATGAAATAGGAAGTTAGAATTTATAAAAAATCTATGAAAAAGTGGCTTCGCGTGAAGTACCTTGCGTGGGGTGTTTTGCATGAAGACCCCCCTTCGCACAAAGTACCCCACACGAGGTACTTCGCACAAAGCCAATCATTCCCTCACGCGAAGAGGGTACTTGGAGAGAAGGCACTAAAATTGATTTTTTTTTGGAAAACTGATTTCCTTCATCCCAAAAAGTGGGACACACTATTGTGATTTCACCCAGAAGGCTGTGGAATTTACACCTGATTCAGTTTTCATCAAGGACTTGGAGAGTGGAGAAGTTATTGCTACTAGGATAGTGGACCACTCTTCTTAGTTGTACTCCTTTGCAGATTTTGTTCCTCTTGATGACAATGATTCTTCACCATATGATGATGACAGTGATGATTCGGATTTTGAGGAGAGTTTTGGCTACTTGAACTGGGTATTCTCACTCATGATCAAGTTCTTGAGCCTTCTATTTCATCTCCTCCTATTGAGACTACTTCTCTTTCTCTTGATGATGCTTGCATTCACTCAGCCATGGGTTTAGGTGATTCAGTGAAGCGGGATATTCATTGTCTTCCAGACTTGGTTCTATGGGATGACTACTTGACAGACATTACAGGTTTATTTGCGGAGTCCTACATTTCATATTTCAGAGACTTCATTGATGACATTTGAAGATGATCCTTCTTCAGTTGTTGCGAGGGAGCATGCTGACCCTCACCTTCATTCTCTACTTGATCATTCTTTCGAGGGTGACATGATTGTGGATACTTTGATACAACAGTTGGAGGAGGTCACTTTATCTTCAGAGGAGACAATTGGGTCTTTGGTACATGTTCTACATTTATCCTCAGTTGATCCTAATTTGTCTTTTTTAGTAGTTTCTTAGAACACATGATTTGGAGGAGGCATCTTTTAGCATTGACATGGGGACACTTGAGCAGGTTTCTGAGATTCCATACTATTTGAGGTTTCTTCCTATAGATTGGGGAGGAGGCTTCATATATTCACCTTTGGTCTTGTTTCTTCCTAAGGGGATGAATGTTGTTCTACATTCATGGAGCAGTTTCTACATCGAGCCTGGAGCATCTACCATTGTTGTTCATTCTACATTGGGGGGGGGGGATACTTGGTCTCTCTTCCACTTCTTCTCTCTTATGGGGGGGGATATTTTCCTCACATGAGGTCTTCTCTCTCATATTTTACTATTGTATTCATCTCTCTTTTTCGGGGAGGGTTTTTCCCATGAGGTTTTTTCTCTTTCTCTGCCTTATGAGAGATTGCATTGTTCTTGCATATTGTACATGGGTACCTAACATTACCTAGTAGCCAAAACCCATATTGCATTGTCATCTTGCATTGTGAACTTAAGTGCACTCCCCTAAGTTTCACTTAAGGGGGGGTGTTGGTGTAATTAAGTATTTACTAATTACACTTTACTTAAGTTTACTTAGGATAATGCATTTACATATTAGTTTTCATTGTGATACTTAGGAGTTTGTATTTCATTTTAGCACATGGTTAGGAGAATTTTCAATTTAGGTGTGATAGTTATCATCACATACCTCTTTGTGTTTGAGATCCACCTTTAGTGCTCTTATCACATTATCATCATCTAATTGTTGCACATTTTGTATATACTTTGATGTACAATGGAGGATGATCCACCTTTGATGGACATGTGATTCCCCCTAGTGTGATTGATAGCTTATCATCTCCTTATCATGTAGTCTTATCACATTGCCTATATATTGAGGTTTTCCTACAATGTATGTAATCAATCAATCTATTATCCATTATTATTTGATCATTTGATCATATCATATTTGTCTCTCTTATGCTATCTCTTGAGCTTCTAGATCTTGGCATTTATTCTTTGCTTGAGGCAAATTCTTACAAAAATGAAAGACCTATTACACATATTTTGTAGGCTTAATGGTAATGTGGATTTTAATTCAAAATAAAATTTTGAGGATTACATACTTATAATATTGGAAACATTAGATATTGTGATGCCCCCTTAATGGAATATGATTTATTAATAAATAATAAAATATAAATTTACTCAAATTTAATGAATGGTCAAAGGACAAGAAATAAAGAGTTACAACTATTAGAGAATTGAAGGTATAAAAGAAGTGAATCAATCATCAACGTAAGGGGAGGGAGAAAAGTATAAGTGACTTGAGGAAATAAAATTTGTACCATCCTAAAAAGTAAACACCCTTATTAGGTGCTGATTTTAGCCCCAATTTAGCATCTATGGGTTCACACATTGATTTCACATCTTTCTATCCCTTTTGCATCCTTAAAATCAACATTATTTATTCAAAACTTGAGAATAGCTATAAGTTCTATGCATAATTTCTTATTTTCCATCCATTCATAATTTATTTTCCTTCCTATCTCCTTCTACATGCATTTTACATTTTAGGATTTTCCCTAATTTCTCGACAGACTAAGGCTTTCAGATCCCCCTTTTAGCACACACCCCTTTGTCCTAGCATAAATAAAATAAAATGTGCTTGGACTAGGTCGACTTAGTTCAACTTTGTCCTAGGGAAATTCTTTTTAGTGGGATCCATGCTTGATGTGGGGTTGTTTCTCTTAGGAACTTAAATGGGCTAGCCCTTATAAAATCTAAGCCCTGAAATGTGTATAAAAGGATACCTCCTCCTTTCATTTTCACATATCATCTTCATGCAAGCATTATCAAGCAAGCTATTGTGTATTCAAGGAAGAAAGAAAGAAATCCATTAGTGAAGGCATCCATTATCAAGAACTCAAGACCGTCAAGCATTCAAGTACAAGGAAGCTATCAAGTATTTCAAGTCTTCAATCCATCATTTCCATCATGCATTCAAGGCATTTCCTTCCATAGATCTAGCTTCTTTCCCCTATTGGAGGTCAAGAAAAGGAGTTTTCAATCAAGGGAGGAGACCTACATTCATCCATTCAAGTCTTCTTCTTCTCTTTCTTTCTCAATCCAACATTATGGAAAATTACAATATTCATCATTCAAGGGTTTGGTTTCATGATTTCCTATTGGGTTTTTTTGGAGTCCAAGCTATTGCATCAGCACTTGTGATCATATCCAAAGAGGCATTGCATCATTGAGGTATAAGGTGATTTGTGTTTCAAATTTAGATTACAGTTCCTTATGAAACTTCAATTTCACATCAAGGTTAATTCCTATACAAGGGCTTGACTAAGGCAAGCACCTTTCCAACACCTTTTTCCCCTTTTCTTTTGTGAAGGAACGGGTTGTTAGAGTTTCAAATGTAGAATTTTAGATTTTTCGAACCAGTCTCAGATCCTTAACAAAATTCACTTGATTTGGACTCTCCAGGACAAGGCCAAATTTTTGGGACAAGGATGACTTGAGTCGACATCATCCTGGAAATATGCAAATTTCACAGTTGGAAAATACAAGTCTCGGCATTCTAAATCTATAAAAATCTCTATTCCTATATGCCAGTCTAAAGTTCACTTGTTCCCTCCTAACTTTCAAGATTTCTTCCTCTTTTTCTCTTGCACTTACTTTTATACATCAGATCTGATATCATATCTTGCTATTAGCCATTTCCTTTATCATAACATATGTTTCTTTCATACATTTACATATCCTAATCACACTTTACTTAGTAAAGAATACCAAAATCCACCTTTTACCTAGATCTTGCATTAGCACTCCATCCTTTTTGGGTTGTGCTAATCATATTTTTTAAGGGTGGGTTTGTATTCCAATGGATAATATATTTTGGTGAGTGATCTACATCTTATAATTTCTCACCATTTTCTAATGTACATTTTGATGAACCCAACTTAAAACATTTCCATTCCGATTTTGGTGTTAGATCCTCTTTCTATGCAATTACATATCTAGATTTATTTTGTATGCATTTACATCATATTGCTACAATCTATGCATTTGGTTATTTTGGTAGTTATATTCCCTTTGTATGCATCTAGATCTACTTTATTTGCATTTTTGCTACATATTGCATTTGCATAGTTGTTATCTTTCATTGGTTTGTATGCACTTCTTTCTTTCTTCTCATGTTGAAAAAGTTATTTAACACATTATCCTAAAACCATTCTATCACCTTTGAGATAAAACAACATCCTCCTATTAACTTGCCTTTAAATTATGATACCACTAAAAAGAGTCAATTTAATGCATGTGATGTTTCTTTGTCATCTCTTCTATCACCTTATAAGGATATATTAGAGCAAGAAGATGATTTTAACTTTTCTCTCCATGATCTTCCTCTTTGGGGAGGAGAGTTGAGGATTGATGTTAACTCTTATCCTAATATAAGTCTTATTTATGAAGATAATTTTGGTTAAGGATGATGATACTTCACCTTCTATTTATTTCAAGTCCCCTCCCCCTTTTACAAATCAAGCTTTAATGAATCATGACTATTCCTCTCCTACAGTGTGCTTTATTCATAGATATGTTCCTCCCCTTGATTATTCTCCTATTCGGTATGAACCCTTGGATAATGACATTGATTAATCTCTTCCTCATGAAATAACCTTTGTAAAAGAAGATGATATAATGGTTCACATTTCTTATTCTTCTTCCTCTAAAGATGATGCATTTATGTTTGATGTTTCTCCTTCTCCTAAGACGTACCCACTTTATGAGGATATTTTAGAGAAAGAGGAAGACAAAATAAATACTTTCCTTGATATCACCTTACCTTAATTTGACACTCCTATAAATTAAGCATTAAATAAAATACCTAATCCCTCTTCTAAGGTCATCTTGAAAGAAGAGGATAATATCATTACTAATTTATTTAATGTTCTCCCTCTAGTCATGAACCCATGAATAATAAAAAACTTGACCAAGTCAATGTTATTGTTCATCCTCAATCTAAGATAGTCAACACGCATGTGGTAACTATCAAAGGATGCACTCAATTGAATTCATTCCAAACACGTAACAAACCCTTGGTTACTATTAAGTGTTATCCTCAATATTATCCTCATACTTTCACTACACCTATGATTACAGTTAAAGGATATAATCAAGAAAATTCTTTTCAAACTCTGAAAAAACCTATTATAATTGTGAAAGGAAAATCTAGTAGTCCTTTTGAGTTTATTAAGGATTACCATGCGGTGGATCACACCTATCCTACAAGAAAAATAATCAACCTACTAATCTGATTGTTCCAACTTCTCTTCCTCCTCAACCCATGCTTCCCCCTCCATCCCATCTTCCTCAAAATCTTGGAAAGGAGTATGACTTAATTGAACAACTTTGTAATACCCTTGCCAAGATATCTCTTTGGGAACTTCTTCAAGCTTCTCCTACATATCATGAAGCCTTGTAAAAAGCTTTAACTACTCTTCCAACTCCACCACCTAATCAAGAAAACATCAATTCCTTTTTGCAATGCATGAATGTTACTTCTATCCCACCTCAAATTGTGTTTACTAAAGATGATTTACCTTCTAAAGAAGTCCAAGATTAATATGATGCCCTTATCATAGATGTCCTTATCAACAATAATCTTGATTGTCAAACCTTAGTTGATAATGGATCTAGACTTAATGTTTGTAGTATGGACATGTTGAAAGAATTAGAAGATGATGTTTCAACTATTAAACCTGATTACATTCCTATTTTTGGCTTTCACAATATTGCTAAGAAAACATTAAGCATTATCATATTACCTATTAAGGTAGGTCTGGTTATTCATGTGCTTCCTGGACCCATTAAATATAACCTTATTTTGGGAATACATTGGTTACATGCTATGCATGTTGTTCCTTCTACTCTTCATCCAAAATTCAAGTTTATCTATAACAATTTGATGTACACTATTATGGCAGACGATCACCCAAATAATTGTTTAAATGTTGAATCAAGGACAAAACCCGTGTCTATCAAATAAAAACAAGATCAAGAACCTAAAGATTGTACACACAAAAGTTGTGCACTTCTATGAATCCTTACATGCAAGGAAACTCAAGAATGAGCCCTCACAAATCGATCCATAGCTCTCTATGCATGGAGTTGCAAGATTATGGATTTGCTCTCAGCTAGAGCTATTGAGCTTGTGACCTTGCTAGTCAACCATACAATGAGAGATTCGAATGAAGACAAGGGCAAGAGTGCCAATACCTCCAAAGAATCAAATGGAAATGCAATGCAATGCAAGCTAATAATGAGGATGCAAATGTGCAAGCTATGCTATGAAAATGGAAGTACAAACTAAGCTATGAAATAGAAATAACAATGTGTTACAACCCTTCCTATTAAGCTAGATGAGCTATTCTAAAGCTTGAAAGTGAAATCTAAGCTATGAAAGCATAAACATGAACTACTATGCAAGAATGGAAACTAAACTATGAAGCAAATGAAGAACTCTAAGATGCAATGCAACAATGATCTCCAAAAAGCTCCAAAGAATTCCTGCAACATAGAGTTAGCATAAAACAAGTGTCCTAGAATGAGGGAGAGAGCTCTCCTTTTATAAGAAATGCAAAGGAATGGACCATGGAGATTAAGAGGCAAAAGGTCTTAATCAGCGGTGGAGCTTGAAAGAGGAACAATCTGTGTGCACAAGTATCCTCCAATAGGAAAATAGGAGTTGACTTTATGTCCATATGAGACAAAAAGTGTTTTTCTCCTTTTTATAAAATAGGAATAATACTTTGTTTGTGCAACTTAGGATAAGAGGAAAGTGGGGATTTTTTATTTAAATAAAAGGGGAGAAAATTCCTTTTAATTAAATAAAGGCTTAGGATAAAATGGTTAGCCCATAGGATAAAAATCCAATATATGATTGAAATTAAGATTTGATTAAGAAATTGATAATGTTGAAAATATTGATTATTGATAAAAATGATTCAGGGTTGATAAATCAAATAAATGGGGCCCAAAGTCTAGGCGACCATTTTAGGGTGCATACATTTGCCCCTCTTTGACTAATGTGTGATCGATCTGGGAACACATGCAGTCAAAGAAGAATTGAAATGTGAGATCGATCTAGGATCACAAAACAACTCAGATGTGAGGTCGATTTGGGATCACATCCGGACAAAGCATAAACAAAGGCCTTTGAACATGAGGTCGATTCAGGATCACATTCAAAGTAAGAGATAAGAATCTCAAATTTGAGCACAAGCTCTGAAAAGATGTCTGAATCAAGAGAATCAAGAAAATCAGGGATGAGAATCCCATAGGTACTGCCCCCTTGGAATCGAAAATGAAATCAGGTAGAGAGGAACAACAAACTTATAAAGATTTGATCAAATCAGAATGAAATCACAATCGAAGGTAAGGGTCAATAGGTTAACCATTAGGCAATAAAACATGCCCCAGTAATGAAGTAGAAGAATAGAAAATAGAAGACTAGAAATAGAGTGAATGAAAGACTAGAAAATTTGAGAGACATGGAAGAAGAAAGTCCATCGAAAATCAAATTATGCCTCAAAAAGTCAGTCAACTACTCAGAAAAAGGGGAAAATTTGGAACACAATTTTAACTATCAAGATGACCTCGGATTTCAATTTCAAGTCCAAAAATGGATCCAGGACGTCGAAATTAGGTAGGGGTGCAATTTTTGCACAATTCTGAGGTGTTTTAAAAATTGGTCAAAAAGTCAAAATGCTATAAAAGAGGTCAAAAATATCATTTTCAAAATCATTTGACTTTGATTGATTTGAGAATTTTGAGAGTTTAGAGAGAGAGAATGGCCCAGCAAGCAGCAGTTCCCGTCCACAGGCACCGATTCGAGCACGCCTGGTTGCACAACCGGCCACCACACTATCCTGCCCCGGTACGTTTTTGAAAAATGCACATTTTTTGAGTTATTTAATATATTTTGAGCACATTTTTAAATTTTCAAATTTTGAGTTTTAGGTGGAATATCGCGTGATACTTTAAAAGTATCGCACCCCTTGGGGATAAATATCGCGCGATACTTCGCGAGACCCCAAAGTATCACACGCGCATATACACCAGTATCGCACGATATCGAGAGAAATATTGCATGATACTGGATGAAGTATCGCATGACCAAAGGTATATCGCCCTGCTATAGAGAGAAGTATCGCGCGATACTTGTCCCAAAAAAAAGCAGTATCGCCCAAGGGCAAAATCTTGAAATTTTTAAGTTTTTTTGTGAGCAAAATGACATGGATCTAGACAAGTTTACATTGTTAAAGATGTGTGATACTAATTTTTAGACATCCATTATGATATGTTCTAACAACTGGCTTGGTTTAATGGCTTGCAGGAGGTCTTTCTGGCATTGATCATCAGAGCGCCGAAGGTGACCGGGTTGAGGTGCGTCCGAGATCTAGATGATCCGGGCAATGCTGACATCAGAGCTATGGGATTCAGATATCTGTTGAGATTCCCATATATCAGGTCCGATCATGGGTTGTTGACTGCTCTTGCCGAGAGATGGCATAGTGAGCACAACACCTTCCACCTGCCTACCAGAGAGGCATCGATCACACTAGAGGATGTCTACAGGATATTACGGGTTTCGTGCCATGGCGAGTCGGTGAGTATAATCATGTTTTGAGAGATAGTCATAAATGTAATATTTCCATAGAAACTGACATGATTCATGTGATGGCACAGGTATACTATGATCAGGATGCGACTGAGGGGCGACGGTTGATCCAGGAGATGTTCCAGGATGTGACTATCCTTGATCGGCACGTCAGCTGGGAGCGGCTGCTAGATGACTTTGGTTGAGATTTTCTGGTGCCATGTATTGTGGCATCTATCATTTCACAGATCCTGATGACTGATCGCAGTCAGAAGGGATTCCCGCTCGGATGGGCCAGGTTACTGATAGACTTGATAGGCAGGCCTCGGCGCATGGCATGGGGTCTGGCCATACTAGCAGAGATGTATCATGAGTTGCATGAGATCGTCTATAGGGATGGTCAGACATGGGCTTGCGGTGCCATCCTGGCACAAGTATGGGCTTGGGAGCATATTGTTGTGATACACCCTAGAGTCCAGCCTAGGGAGCGAAGGTACCCATATATATACAAGTACACAAGATACATGTCACATGCCCATACTAGGGATGTGACATACTACAGGTGGATACTAGATGAGATGACCTCTATCACATGGAGGCCATACAGTGATGCCGAGGGATGGAGTGATGTAGAGGATGAGCTAAGTTATATGCTATGTACCCGGCCACTAGTAGGCCGACACTCAGAGATTGCTGAGAGATTCTGCATCACTCGGGTTTGGAGGCAGTTTGGGCGCCAATAGTGAGTTTCCACGGAGACTACTACATATGCACGGGCCTGAGATGAGGAGGGTCATGGGTGGCTACCGATGCTGGATTACTAGCAGGCAGTGGAGGACACAGCTGCTATCAGGAGGGAGCCTTGGGAGTATCTCTCAGATATGGCAGATGTAGGAGCAGATGCAGCACATAGGGCTGAGAGACGCAGGGTGCCATTCCCTCAGTTTACCGTACCAAATGTAGCACAGGTTTCCCTAGGAGGAGGAGACAGAGGAGATGATGAGGGCAGGGGATGAGGCTAGGCTAGAGAGGTGGGGGAGGGATCTAGAGCTGGTGGCCAGAAATGGCCATGAGGTCAGGGCTCGGGGAGTGAGGAGGTACAGAGGCCTTCTCAGGAGCAGGCACGGGGACAGGTACCACCACAGATACAGGTAGATCCAGCCACAGGGGATGGTTTGAGGGCTCACATTTAGACTCTAGAGGTAGAGATTCAACAGCTGAGGGTCATGATAGTAGTGAGGGATCAACAACTAGTAGATCTGAGGGCAGAGAGAGATCAGTAGATAGCCGATCTCAGGGCAGAGATAGCACGTCGTGAGGTAGTGGCATAGGCAGATGCTTTAGAGATCTGACGGGAGATAGTGAGAGCGGCATACTATCACGGACTCTACCTTCAGGCTGTCCCAGAGGATCAGAGAGCACCGTCATACTCTCAGAGGGCAGGGACATCAGATATGGTACTTGATAGGAGAGCCATGCCTCCTCCACCACCACGAGCTCCTCACGAGGGTGGTAGCGAGTCCTAGGTTTAGGTCTGAGGTTGATAGATATTTAGACATATCTTGAGACATTGATCCAGATTTTGGGATCCCATATTGTATATTGTATCATGTCATTGATTTATATATGAGATTACTGGATTTTTGATATATCATGTATTTATGTCTCACTTGTGATGGATGTATCAGTTTATGTATCTTGTCTTGTCATTTTGCTCAAAGTGTTTATGTATATGTTCATGTATGTTCTCTCTCATAGATGTATGTTTGATTCCCATGTATATGATATAGACTCATGTTTCTGAAAATGATAGTTGTGATATAGATATGATGATATGATTAACCCCTTGTGATGAACAGGAATAGGTTTGAGATGAAAAAGACAAGGAGTGAAAGACATGATCGAGAAGAAGGAAAGGTGAGCGCAGTCGACTGACAGGTCCACGTAAGATGAAAAAGGAGAGCTCTCTCCATATGCAGAAATGCAAAACTAGACTAACATGAACCTAAAAATGCCAGCTACTATGAAAGTGGTTGACTTGCAAGGTCACAACGCTTATAGACATCTAATTATCATCATCGAGCGTTATTGGTAGCGTCGTAAGATCATACAATGCACACTAGCATAACTATGTGGATATGAATATGATCTTTATCAGATAGAAATGTGGAAATCCCACCTAGGCATCAAAGACATGTAGGTCCAGATGACTAATGCAGTGAGATCACCTAAATTTGATATGGCGAGATTATGCTTGTGTCAAGACACATGAAAGTTAGGATCACTAGAAGCATGCACTCGCATAACAGTCAAGGATAATATCTTGTCAATCCATAGTGTCAAGTAAGACCAGCATAAATGCTCATGATAGTTAGGATCAACAAAATATACCCATAAGTAGATAAAGAAAGAAAACATGTTCTCATACCCTCAGTCTTCTAGCTATGCATCATCGAAAACTTCTCAGGGAGAGACCACTCATCAAAGAAATCCTCATAGACAGCACACAAAAAAAAATAAAGTCAACATATCTCAACGAGTTGATTGTTTAAGTGCGTGTGTTTTGGTCATAGAATCAATCTTTGAGTATCACATTTGCAAATGAGCAATATCGCATCATACTTAGACTGGTGGGTAAGACATTTGATAAGTGTTAAGAAACACTCGACGCAAGGGTAGTGTTGAGAAACACTATTTGGGGTGATGTTGAAAAACACCTATGAGGAAATGTCCCAAGAGACAAACGCACCTAAAGGACCTATGCTAACAGTTATGCCCCCTAGACAAAGACAAAGACCAATTCTAGACCAAGTCAAATAAGGTCAAGGCATGGTGGAGAAAGGCTCAGTGTCGAGGACACATGCTAAAAGACAAGGGTGCTAAGGCCTCAAGTAGCGCCTGTTTCTAGGTTTTCACCACTTGGATTTATTGCAATTTTTCTCTTTTTTTCTTTTTTTTGTATTTTTGCTACCAAGGCGCCTATTTCCAGGTTTTCACCAAGGCACTTTTGCTATTTTTTTTGAATTTTTTGCATTTTTTTTTGTATTTTTTTGTATTTTTTTTAGGACTTTTTACACTTTTTAGGATTTTTTCAGCATCATATATGAATTTTTTCGGTATTTTTTTTCAGGATCATAAAGTATGTACAAAGGATGCCCCTAGACAGAAACAGGCATCAAGGATAGAACTTCTTTAGGTGCAAAATGTTGATGGGATCAGGGAGCTGTTCTCCATCAGGATCTGATAGTAAATATGCACCGGTACCAAAAGTAGCTGTAATAATGTATGGTCCAAGCCGATTAGGTTCGAACTTACCCTTTTGTTCTCTGTTCTGTTGATTCTTAGGGTTCTCTCTCAAAACAAGATCACCTATCTAAAATTCCCTAGGGTGAACCTTCTTGTTGAATGCTTTGGACATACGCTTCTGATACACTCTCATATGATCAAATGAAGCCTTACGCTTCTCATCTAGAAGTTCAAGTTCCTGTAACCTCATGGCGCGGTAATCCTCATCTGTTATCAATCCTTTGAGTGAGACTCTAAGTGAAGGTATCTCTACTTCTAAGGGTAACACCGCTTCAACGCCATAGGTAAGAGAAAAAGGAGTAGCTCTTGTAGGTGTATGAATGCTAGTTCTATAAGCCCATAGTGCTAGATTGATTTGCAAGTGCCAATCCCTGCCATTCTTGTGCACTATCCTATGAAGAATCTTAAGGATGGTTTTATTGGAAGCCTCTGCCTGGCCATTTCCTTGTGGAAAGTAAATGGAGGACCAATGTTGCTTGATTTTAAACTTTTTGCATAAATGCTTTAGGTCCTTATTCTTGAATTGACCTCCATTATCAGTGATAATCTCAGAAGGTACTCCAAATCGGCAAATAATATGATTCAAGATGAACAAAGAGATAGTCTTCCCTGAAGCCACAGAAAGTGGCACGGCTTCCACCCATTTTGTGAAGTAGTCAGTAGCAGTAATAATGAACTTATGTCCACTTGATGAGTTGGGGTGAATCTGCCCAACTAGATCAAAGGCCCAGCGCTGAAATGGCCAATGAGAAATGGAAGGAATCAACTCCCTACCTGGAGCATGAATCAGGTTTCCATGTTTCTGACATTTTTCACAAGACTTAGCAAAGGCTACTGCATCTATCTGCATCATGGGCCAATAATACCCTGCCCTAAGCAACCTTCGGGCCATGGCAAGACCATTGGAATGTCCACCACAAATGCCCTCATGGATGTTGGCTAACGCTTGGTCAGATTCCTCCTTTTCCAAGCACCTAAGGAGTGTCCCATCTAAACCCCTCCTATATAAATCACCAGAGATAAGGGTGTGGCGGGAGGCATTGCGAATAATGTTTCGGCATTCAGAACGGTTGAACATGTCAGGGATGATGCCAGCACGGAGATATGAATAGATAGCACCATATTGGGAAGATTCATGTGTGACAAGGGTACAAATGACATGGCTTTCAGATGAGTCAAATATGCGATGGTGTAGCTCTTCCACTAGGAATTCAAATCTTGATTCATGTTGTTCCAACTGAAGGAGTGAAGCTAATGTGGCCATAGCCTCTGCAGCTTTGTTCTCTGTCCTAGGGATCTGTTGAAATGTCACAAATGTAAAGTAACGTCTCAATGATTCAACCATCTTTTTGTAAGGTACCAATTTATCATCCTTGGTTTGATACTCCTCATTGACTTGGTTGATAATTAGCTGTGAATCCCCAAAGACATGTAATTCTATTATGTTCCATTCTATAGCCATTTTCAATCCATTGGTCAAAGCTTCATATTCTGCAATATTATTTGTACATGGGAAAAGAAGTTTGTAAGACATTGGAATGTTGCACCCATGTGGAGAAACAAATAATACTCCAACACCTGATCCATTTTGCATGTGGGAACCATCAAAGAACATTTTCCAAGTGTGAGTAGTCATATACAGTATGTGTTCATCTAGGAACTCTACCTGAATATGCATACTATCCTTAATTGGGAAATTAGCTAATTGATCAGCAATAGCCTGCCCCTTTATGGCCTTTCTCTCAACGTACTCTATATCAAATTTAGTCAAAACCATCATCCACTTAGCAAGTCTACCCGTGAGAGCAGCCTTACTAAGCAAGTACTTAAGAGGATCAATTTTTGCAACCAAATGTATAGTATGAGCGAGCATATAGTGTCGCAACTTTTGGGAAGCAAACACTACTGCCAGACAAGACTTTTCAATGCTATTATAATTTATCTCATAAGATACTAGAGTACGACTAATGTAGTAAATAGCCCTTTCTTTCCCAGTATCATCTAATTGAGCCAACAATGCCCCTAAGGAAGACACTATTACTGAAATGTATAAAATCAATGGTTTCCTAGGAATAGCCGGCATCAAAATTGGAGGATTAGCCAAGTATTGTTTAATTTGATCTAGACTCTTTTGGCATTCCTCATTCCACATGCAAGAAGCACCCTTATGCAATGTCTTATTAAAAGGTTGCGCTCTGTCTGCAAGCTGAGAAATAAACCTCTTGATCGACTGAAGATGTCCCTGAAGACTTCTCATTTGACTGATATTTCTTGGAGGTGGCATATCTAATATAGCTTAGACCTTTTCGGGATCAACCTCTATTCCTTTTGCTGAAATTATGAATCCTAGGAGTTTACCTGAGGCAACTCCAAATGCACACTTTTTTGGATTCAATCTAAGCTGAAATTGTGCCATGCGATCTAGAATTACTTCCAAATCATCGAGGTGTGTGTCCCATTTTCTAGATTTAGCCAGGGTATCATCCACATAATCTTCCATGTTCTTATGCATCATATCATGAAAAATTGTGGTCATAGCTCGCTGATATGTTGCTCCTGCATTCTTTAGGCCAAATGGCATGATGTTCCAACAATAGGTTCCCCATGCACATGTGAAGGCTATTTTCTCTTGATCTTCGGGAGCTATTTTTATTTGGTTATATCCGGAAAAACCATCCATTAAAGAGTATATCTCATAGCCCGCGGTCATATCCACTATCATGTCTATGTTAGGGAGTAGAAAGTCATCCTTTGGGCACGCTTTGTTGAGGTCTCTGAAGTCTGTGCAAATGCGAATGGACCCATCATGTTTTGAAATTGGAACAATATTGGAGATCCACTCAGCATAGTTGATAGCTCGAATGAATCCTGCACGTAAGAGCTTTTCTAATTCAGCTTTAACAAGAAGAGCTATGTGAGGATGCATTTTCCTCAACTTTTGTTTAACTGGTTTTATTCCTGGAGCTATAGATAGATGATGCATAATAAGATCAGTGTCAAGTCCTGGCATATCAGAATATGTCCAAGCAAAGTTGATTTTCTTCTTTTGCAAAAATTTTGTATATGCCGCTTTTTCTCCAACTGATAGAGACTGAGCTAGGTGCACTATTTGGGGGCCTCTTCTGTATTCAAATTCACTGGTTGCGTAGGCTCAATAAGAACTGATGACCTAGCTTGGAAGTAACTTGGCAAGTTATTAAGTACCCCATCCTTAGGTGCCTCAAAGAGGTTTTCACCCTTGGATACGTCATTTATTTTTACTATTTTTGGTTTTGATACTGCCACAAGGTGGTTTTCGCCATCAGACCTATTTTTATTTTTTTCTTTTTCTTTTATTTTTAGACTGAGGTACTTAATATCAGGCTCCGTCATACTCGTTGTTGGTTCACTAGTGGAAGAAGCCATGGGTTCAAGAGCATTCAGATAGCAGGAAATTTCGTAATCATTCTAAAAAGTGAGGAGTCTAGGCTCTTGGTGGTGCTGAGACCAATCGATTAGGTCATAGTGAACAAGGGGTAGGTCAATGACGGGTTCAACATTGTTTATATGGAAGGTGTTATCTCTGGTGACTATATGATCAGGATTCATCCAGTCCCCTCCTAAGATACCCGAGTCAGGATTTGTCCTATCAAACGAAGCATCGTCCACTAAGGCAATTTGAGGAGTCCAATCCTCCAGTCCTACACTAGGCTCGTTGGTCACATCAAGTTGAGTACTATAAGCATGGACAACATCCATGTCCAAATCAACTGTTGCATCTGAAAGTGAGTCCCATTCGAACTCATGCGAGTCTGTCTCTGAATCATTATTTGGGCCTCGTGATGTAGAAGCCTCAAGGTTAGGAAAGGTTTCCCCTTCTCTAATACTATCATTGTTACTATCCGTCGCAGCTAGGACAACAACACTTTCCATTGTCAATCTAGAATTCATACTGTCAGTTGTCAAATCTTGTGAATCTCCCCAAAGGAGATTTTTTGAAGGCACCCAATCATCAGACATGTCTTGCTGATTAGAGAGATTAGGTGTGTAGTCTGAGTCATTGTCACTGTCTATCACAGCTGAGACAGGGACACTTTTTTGTTTCTTATTTTCAAAACCTAAGCCAATTGTTGACTTATTCCTTCATCCAAAAAGGGCATGGTTAAGAGGTTCAACCCTAGCATCCAGCCTATGACTAAGGGGACCCTGTCCTGGATAACCCATATTCTTGACCAATGTATACCCTCTCCCATAAGTTCTAGGGGAAGGTGCAAAATTCTCATTATGTAGGTATTTCTCTTCTTGGTAAATCCAGTCCCTAATGGCAACCTCTTCTTTTTCTTCTTGAATCGGAACTGAGGATTCCACAAACTTATCGAACAATGTCATGGCCGAAGATGAAGGCTTCATTTCTTGAGAAGGTCTGCCATAAGACCTAGGGGAAATTAGCAATTTTGTAAATGAATCCAATTTGTAATCCCCCATACCAAGATCTATGGTCTTGAATTTATTCTTGCATTGTTCAAATGCGGTATCAAAAGTGTTAGCTTCCCTATTCAAAGGAATGTGAGACCCTACTGAAATTGTGTCTACTGACAGTGTGTTGTCTCCAGGTATGCAGACTTCTATTCCATTGTAAGGGAATTTTACACACTGATGATAGGTAGATGGGACCACTTGCATCTCATGTATCCATGGTCTACCTAACAAAATATTGTAAGCCAAAGGATCGACATCAACAATCTAGAACAAAATGTCTTTCTCTACAGGACCAATTCGAATAGGAAGAACGGCCAATCCTTTAGAACTACGTTCTGCTTCATCATAAGCCTTGACAGTTATTTTCTTTCTTGTGTCAATGACTTCTTTTGAATAACCCAAGGCCTTCAATAAGCTCAAAGAACAAATATTAAGCCCGGCACCCCCATCTATCAACACACGCCTGACACGGGTCTTGTGGATCATAACCTCTATATGAAGGGCCAAATTGTGTGGGTGGCTTAATGACTTGTCATCTTCCTCTGAGAATGTAAGGTAGTGAGGGCTAGCCAAGTGGTTGACCATATTTTGGAATTGATCTACATCTATATCATTAGGGACATTAGCCGTTCACAAGGCATCTCAATGACACACTTGTGCTTAGGGGACAGTTCCAAAAGCTCAAAGATTGAAATCTATGCTGGTGTACGTTGTAATTGGTCAACAAGATTATAATTCAACTTAGGACCAACAACAGATTTTGGAAGAACACCCTTTGACACTGGCTGCTTAGACTTACTAGAGTTAGGACCTCTAATAACAATGGGAGCTTGAGACTAGCTTCTAGTGACAACATTGAGGGGTTGAGACATCCTTCATGAGTGAGGACCTCTTAGGACCACAACGGGTCCTTCATCAAGCATAGGATTTGAATACACATCATATCCATAAGGGTCTTTCCCTCTCATCATGTTGACATTGTCACCAACAACTTCAATCATATTAATAACATTTTCAGCATTTGTGTAGGTGTAGTTGATAGCAGCCTTGCCATTCTTGTTGTTAGAATTCTCTCCTTTCTCATATTTGGGCAAGGGTTCTTTAAAAGCTTTGTGATCCACATTAGTGGTTAAACCATCAACTTGTAATTTGTTGCTCTCAATAAGGTCTTGAACAAGATTTTTAAGTCTAAAACAATTTTCTATATCATGTCCAATTCCATTGTGAAAGACACAAAAGGCCTTCTCATCCCACCAATGAGGTTTAGGATCTGGTATGCGGTGTTTGGCAGGATCCTGAGGGTGTGCCAAATTGTGAGCAATTAATGTCTTGAAAATGTTTGCATAGGAGTCCCCAAGTTTAGCAAATTGTCTCTTTTCCTTTTTAGGTTTCCCTTGATACTTGGGTTTATTCTCTGGTTGTCCCGAAGATGTTTGCAGCTTCATAGCTTGAACTGCATGAGAGAGATTAAGAACTCCTTCATTCTTAGGTTGTGATGAGTCAACAACTCTGTCATTGACCACCTGCTTATTCTTATTCCAATAAGAGTTCTTTTTGTCCTTATTACCATTATTGTTGTTGTTTTGGCCATTGTTGTTATTAGTTGATTTAGCCAAAATCCCTTGTTCTTTTAGGACATCCTCTATGCAACAGGTCACTTCTACCATGGTATCAAAAGAATTAAACGGGATCTTCCTTACTTCATATCTTAACTCCGGTACCAAGTTGCTCACAATGATGTCTATTCTTTCCTCCTCAGGAATTGTCCTTGGATATTTCGAGCACAAACGTCTCCATCTTTGTAGGAAGGTGACAAAAGATTCCCCTTGATTTTGTTTGAGCTTGCACAAATCAAGCATTGTGACCGACCTTGATAGATTATAAGCAAAATTTTGAACAAATATTTCCACAAGCTCTTTAAATGTCTTAACTGGAGGAGTAAGGTTAGTAAACCACTCCATGGCTTGACCCTTGAGGCTCCTTGAAAATAATCTCATTACATAGGAGTCTTCATGGTGAAAAGAAAAACTCATTATATAAAATTGTCTAACATGGTCATGAGGATCACCAACGCCATCATATTTGTCATAGGTTGGAAACTCAACTTTCTTAGGAAACTCAACCAACACCACACTCTTGTTGATTGGGTTGGGACATATGGAATCCAAATTAAAGGTGCTCTTAGGTGCCCTCATCCTTTCTATATCCCTTTGAAGTTGTTTGATCACCTCATTAGTTGATGGATCTTGCTTCTTTACCTTTCGGTCCACATCAAAATTGTATGGGACCTTAGCACCTTTGTTGATGAGACTTTCTAGGAACTGATCCTTGTTTTGTTCCACATACCTTTCTACATATGCTTGAAAGGATAGTTCTTGTTGCATAGTCATAAAATCTATTTTATCAAAGTTGGTATAGCTTCCTCCATGTTGTGAGCCATGATGTGCTTGTTGGGAGGGTTGCTTTGAATGTCTATGAGGCGATCATCTCCTATGATGATCATATCTTGAAGTCCTTCTTCCTCTAGGACTTGGGGATTGTGAGGGCATCCTTGACCTTCTTCTAGGACTTGGTGAGGGGGTAGATGGGGGTGAGCTAGTCCCACTATTGGCACCCCTCCCATTGAATTGATTTTGGAGTTGTTGTGCATAGAGCCTATCTTCTTCTTCTTGGGTGACTCTTTTGCTTATGTCCAATAACACATGTTCCTCTTCTTCTAGTTGTCTGAATTTCTCCTTTTTGGTGGCTTGTTCATCTAGATAGGCTTGCTTCTCCCTTTCAATGCTTTTCAACCTTGTATTTGCATATCGAGAGGTATCTTTAAGTGGAGAAGATTGTCTTGAATGCCTTATTGCATTGGTTGTGTTGATGTGATGGTCACTAGATTCGTTGTTCTGGTCCTCGTGTTGTGACCCTGAATCTGAGTGAGTTTGCTTATAATGTCTCTCAGCTCGTTGGTGAGAATCTAAATATCTTGTGTTCTTGGGAGGTGACCCAGGTGGACTAGCATGAGAAGAACCACCATACTCTCTCCTATGCCATTGGAAGATATCCTCAAGAGTTTGATTCATGGCCTCTCTTTATTGTCGAGTGAAAGTGTAACTCATGTCCATACTTGATGAAAGTGGTGCTAAAGAGGTGCTCACTTCACTAGGATTACCTTTTGGATCAAAACAAACCTCAGATTCACTTTCAGGAGATTGGTCAAAAAGGGATTCTTTTCCCTTGTGATGTTGATGAGTCTTAACTGGTGGTAACTGGCTAAAGACAATAGGGGGTCGCTTCCCTTCATTGACTTGGTACCTTGTTGTAACTGACATGAAAGAAAAGGATTCTTAATGATAGGATGACCTCTTGAAATGTCAACACCAGACCAGGATAATCAAAGTTCTCTATTGTCCAAAGTGGAATGAAAAGATAGAAAAAAAGGGGCTTTACCAACACTGTCAAAGAGGTGCTTCAAATCAAAGGGTGACTACCCTTGCACTTTTGAACCAGGATGTTGGACTAGGCCAAAATATAATTGAAATTGAGATTTAAATGAAAGTGATTTGGACAATAAGAGCACTAAAATTTTCCAAGAATGTAGCTAACAATTCTAGAGATAAGCTTTCTCACCAAGAATAACCTTCTAACCTGGCAACTATTTTCAAAGTGGCCTTGTAAACCAATTGATGCTATTCCTAGAGGGCAAGAACCAGAGATTTAGAGCCAAGATAGGTCTCTAACGACAGAGTAAGAAACCTACTCAAAGGCCTAACCTGACTAACAACAATTAAAACTAACCAAATTGAAAGCACGATAGAAACTACCCAGGCGATATACTCCAGGCTAACAGGGCGATATACCTATAACTAGGTGATACTTCACCTTAAACCAGACGATAGACCTCATAATATCCGGGTGATAAACACCAGGCAGGTCAGGCGATAATCCAGTAGGGGCGAACTATCGCGCGATGTTTCTTCTCAAAGTAGGTGATGCTATTGCAAAATTGTTTAACTCTTGACCAGAACTGTGTAAAATTTGCATTTTTGGGTCTGTTTGGTCAAAATTTTTGGTCTGAGGGTTGGTGTTTTTGATCTCAATCACATTATCAGCAGAATTTTGGCAAGTTTGCAAACAGTGAGGGATCAAACATGTCTCAAAACACTTGAAACAAGGGCAAAAGCAACCTTGCCAAGACAAACACTTGTGATAGTAAAAATAAAATTGCACCCTATGAACGCTACCGATCATTTGTATATTAAGAACGTTTACACTGGTATCACACAACCGAAGACAATTCAAGCAAATCTACCCTAAAAAGTCAAGGCTCAATACTTACCAACTTAGCCCATAACTTGGTGTCCCCTTGCCTCACACAAAGTGGTTACCCATGATAGATGTTGGCTTTGTCATGGAAGTGTCAAAGACACAACCAAAGGAACACATATGGTGAGTATCTTAAGGTGATCCGGGTTGTTGCACTTGGATCGATCCTTGCACTAAGAAGATAAGCGGTTAAATAAGGTGGCTTCTATCTAAATGTTCTTAATAAGGGCTTCTGTTCATAACACCCCTCTTGCTCCTCATAGAGGACTGGGACCTCGTGGCCTCAAGAGTACCTTAAGCATTCTTGCTCAATGCTTTCCCCATGGTCACAATCCCACGAGTTACTCACATCAAGCGAAGACAAGTGTTATGTCTACCAAGGTTTTGTGTCCTTGATAGCCTTGAGATTATAGTGAGTTGGAATCACTCACCACCAAGGAAAATGATGACAAGGTTGTCCCCACTTGGGTCATTCCTCTTGATTGCTCAAGATCAGGCCTGCTAAAGGATCCTAAACTAAACAAAGAATGGATGATTTTTGAGGTTCAAGGTTTTTCGTTCACCACAAGGGTGAAGAGCATACTCCCCTATCTCAAAAACTTCTCCCAAACACACCAAGCAAAATTTAACTACCCCCTTGCTTCCAAAAACCTTAAGATGGGTCAGGATTTTCTGGTTCACCTAAAGGTGAAGAGCATACTTCTCCTACCATCTCAAAATCTCTTTCACAAGGTATTAAAGTTCCTAGTACAATTAGTAAATGCCACACTTGAAATAAATCACAAACACTTTAAAAAAATTTCTTTTTGCTTTTGTTTATGCTTTGGGTAGCCCTGCAAAAATGTTAGTAGCCCTCTTTGACATGCGATTTATAGCGATTTCCTTCCAAGCAAAGCACCTACAACCACAACTTGTTAGACAACTAGGGTTAGGAAAACCAAAATCTAAGTGAAAGCAATGTAAAGATCTGATCAATTTAGACTAAGAAATGTAAATTAACCCTGTTTAAATGCATCAAAGTAAGTCAGCAAGCTAAATGTGATCAAATTCGGCTGATAAAACTCAGAATCCAGCTCTTTGCTGTATCAGGAGATACACCTCAGACTTCACCAGTATCACGTGACACAGTTTCCTATATCTGGGCAATATACCTCAGTTTGGGTGATATACTGCACAATAGGCGGGCGATACTTCGCACGACACCAGGCAATAAACCTCAATACGTGCATGCGATTCTTCTGAGACGCAAAGTGTCACACTGGTATTATAAGGTATATCGCGCAATATAGTGTCGTGTGATATTCTGAGACAAAAAACCAGAGAGCGCAAAATATCCAGAAATTAAGCTAAAAACTTGCCGAAAAATTGACGAAAAATGACAAAAATGCAGGAAAAAGAAGGGACAATGCTAGTCTACTCTACCCCATGGTGGGCGCCAAAAATGTACACACAAAAGTTGTGCACTTCTATGAATCCTTACATGCAAGGAAACTCAAGAATGAGCCCTCACAAATCGATCCATAGCTCTCTATGCATGGAGTTGCAAGATTATGGATTTGCTCTCAGCTAGAGCTATTGAGCTTGTGACCTTGCTAGTCAACCATACAATGAGAGATTCAAATGAAGACAAGGGCAAGAGTGCCAATACCTCCAAAGAATCAAATGGAAATGCAATGCAATGCAAGCTAATAATGAGGATGCAAATGTGCAAGCTATGCTAAGAATGTGGTGCAAGACTTGATAGATAATAACATAATCACCGTTGATGGACCCCAAAATAATGAAGATCATACGGCCTTCAAACAACCTTTTTACAAACATGATAAAGGTGAGTCATCAAATGGCAAGAAACAAAGTGCCAATAATCTCAACTTTGCACCATCATATGATCATATTGTTAATGCTATAATAATTAATGAACAATCTCAAAAGGAAGCAACAAATGTCATTACAAGAGGGAAAAATTCTAGAGTGACTTTACAAGGGATAGTCCCTCAAAACACCAATATCCCACAATCCAACATTGTGGTCAAACAACCTCCTACAGCAGCAAGGCCTTATAGTTTGGTGGATCAATTGCAACGTACTCCAGCACAAATCTCAATCTTAGAGTTATTAAAGTTGTCACCGAATCATAAAGAGATTTTAGAAAAAGCTTTAGAAGAGACACATGTTTCTACTACCTTAGGGGAAGAAAAGTTTCAAAATATGGTAGGACATCTCGTGGCTCCTCATTGTCTTTCATTTTCTGATCAAGACGACATGTCTATAACTCATCCTCAAAATTTGCCATTACATATAGAGGTTTTGATCGAAAGGCATAGAGTCAAAAGAGCCCTTATTGATGGAGGGGCTGGTCTTAACATCTGCACATTAAGTCTTGTAAAATCCTTAGGTTTATCTGAGTCTTGCATTGACCCTACAAAGAAAATTACCATAAAAGCTTACGATGAAGCTGAAAGAGCTTCTAAAGGCATGATTGTATTGCCCATCCAAGTGGGACCAGTCAAGAAGGAAACCAAGTGTCAAGTGTTGGACATGAAATTAACTTATAACATCTTATTGGGAAGACCATGGATTCATGAGATGCAAGCCGTCCCATCCACATATCACCAATGCATCAAGTTCCCATACATGGGTGAAAAAATCACGGTTGGAGGAGACTCAAATCCATTCCAATATTGTAATGCACTCAAACCCTTGCATGAATTATACATTCCACATAATCGTGAAGGAGTTATTCCAAGAATCACCAATGAAGATACACAAAATCCTCTTCAAGCTAGCTCAACTACATCAACTAAGGGCAAGGAAAAAGTGAGCTACGAGGGTCCAAATGTAATGGAAAGTCCATATTTAGCACCTAAATTGGAGACAGTGATCTACAAACCTACGAAAGAGGAAAAGGAACAAGCTAAAGAAGATCATTACCAACACATGAGTGAGATGATGAACACATTTGACAAACAATGCAAGATTAGTTCAAAAGGAGTAGGAGAATATTCAGTTTCTCTATTTGACATGCCCATATCTCCCAAATCACATGGTAAACCCTCAAAAGAACATCTTCCACATAAGTATAATTCTTATTTTGTGAGGGAAGATAGCAAAGCAACATGGGATAAGGAAGAAGATGAAGTCCTTCAATGGATTTATCATGATGAAGATGATACCTTAGACACTCCCATGGAAAGAATTCAGCATGTCAATATACAAACCGAACAATATGGGAAAGGATTTGATATTATACAAAAGATGGGATACAAAGGAAGAGGACCCCTAGGCCAAAGAAATAGAGGGTTATTAGAACCTATTGAACCTATTTGGAGGGCAGGTCATGAAAAATCCGGAGTAGGTTTCCAATACAAAGGAGAAAGTTCAAGTCCAATGCATGATTTTCATCCTCAAATAAATGCATTAGAATCCGAAGGAGATAGTGATGACTCTCAGGATTATGAATGGGATACTTTATCAGAGGAGTCATGTCAAGATAAAGAAGTCATTGCTATACATACTTATGCAAAAATCCCAAAACAAGATGCTCCAATTAATGAAGAACCTCCTATTCAAAGGCCTAATATAGAACAAGCATCTAATAGTGGAGCATGGATAGAAACATTTTGGACACCTTCAGAGGAGGGAAATTCAAACGTTAGTTTTAACCCGCTTGTGGCTTTTCCCACATTGTTTCCCGTAGAGGTTGACGAGGATTCGAGCGAAGGGGACTTTGACCTTGCTTCCATGGATCATCTTGAGGAAGCGCACATCATAGATCTAAATGATACAAAGTATGAACCCTCAAACGAAGTCATGTCCATAAATCCTATTGATGATACCTTACCCAATAATTCCTTAATTTTGATGCACCCGGACCTCATTGATTGGGATCAAACCGAATCACATGACTTACTTTACTTCCCAAATGACCAAGCAACAAACCAATACCTCAATGCGGTTGAACCCTCTTTCACCAATGAACTCAATGCGGACATAATGACAACAGCAAGGGTCCAATCTCTTAGTCAAAAAAAGAAAAAAATGAAAAAAATAAAAAAAATGAGAAGTTCTATTAGTGAAAACCCAACTGTGGCACCATTAGAACCAAAAATAATGAAAATAAAAGACGTTTCTTTTGGTGAAAACCCAACTGTGGCACCATTAGAAGAGAGATTGGATACTTTGCCTAAACATGAAGAAGAAAGGTCATCCATTCTTATAGAACCAACATAAAAAGTTAACATTGGTACGAAAGTAGATCCAAAGGTCATACACTTGGCTACATCACTTACATCTCTTGAAAGAGAGGACTTTATCAAATTCTTCCAAGAACAACAAGTGAATTTTGCATGGTCATATGCCGACATGCCCGGACTGGATCCTGATTTCATAATGCATCATCTGAATGTTAGACCCAGAGTTAAACCTGTGAAGCAAAAACTAAGGAAAATGCACCCACATGTGGCTCTCCTAGTCAAGGCAGAATTGGAAAAATTGTTAAAGGTGGGGTTCATAAGAACAATAGCATACGCTGATTGGATCTCTAACATTGTGCCGGTTACTAAGCATGATAAATCTATCCGTGTGTGTACGGATTTCAGAGATTTAAATCTTGCATGTCCCAAAGATGACTTCCCATTGCCAAGCATAGATACCATAGTGGATCTGACAGCAGGTCACGCAATGTACTCATTAATGGATGGATTTAGTGGCTACAATCAAATAAAGATTGCTCCCGAAGACCAAGAAAAGACAGCATTTACTTTCCCTTGGGGTACCTTTTGTTGGAATGTCATGCCCTTCGGTCTTAAAAATGCTGGAGCTACATATCAAAGGGCCATGACAACTATTTTCCACGACATGATGCACACTTTCTTAGAAGATTATGTGGACGACATTCTAGCAAAGTCCCACAATAGAGAAGAACATTTACAAATCCTAAGAAAAATATTCATTCGGTTAGAACAATTCAAAGTTAGATTAAACCCAAAGAAGTGTGCCTTTGGTGTCCAATCCGGCAAGTTATTGGGTTATATAGTATCAGCAAAAGGAATTGAAGTTGATCCTGAAAAAGTACAAGCCATTCTAGAGATGGAGATTCCAAGAAACATTAGCCAAATGAGGTCACTACAAGGAAAGATTCAATCAATAAGGAGATTTATATCTCAATTAGCAGAAAAGTGTCACTCCTTCACCAGATTGCTACACAAGGACACTACATTTATGTGGGATGAAGAATGTGATAAGGCCTTCGCTATTTTGAAGACTTATTTGATAAACCCACCTATTCTTATGTCACCTATCAAGGGCAAAGAACTGTTGTTATACATATCAGCCACAAAAAGGTCTCTAGGCATATTGTTGGCACAAGAAGATGAGCAAGGAAAAGAAAGGGCAATCTACTATCTTAGTAGAACCTTAATAAAATATGAACTAAATTATTCATTCATGGAAAGAGCATGTCTAGCAGTGGTCTTTGCATCTCAAAAACTAAGACATTATGTGTTGATGCATAAGATCAAATTAATTGCCAAGATTGATCCTCTCAAATACTTGCTAAGTAAAACTGCCTTAACAGGTAGAATAGCAAAATGGGTCATGATCCTAAGTGAATTCGACATTGAATATGTTGATAGAAGAGCAATTAAAGGACAAGTGATAGCAGATCACTTAGCAGATAACCCAATGGAGTCTACACAAACCATTCAAATTGAATTTCTAGATGCAGCAATTGTCAACATAGAAGCAAAGACATGGAAATTATATTTTGATGGATCTTATACACAAGGAGGTTCTGGAGCAGGTATATTATTGGTTACCCCTCAAGGGTACACCATTGCAAAGTCCTATAAACTCTTATTTCCGTGCACCAATAACATAGCGGAATATGAGGCATTAGTCATTGGCATCAAAATGGCTTTGGAATGGAATATTGCAGAATTACAAGTGTATGGGGATTCCCAACTCATAATCAATCAGGTTAATAATGAATACAATACCAAAGATATAAAATTGATGAAATATAAAACCTTGATTGATGGATGGAATAAGTACTTTGCTTTGATCACATTTGAACAGATTCCAAGAGAAAAGAATAGAGCAGCAGATGCCATGGCTACCTTGGCTTCCTTATTACAAAAACCAGATCAAAATGAGAAGTATGAGTTCTTGGTGGAAGAGTTGGTAAAACCGGCATTCAACCTTTCTGACACCCAAATTGTTGCTCTTTTACATGGACATGACTCTGCTTGGTATGGACCCATCTATACTTACCTTAAAGACCAAGTACTCCCCGTAGACCAAACTCGTGCCCAAAAATGTAACTTCATACGCCAAGCCGCCCGTTACCTAATCCTTTCAGACACATTGTATCGTAAGGGTCTTGATGGGACGTTACTTAGATGTTTAGAGGAAGAAGAGTCTAAGTTAGCTTTACGCGAGGTCCACGAAGGCATTTGCGGGTCACACTCAAGCGGTCTTAATCTAGCTAAGAAAATCCTTCATTTAGGGTACTTTTGGACAACATTAGAAAAGGATGCTTGTCAATTTGTGAAGACATGCAGCAAATGTCAATATCACGGTAACATGATACATGCACCGGCTCAAGAATTACACCCATTCATTACACCATGGCCTTTTTATCAATGGGGATTTGACTTGATTGGAATCATACATCCTCCATCTTCAAACGGACACAAGTATATCATCACAGCAACAGAATACTTCACCAAATGGGTGGAAGTAGTTCCATTAACAACAGCAACCGGCAAACAAATTTCAATGTTCATATTGAACCACATAATTTGCCGCTATGGTATTCCACATGCCATTATCACAGATAATGGGAAATAATTCAAAAATCAAGATATTGATGAACTTTGCATGACATTCCACATTACACATCATTTGTCATCCATTTATTATCCACAAGGCAATGGACAAGCTGAAGCAACGAACAAAAATATCCTCAAAATATTAAAAAGATCAGTTAACAAATCAGGAAGAGATTGGCACGTGCAAATAAATCCCGCACTATGGGCTTACAGAACTAGTATCAGAACACCTACAGGAGCCACCCCATTCTCTTTAGTTTATGGAACCGAAGCAGTTCTACCATTAGAAGTTGAAATTCCATCTCTACGGGTTTCATTAAGAGGATTGATCACTGATGAGGATTATAGGATTGCCAGACTGCAACAATTGGAATTGTTAGAGGAATACCAGACTCAAGCTTATGAGCATTTAAGAGTTTATCAAAACACGATTTCACGCAATTACAACAAACACATCAAACCAAGAACTTTTCAAGTAGGAGACTTGGTATTAAGAGAAAATCCCAAAAATCAAGCTGAAAGGGAAAAGAAAGGAAAGTGGGAAGCTAATTGGATAGGCCCATTTGTGATAGTGTCATCCTTTGGAACTGGAACATATAAGTTATCAGATTGTAATGGTGAAGAGTTACAAGAACCCATAAATAGCATTCATTTGAAGAGGTTCTACACCTAAAGCAGATGAAAGAGTATACAGAGTATCAGATGAGAGAGCATCATAATTATTGTACATAGTTGAAAAGAGATCTTGAAAATACAAAAACATTTGAAAATGGAAAATCCAAAAACATTGGAAAGGAAGAAAGATCAAAAACAGTGGAAAATTGAGCATGAAGAAAGAAAAAATATTTGAAAAACTATCTCTTGGTGAAAACCTAGCAATAGGCGCCAAGGTGATAAGGAAAAATACAAAAAAAAAAAAATAATGAAAAATAAATAAAAAATGAAAAAGAAAAAAAGTGCCTTGGTGAAAACCTAGCAATAACCGCCTCGGTAGCAAAAAAAAAAGAAAAAAATAGAAAAAAGCACCCAAAGGTGAAAACTTGGCAACAAGCACTTTTGGTTTCCTTAAGTCATTTCTTTCCTAGTCACATGTGTACATAATGCATCTCATCATCCCATTTGTCCAAACCTTCATTGCATCCGTCATTTGTACATAGTCATAATAACATTTTTAGCATCATCCTTTGCATTGCCCAAAAGTTGTCAAAACTGATACATCAAACACTTGGGGGCAGCATAAAACAGATCGGAAAGTGGGTACCTCAAAAAGGATTCAAACGAGAAACATTCAGTCACAAGCAGAAAGGGATCAACATTTTCAGAAGAGAGATCAGATTTTTGTAAACCTTTGGTTGATATCATTGTTTACTAACCAAGAAGTTGACTACCACAACAAATCCTTGAGCCTAAATTGACTTATTATTCAGGATTAAAAATCAAACATCATTCCATGATCAAAACACTTGGAAATATTATTTGAAGATCAGAAAACAATATAAAACACCTAGATAGATTCTTTTCAAAAGTTGGTTAAAAATATGTTTACTTACATTAATTCAATTTGTATCAAGTCTTTTTAGCTAATCAATGATGTTTCGACTAGATTGGCAATGATGGAGACATGATATCTTTCTTGACTATGAAGTGAATGTTTGGAGGAAGATTCATTACTTTATGAGAATTCATCTAAAGACATGGTCATCAAAACAATGGAATCACATGAGTAACCTAATGTCAGGAAATCAAACAATCAATCACAGTTATCAATTTAAATATACCTATCAGACCTACCAATCCTAACTCTAAGAATTGAGGAAGGATGATCCTAGTTTTATGTCTCTAAGCATTTGAGAATAAAATGAATGGACGATTAGACCCATGACCTATCATTCGTGATGAAGATTGATTTACATTATCCTTCGATATCATAGTTACCAATGTCCTAATTCGTTGTTGAAAATCAAACAAGGGGAACACCCTAACTGAACATTCAATCAAATTCATTGACGTGATCGATATCAATCAGGTTGACGCAATCGAGCAATCAAATGTCATAACAAAGTCTCAAGCAACGTAAAATTTTTTTTCACTTACGCGACTTTTCATTCAGGCGTAATTTCTTTTACCAGAGGCGACATCTAATTCGTCATACACGTGATTTTAATCATCCATGTGACTTCATTTGACAAACGCGATATAAGATTTACCTAAGGCGACATTTTATTATCTAGGGTTTTTCACGCGACAAACAATTAAAATGTTTGAACCCTAAGCAATACCAAATTTTCCGCACGCGATAAAAGATTTTCTATAGGCGTAAACAGAGAACCGGAAGGCGATACTAAATTTTCAAGAAGCGACATTTTATTTTTTCCGGCGTGACTAAATTGTACGGAGGCGACATTTCTTTTCTAAAACGCAGAATTAAAATTTTAAAACGCATTAAATGAAGTCATAAATGCAGTTCTAGAAACAGGAGAAAAATTTGAATGACATACCGGAGGACCATAGTTCGCTCTCCGACCAAACCGGCGCGCTCTCTCAAACCGATGCTCGCGATGTGGGACCACCATAGTGTAAAAAGGGCTAAAATTAGAGCTAAAAATCTCAAAAGGGAGAGGTGAAAATGAATAGTAAAATGAGGGGTTTTACCCTATTTAAGGTGAAATTGGCCCTAATAAAGACTTAAAAACGCACTTTGGACCTATTATATGACATCTTTATTAGCCGGGGCATAAATCAAACTTGTCTATTACTTTATAATGGTATCAGAAATCAAAACATATTCCAATCAATCAAAATCTTTCAAATCAAGGAATCAATATGTTTTATTTCTGAGGGGGCATCAGAGTATCAAATTGGCATCACATCAAAAACATTTATCAGTGGGGCATATCATATCAAAATATCATATCAAGTTATCATATCATATCAATTTCATATCAGGAGGCAAATCAGTATCAGATCAGTTTACCATATCATATCAAACCTATGAACATATCAAAAATCAGTGAACCCAGGACCTATCATCAAACCAGGACCCATATCATATCAGAGGCATCATATCAACACCATCATCAGAGGTACATCATCATCATCAGGAAGTACATCAATCAGAATCATCAAAGGCATATCAGAATCAGGACCTAACAGAATCAGATCATCAGACTAAGGGAATCTTTGAATCGGTGTTCTTCGCACATCGATCCAAAGAGGGGCATTTGTAGACACAGAAAATTGGCAAAAGGCTTAAATCAATCAAAAAGGTGCAATTAAATCATCAAATAGCACGAAAAATCAATAAATGGAACAAAGGCAATTCAAATCAAAGGGAAATTCAATTAAATGATTAAATAAAGCTTGAAAAGGGGAAAAACACTATGAAATTGATTAAATTCAATTAATGACATAGTTGTTCAAAGCAAAAATTAAAATAAACATCTTACCCTTCATGGCTAAATTTAATTACTTTAATTAATTAATAAATCATAATTTCCCTCAACAAAGCAAAAAGGAGACAAAATGGACACAAATCACTCACTTTTGTTGAAATGGTCCAGCCTTTTGAAACCATTTAAATGATTGTCCCCTCCTTGTTCCCCATTTATGGACAAAGCAAAGCCAATTGACCTTACCCAAGCATAACCATGGTTATCTCACTCTACCCCCTACCCTTGGGAAAATCTTATATATTGAAGGCATTTAGAAGCATAATTCATCCACTCCATATCTTTGAATTGCAGCAAAGCTCTGACAATTTGCATCCACATCACTCACTTATCATTTTTCATTGCTAATTAGCTTAAATTGCTTTGATCATAGTAGATTGTTCATCAAATAGAGCTAGAATTTGATAGAATAGATCTAAATTTGCATATCATATAGCTTAATTCTCATCTTTAGAGTGTCACTAGTGAGGATCATAGCTGAGAGCCTCATTTACCACTTTATTTTAGAGATCCATGAGATATTTAGATTAATTGTACATTATTCAGATTAGTTTGCTTTGAATAGTGTAATTGTCTTTTAAATCTTGTTATTTCATGAAGGTGTAAATCACTCACACACAGTTTGATTAATACATTGTGCAGGTTTTGGAGTGTTGGAGTTTTTACCGAAAGGTTTTCCCCAGGGTAAATCATTGTGTCATTCTCTATTTTCTGTATGCATGGTATATGGCTGCAATATCTTTGTTAAAGTAGTTAACGAATCTAAAATTTTAAGGTTTTAAAAGAATTTGCACAATACTTTCCTTTAGAGATTAGTGTAGGAAGTTGTTTCCGCACCTGAGTTTCCTTACATGGAAGTCATGTTTACAAAATAAGTAACTTGCTATATAACAAGATTAGTAGATGAGATAATTTATCTTTTCATATTTTTAATATAAATATTAAACTATATTTATTTTGATATTTACACTAATAATTTAGATTTTTAACTTTTAAATTAAGACAACCAAGCAAAATTTGATGATATCATTTATAAGATAAACATCCATGAAAGTAATTATCATGAAAAACATTTAGATCTTTTAGTTTATCTTATTTCATATTTTATATCTAAATATTTAACTTTCATATATGTTTTATATATTAAATATTTTTCTAGACGTTTTGACAAGAAAGTCTCTAAAATATAAATACAAGAATTTAAAATTTACAAGAATATTTCAATTGAAAGGAACAAAGATTGCTGTCAACATAACTACAAAATTAAGAATTTATTGAAAAATAGAAGAATTACAAAATTTATATACTTGTGGGAATTTGCTAATCAGAATGGTAGCACTCGTTGTATCAAGCTAAATTACAATTTATCGTCCACTTCTTTTCTACAAACAACATTAATATGAAAATTACAAATAACAAAAACTTAAATGCACTTAGGTGACCTTCCCTCAAATAAATAAAACTGAAATCAAATTTAAAAGTCAGTCACCCACCTTTTCTTCTATTTGAACTTTCCAGATGTGACAGTTTCCCATTTTATTTTTATACTAAATATTATGTGTAGCATTAATCGATGGAAAGTATAATTACGCCGTAGGCGTTTCCCTATGAAAGGGCTCAAGCAAATATTTTCATCGGACGGTGGGTAGTTGCATAGAAGGTATTGACGACCATAGAATTCATCATGGCCGCTCATGTCGTGGATGGAGGGAACTGACTGCTGCCGGTGGTCAGCCATCGCCTGCAACACAAGAACCGGCGGCGTAACCGGCATCGATCTCAGCGGCCACCACTGGCTGCTCAACGGAACCACTAACGTGGCCGCCCTCTCAACCCTTAGCACTGACGAACCACTAAAGACGCAGGAGGAGGCATGCGGTTATGAACTTGAGTGGCACACAAGGTGGTCTCCATCGGCCCCTGTTTCCACCGCACCAGAGGCCTCTCCGACATGGAAAACCACAAGTTGCGAGCTGCTCAGAAAATGATCAAAAGACTCCAAGGAAAAACATATATTAATTCCCTGGCCGCATAAATCGAGAAAATGGACGCTGAAATCAGGGACAACTATGAGAAAATCATCGACTGCAACTCTGAAACGCTATCGTGGATCATGCTCTTGGATGCTTCCTTCCTTCTGGAGCTTCACAGAACCCTCGCAGGCAAAGATCACTTCAATTCCTTCAACTGGTGTGTGTATTTTGAGCCCCTTTTGGACGAGAGCAGAATTAAGTCGGTCGAATTTGCAGTACTGAGGGACATGGTGAAGTTGGAAAATCAAATTCCCCTCTTCATCCTGAACAAGATTTTGCAACTGGAGGGAGGATCTGAGGAAGAAGCAGAGGTCCTGGGCTGTTCAATTTGCTCTTAAACGCCGCTGCTTCATTTTTTCTGTTTAAATACCTACAGATCTTAGGATTTTATTTCAATTCCCCCTTTGTTGTTCGAGAACATTTTTTAGGGTTTTTACACGGCTTAACACTCTGGTTCTTTTCCGGCACAGAGTCCTCTGCTGCCCTTGTTTCCACAACGGAAGAAAGGCGATTTAATTCTAGCTTCCCTTCCATTTCAATGTTAAGCAAAGTCGGGATTCAAATCCGCCCCTACACAGGAGACAGCGGAAAAGCTCTCGGATTTGACAAGAAAGCCTCTATTCTGTACCTTCCGGACATATCAATATCAGAAAACACTAAAACTGTTGTGAGAAACCTCATGGCTATGGAGGCATTTCTTCCGTCGGAGTTGCAGGTTATCTCCTGCTATGTCGGTTTGATGAATAGCTTGATTTTCACAGAGCAAGATGTGAAACTGCTGAGAATGGCGGGGGGTTTTTGCATCCATGTAGGAAATGAATCTCAGGTGTCTCAGTTGTGGGATGATCTGTGCAAAGGCATGGCCATTGACTGCAGTAGACAATGGTTTCAGCATGGATTGGTCATGAAGTGGGGTTTTAACTCATATTCCTTAGGACACTTGTGTGGCGATAGCCTGAGTTCCCATGTAATTGAATCATCTCCATAAATATTTTTTTGGGAGGGTCCATCCATGTTGACAACATACTTAGGGCACACAATTGGGTTTCTAATCACGTGAATCAAAATTCATTGCATATTTTTTAAGGTAAATAGGGAAACACCGTGCTGTCAAGTATTGGAAACCTTTTGGCTCTGAAATAATGTGTTAAGAGTAACTGTTAGTATTCGCCATGGACTTGCATCTGCCTAATCTGATTCCTTTTGGCTAAAGAGCCATATTCGAGAATTTTTCATCCATCTGATGGTGGTCCCTGTGATTATCTAGCCATATAATCAACTGGAAACCAAGCTTAATGGGTTATGAATTCTGTTGATCATCATGGTAGTTGCTACCACTCCACCATTAGACCAAACCCTGCTGGACAGTATTTGTCTCAGCTTGATGATTTTGTTGCATCACTTGCTCCACTTTGGGGAGTACTTGAGGTTTTAAAAGTCTGTTATAGGAAAAATGGACATTTCGTTTAGTTTTTTTTTTAATATGTCGCATTGATATGTCTTGCAGTTGGAGTAAGTTAATGCTCCTTAGTGTCCGTGGATTATGATATTTTGTTCAATTGTTGTTGCTTTCTCTGTGTTGTGTTACAGTTAGAAGAGGAATTATTTAAAGCCCGATGTATGAGTGTATGATTAGTGAAGGCGATGTTTCTGCTCTTAATCCAAACAAGCCTCAGGGTACTGATATCTTCACAAAAGAAAATTTATTTGATGGCTTCATTTAGGTGAAGTGAAAAGACCCAGTCAATGTGTGCTTCAATGTTAAGTAGGATAAAGATATTTTTATAGAGGTGGTGTTCAACTGATTTATATGACAAGTCAATCATCATTTATTGTGTTTCAGGCTCGTTTCTTAAAATGTTTCTTGGCCCCATCAATGTTCGTGCTTTGAGAAATCATGTCAGATTGAAAGTCAAGGAGGAATACAACAATTACAGTGTAACTGTTTTTCTTTACTATCAACTTTCTTCATGGGTACCCTTTTACTTCTCCGTTCAAGTTTGAGAATCAAATTATGTTGTTTTACAGCTTTGTGTATTGAGTACACTGAATGAGTTTTATTTTACTTATGGGATGTTGCACAATAGCTTTTACAGTGCAGGCAAAAGGTGCTGTGAAAGTTTAAGCTTTCTCTTCTCGGTACTATTCTTGAAGAGCTGGTTACAGTTTTTGGGTTTTTCCTTTCTTTCTTCTTATTATTTTTTTATTGGTGAATACAATATTTTTAGCCTGGCCTGCACCTGGTGAGGCCACAATTGGAAGACCTCATCCACAACACAAGCACACAGAACTGTCCAAACCTTTGACCGCGGTAGCCCAACAGGGGCACAAAGCCCATCAACACACCTCCCAGCGAGAAAATAGGCTACAATATGAACGCCTGCTAAGTCACTTAGCATGAATTCTTGCTAAAATACCTGACATGAATGCCTGCTAAGTCATCTGGCACGAATGCCAACAACATCAACAATAAGGTTCAAATCTGTGGGTGCATTGGAACATACTTTTTGTTTTCTGTCTTGTCACATATCCCGTCATGTTTCTCTCCCTTGTCCTACTCAACAGTCAAGGAGGACAGGTCCTACGTTGCATCAACTGGCTTTAGAAACAAAAAATCTGTGAGTCATGGGGAAATATGGCATGAAGCATCAACATTGCTAGTCGCAAGAAATAGTTGATCTAAAAATTTAAAAACATGGTTGGCCTTAAAACCTCTATAACTTATCGCAATTGTAAGATTTAGAGGAAGACGAGCTCTGTTTTGGTAATCAGGATTGTGTGTCTGTAGTTGCCCGGCACTGTGAAGTATGGCGATCATGCGTGGAAAATGGCTACAGGTATGAATTTGCTCATGTTTTAAATTCAGGGATCTCAATAGTGAAGCTAATTGTGTTTATTGATGGAGCACATTGTGTAGGCGAAGCACAAGGAAGGAGGGCCAAAGTTGCGGAGCTCACACGGAGAGGCATTGGTGGGGAAGAAGGCTTTTGTGATCCGAGGGGAAGTGGTAGTTGCAATAGCTCAAAGTAATAATAGTAAGGATGAATGAAATTGTCTAGATGGTCATCAAAATAATAGAAAAAAAAAAACAGATAGATAATTATTTGATTAATGTATATATAATTAATATATAAATAATTAAAAATTTAAAATAAATATAAAAATAAAAAAAAGTTGATATAAAAGAGAAAAGAGTGAGATGAAAAAGGTGCCATTTTTTATTCTTCCAACATTAATACGGCGTACCCATTGCACACCAAGATGCAATTGCTAGTTTATATGATCTCTTTTGCTGGCCTTGGAACGGCACCCAGGTTGGAGGATTTGACCACTTGTAGCGTGAGATACACGAAACTTAACAAATTATCATGAAAAACCCGTGCACAATGCCACGTGTCTTCTAGTGAGAGAGAACTTAACAAACATAAAGACACGGTGTCGCCGACGTTTAAAAGAGCAAAAGCTTAAAGAAAACATCGAGAAAGGAGAACATAGAAAGTTTGGAAATGAGCTCAGATGAGACCAATGTAAAAAACGCGTAAATTGGTTGCCATTTCTAGATTTATCCGTCATACCCCGGGCCGACCTGTAACAACTCTGGAATCACAAATACATATAGATCCAAATACAACCGGCCACAAGAGGAATTAATTAAGCTCTCTTTTACTCAGAAACATCCCCTGCTCCTCCAAAAACATCCATATAAGGAACGCTGGGTAGCATTTCCATAGCATTCATTTCATCAGAGAAGCCGCTTATTATCATTTGCAGGCTTTGTTTCATATATACCTCGTTTCTTCAGTTTAGAGAGAATGAGTTATTACAGTCAGCAACAGGCTTCTGTTGGAGATCCTCCTGCACAAGGTATTTCTCATTCTTATTTTTTAGGGGTTTTCTTAATGTTCAATTTTTCCAATTGCCATTTGGGTTTTTTTAAACATTCGATTTATTAGATAAGATTGTTTTGTTTGTTTGATTAGAAAACAAACATGGTTTGAAATTAAGGAGCAATCTTATCTAATTTTTATGTATTGTGGAAACTTATCTGATAGTTTTGTTCCAATCTTAATAGTTTTAATGTTTTTTTTTTAAATTCTTACTGTAAACAGGGTATCCTCCAGCTGGTTATCCACAGGCTTATCCTCCACCACCACAGGGTTATCCTCCAGCTGGGTACCCTCAGGAGGGTTATGCTCCTCAGGGAGGACCCCCACCTGAAACAAAATCAACAGGCGATGGCTTTTGGAAGGGATGGTGAGTTTTCTGCTTTCTTTTGTTCAGCTGAATTGGTCATCTTTATAATTAAATTTCAATTCAAAATACGAATGAATTGAATCGCATTCTTAATTGGGCAGTTTTAATCCATTCTTCATTTGAACATTCACAATTTACTGCTTGTAAGGAATAGATCATTGAAGGAATGGTTGGATTGGGAAATACCTTATTGTTTTATAGTTCCTGCAGATGTGACTAATTATTTCTTTTATTTTTCTTTATGCAGTTGTGCGGCCCTCTGCTGCTGTTGTGTGTTAGAAGAATGTTGCTTTTGAGTTGGAACAGGAATTTGCAAAGGCTCAGTGGGTCTGCTAGAATGGGATGATTGAATTTGGATTTACCTGGCTCAAATTCATCCTGTGTACAGCATTGCTTGTGGCTCATTTGTAGCCATTTTCATTTTATTGTATTGAACATGCTTCGGTTGCCCTTCCACTATCCAGTGGACTATGATTGGAATATATAAATTTTAATAAATAAAAATTAAATTGAAGACATTTCCTCTCTGTTATAAATTTCGATATAGATGTCCTACCCTGTGCACGGTTTGCACAACGCATTTTTGTCTTGTGCCTGTGCGTGATTGCCACACATCTTAACTTTGAGCATTTGTAAAGTCTAAATTATAAGTCGGATTTAGATGATATTTTTGGTTGTCTTCGTATTCAAGTTGACATCTTCAAAAATATTTTTTCGTTTCTAGGTATTAACAAATTTTTTTGTAGAGATTGTCAAGTATCGAAAGGTCAAAAAGTGGCCATTTAAAAGTGTTGCTCGAAACATGAACAATTATGCACCATCAAGTGTTCATTAAATAACAAAAAGAAGATAAATTCCCTAATTACAAAACATAAAAATATTTAATTATAAAATGAATCAACTGTGGGCCAACTATCATTGACCACTTTAGCGTTAAGATGAGATTTTCATAAAATCATTGAACACCTTAGGCAAATCATTCAACATCTTCAAAAAATCGTTCAACATCATATTTAAATCATCCGATAACCCATTCATAAACACCTTAGCACTCGTCACCATGTGGGGAACGATATGTTGCCAAAGTTTTTGGGGCCAATGCATGTGAACCCCAGAGCCCTGAAATGTTCAATATTTAATAGTTTTGGGAAATGTTTTCCCTGCAACTTCGTATTTTGCTTCTCATGCCCATTATTTCTCCACATGTCGTTGAGGGGTTGAGTGCATTGATTTCAAGTAGTGCTTTCACTCGAATTTAACCTTTCTATTTTGCTATAAGCATTGCTTCTACACATTCCTAGTTGCAGTCTGATGTACTTTTTCATCATTTCTTTATAAGTCGTTGATGGTTTGACTCATTTGATTTGCTTTCACTATATAATATGAAATGTAATGGTTTACATTATTATTCATTGTCTCTGGTCTTTTATTCATGAAATTTGAAGGGTATACATTATAATTCAGAATCTCTAGTTTTTCAATCATGAAATGTAATGGGTACAAATTATTATTGGGTATTTGTGATTTTTTATTCATGAAATATAGTGGGTTTACATTATCATTTGGAAATCTTTGCTCTTTTTATCATGAAATGTAAAGTGTATGCATTATTGTTTGTGTTGTTGTGCAAGAAATTATATGGGTATACAATATGATTCATAATCTTGTTTTTCTATCATAAAATGTAATGGGCATGCACATTATAATTGTAAATCTCTAGTTTTTCTTTCATGAAATGCAATGGGTGTACATTATTATTTGAAATCTTTGGTTTATTATTGAATGCATGTAATGGGTATACACTATATTCAAAATATCTAGTTTCTCACTCATGAAATGTAATTGGTATACAATAATGCACCAACTTTTTGATTAGTTTTAGGATTAGTCATTATATGTATGCTCTTCGCAGATCAACAAACCTCATACATGTGCTCATTCCCACTTGCAATTTTATGCATTTTTTCATCATTTCTCTGTGTGCCACCTAGAGTTTGAATCAATCAATTCTTTTCTCTTTATAATATGAAATCTTTGCATGGAATGTGAAATAAAGATTTAACATTGTGTTGTTCTATTAGGAATAACTAGTTTTCTATTCATGAAATCTATTTGGTATAATGTGCCAAAGTTTTTGATTGGATTTAGGATTAATCACCATAAATGTTGTCCATGCATCAAGAAACCTCTACCCATTGTTTCAATGACATGGGTTTATTTATTACTATCCACTTATACCAACTCTTTGAATGTTCAGGAAAGCCCTTGCAAAATCTCACGAGCCCTAAAATATTTGTATTTTGATTGTTTTGGGAAATCTTTTCCCTATGATGTATCCTCTATTACTTCCCGTGAAAGCTTGCCCTACTCATCACTCTATATATGGTTTGATTGAATCAATTTCTTTTGCTTCATACTATGAAAACATTACATGGAATGTGAAATAAAGAGAACATCAAAGTCTCTAGTTTTTTAATCATGAAATGTAGTGGGTACATACATTATTGGGCCAATTATTTTACTACTTTGGCTAGGGTTTAGCCTAAAAATGTATACTCATTATGTTTTTTTTTTGTTAATTTAATAGATGGTATGAGTTAGGTGTTGACATTGTGATGCACTAGTACATTTGACCCACTTTGTTAGACTAACATTTCCGACCAAGTTATAAAATGATTTTCCATGGTTGGTTTATAGAAGAAAAATTTGATTTCTTTTACTTCTATTCCCGTGTTGGTCGGAATTACGACCCTAAAGAGTGGTCGTAATTCCGACCAACACGGGAATAGAAGTAAAAAAAAAGTCAAATTTTATACATATATCCTGCCTACCAACACATTTCATTTTATTTCATTTTGGCATAGTCCGTGAGCAAAGGAGTGCTGAAGGAGGCAGTATAAGGAGGGAAGTTGTATGTCGACACCCCCTATATGCATCTAGCCTATAAGTTCTGGCATCTCCTTCTCTTCCACATTACTATTCTCAAACTCGAGCAAGCATCAAGAGGAATAGGCATTTGATTTCAACCATTTCATTGCAGCCTTGGTAAGAGATTCAATTTTTTTGGCATTTGCTTAATGAAGGGTATATTTTTTTTTTCAATTTGTTTTCATTTTTCATGGGTTTGAAACCCTAATCTCTACACTTCTAATGGTGTTCACGCCACCATTAGAAGTGGCATGAACACCATTAGAAGTGGCCCGTGAATTTCCACTTCTTATGGTGTTCAATTTCCAGAGATACAGAGCAACCGGTCAACTAAGGGTGGGTTCTTTGTTTCCTCATCAACTGAGTTCAAGGTAAAATTGATGCTACTTTTGGTTTCATTGTAAAAAAATGTTGAATAAGTGGTTGAGTATCACAGAAGTGTAGAAAACAAAAGCTAAAACATTGATGAAACCGTCTATTGATAGAAGTGGCATGAACACCATTAGAAGTGGCATGAACACCATTAATTCTGTATATTTTAATCATTGATGTATATTGAATTTGACAAACCTATTAAAAACTCAATCGCAAGCCAACGAAACTTTGTTTAACTGTGAATTGTTAAAAATTTAGAATAAAAACTTTGTTAATTGTGTGCCCTTAGTTTTAGACATAAAATAATGATGTGCTCTCAGTCCCTGACAGAAAATCATCTCTTGAACATGGAAAAAAAAAACCCCCAAAATGTTTGCAATGAATTCAAATTTACAAGGGGTATTGGGACACATTTTTGATGAATTTTGCAAACAAAACCCCACGTAAGAGGGAATTTTTCTAGAAAAATCACAAGTTTTTAGAAAACTTGGTGACGAGTTATTTAGTAATTAAGTGGCCCGTGTTAGACCTGTGACTGCGAGTACTATGGGTATTCACAGGGTTTCGCATCTTTGATCCATTAGTCATTGTGTTATCCTTAATCTACTTAAAGTTGTGGTGTCGACTTCAACCTGTTAATGGTTGGGTTTCTAAGTCAATCTTAAATTATTCTTCTCACATATGTGTAATCTATCTCTCCTTGTAGTTAATTGTGGCATAATTTTTTATTCATCTTATTTCTACTATTTTCATTTGTCACGGGTTTGAAACCGTAATCTCTACACTTCTAATGGTTTTCATGCCACCATTAGAAGTGGCATGAACACCATTAGAAGTGGCCCGTGAATTTCCAGAGATACAAAGCAACCAGTCAACTAAGGGTGGGTTCTTTGTTTCCTTATCAACTGAGTTGAAGGTTAAATTGATGCTACTTTTGGTTTCATTGTAAAAAATGTTGAATAAGTAGTTGAATATCACAGAAGTGCAGAAAATAAAAGCTAAAACATTGATGAAACCATCTATTGGTCACTTCAAACCCTTGGAACTAGGGCTTTCTAAATGTCAGACTTCCAAATGCCTCTGCTTCAAATTGGTGATTGATTCACCATCCACTCAACATACTAAAGCAAATCCAAACATACTATTGTGAGAGGGTATGTGATGTGTGGTGTCTCTCATAACCGACCCAATCCTAATAGATTAGTATCTTTGTTCACTAGAAATATGGATTTAAATGATCTAGTCGGGTTATAGTTATTTACAAGTCAAATTTTATACATATATCCTGCCTACCGACACATTTCATTTTGGCATAGTCTGCGAGCAAAGGAGTGCTGAAGGAGGCAGTATAAGGTGGGAAGCTGCACTAGGTCCACACCCATCCACTCATGTCAATATCTTGTCCAAAATCATGTTGAAATATCCATTGACCTAAATCAAGATCCTTCCCTCTCACTTCCTTCGTTACATAATCACTTTTGGAGTATATTCTAAAGTCCTTGAATCCAAGAAAATGTAAGTCAATAATACCAAATATATCACTTAAACTCACCAAGAATCTTCACAAGACTTCTAAGTGATATATTTGGTGTTATTGACTTACATTTGCTTGGATTCACAAGATCTTGACATGATTGGATGGGTGTGGATGGTGGGATGGGGGGTGTATTAGTCAATGTGATCTGCTCGTGAAGACACAGTCCAGTGTTTATATTATTAAACTCTCTATTCAATGCAACATTGATAGGAAAAGCATTCATTTATTGGTATTATAAGCTTTGATCATTCCATGTACTGATTATATTGTTTTGAAGTATTAAAACCATATAATTTCAGTCCTTTTATTGACTATTCATGTACAGTGCTTGGTGTGCAAACAATCTTTGTCTTGAAGAACCAATGATTTCCTAGGCTCTATCAAATAGTTGGCAAGCAATGATGTATTCAATATTTCTAAAGTGCTTCAAAATGCTTAAACTTACCAAGACTCTTCACCAATACACCCCCATCCCACCATTCACACCCATCCACTCATGTCAAGATCTTGTCCAAAATCATGTTGAAATATCCATTGACCTAAATCAAGATCCTTCCCTCTCACTTCCTTCATTACATAATCACTTTTGGAGTATATTCTAAAGTCCTTGAATCCAAGCAAATGTAAGTCAATAATACCAAATATATCACTTAGAAGTCTTGTGAAGAGTCTTGGTGAGTTTAAGCGATATATTTGGTGTTATTGACTTACATTTTCTTGGATTCACAAGATCTTGACATGAGTGGATGGGTGTGGATGGTGGGATGGGGGGTGTATTGGTCAATGTGATATGCTCGTGAAGACATAGTCTGGTGTTTATACTATTAAACTCTCTATTCAATGCAACATTGATAGGAAAAGCATTCATTGATTGGTATTATAAGTTTTGATCATTCCATGTACTGATTATATTGTTTTGAAGTCTTAAAATCAAATAATTTTAGTCCTTTTATTGACTGTACCTGTACAGTGCTTGGCATGCAAACAATCTTTGTCTTGAAGAACTAATGATTTCCTAGGCTCTGTCAAATAGTTGACAAGCAATGATGTATTCAATATGTCTAAAGTGCTTCAAAAGGCTTAAACTCACCAAGACTCTGCACAAGACTTCTAAGTGATATATTTGGTGTTATTGACTTACATTTTCTTGGATTCACAAGATCTTGACATGAGTGGATGGGTGTGGATGGTGGGATGGGGGGTGTATTGGTCAATGTGATCTTCTCGTGAAGACACAGTCTGGTGTTTATATTAATAAAATCTCTATTCAATGCAACATTGATAGGAAAAATATTCATTGATTGGTAGTATGATTTTTTATCATTCCATGTACTGATTATATTGTTTTGAAGTCTTAAAATCAAAGAATTTTAGTCCTTTTATTGACTATTTCTGTACAGTGCTTGGTGTGCAAACAATCTTTATCTTGAAGAACCAATGATATCCTAGGCTCTGTCAAATAGTTGGCAAGCAATGATGTATTTAATATTTCTAAAGTGCTTCAAAATGCTTAAACTCACCAAGACTCTTCACCAATACACCCCCCATGCCACCATCCACACCCATCCACCCATGTCAAGATCTTGTCCAAAATCATGTTGATCTAAATCAAGATCCTTCCCTCTCACTTCCTTCATTACATAATCACTTTTGGAGTATATTCTAAAGTCCTTGAATCCAAGCAAATGTAAGTCAATAACACCAAATATATCACTTAGAAGTCTTGTGAAGAGTCTTGGTGAGTTTATGAGTCTTGGTGAGTTTAAGTGATATATTTGGTGTTATTGACTTACATTTGCTTGGATTCACAAGATCTTGACATGGGTGGATGGGTGTGGATGGTGGGTGTATTGGTCAATGTGATTTTCTCATGAAGACACAGTCTGGTGTTTATATTATTAAACTCTCTATTCAATGCAACATTGATAGGGAAAGCATTCATTGATTGGTATTATAAGTTTTGATCATTCCATGTACTGATTATATTGTTTTGAAGTCTTAAAATCAAAGAATTTCAGTCCTTTTATTGATTGTTCTTGTACAGTGCTTGGCATGCAAACAATCTTTGTCTTGAAGAACCAATGATTTCCTAGGCTCTGTCAAATAGTTGGCAAGCAATGATGTATTCAATATTTCTAAAGTTCTTCAAAAGGCTTAAACTCACCAAGACTCTTCACTAATACACCCCCCATCCCACCATCCACACCCATCCACTCATGTCAAGATCTTGTCCAAAATATAAGTCAATAACACCAAATATTTCTAAAATGCTTCAAAAGGCTTAAACTCACCAAGACTCTTCTCAAGACTTCTAAGTGATATATTTGATGTTATTGACTTACATTTTCTTGGATTCAAGGAATTAAGAATATTGACTTACATGGGGGGTGTATTGGTGTAGGACACCTAGGCCATTCAGTTTTTCTTTGGGACTTGAGTTCTATATTTTGTTTTGCTTTGTAATAAAGGACGTCTTCTAAATTCCTAGACCATCCTATGATTTGGTTTTATTCCTTCTTGTGTGGAGGTGTGTATGGTCGAAGAAGACAATGTAATGAACTACCAAGCAATAAAATTTTAATTCTTTACAAACAGTCACTTTTCTGCTCATGAAGACACAATCTGGTGTTTATATTATTAAACTCTCTATTCAATGCAACATTGATAGGAAAAGCATTCATTGATTGATATTATAAGTTTTGATCATTCCATGTACTGATTATATTGTTTTGAAGTCTTAAAATCAAAGAATTTTAGTCCTTTTATTGATTGTTCCTATACAGTGCTTGGCATGCAAACAATCTTTGTTGGAAGATGTGGCCCTAACTCACATTTTCACCATTGGGATTCAATGCCACTGTGTGAAAGGTGAGTTAAGGAAATGCTTTATAAGAGTTCAAAAGCTCAGAGTTGGGAAGGTTAGTTTTCTTTTTGAACAATGATGCCCTAGGTTGAATATTTCGTATGTATTAAACCAGACAAGATGAAACTCGACTGCAGTAGCAAACAAAAACCACGTGGGATCAAGTTGTTGGATGAATTGGGCCCTTAGAGTTCATGGGATTTCCATATATTACCAAAAACTTAAGACTGTTACAACCGGATAGACTACTAGCACGAAGGAAGATTTGACCTAGCCAAATAAAGGTCTAATTCTGTAGACTATTGGTTAGACAAATCTTCATTGTCTTCTAATTGTCTTCTTTATATACTAGCATTTAAATGGAACATTAAATGTAGTAATAATATGCTAATCTATTAGTAATAATATGCTTAATCTAGTAGTAATTATCTGCATTTAATCTACCAATTAATAATAGTTTTGTACTACACATGCAATGTATTGTTAGTTTGAAGATAGTCATCGAGTATATAGCATTCTTGTCGATAAGTATATTCTTTTGACCGTCAAAAAAGCAACAACAAATTTAATTTTTTTTTAAAAATAAAATAAATTATCAAATTAAGCATAGCAATAATATGCTTAATCTATTAGTAATTATCTGCATTTAATCTGCCAATTACTAATAGTTTTGTACTACACATGCAACGTATTGTCAGTTTGAAGATAATCCGTGCCATGTGTGATGGTTAAGTAATGGGAAAGTTATGATGATTTAATTGTAGAACTACTGGTCCCTTGAAATGTTCAAAAACAAATTCTCAAAAGATGCACTCTCATGGAATACGATGACTTCAGGTTATGCACAAAATGGATCTATCTTCTATCACTACGGGAGAGGAGTCTTAGAAGTTGTGGGGAGGTGTGTATGGTCGAAGAAGACAATGCAATGAACTACCAAGCAATACACTTTTAATTCTTTACAAATAGTCACTTCTTTTCTCGTGAAGACACAGTCTAGTGTTTATATTATTAAACTCTCTATTCAATGCAAGATTGATAGGAAAAGAATTCATTGATCGCTATTATAAGTTTTGATCTTTCTAGCCTGGGCCTGGATCATTCGGCAATTAGCTTCATAATAAATGAAGTAGATGAGAGCTAAGCAATTAGCTTCCCAAGAAAAACCTCATAAATGAACTATGTGTACCCCAATTCATGTGCCCTTTGTGCGTACCTAAATGATATATTTTAAACAACAAGGGTAAGGCTTAAAGAAGTTAATTTTGCATCACAGTCTGTAGTTGTTGCAGTAGTAGAGCATCAGGGGCCACCTTCAACACAATATGATCACTAGACATGTCTGTATGTTTTATGAAGTTTGGTCGTTGTAGTTGTCGTTCTTGTTTCCTTAGTACCTTTAGTGGTAAGTAATCTACTTCAAATTCGTACAATGACCATACTTCATAAAACATACAGACCTGTCTAGTGATGATCATATTGTGCTGAAGGTGGCACATGATGCTTTGCTACTATTTCAAATATATCATTTAGGTACACACAAAGGGCACATGAAGATTTTATGAGATTTATGAGATTTTTCTTGGGAAGCTAATTGCTCAGCTCTCATCTAATTCATTTATTATGAAGCTAATTTTCGAAGGATCTAGGCCCAGGCTAGAAAGATGTCTTCCCATTTGAGATTTTTTCTACATTAGTATGCTACTTTTTATTGCAATTATAATTAGTTCCTTGGTTCCTTAGTAATTTCTTTTTATTGCATGGTTGTCTTTGGTTTGTCATTTTGTTTTGAGTGTCTATTGATTTAAACCAAAGACTTTGACTTAGCCAAAAAATATGCAAGTCTACATTAGTATGTTTCTTTTTATTGTAATTATAATTAGTATGAATGAACAAAATAATGACAATGCAATATTTGTGATAATGCAATATTTGTCGAAATAGCGTCGATGACTTCGGTCAATGTGCCTATGTGTCAATGTGTTGTTGGCCCATGCATGTTGAAGATGTCACACACAACAAGTATTTCTGGGCGTCAATTTTGGGTTTTCCCAAATAGGAAAAAGGTCTAGATACGTAATTATATTTTATGTTTAAAAATAATGTGACAACTAATCATTTTATGAAGAATTGATGTACATTTGGTATTGCAAGGAAATAGTGGATGTCAATACTTTTGGTGGGTCGATGAAACCACATTTACATCTACCCCGTCTACATCTATACTTGATGTAGGAAATGAGTGCAACTTGTGCAAGGCTCGAGAGACAACTAGTGCCGCCAAGATTGCTTAAATGGAGAAAGCAGAAATCATATTTTTGTGATGCCTTCTTTTTGTACTTTGTACACTACTTTGTTGGGACCATATGTGTAAATGTGGTTAACAAAGGGCTATTGTAGCTATTGAATTTTTTTTATAGAATTTCAAGTAGATACGTTGGACATATTTTGATAAACTCATAAATTTTTTGGTTGTTTATGACTTCGTTATGATTTTCAATATAAAATTAAACAAAATTAAAAATTAACCTTATTATCGAAGGATCCAGGCCCAAGCTAGAAAGATGTCTTCCCATTCTGATGTGGATAGGTGTTTCATAAAACATACATACCTATTGCACGTGCATTCTTGATTCAAAGTGGGAAAATCTTATTTTGGATGCGAGGGAGAGAAGAAAAACAAATAAAGAACATGCACATAAACACGACAATTGAGAAACATAAATGTAGATATCACAACAGATGAGAAACATAAATGTAGGCATTATGGTCACAATTTTTTGGAGACACAACATAATTGAATGGTATACCCAGACAATGCAACACAACTATCACTCCTCCGGTTCCAAGTTGACACTATGGGATCCAAAAACCATAGATAAGGAATAAATTTAGAGAATGGAGGAGGGCCGTAATGACCAAAATAATACAGGGTCCCTATATTATTTCCGTCATTATGGCCCACCTCCTTCACTCTCTAAATTTACTCCTTATCTATGGGTTTTGGGTCCTGCAGTGTTGACTTGAAACTGGAGGAGTAGTGGTTGCGTTGCATCGTCTAGGTATACCACTCAATTATGTTGTGTTTCCAAAAAATTGTGACCATGATGCCTACATTTATGTTTCTCAGCTCTTGTGTCCTAGGACCCCTTATGACCCTTTACAATCCCTAAGAATACATCTTAGAGGTCTTAAAATGTCGTAAAGGGTCATAAGAGGCTCCTAGGAGGGGCCAGATGAGCTTCCACCTTCACATCATTGGCCCTGTTAAGTAGAGAATGTTAAACTATTCTTGAAATAAAGAGAAGCTCAATAATTTAAGGAGAAGCTCTATAAAACATTCAAAAATATCCCTTCTTTGGCCTCCACTCATACCTCTTCTCAGAATTTAGAAACTTTGGATACTGTTTATCATCCACGCATGAAATGTGCTAGTAATCATTTGGTTAGTTCTTGATAACACATTTGACATCATAAATTTTGCTCCTTGCAGGTTTGGGATCATACAAGAGCATATTGGATCACACAAGAGCATAATGGATTTTATTCATAAATGCAAACTTTGAGAAAATAAAATTGTTAATGTTTCACCTGCCTTTTCTGAAAGTGTAAGCCCCAATGCTCATATAAAAATCTCAATGATGATCAGAATCAATGATGGAGAGTTATCATGATGGAAATGGTTGGAGTACCTTGTATTCAATAGATGTTGGCAAGCGATCCTTCTTAGTTGCTGTTGTTTTAGATTAAAATGCATACCAACAACAACAGCTAAGAAGGATCGCTTGCCAACATCTATGTATGCAAAATTTTGGGAGTTGCATCTGAAACTTACGCTAAATAATGTAAGTTGTAATTTTCAATTTTCATTACGATGTCACTTTTTATTGTGTCAATTTTCAAATACATATATATTTTTTAAATAGTTAAATTAGACTTACTATACAAATTGGACAAATTATTTTTGTTGTACATGGCACTTAGAGTCAAGTGTGTCTCTAAACATTGTGAGCTTTCCATATTCTTTAAGTGTTCTATCACAATTATATTCATCAAAGATTGAATTAGGGATTAAGCATTTTTTGTCACAATTTTATTTGTACATTGATGAGAATCAATCATGGAGAGTTTTTAGATTATGAGAAGACGTATATGTAGTGGAGGCCAGAATGAATGAATGTTATTAGATGTTAATGGAGGATTTAGATTGATATACCTATAGGTCCTTGACCCTTACATAAATCCTTGGATCACTCAAGTGACCCCATAAATCTATACTGTGTCATAAATCTCCCATTTTGACATAGGATAAGAGCATACTGATAGAAGATAGATCCACTTTGTGCATAACTTGAAGTCATCGTATTCCATGAGAGTGCATCTTTTGAGAAATTTTTTTTTAACGTTTCAAGGGACCAGTAGATCTACAATTAAATCATCATAACTTTCCCATTACTTAACCATCACACATGGCACGAATTATCTTCAAACTGACAATACGTTGCATGTGTAGTACAAAACTATTAGTAATTGGTAGAATAAATGCAGATAATTACTAATAGATTAAGCATATTATTACTAATAGATTAAGCATATTATTACTAATAGATTAAGCATATTATTGCTATGCCTAATTTGATAATATATTTTATTTTAAAAAAAAATAAAAAATTTGTTGTCACTTTTTCGATGGTCAAAACACGTATCGATGAGAATGCTATATACTCGACGACTATTTTGTCCACCCCTCGTCGCAATTTCAACCAACATAGTTTTTTCATTTTGACGAGAATGCTATACACTCGATGACTATTCTGACCATAAATCCTCACAATTTCGACCAACATTGGTCACATAGATGAAAGGAATGGCTGATAATTCTTCTAGGTTGAAGTGATTATTTCGACAATGGGTTCGTCGATAATTCAACCACTATAGATGTCACAATTTCAATGATGGTATTATGTGTCGAATAATTGATGAAACAACTTCGACAACAGTTATGGTCGTTTGGTCGACCAATTGGCATTTAAAAATTGACTAATCCTCGTCGAAAAATAAGCTAAAATTTACTAGTGATATGGATTTTGGTGTGCAGTCACATGTGATTGTGTTTTTGGTTGTCATTGACGGAAACATAGTCACAACATATGAATATGACAATCGATAAGGTTAGTGTTCGATCGGTAAGCAAAAAATAGCTAAGTATAGTAATTGGTGTACATGAAGTACTGCTAAAATTTTGGTAACGGTGAAATATGAGATGGAATTGAGTGGAGAGGTCTTAGACATAGCATGTATATGATCATAAGACATCATGATTACTACCACAACTTATTTGGATGATTGATGTGCAAGCATCACAATGGTTGTTTAGGCTACATATTAAAAAGAGACTAAGCTCTTGAGCTATTGGTGGTAGATCTTAGATCGGTGACCGGTATGGATAATGAATTTCCAAGTTTCACTTCATTTATAAAATAATGGATGTCTTTTTATTGTTTTACTCAAGTATCATTTCTTATTCTTTTTTAATATTTTATATAACTATCATTAATTATTTATGAAATTTAATTTTCACTTATTTTTAAAATTTTCAAGTTTTACTTCATTCATAAAATAATGGATAACCCAAACCCTAAGGGCTAAAGATAGTCACTCACATAGACTACAAGCCAAAACCACAATGGAAACAACAATAAAGGCAGGTTCTAGAGAAGGTCCAATATCACCACGGGCTTCAAATGTGCCCAATCAGCCTGTCATTCCTCCAACTGCTACACTGCCGTTTTGTGCACCATAATCGAAGGTTCTCTCATTATTCTCCTACTACTCTGCCTCCATAGTAGGGACCAGTTTCTTGCCTAGAGATCAGGGGCATATATGTGTCGAAATGGCTCTACTTTTGAGAAAAAATTCTCGCTCACAATTTTGGACTACCGATTCTTTGGACAGACAAATCTTTGTGTTCTATAAAACCAAATATGCAGGACCTATCACTTCCAAACCAGGTCTCTGTACTTAGATTAGCCATGGCTAGATGGAAGCCCAATCGGATTTGGATTGGAAATTGGTTAAAGGAGTAAGGAAATCAAAGAAATCAAAGACTTTGTTGCCAAAAGCTCTTCCGATCCACAATAAATTTGATATTTTAGCATCTTCCTCCCCAAGGGTTTTCTCTAGGGCTCATTCACGAGGGAAGCATGGTCAAAAATCTGCAATGTATCTGCTGCACAAGAATAGGGTGAAAAATCCAATTAATTTTCAAGCTAGGGCTCTCAGAAATCTAAATCAAAATGTCTAGTCCCCTCCTCATCGACAGATCTTAAGTGATGCCCAACCAGGAGGGAAGCAACACTCAAAAGAAGGTTCTCTTAAGATAAATACTAGGGCTAAAAGCCAAGAGCTACTCAAGGTAGCAGACTTGCAAGCATCCCCAAATCTAAACCTAATCCATTATTCGAAAAAAAAATATACGCCACCACACAAAAGGAGGCAATCAACCACATTGTGCCTCCATACACCACACCCATCCTCACCTAGGAAGATCAAGGATGAATGATCAATTCAGGGGGAGATTATTGATGCATACCCAAACTTTGAAACAAGATATATGGACATGGTGGTGGAAATTTGTAAGAACAAAGGAGTTTTTGCTAGATGGACAGGGTTAGGAGTGAATACTGAGGAAATCATTGACTGGTTCAAAGTAAACTTTCCCGGTCAGGTAAGTATTGTTATCCTAACTGAAGGTTTTTTATTTTTAAAATGCAGTAACAAAAAACTTAAAAAGGATCTTTTAGCAGCAAAATGTCCTAAATTCAGAGGTTGTAGTTTTATTTTTTTTGACTGGCAACCTAAATTTAATCATAAAAATTTGAAAAATCTAAAAGTAGATAGGGTAATTTTCATTCCTGATATCCTAGTAGAATTAATAAATATAGAAACATTTAAAACAATTGGTAGCTGTTTTGGTGAATTTGTAGGGATAAGGAAGCTAGATCAACTACATAATAGCGTCATGATTATAGTTAAAATGGATTATAATCAGTCTTAGTTAGCTCCGATTAGATTCAAACAGTTAGGGCTAGTATATATACTTTACCCTAAATTATTGAAGGATGTACCATGTATGGACTATGAGGATAAAATTATCCTTAATAGATCTACCCCTGTAGATCCCACGCTCAGACTAAAACCTTCTTTAGAAAGCTCTGATCAGAAGTGCAATATAACCTTTGGTTCAAACAACAACTTCCTAGAACAAGATATGGAGAAAACTGAAAAAAGGATTCCAAGAGTATCTTTTCTAAATAACTGTGGAGGCTTCTTCATTAGTCTCATGAAGAACCATGTGGAGAAAGATTCTAGGGGGATATTAATGGTTTTGAAATCTTACCAGCAAGGTTCAGACAACAGTCCCTCAATTACTGTGGGTGAAACTCTTCATAAAGTGGTAGAAAGTAGATGCAAGGATAAAAACAACTCCAGAATGGACACAAAAATAATGGTTGTAGGCATTCCAAATGAGATAGGAAAGGTCAATGGCACCTTAATAAAAGATCATTTAACTACACAAAGTAAGGCAAAAACAACATGCAATAAGAAGAACTGGGATTCAGATTGCTCAAAATCACCATAGATAGGAAAATGTATGGATAAACATTTAGACCAAACATAGAAAGAAGATAACCTCAAAATAGATTTAGTAAGGGATAAAACAGAGACCCCTCCAGGAAAAGAGAAAAATTCTATAATGGAAGGAAATATACAAGGAAACAAGGGCAGTACCTTACAAGGAAAAAGGTATTTGAGATTACATATGGAAGCAGAGCATGTAGATAACTCACCAGAACACAACCGCAATCTTGAAACAAAAAAGTGTGATGACATGTCAGCTGAAGTATGGGCAAACACCAGTAAAAATCCATGTTCCAAAGATGGGGCCACCTCAGAGAAGAAAGAAGACAACATGGATACAATAGAAACCTCTGATAAAATGAATCTGGTTGAAGAAGTGCTTAGAAACCTTATTGAGACTGACAAGGATATAGAACAAAAAATTGAGGAAAGGAAAAGTAGTAAGGCAAGAAATCAAATAGAGATTGAAAAAGGCTACAACAAGATCCTAGAAACACAAGGGTCAATTTTAGTTTCTCCAACCCAAGCAAAAAAGGTAGGAACAACCATTACCAACTACCCCATGGATACCTTTATAGACAGCTCAGAGAATCTGGCAATGGGGGGAACCACAACAGAAAATAGAGTTAGCCCCTCCCAATCTGATTACATACAAAGGTCTCAGATAGAGGTAGAAGATGAGGAATATCTTCAGAACCAATGCTTTAGTGAGGGAACTATATTCGAGAAGGAAGCCAATAAAATGGACTCAAAAGAGACCTCAGACAAAGTGTACTCAACTGAAAAAGACTTGGAATGTTCACTGAAGTATGATAAGGTCATAATGCAACAAACCAAGGAAGGGAAGAATAGTGAGGCTAAACATCAAGAGAACCAACAACAAGGATTGCCAAATGAGGAAACATACAAGAAGGCTGAAACACAAGGATCAGTTGAAACCTCCTTAGCCCAATTAGAAAAGGAAGTAGAAATTATCACAAATTTTGTAGGAGATACCCTCCTGGATGAGGTCATTAGCATGCTCCTGGATGAAATATGTGATGAAGAGGAATTAAAATTACAGAAAGCACACCTAATAAAGGGTATAAAGGAAATGCAAGGGATGGAAGAACAAGAGGACACAACAAATCTATTGGTGGACATAGGAAATATGGAAGCATAGGACCCTGAAACCTATGGTATTGCCTTTAGAAAAGATAGTAAAAAATCCCCAGATTGTGGTAGAGTTCTAAAGAAGAGGGGCAAAAAATCTAAGGGTGAACTTAGGAAAAGAGATGGAGAAGCTTCTGGTTAGGCCAAAATTACTACTCTCTTAAATGCGGGGAAGGGAAAGTTCCTTCCCATGGAGCCATGAATGTCCTAACATGGAATGTTAGGGGCCTTAATGCCCCTAACAAGCAATGGATCCTTAAACGCTACATCAATAGTACGAAGGTAGATATAATGTTACTCCAAGAAACAAAGATGAGTAGGGATGAAGCACTAACATTTAAAAAGAAACTTGGATTTAGAAACCTAGAAGAGTCACCAACCATAGGAGCATCAAGTGGATTAGCCATCATTTGGGATCCTAGAGCTGTCTCCTTCAATATTTTAGAAAAACACCAAAATTGGATGTCTAGTCAGGTTAGAAATTTCAGAAACAATCCAGTTTTTAACCTTATAAATGTCTATGGTCCCACACAAACGAAAGATAAGCTCCAGATCTGGAAGGAAATTGAGACTTACCTTGGTAATAACCCCAACCAAATTAGTTTTATGGCGGAGATTTTAATACCATTACCAAGCTTTTAGAAAAGAGAGGAGGTATTAGTAAATTGCCACAAGCAGCCAATGACCTCATAAACTGGGTAACCAGAAACTCGCTACTTGAAATACATACTGAAGATAACTCCTTCAGCTAGAATAATAGAAGGAACGACTTCTGCAACATTGTAGAAAAGCTTGACAGATTTTTTCTCCATGGCAGCCTAACTAATGTCAATGCAACACTTAGTGCAGAAATACTTCCCATTTCTGGGTTAGATCATTACCCTGTTCAGCTACACATCTTAGTAGATTCCAGGCCAAAGAACTATCCCTTTAAATTTGAATAGATGTGGCTCAAAGATGAGAATATCCTAAATCTAATTAAACAATGGTGGGAGGAAGCACAGGTTTTAGGTTAAAAAATGTTTATAGTTTCCAGCAAACTTAAGATCATCAAAAGAGAATTGTTAGAATGGAACTCAGAGAATTTTGGTAATATATTTGGAAAAAAGTTGTCTTTAGAGGAGAAACTGAAGAAGATAAACTCACAGGTCATTAGCTTAGGTATGGATGAGGCATTATACCTGGAAGAAAAGAAGCTACTAACATAATATGAAGATGTATTGACTAAAGAAGAAATCTTTTGGCGTCAAAAATCTAGGGAATCTTGGTTGGAAGTAGGAGACATAAATACTAAATTATTTAATAACAACACTAAACAGAGGAGAGTTACCAATAGAATATCAACAATAAAGACTAAAAATGGGGAGATTCTCCAACATCCTAAAGAAATAGTGGATGAAACAATTAAATATTTTAAAGACATACTCAACAATTTGGGTTCCTCAAACCTTCGCGAACAAAATGAGATGCTAAAACATATTCCCAAAGTAATAACACCACAACATAATAAATCCCTATCAGAAAAAATCACTATCAACAAGGTCAAGGAAGCTCTAATGCAAATGAACCTAGATAAGTCACCAGGTCTGGATGGTTTTTCAGCTGGCTTTTATCAAAAGTGTCGAGACTTCATAGGAAAAGAGGTTACAGAGGCATTAGAAGGAGTTATAAATTCAGGTAAAATCTTGAAAGAAGTCAATAATACCTTTTTAACTCTTATTCCAAAAAAAAACCCAAAAACCTTAATGATTTTAGACCAATTGCGCTCTGTAATACTTTATATAAACTATTATCCAAAACTTTGACTATTAGGCTCCAAAAGCTCCTTCCTTTTTTGATTAGTGAGGAACAAACTGGCTTTGTACCTAGTAGGTCAATTTATGACGGAGTAATTATAGCCCAAGAAGCTATACACTCGGTTAAAAAAAACAAGTCTCCTAGTATGCTTATTAAATTGAATATCAAAAAAGCATATGACAAAGTTGATTGGAGATTCCTATGTAAATGTTTAGAGGCCTTTGGGTTTGCTAAAAGTTGGATTAATCTTATATATGAATGTATATCTACACCCATGATATCTATTTTGATAAATGGCACACCAGAAGGGTTCTTTGAGATTTCAAGAGGGATCCGACAAGGGGATCCAATTTCTCCATACCTCTTCATCATAATGGTAGAAGCTTTGGGGAGAGCTATACACACACAAAAAACTGATGGATCACTTCAAGCTATTACTATATCCAGTAATTTAGAACCAACTACTCATAAACAATTTGTTGATGACACTTTGCTATATGGGGCTAGTGAGGTAAATGAAGCAAAAACTTTTAAATATACCCTAGATTCATATACTGCTTCTTCAAGGCAAGAAATCAATGCTGATAAATCTGAATTCTTTGTCTTTAACACAGATGATAAAATAGAGAAGTAGATCTACAAGGCACTCAACTTTAAGCTTGGTAGTCTTCCTTGTAAATACCTTGGTTTACCCCTAGATAAAGGGACCAGGACAACTAATCTTTGGAGTTCAACAATAGAAAAAATTAATAATAAAATGAACTTCTAGAAAGGCAAATGGCTCTCCTCAGTAGGAAGAGCTACAATGGTCAAATCATTTCTAACATCTATGCCTATCTACTAGCTAGCTTGCATTAATCTTCCCACTAATAAAAAATCACAATTAAATAAACATTTTAGAAACTTCTTCTGGCAAGGCACCAGTGATGAAAATAAATTTGCTCTTATTGTGTGGGACAAAGAGTGTTGTCCAAAAGATGAAGGGGGCGCAGGCATAAAAAATATTGGGGATCAAGGCAAGGCATTAGGAGAAAAACTAGTCTGGAGACTATATAGAAATCCCCAAGCTAAGTGGGCAAAAATTTTAATTTCAAAATATCTAGCTGATAATAACCCTATAAACATATTTAGAGAAAAAACTCACCTAGAGGTTATCGTATTTGGAACTTTATGCTAGAGTGTTGAAACATTATTTCTAGTAAACTAACCTGGAACCTAGGAACGGAGGAGGAAGCACTCTTTTGGTCTGACTCCTGGGGTGGGTATGAAGCGTTAGATAAAACTTTCAACTACAATAGTGCTATATCTATATTAGAATCTTCTCAAGGTAAATTAGTTAAAGATTATATTAAAGAATCAACAAATGACACAGGGTGGGAATGGAGGGACTTTTCAAATCTAAACCTACAGGAGAATGAAGTCAGATTCCTAACAGAAATACTAAAAAAGAGACGATTGGTTATTAATAGAAGTAAAGACACTCTGGTATGGGATGGGTCCAAAAATGGAGACTATAACACAAAGGATGGCTACACCATAATTAGAAGCAAACATATTAGGCCCAAGACTAATATGCCTATAAATCTTTGCTGGAACAAAAATTGTTTGCCTAAAGTAGGATTCTGCACTTGGGTAGCCCTGCATCAAAAGTTACTCATCGCGGAAAGATTTAATCAAATGGGCTTTGAGGGTCCTAGAAAGTTCCCTCTATGTGAGGAAAATGAGGAAGACCTCAATCATATATTACTAACGTGTAAATATTCAAAACAGTGTTGGAATTGGCTAACCTGTAACCTTGGTTGGTATTCAACATTCCCTAATACCATCCTTGGAATGCTCCAAGCCTGGCCAGAAATGAAGAAAGACATTATCTACGCTAATTTATGGATTATTGCCCCATTGGTCCTAGTATGGGAATTATGGAAGGAAATAAATAGAAGAGTATTCAAGAATGAGAAAATGGAAGTGAGACAACTAATTAACAAGATTGAAACAAGCATAATTGAATTCACCAACAATAGAATTAAAGGTCAACAAAAGAGAGAGGCGAAGATGTCTTATTGGGATGAGAAAATTAGGGGAAAATGGATTGGCCTAGCCCTCCCATCCTTTATTAGACCTGGAGACAAGATAACTAAATCTAAGAGAAAAGAATGTGTGTGGGCACCACCTCAAAATGGCTGGTTTAAACTAAACTTTGATGGGGCATCGAGGGGAAACCCTGTAATAGCTGACATTGGGTGTTGTGTCCATGATAGTGAAGGAAGAGAAATAGTAGTGTCAGCCTCCCCTATTGGTCATGAAACCAATAATTGGGCAAAAATTCTTGCATTGATAAAAGGATTAAAAATATGCAAAGATCTCAGAATAAAAAATCTGGAAATCGAAGGGGACTCGACTATAGTAGTTAATGCTCTTAGGATAGGCTCAATGCCTAATTGGAGATTGAATGCACTTCTTTCAGAAGCCATACTTCTAAGCAGTAAGTTTTCTAGAATAACAGTCAATCATATTTATAGGGAAGGAAATAAAAGGGTTGATGAATTAGCAAATTGGGGAGCGGATGGTATATCCTTACCTCCCAAAGCTCCTAAAACTAAATTGAAGGACACTAGCAATTATATTCTCGGTAAATCTGAGATTGGTGTACTCACATAATAGTAACCACTAACAACCCCTTCATTATTTTAATAAGGGGAATACAAAAACTTTGGAAGCTACTCTAGGGTGAGATAAATTATTTAGTACAATTTCCATATCGGGGAAGTAATAATAAGTAGATAATAATAATAAATTAGAATATGATACTGATGTTTTTCATATATCTAGTATGGACACTCTACATATCAATTTAATTCTTGGTTTTAATAAAAACAATGGAAAGATGTTTATTTTTCCCTACTAGGTTTATAGTTAGAATCAGATATATTAGATTTACTCAGTTTTGAGCTACTAACAAGGATCTTAGTCAAAGGTGTGAGTTGTTACAGGTGTTGGCAATTCAGGTAGAATGTGACAGAAAGGTATACCCTCTCAGGTATAATGGTTACTAAAATACGTAAGCATAGGTAAGTAGATGTAACCTCCATATGTGATGGAGAATTAGAATGTAGCAACACTTTATCCACTAGTTTGTAATGTTTTAACCCTGATAAGCGGGACTGCTTTGTATCTAATCTCACAAACATTGGTTTGTGAATTGTTAAGTGGGGGTATGCCCTCTCAATCTTGTATCTTCTCTAGACTTCAATCCTGGGCAAGGTTGGAGGTGTTCTTGACATCGTTCTTTCCTACCAGTGCCCGCACTGAAGGGATGAACTCTCATTTGTGCTCTAAATTTTTTTATTTTTTATTTTTTTAATTAATAAAATTATCTGGCTACAGCATTTTACCAATCAAAAAAATAAATAAAAATAATGGATGACTTTTTATTGTTTTACTCAAGTATTTGGGTATGTGCAAGATCATGAGGGGCCAAACTATGCCCTTAAGTGGCAATGAAAAACCAACAAATCAGGGTTAGTCAACTTGATGTGAAAATTTCAACTAGCTATGAACCTAATATCAAAAAGTTGTAAGAATAGAATCTGTAGAAAATTGAATGTCGTTTCTAAACTACTAGGCCTTTTTTGAGATAAAGTTAGTGTGATTGGTGAAAAGTATAGATTTCAATGCAGCAGTACAAAAATTTTAGGAAAAAAATAAGAAGTAGGTGTATGTCTGACCACCTTAATCATAATCAAATGATAATATTTTATTATAAGATTTTATATATAAGTAGTAGACCCATGCTCGGATGTGACACATATTTTTTTGTAATTTTATTCCAAAAAAATAATTAATTATGAATTTTCTGCTACAACATTTTCAGAATAAAAAAACTCCCGTGTCTGACCACCTTAACTCATTCAAAACTTTACAAAATTCAAAAAAAAAAATTTCCCTTATAGTAGGCGAAGCATAGAATGCGACGCATTTTTTAGATTTCAAAAATGTTATATCGTTTGAAAGTTATAGTCATTTTTCAATCAGTATATAAATCAACACTTTAGAGGTAGCTCAATTGAAAAATAACTAATAATTACTTACCGAATTCAAAATTTGACAGCAATTATATCGATAGAAAGTTGATAATCTCCTTAAGATACCCTTTTCATTTTATCAAATTTGGGTGAAAAAAAAGTCGTCAGCTACATTGTCAAAGTTTGGAACTTAGAGAAACAAGGGAAAAACATGTATTTGAGACATTCCAATAGTTGACCATGTAGGTTTGGTGCACAAAGCAATACCAAGCCTAATCGGGTACTCGATACTTTCGGGTACCCGATATTTACCCGAACATGATGCACAATTTTGAATTTTCACTTTGCCTCCACTTTCTCCCTCCCATTTCTCCATCCTTCATAAACATATATATATTAGATATATTAAATATTATATAATATCAATTATATATTAAATGTTATATAATATATATTTTACATTAAATATTATTTAATATATATTAATATTAAAAACTATATATTAGATTATATATTATATATATTAAATATTATATAATATACATGTTACATTAAATATTATTTAATTATATATTAATATCAAAAACTATATATTAGATTATATATTATATATTAAATATTATATAATATACATTTTACATTTTAAATATTATTTAATATGATTTTGAGCATGAGCATGAGTCCCTACAGGGGCATAGTTGTGCCTTTTACAGGCGCCGAAAACCCTAACTACGCAGAAATGGAGGCTTTGAAGAATAGTTCACTGGAGGCAGATTATAGAAGTAGAGGGCAAGAGAATCACTCTGTTTCCACCGCCTGTGGCTGTGAAATGGTATCTTTCCCTACTTTTTCAACCGGAATGCTAAATTGCAAAGGTTCTCGAAATAGATTCTGGTCACTGGACAATTGTACCACGCCTGTTGATAATCCTATAGCTCAACAGAGTCATTGGGAGGTTAAACAAGAACAACTGGACGAACCTTTGAACCGGTCGAAGATTATGGAGAGCAGGGAAGGGTTTGGTAAAATGAGCAATTGTACTGGAAATTATGTAGGCACCATAGAACTGACCGCATTAATAAATTTAAAGAAGAGATCAGTGGTGGCATGACATTATGAGGAAAGGCTTGTCATTTCGATGGTGTTGCCCCGATATTATGAAGAATGTCTTGCCGCTTCAATGCCAGCACCGCCTCTGTCTTAGACTTTCGCCATTGCTTCTCATCAGTACTCTGAGATATGGCAGGGATTGCGGGCTTTTGCACAACATAGTCCATCATAAATTCTCTATAAATCATCACGCGTTCCAGTATTCTACGCATTTCTGAATGACTTACTCGAAGAATTTAATTTTTACCGTAATTTTGGATCCATGGATTGTCATTTTGTGCTCGGAGAGAATCTGTGGATTGCAAGAATTTGATAAATTTGGTTTATATCATTTTCTTTCTCTGCCATTTCTAAGTAATACGATTTTGTTTTTGTCCGTCTTAAATGATTTCGCCTGAAGTTAATGAATTTTTTTAGATGATTTTGTCCGAAGTTTTAATGAAATTTTTTCCATGGATGCTAATGAAATCTCTTCCATGAATGCTGATAAGATGTTTAAATTCAGAGTTAATAAATTCTATAGCTTGAATGTTCTTTGTTGTAGAAGGTTATTTTCATGGTTTGTGATTCATGCAATTCCTTAATAGTTTCATTCTTAAAAGAATTCATAACTAGATTTTCCATAGCCAATTTTCTTCTTGATCATTGTAATATTTTCTCCTCCACTGAACATTTTGTAATCAGTTGATATACAATTACATTTTTCTCTTGGCCAATTCTGTGGGCTCACGATTGAGCCTGTAGATCACAAAAGGGTTGAAATCTGGATCTGGTGGAAGAGTAATATTAGCAAAAAGTCATTCACTAACATCTCATTTGGGTCATGGGGACTCCCTAGGGGTCCTAATATGCATTATCATGTGTTAGGACCCCTAGGGAGTCCACATGACCCCTTTTGACACATTGGAACGCTCAAGTGTGTCTTAAGGGGTCCTAAGACCCCTTAAGACACACTTGAGCGTTCCAATGTGTCAAAAGGGGTCATGTGGACTCCCTAGGGGTCCTAGTACACCTTATCACGCGTTAGGACCCCTAGAAAGTCCTCATGACCCCTTTGGATACATTGGAATGCTCAAGTGTGTCTTAAGGGGTCCTAGGACCCCTTCGGACACACTTGAGTGTTCCAATGTGTCAAAAGGGGTCATGTGGACTCCCTCGGGGTCCTAACGCATGATAAGGTGTACTAGGACCCTTAGGGAGTCCCCGTGAACCCTTTTGACACATTGGAATGCACAAGTGTGTCTTAAGGGGTCGTAGGACCCCTTAAGACACACTTGAGCATTCCAATGTGTCAAAAGGGGTCACGAGGACTCCCTAGGGGTCCTAATGCATGATAAGGCGTACTAGGACCCCTAGCGAGTCTCCATGACCCCTTTTGACACATTAGAATGCTCAAGTGTGTCTTAAGAGGTCCAAAGACCCCTTAATACACACTTGAGCATTCCAATGTGTCAAAAGGGGTCATGGGGACTTCCTACGGGTCCTAACATGTGATAAGGTGTACTAGGACCCCTAGGGAGTCCCCATGACCCTGTTTGACACATTGGAATGCTCAAGTGTGTCTTAAGGGGTCTTAGGACCTCTTCGAACACACTTGAGCATTCCAAAGTGTCAAAAGGGGTCATGGGGAAACCCTAGGGGTCCTAGTATGCCTTATCACACATTAGGACCCCTCGGAAGTCCCCATGACCCCTTTTGACACATTAGAATGCTCAAGTGTGTCTTAAGGGGTCCTAGGAACCCTTCAGACACACTTGAGTGTTCCAATGTGTCAAAAGGGGTCATGGGGACTCCCTAAGGGTCCTAACGCATGATAAGGCATACTAGGACCCCTAGGGAGTCCCCATGACCCCTTTTGACACATTGGAATGCTCAAGTGCATCTTAAGGGGTCTTAGGACCCCTTCGGACACACTTGAGTGTTCCAAAGTGTCAAAAGGGGTCATGGGGACTCCCTAGGGGTCCTAGTATGCCTTATCAAGTGTTAGGACCCATAGGAAGTCCCCATGACCCCTTTTGACACATTGGAATGCACAAGTGTGTCTTAAGGGGTCATAAGACCCCTTCGGACACACTTGAGTATTCTAATGTGTCAAAAGAGGTCATGGGGACTCCCTAGAGGTCCTAATGTGTGATAAGGCATACTAGGACCCCTAGGGACTCTCCATGACCCCTTTTGACACATTGGAATGCTCAAGTGTGTCTGAAGGGGTCTTAGGACCCCTTAAGACAAACTTGAGCATTCCAATGTGTCAAAAAGGGTCATGGGGACTCCCCAAGTGTCGTAACGCATGATAAGGCATACTATGACCCCAAGGGAGTCCCCATGACACCTTTTGACACATTGGAACGCTCAAGTGTGTCTTAAGGGGTTGTCCACATGACCCCTTTTGACACATTGGAACACTCAAGTGTGTCTTAAGGGGTCATAGGACTCCTTAAGACACACTTGAGCATTCCAATGTGTCAAAAGGGGTCACAGAGACTCCCTTGGGGTCCTAGTATGCCTTATCACGCGTTAGGACCCCTAAGGAGTCCCCATGAACCCTTTTGACACATTGGAACACTCAAGTGTGTCGGAAGGTGTCCTAAGACCCCTTAAAACACACTTGAGCATTCCAATGTGTCAAAAGGGGTCATGGGGACTCCCTAGGGGTTCTAGTAATCCTTATCATGTGTTAGGACCCGTAGGGAGTCCCCATGACCCCTTTTGACACTTTGGAACACTCAAGTGTGTCCGAAGGGGTCCTAAGACCTCTTAAGACACACTTGGGCCTTGCAATGTGTCAAAAGGGGTCATGGGGACTCCCTAGGGGTCCTAGTATGCCTTATCATGCGTTAGGACCCCTAGGAAGTCTCCATGACCCCTTTTGAAACTTTAGAATGCTCAAGTGTGTCCGAAGGGGTCCTAAGACCCCTTAAGACACACTTGAGCGTTCTAATGTGTCAAAAAGGGTCATGGAGACTCCCTAGGGGTCCTAGTATGTCTTATCATATGTTAGGACCCCTAGGGAGTCCCCATGACCCCTTTTGACTTATTGGAATGCTCAAGTGTGTTTGGAGGGCTCCTAAGACCCCTTAAGACACACTTGAGCATTCCAATGTGTCAAAAGGGGTCATGGGGACTCCCTAGGGGTCCTAGTATGCATTATCACATCTTAGGACCCCTAGGGAGTCCCCGTGACCCCTTTTGACACATTGAAACGCTCAAGTGTGTCTTAAGAGGTCGTAGGATACCTTAAGACACACTTGAGCATTCCAAAGTGTCAAAAGGGGTCATGGGGACTTCATAGGGGTCCTAACGCATGATAAGGCGTACTAGGACCCCTAGAGAGTCCCCATGACCCCTTTTGACACATTGGAAGGCTCAAGTGTGTCTTAAGGGGTCTTAGGACACCTTCGGACACACTTGAGTGTTCCAAAGTGTCAAAAGGGGTCATGGGGACTCCCTAGGGGTCCTAACGCGTGATAAGGCATACTAGGACCCCTAGGGAGTCCCCAGGACCCCTTTTGACACATTGAAATGCTCTAGTGTGTTTTAAGGGGTCCTAGGACACCTTCAGACACACTTGAGCATTCCTATGTGTCAAAAGGGTTCATGGGGACTCCCTAGGGGTCCTAATGCGTGATAAGGCGTACTAAGACCCCAAGGGAGTCCCCATGACCCCTTTTCACACATTGGAATGCTCAAGTGTGTCTTAAGGGGTTGCAGGACCCCTTAAGACAAACTTGAGCATTCCAATGTGTCAAAAGGGGTCATGGGGACTCCCTTGGAGTCCTAGTATGCCTTATCACACGTTAGGACCCCTAGGGATTCCCCATGACCCCTTTTGACACATTAGAATTCTCAAGTGTGTCTTAAGGGGTCATAAGACCCCTTCGAACACACTTGAGCATTCTAATGTTTCAAAAGGGGTCATGGGGACTCCCTAGGGGTCTTAATGCATGATAAGGCATACTAGGACCCCTAGGGACTCCCCATGACCCCTTTTGACACATTGGAATGCTCAAGTGTGTCCGAAGGGGTCTTAGGACCCCTTAAGACACACTTGAGCATTCTAATGTGTGAAAAGGGGTCATGGGGGCTTCCTAGGGGTCCTAACACGTGAAAAGGTGTACTAGGACCCCAAGGGAGTCCCCATGACCCCTTTTGACAAATTGGAATGCTCAAGTGTGTCTTAAGGGGTCCTATGACCCCTTAAGACACACTTGAGCATTCCAATTTGTCAAAAGGGGTCATGGGGACTCCCTTGGGGTCCTAGTACACCTTATCACGTGTTAGGACCCCTAGGAAGCTCCCATGAACCCTTTTGACACATAGGAATGCTCAAGTGTGTCTGAAGGTGTCCTACGACCCCTTAAAACACACTAGAGCATTTCAATGTGTCAAAAGGGGTCCTGGGGACTCCCTAGGGGTCCTAGTATGCCTTATCACGCGTTAGGACCCCTAGGGAGTCCCCATGACCCCTTTTGACACTTTGGAACACTCAAGTGTATCTGAAGGTGTCCTAAGACCCCTTAAGACACACTTGAGCCTTCCAATGTGTTAAAAGGGGTCATGAGGACTCCCTAGGGGTCCTTGTACACCTTATCATGCATTAGGACCCCTAGGAAGTCCCCATGACCCCTTTTGACACTTTGGAATGCTCAAGTGTGTTCGAAGGGGTCCTAAGACCCGTTAAGACACACTTGAGCATTTCAATGTGTCAAAAGGGGTCATGGGGACTCCTTAGGGGTCCTAGTATGCCTTATCATGCGTTAGGACCCTTAGGGAGTCCCCATGATTGCTTTTGACATATTGGAACGCTCAAGTGTGTCCGAAGGGCTCCTAAGACCCCTTAAGACACACTTGAGCATTCCAATGTGTCAAAAGGGGACATGGGGACTCCCTAGGGGTCCTAGTATGCCTTATCACACGTTAGGACCCCTAGGGAGTCCCCATGACCCCTTTCAACACATTGTAACACTCAATTGTGTCTTAAGGGGTCCTAGGACCCCTTAAGACACACTTGAGTGTTCCAATGTGTCAAAAGGGGTCACGGGGACTCCCTATGGGTCCTAGTATGCCTTGTCACGTGTTAGGACCCTGAGTGAGTCCCCATGACCCCTTTTGACACTTTGGAATGGTCAAGTGTGTCTGAAGGGGTCGTAAGACACCTTAAGAGACACTTGAGCATTCCAATGTGTCAAAAGGGGTCATCCGAACTTCCTAGGGGTCCTCATGCATGATAAGCCGTACTAGGACCCCTAGGGAGTCCCCATGACCCCTTTTGACATATTAGAAGGCCCAAGTGTGTCTTAAGCGGTCTCAGGACCCCTTCGGACACACTTGAGTGTTCCTAAGTGTCAAAAGGGGTCATGGGGACTCCCTAGGGGTCCTAACGCATGATAAGGCTTGCTAGGACTTCTAGGGAGTCCCCATGACCGCTTTTGACACATTGGAATGGTCAAGTGTGTTTTAAGGGGTCCTAGGACACCTTCGGACACACTTGAGCATTTCGATGTGTCAAAAGGGGTCATGGGGACTCCCTACGGGTCCTAACACATGATAAGGCATACTAGGACTCCAAGGGAGTCTCCATGACCCCTTTTGACACAATGGAATGCTCAAGTGTGTCTTAAGGGGTCTTAGGACCCATTCAGACACACTTGAGCATTTCAAAGTGTCAAAAGGGGTCATGGAGACCTCCTAGGGGTCCTAACGCATGATAAGGCATACTAGGATCCCTAGGGAGTCCCCATGACCCCTTTTGACACATTGGAAGGCTCAAGTGTGTCTTAAGGGTTCTTAGGACCCCTTCGGAGACACTTGAGTGTTCCAAAGTGTCAAAAGCGGTCATGGGGACTCCCTAGGGGTCCTAATGTGTGATAAGGCTTACTAGGACCCTTAGGGAGTCCCCATGACCCCTTTTGACACATTGGAATGCTCAAGTGTGATTTAGGGGGTCCTAGGACACCTTCGGACACACTTGAGCCTTCCAATGTGTCAAAAGGGATCATGAGGACTCCCTAGGGGTCCTAAAGCGAGGTAAGGCATACTAGGACCCCAAGGGATTCCCCATGACTACTTTTGACACATTGGAACACTCAAGTGTGTCTTAAGGGATCTTAGGACCCCTTCGGACACACTTGAGCATTCCAAAGTGTCAAAAGGGGTCATGGGGACTTCCTAGGGGTCCTAACACATGATAAGGTGTAATAGGACCCCTAGGGAGTCCCCATGACCCCTTTTGACACATTGGAAGACTCAAGTGTGTCTTAAGGGGTCTTAGGATCCCTTCGGACACACTTGAGTGTTCCAAAGTGTCAAAAGGGGTCATGGGGAATCCCTAGGGGTTGTAATGCATGATAAGGCTTACTAGGACCCCTAGGGAGTCCCCATGACCCCTTTTGACACATTGGAATTCTCAAGCATGTTTTAAGGGGTCCTAGGACACCTTCAGACACACTTGAGTGTTCCAATGTGTCAAAAGGGTTCATGGGGACTCCCTAGGGGTCCTAATGTGTGATAAGGTGTACTAGGACACCAAGGGAGTCCCCATGACCCCTTTTGACACATTGGAATGCTCAAGTGTGTCTTAGGGGGTCTTAGGACCCCTTCAGACACACTTGAGCATTTGAAAGTGTCAAAAGGGGTCATGGGGACTTCCTAGGGGTCCTAACACCTTATAAGGAATACTAAGACCCCTAGGGAGTCCCCATGACTTCTTTTGACACATTAGAAGGCTCAAGTGTGTCTTAAGGGGTCTTAAGACCCCTTCAGACACACTTGAGTGGTCCAAAGTGTCAAAAGGGGCCATGGGGACTCCCTAGGGGTCCTAACATGTGATAAGGCTTACTAGGACCCCTAGGGAGTCCCCATGACCCCTTTTGACACATTGGAATGTTAAAGTGTGTGTTAAGGGGTCCTAGGACCCCTTAACACACACTTGAGCATTCCAATGTGTCAAAAGGGGTCATGGGGACTCCCTTGGGGTCCTAACGTGTGATAAGGTGTACTAGGACCCCAAGGGAGTCCCCATGACCCCTTTTGACACATTGGAATGTACAAGTGTGTCTTAAGGGGTCCTTAAGAAACACTTGAGTGTTCCAATGTGTCAAAAGGGGTCACGGGGACTCCCTAGGGGTCCTAGTATGCCTTATCATGCGTTAGGACCGCTAGGGAGTCCTCATGACCCCTAGGAAGTCTCTCTCTCTGCGTCCAGTGAACTATTCTTCAAAGCCTCCATTTCTGCGTAGCTAGGGTTTACGACGTCTGTAAAAGGAACATTTAATACAAAGACTTAGCTAACCACCTTTAAAGACCTAAAAGAAATGAGAAAAAAATTTAGGCCAAAAATACATACCGCATTTCTGTATGTAGTACTGTAAGCTTCAACAATCGAGCTGGGTTCCTCTGCTAAGGCATGAAGAACTTCATTAATGTATGCTCTAGGAGGAAGATTATAATTTCCATATTTGTGCAAGAGATTCTCCAAAATTTGTAATATTATATATAATATATTAGTATACATTAGTTTATGTATTATATATATATATATTATATATACATGTTAGTATATATAATACATTAGTATATTATAATACATTAGTATATTTTAATACATTAGTACATATAATACATTAGTATATTATAATACATTAGTATATATATAATATACATTATATATATCATATGCATCTTTTATTTATATTTATTATATAGATCAATATATGTAAAAGTTAAATTTTTTCCATTTACTCCTGCCTTATTTTCATCAGCCTGAGAATATCAGTTACCTAATATGAAATCGGATACCCGATTTTTGCCAGGTAATATTTTAACAAAATATTCCCTGTCCCCACAGACCAGACAATCACGGGATTTGATACTTTTTTCACGCATTGCGAAAAAGAAAAAAGTGATTTGGTGCCCATTGTTTGATTTTTGTCAACTTGTGGTCTCACCATGGGAAGTAGCAGTCGTCGAAAGGCTAAACGCAAGAGGAAGTTGACAGATGACGAAATTCAAGCATATAGGGAAAAAGATAAGGAAAATCACCGAAGAAGGAGAGAAGGTATGTTAAACATTAATCAAGGTGACCCTGTAAATGTAGTTGTAAGTGAAGAGGATGTTTAATTTGAAAATGCACAGATGGAGATTGAAAATGTAGACTTTGGGAACGCAAATGTTGCACAAGAACCACATGAATGTTATACATCTCCAAATTATATGCGAAATGAAGTCCCTTGCAATAAAGATAATCAATCTTCAAATTCGGGGCTTTCAAGAACACCTAAATGGTTAATTGAAATTGAGGAGAACATTATGAATAATTGGGAAGGAAAGAGGTCACATAGAACCATTAGGTTGTGGGCTTCAAGACTTTATGATCAATTTTTTTGAAACAAGACATTGGTTGAGCAATGTCAAATTTTTGTGCAATTGTTAAAGATGCAAAACATGAGACCTATGCTTGTGAAATTGAAGATTCGTGTTAACAAGAACATGGAGAGAAATGCCATTGTTGTGAAGAATCTTTTCAATGCTCTCAATAGCATTGGGAAGACTAGCAGAGAAAAAGACAAGAGAGTTGCTTGGAGGGTTATTACAACCTCCTTAGTAAGTCATCAGTTGAGAAAGGCTTGTTTGATGAGACAAACTTGTTTTGACTTCAATATAGACCGTAAAACTTTGGGTAGAGCACTTGCAAGAAGAGAAAGACTTGATGATCCACTTCAAATTGATAAATGGGCTTATGGTGGGAGACTTCCACGTTTCGATAAGAAGCTAACAAATGTTGTGAAGGATGAAATTCAACAATTTTGGGATGCTAACTCAAGAGTGTCACCAAATGTGAAGGATGTCTTGAAGTTGAGAGTTGGCAATGGAGACCACACTCCACATCCTAAACATTATGTGGAGGTAAGTCAAACAATGTTGTATAAAAAATTTTGTGAGACACATCCAACATTGAAAATATCACAAAGGTCTTTTGAATCCGTGAAACCATTTTATTGTGTACACCTTAAGATTCAAAATACATGTTGCAAATATCATGTTGAGTTTTCAATGCATAATGAATTATTACAGTCCATTCATTCTACTTTGCGTACTAATGAAATGCTAGAGGATTGTGGTGCAAGTGGTCTTCCCAAATCATCAAGAGACTTGCTAGATCAATTTTTATGTCATAGAGATGATGGTTGTTTATTTTATAAAAAAGATTGCTTAAATTCCAAGTGCTCAGAATGTGGTGGCTTGTCCAAGTTTAGAACATGTTTTGATGAGGGTTTGGAACACAATTTTGGAAAGACACTCATCCAAAAAAAGGTATATGAAACAGTGAAATATACATTGAAGAGTGGAGGTGAAGGCTCTAGATGTGAGTTAGTTGCAAAAGAATACAATGTTGCTGATTTTATCTAAGATTTCAAGACAAATCTTTTTTACAAGTATGCAAGGCATAGTCACAGGTCTCAATGGTTGGATCAACAATTCAGAACATGTAAGGACACTTTCCCCATTGGAACTATTATATCCGTTGTAGACTTTGTGGAGAACTATACATTGTAGCCCCAAAATGAGACTCAAGCTCAATATTAGAATTCCATTCAGGTTGCTATTTTTGTACACATCACATATAGACATTCCCCTGAAAGCAAAAAAGATGAGCGAAAGATAATCAAAGAGTACCATTTTTATATGAGTGATGATAGGTCTCACTCTCATGAGTTTGTTCAACATTGTTTCCAGAACTATTTTGACTTCTTGTAGGAAAATGGTATTGCTATGGATAGGCATCTCATTTGGTCGGATAATTGCACTAGTCAATTTAAGAATGCCAGAATGTTTTATTTGTTGTGTAGAATGCATGTGGAGAGAGGTGTACCTCATATTTGGAGTTTTTTTGAGTCAGGGCATGGGAAAGGGGAGCATGACGGAGCAGGTGCATGTGTGAAGAGAGCTCTAGTTAAGGAGCAATTGAGGATTTTAGGTGCTATACTTCTTGATGCTCATTCTATTGTTGATTGGTGTACTTTAGCATTGTCACAAGGGGGGACTCTTGATTCTACAGTGCGTAGATTCTTTTGGTTGGTTGAGGAGGGAACTATAGGAGATAGATTGGATTGTCAAACAGTGAAAGACTCTTAAAAAATGCATTCATTCCGAAGCTCCAATAGTAGTACATGGACCATTTGGACATGAGAGTTGGCTTGTTTTTGCCCCATGTGTTTTCAGTATGATTGGGATCATTGCAAGTCAAGTGAGTGGGTGGATACATGTGTTCCACAGTATCTGACTCCTTTATCTTTGACACTCTCTATAAGAAATGATGACATGGACACTTCAGTTGACTATGACCATCTTTCAGATCTTCTGAAGCCAGGAGATGTTTTTGCATTGGTTGCACTGTAGGGAAATGATGAGAGGTTAGATTATTGGTTAGCACGTTGTGTATGAGGTAAATAGAAGCTTTTACAACTGGTGAAAGATGGTGATGGGTTCACATATCCCACTGGTTCAGTTGTTGTTGTGGGAACATGGCTGCGAACATACATGATTAGAAAGAATGGAGTTCCCGCATTTGAAGACTATGAGAAGCAAAAAACTATTCTCATGTATTCACACCTTGTTATAGCAACAAATGTCAAGTTGTCAAAGCATCAAGGAAGACCAAAGACAAAAGAACTTTGGACTATTACTACTGCTGATCATGAAGCACTATTGGAGACCCTGAAGCAAAGAGATGACCCTTCAGGAACACTTGACTAGGTAATAAGTTAACTTAGTGTATTATTTTCTAAGTTCGTTAAGCTTAATTTCAATACATTAATTTGACCTTTCTTAGATTGTATTTTGAGTCAATAAACTTGGTTTTGTATGTGGATTGTAACTTGTGCAGGAGCACCTATGAAGACGCCTATGGTCACCATGGATCCAAATAGAGATAGAAGGACAAAAGGATCCTTAATGGTTAATTGAGATCTTTTGAAGCCTATAATGGCAATTTGTAAGAATCAATTTGATTTAAAAGTTAAATGTCCTAAAACTCTTCATAAGGACTTATGACCAAAATCATGTATGGGTGGCCAATAGTGCCAAGAAGGGATCTTACATGTCATATACTTATGTCATTTGCATGGTTTGAACTCTTACATGTTTGATTGTTGTTTCTAATGCTTTAAGGATATTATTTTTTAGCATTTCAAACAATCTATAAAAGTTAAACATCAAACATAATAAGCTCCATAGTTCAAATTTCACAAGCTTAATCATGATTAATTTCACAGTTCAAATTTCAAACATACCACTAACAGTCAGTTGAAAGTGGCTCAGCAACGTATCTTTCAAACCGGTAGCGATCTTCTGGGGCTCGTATCTTGGACTTCATGAGAGGTATTAACAAATTGTCAGGGGCTAAAAGATTGTGTTTTTGAGGTCTACAATAACCTCTCTCGATTTTGGGTGATTCGACTTCATTTGCATTTGGCAAGGTGATCTCAGTCGATGCTAAAACTTGTAGTGAGGGTTAGTTGAAAGTGGCTTAGCAGCGTATCTTTCAAACCATCTGACCTGGCATCGAACCGTCTACTCCATTGGCTCCGGTTGGTCGGGTAAACACCAGTGACAACCCTATTCTATGCGCAGAGTCACTGAAACGCTTGTGACCACAGTCGACCCAAGTGACCCCAAGGTGCACTAAGCATGATTGGGCAGCGATCTTTTAGGGCTCGTATCTCAGACTTTGCAAGAGGTATCGACAAACCGTTAGGTGCTATAGGATTGTGTTTTCGAGGTCTACAATAACCTCTCTCAGTTTTGGGCGATTCGACTTCGTTTGCATTTGGCAAGGCGATCTCAGTCGATGCCAAAACTTGCAGTGAGGGTCAGTTGAAAGTGGCTCAGCAATGTATCTTTCAAACCGTCTGACTTGGCATCGAACCGTCTGCTCCATTGGCTTTGGTTGGCCAGGTAAATGCCAGTGACAACCCCGTTCTGCCCATAGAGTCACTGGAACGCTCGCGACCATGCTCGACCCAAGTGACCCCAAGGTGCACTATTCATGATTGGGTAGTGATCTTCCAGGGCTCGTATCTCAGACTTCGTGAGAGGTATCAAAATTTTTTTAGGTGATACAGGATCATGTTTTTGAGGTCTACAATAACCTCTCTCAGTTTTGGGTGATTCAACTTCATTTGCATTTGGCAAGGTGATCTTAGTCGATGCCAAAACATGCAGTGAGGGTCAGTTGAAAGTGGCTCAGCAACGTATCTTTCAAACCGTCTGACCTGGCATCGAACCGTCTGCCCCATTGGCTCTGGTTGGCTGGGTAAAAAGCAATGACAACCCTGTTCTGCTAACACAGTCACTGGAACGCTCGTGATCATGCTCGACCCAAGTGACCCCAAGGTGCACTAAGCACGATTGGGTAGCGATCTTCCGAGGCTTGTATCTCAGACTTCGTGAGAGGTATCAACAAATCGTCAGGTGCTACGGGATCATGTTTTCAAGGTCTACAATAACCTCTCTCAATTTTGGGCGATTTGACTTCATTTTCATTTGGCAAGGAGATCTCAGTCGATGCCAAAACTTGTAGTGAGGGTCAGTTGAAAGTGGCTCAACAGTGTATCTTTCAAACTGTCTGACCTAGAATCAAACCGTTTTCTCCATCAGCTCTGGTTGGCTGGGTAAATGCCAGTGACAACCCTGTTCTACCCACAGAGTCACCGGAACGCTCGCGACCACACTCAACCCAAGTGACCCCAAGGTGCACTAAGCATGATTGGGCAGCGATCTTCTAGGGCTCGTATCTCGGACTTCATGAGAGGTATTGAAAAATTGTTAGGTGCTACAGGATCATGTTTTTGATGTCTACAATAACCTCTCTCAGTTTTGGGTGATTTGACTTTGTTTGCATTTGGCAAGGCAATCTCAGTCGATGCCAAAACTTGTAGTGAGAGTTAGTTGAAAGTGGCTCAGCAGTGTATCTTTCAAACCGTTCGACTTGGCATTGAACCATCTGCTCCATTGGCTCCGGTTGGCTGGGTAAAAACTAGTGAAAACTCTGTTCTACCCACAGAGTCACCGGAACACTCGCGACCACGCTCGACCCAAGTGACCCCAAGGTGCACTAAGCACGATTGGGCAGCGATCTTCCGGGCTCGTATCTCAGACTTCGTGAGAGGTATTGAAATTTTTTTAGGTGCTACGGGATCATGTTTTCAAGGTCTACAATAACCTCTCTCATTTTTGGGTGATTCAACTTTGTTTGCATTTGGCAAGGCGATCTCAGTCGATGCCAAAACTTGCAGTGAGGGTTAGTTGAAAGTGGCTCAGCAGCGTATCTTTCAAACCGTCTGACCTGGCATTGAATGATCTGCTCCATTAGCTTTAGTTGGCCGGGTAAAGGCTAGTGACAACCCCATTCTTCCCACAGAGTCACCGGAACTCTCGCGACCATGCTTGACCCAAGTGACCCCAAGGTGCACTAAGCACGATTGGGTAGTGATCTTTTGAGGCTTTTATCTCAGACTTCATGAGAGGTATCGACAAATCGTCAGGTGCTACCAGATCATGTTTTCAAGGTCTACAACAACCTCTCTCAGTTTTGGGCGATTCGACTTCGTTTGCATTTGGCAAGGCGATCTCAGTCGATGCCAAAACTTGCAGTGAGGGTCAGTTGAAAGTGGCTCAGCAGTGTATCTTTCAAACCGTCTGACCTGGAATCAAACCGTCTACTCCATCAGCTCCAGTTGGCTAGGTAAACACCAGTGACAACCTTGTTCTGCCCATAGAGTCACCGGAACGCTTGACCCAAGTGACCCCAAGGTGCACTAAGCACGATTAGGCAGTGATCTTTCGAGGCTCGTATCTCAGAATTCATGAGAGGTATTGACAAATCGTCAGGTGCTACGAGATCATGTTTTTGATGTCTACAATAACCTCTCTTAGTTTTGGGCGATTCGACTTCGTTTGCATTTGGCAAGGCGATCTCAATCGATGCCAAAACTTGCAATGAGGGTCAGTTGAAAGTGGCTCAGTAACGCATCTTTCAAACTGTCTGACTTGGCATCGAACCGTCTGCTCCATCAGCTTTGGTTGGCTGGGTAAATGCTAGTGACAACCCCATTCTTCCCACAGAGTCATCGGAATGCTCACGACCATGCTCGACCCAAGTGACCCCAAGGTGCACTAAGCATGATTGGGCAGTGATCTTTCAGGGCTCGTATCTCGGACTTCGTGAGAGGTATCAAAAAATCATCAGGTGCTATGAGATCATGTTTTTGAGGTCTACAATAATCTCTCTCAGTTTTGGGTGATTCGACTTCATTTGCATTTGGCAAGGCGATCTCAATCGATGCCAAAACTTGGTCAGTTGAAAGTGGCTCAGCAACGTATCTTTCAAACCGTCTGACCTGGTGTCGAACCGTCTGCTCCATCAGATCTGGTTGGCCAGGTAAACACCAGTGACAACCCCGTTCTACCCAAAGAGTCACTGGAACGGTCACAACCACGCTCGACCTAAGTGACCCCAAGGTGCACTAAGCACGATTGGGCAGCAATCTTCCGGGGCTGGTGCAGGGCACCCTCCACTAGTAGGAATTTGAATTGCATTGTTATGTTTGTAATAAATAGGATGGATCTAAATAGATCATCCTAATTTTGGTTTGGAATCCCTAATGTGTGATCAAGGATCTTTTGGCAATGTTATAAGCCTAAGATACCTTAGGTCATGGGGTTCACCTAGTTAGTGATAATTTGCTAGGTTAGGCTTATGGAGTCTTAAAGGTCAATTTTAGATTATTTTCACTTGAAAATTTTGATAGGTTTTGTTCTCAAAAAGAAATCATAAACTCTATCGAGTTCATAAAATGGCATATTTTGCAAAATTGCAAAAATGCAATAAAAGTTGTTGTTGCAACTTTCTAAAATTTCTCAAGAGATTGGAATTGGAAACCCAAGAGTCAAATGGGTTCTCCAATCGATATACCTTCATTTTGAAGGTTATATATGCTCATCACTTCGAACCATAATGGTAAGAAGTTGATTTTTGTAAACTGATGCCATAAAGGAGGAATACAAACCATTTATTAGCCATTTCTCAGAGTTGTACGGGCGTGTACGGACTTATAGGGTCATGATTTGAATGTGGGAATATTGTATTTCATGTTAGTGAACATTGTTGTTGATTTGAACAAGTTTTAGTTTCATTTGTTAAAGTTATTTCAATTCTTTTCAAAACAGTCCAAGAAGCAAGCTTTTCTAGGGCCCTGAACACTAATGGAGGCCTAACTTGCATTCTAGCCGTGGGTTTAACCTAAGAATTTGGAAAATGCAAGTTAGGTCTATGTATCAATGGATTCTAAAGGCTCATGTAGTGGCTCGAAGGGAAAGGCCTTCATGCATCAGGCCCTAGTCTGAATTTTTGAGAGGATTCAGTTTAGAAAGTAGAAGAAAGTTGTAAAGAAGTGCATAGAATAGATAAGTGAGTGAAGTAAAGGTGGTTTTGAGTCATTTGGGATTGGAGAAGAATATCTGAAGCACTTTACCAGTCCCATGAACCCTATACCTCATACTTGCTTTGTAAACCAAGCTTAATTAGACCAATTAGGTCTGTGTCCAAGGTGGTGTTAGGTGGCACTGGAGTGGATTTGGAAGGCAAGGCTTTGGGATCTTAAATAACTTCCAAATGGGTGTCTAAAAATTCCCTGATTGTATCAAGATACTCAGTTGTGCAAAAGTTAGAGTAGAAAACCTCTATTGAGAAGGCTACAAGGAAATTGGCGTGCAAGTCTAGTTTGCCATGGTACGGTTTTGGTGGGAATAAACCAAGTGTTATTTTAGAGGGCTTAAGTCATATGAGGACCATCTAAATGCTTGGGAGTGGTCACGAAGTCCACTGGTGAAGAGTTCTATCAATAAGTTAGTTTTAGGCCTAGTGTCCCTAAAGCCAAAAAGGCATTGAAGTTTGATTGAGTGTGTAACTTTGCAAAGGGAGTTTATTGGGATACAAATACATTTGTTTAGTTGTGTTATACCATCAAAAGAGTTTGGGATTACCCTTAAGCCTTTGTGGTTGGTTGGTGAGTTGTCGGAGGTAGTAGAAGGGCACTCCACTTTCTTGCTGTAACCTCTGCATTAGGGGCTCGTATATGTAAACTATTTGACAGAATGCCCGCAAGAAGAGCATGATATATGGAATTATAGATAGGAGTAGTAGAACTAGTAAAAGGTATCAAAAAATGAAGTTTCCAAAGCTTTGTTAGGTTAGATTGGTCGATGACAATGAGAATTGGTTTTACACATCGATAGTATTGGCATTCGAGAACATGATAATCTATAACGCAATTTAAATATTAAGACATTATCATTTCCTAAGAATGCCCCAACACCGAATGTCAAGGAGGACCCGACATCTTCCCTGATGGACAGAACCTTGTTTCATGCTCGGTTGTTGGATTCATAGAGGTCTGGGACTATATCAGTGGGAAACTTAAGAGCAATTTTCAATACCAAGCTGACGATGCCTTCATGATGCATGATAATGTAGTTCTTTGTGTTGACATCAGTCATGATTCAGAGATGTTGGCTTCAGGTTTACAAGGTGGGAAAATTGAGGAGGACGTGCTCGCAATTGAATCCCAATATACGTATGTATGATGGCTTCGACAAAATGTTTCTTGGTGTCACTTGCATGAAGCAGTATGTGTGTGGAGAGCCATAAATGACACGCTCTAGTTATAGCACCAAGCGTCCAATCAAAACACAGAGGCATTAACACTTGTGTTGCAATAAGATCCGAATGGCACTATTCTATAGGAATAGATCCATTTTGAAAGATGTAGAGCACCAAGTAACATGGACTTTCATAACAAAATATTACTAAGGCACTCACAAAGGGAGACTTTAATGTATTCGAGAAAGAAGATGTGGATAGACACATCCTCAAGAATTAGTTATTATAACAGGAAAGAAACTGACCGAAAGGGGAAAATAAATAAGGCTCGTAGAGGAGATTTTGGGGGTTCTGGATTCTGCCTGACCCAAGAGACTTTGTGCCAGGGGAGGGATAGATTAGGATTTTTATTTTAATGTAGGGAAAGAGGGATTTTATTTTCAGATAATGATTAATGTACAGGAACAATAGAATCTTTGTTGTTTTGCTGTGTTCAAAGAAGGATATGTCAGCATATTAAAACTTTGATTTTAGATGCTCACTTTCTGATTGATATTCATCTTTCAATGATATTGGTTTCTTTTCAATGCATATCTGTTATGTCTGATCATCAACACGATCATCTGTGGACTTTGTGCTATAGTTTTTCATGTATTTGGAAAGAACCATTCGTCTTTCTCTCTTAGTTTCTTTCTATAATGCATTGTTTAGGCAAATGAAATTTGTAGTGTTTACTGTCCTTTTCTTTTCAGTAAATTAGTCCCTTCGTGTCTATCTCGTGTTTACAAATAGATGTTTGTAAGCCTTTATCACTTTCAGGTTAAAAGCATTATCATTTATAGTTTAGTTGATTCATTGTAAATCCTGCATAGGGAGTTGTACCCGGATAATTCAGAGGGTGCTTACGCTTCTCAATAGCGAAGTGACCCAACTATTGGTGTTGGTTGAGTCTTTTTGTTTGGGCTTTAAGGGTCATTTTGTAAGTGTTTCTTTGGAAGACAAATCTATTCACCAACAAGAAGTTAAACCTCAAACATAATAAGCTCCATGAACAGGGTATTCCAGAGTAAAGAAAAAAAAATATAACTTCAACAAGATATAATTTAAATCATAATGATAATCATATTCAAGATATAACTTCACCATTCAATTCCATAAACATGAATAATAAATATGTATATACAAAAGATGACGCAAATATAACATATAAATGAACATGTTCTATATATGTATCAAATGTATCAAAAATATGTCCATATACAAATATGGCACATGCCATTTCAAAATGTCTACAAAATCAATGTTTTAAGGTGTACAATGTGGCATATATGCCATCTCAAAATGTGTCAAGTGTCATCTCTAAATGACCACAAAACTAAAACTACATCCTATGCTGTAGGGGGATCATCAAAATGTAGCCTCTTTGAAGAAGTGTTGGGCTTTGATTGATCCTGCATAAAAAATGAGTTCAAACCAAAGTTAGATTGCTTACTTTATATGATTTGTACATATATATATATATATATATATATATATATATAATTCATAATTTTCAAACACTAATTTAATTAAAATTATAACTGAATACAAATATTTGTACCTGGTCTCTCGATCGCCTACCACGAGCAGGTGTCCTAGCATAAGTCCTGGGTAGCGAAGGGACCATGCTAGCAATACCAACTCTGGCTTATAAATATATATTTGCAATAATGAGATTAGTAGAGTGGTGCAACATAGAGTAATAAATCTACAAAATAGGATGATAGCATAATATAATTACAAATTGATTGAACTAAAATTAAAACTTACATCTGGTGATCCCTCCTCTGGAATAGTGGGCTGGGTCAACAAAGAAACGAAGGATTCTCATGGGCCCTCCCTCATAGTCGGAGTAGCCTATGAGAGTAAAAATATTGTCAATTATATATCAATGTACTTCATCATAGCAAACCTGGTTACAAAATACAAATAACAATATGTAAAAGTCTACGTACAATAGGGCTATCACTCTGAATCAAGACGCCTGTAACCCTATGCTGTCGAACCGGTGTCGGGACATCATCGATAGCCACACCCTATACAATAAAGTGCAAGTAAAATATTTATTACTACACACAAGTGGCATACATATGCATGCATAATTAATCTTAAACAATTAACTACCTTTCCTTTGTCGACACCTAATGAAGGAACCCTCTCATGCCCCCCACTGACATCAGCTATAGCCTGCAAGAACACAATAAGATGACAATATATATTAGTAAATGTATGAATTTTATTGCTCTAATTGATAGAGATTTAAGCATGTACACCAAATTAAATGATATAAAAAAAAACTAATGGATACGTAATTTATAATATACCGTATAGTCATCGAGGCCAAATAAAATGGCCGAAAGTATGGACTCATCCACCTGTCTCACCTCCTCCTGTGTCATCGACTGAACATAAATGAAAAAAATATATATACATAAGTACATGCAATCATTAAAACTAATCTAAATAAATAAATTATTTTTAAATTAAATAAGTCATGTGACAAATTTATTTATAATGTTTACTCTTATCATATCAATAGGAGTCAATGGCTCTGCCTGCACCTCCTGAGCACTCTCATGAGATGTAGATTCTCCATGAGGTGTTGCAGCCTCTGTAGCTGCGTCTCCTGTATTCCCCTCATCAATATAATGAAACTGATATATATCAGAATCAGTAAGCGGTCTGAGGCACATATGCTTGCACGTAATGCACATATGGGGCTCGTATACATGTGAACTTCGACAAGCTGTTGATGTGCCAGCAACATCTAAAGGAGGCAACACTGACCTGGTCTGAGTGATCAACTAATCACTCAATAAATTAATGGCCCTAATAGTTTGTGAGGTAGCCTCTGCAATGATATCAGGATGCTGCACTGGAGGAGGGGGTGCGACATCAGTGGGGGGGACAAAGGTAGTGGCCTTTCGGCGCTGGGAAGATGGCCTAGTCTGAGGAGCTCCTCTACCTACGCCCATGTTGGGCCTCATACTCCAATAATCAACATGGTGACCAAGCACAAACTCAGCATACAATTTTTTAAGGAAATAAAATGGGACCTCCAAATTGCTATGGGGTGGTTTATCAAAAACCATCGACCAGCGATCCCAAAAGTTTGTGCGCATTGCTTCATTTGTGCACCATTTTCTTGATAATTTGGGCTTTTTCGGGTCAACTAGTATTCCGATTTTAGGATCGACAAAAAGGGCGGCTATATCTTCCTTACTTATATTAAGGGCCGCAATCCCATCATGGTCAAGCCCGTCATCAAATTGGGCATGCATATCATCACGCCAATAAAGAGCAGCATTATGTTGTTGCGTGAGTGTGTCAATGTTTCCAACAATTGTATTTAGTGTGGCAAGCATGGGACCTAATGTAGGTATATTTTGATACGTGTTTTGGAAACCCCGTATTGTGTTCAAATTTTCTTGTATCAAATCTTGTAAAGATGGAGGGTTTTGAAGCGGGGGATTATTTTGGGGATCGTTATTTGATGCGGGAGGGTTATTTTCTTCATTTTTGTCAGCCATGCTTGATTAAATAAAAAACAATCTAAATTTCAATCTAATTTCATATATTATTACAAATATAAATACAAAATCCTATTTAAAAAAAAAATGTTACATTTAGCATGAAAATGAAATAAATTAATAAAAATCATATCAATAACTACTTACCGAATATGCTTGGAGTTGAATTTGTTGTTTCTAATATCAGGCATCCGAAAATATATCGGGTATTTGAAAATTGCCGAAAGAACTTAAGAAAATCGCGCAAGGAAATGAGGAAAAGGGCTCGCGGGTTTTGGATTTATGCCACATTATCGGGTACTCGATTAGGCCTATGCTTCGGTGGCAGGTTTGCCCAGGTGTACTGACACCCAGGCCTACTAAAAAGTCAACAAGCACTTTCATGCGCTTTTGGACGAGTGAAAAGTGAATGTTTTTCACATCGCCACTTTTTGGCCCCTCATGATCTTACACATACCCATTTATTCTTTTGTAATATTTTAACTAACTATCATTAATTATTTATTAAATTTAGATTTTCACTTATTTTTTAAATTTCTAAGTTTTACTTCATTCATAAAATAATGGAAGTCTTTTTATTGTTTTACTCAAGTATCATTTCTTATTTTTTTAATATTTTATATAACTATCATTAATTGTTTATTAAATTTAGTTTTTCACTTATCTTTTAAATTTCCAAGTTTTACTTCATTCGTAAAATAATGGATGTCTTTTTATTGTTTTAATCAAGTATCCTTTCTTATTTATTACTTTTTACTTTTTAAAAGTAACATTAATAAAATAATTAATATGATATATTAGTATTTAATTATATATTAAAATTTTAATAAAATTTGTATATTCAAATATTTAATTTTAATTTATTTTTATAATAAATATATTATAAAATATTATATACAATTTAATAATTTTACAATATACTTTATATAAATTTTTTGATAATATAATTATTTAAGTTTTAAAAATTCATACATTAAATTAGAATATTTTTTTAAAAAATCAAACATATAATTAAACCGAGAGGCTTCCTACAGTGACATCATTCATCAATGTAAACATATAGGCTTTTTGAAAAAAATTGACGTCCATTCTCATGTCTGTTGAGTTGCCAATTCAATAATTTAGAAAAGTAAAATATCTTAAATATATTTACGCCGAGAGGCATAGCTATACAATGGGAGCACAAATGGAGATGCCAGCACGGGAATATGCCATAATAGATTCCTTGTAAATAAAAACTATTATTTTAAATAAAAAATTAGTTAGGCCGAAAATATAGGTGAAATATAGGTGGCCGAAATAATAGCTCCCTAAAAATAATAGTTTTTACAAAAAATATATAATATAAAAGAATAAATGCAAAATAAATAAATTAAATAATTAAAAATAATTAATTAAAAATAATTTAATAATTTTTTATAAATATATTATTTTAATTTTAAAATAATTAATTATTTAAAAATTAATTTTAAAAAAATTAACGTCCATTCTCATGTCTGCTGAGTTGTCAATTCAATCTTGACTGTTACAAAGTGATTTTGAATTGCTCGGAAATGAGCTGTTAGAAAGCCCACTCTCTATGCGTTATGGGCCACGAAAGGTTTCATAAATCAATGATAGGAATACGAAGGGTCAATGGAATACGAAGGGTCATTACCTATCAGTCATGTATTCGCACTTATAAAATAGGAATATCACAAAGAAATTGTGTATTGTCGACATGCCTGGCATTAAATATTAAGGTATTTCTTTGCAAATTCATCATTTATTTGGGAGCTTTCTGGCTTAAAGATTCAAAGTTCTTGCTGCTAATCTTTAATTTTATGTTTGTGAGCGAGCAGGTACAAGTAGAGGACGAGAGTGTGCTCACAATCATCAGAGAGTGAAAGAGGGAGGAAGAGAAGGATGTCAAATTCAACCGGATGGAGTGTAGACTCAGAAAATTCATGCACAAATTTACTTTGCCCGATGACTGCAACATGGACGCCATTTTTGCTAGCTCCCTCCGCCTGAGCCAAAGAAATCGAAGACTATTGAAGTTAATCTTGCATAGGGGTTTACGAAATTGGAAGATTGTGGATTTTGCCCGCTAAGTACAATCCATCTTAGTTCAGTGCTTCTGCGCTTTAATTAGAATATGTATATGTGCTAGTGTATCTAATATGGAGTTTTATGTCTATTGTTTCTGAATTAATGCTTTTGGGGGTTTTGTATTTGTGTATTTCATTTTACTCAGTGTTTGTGTATTTCATTTTGGAGTTTGTGAATGTAGAAACAATCTACTCAAAGAAGATCATAATATTTTTAATTTGAAAGATCTTGGACAGAGTTTACAATCAATGTTTTTAGTTCTGGAACAAAATTAATTTTGTTTCTAACCTTATTTTTTTGAACATGTTTTAAGGTTCTGATTGCGTTTATTATTTATTGCAAAAAAATAGAAACCTTGTTGGATAGAATACAAGAAATAGATACAAATGCCAACTCTTTCCTGTTTCATTATTGCCATTTTCAACTTTTGACATATGCTAACGATAAATGAAAAGAAATGTAAATTAATCTTTTCCCTCTTGTAAATAGAAATTAGTACATCTTTTTCATTCATGGCCAATAAAATGTTAGATCGATTAACAAAAAGTGTATCTATCTTCAAATCTAAGCTTACTAATAATTCTACAAGGAAATATATAAAAAAAAAAGTCACAATTCTACAAAAATGACAATTGCAATTTGATTTGGTTCTGATTTGACTAATATAATCTAATAGTTTGTAAATGTAAGCTCATTTAGATCGAGGTAAATGTGGTTGCCACTCCCCTTCAATTTTTATTTTTATTTTAAAAAATTGCTAACTGAAACTAGCGTCTAGGAACCAATTCACCATTCAAACATATGTTTGCACATAAATTGTAACTTGTTTTCAGAATTTAATTTAAGGGTTAAATCTATGTGTTTGTTATAAGTTAAAGTTTTCTTTCAAGAGGAACATATTAACTTTAATATTTTTTTTAATTAAATTTAGAAACTTCCTAAAATTGAAGTATTTTAAATTGTTGCCAATGACACTAAATTTAATTTTAGAAACATAGTAAAATTTTCATATTTTGAATTATTGGAAATGGTAATAGATTTTTCCCTACAAAATTTTATTAATTTGATAATAGTTTTACTTTAATTATTTAAATTTATCTTCAATTTGCTTTTAGTTTTGAATACAATTCTTTCCATATTAATTCTTAAAATTAATTAGAAAAATATATAAAAAGTAGGATGTTTCTATTTTTTTGAATTTCATGATATAAATAAATTAAGATTTTGTGAAAAATATTTCTCATATTTATAATAATTATAAAATTATTATTTTTAAATTTTTTTATAAAATATTCTTGCTTTCTATTATTGATAATCTTTTATGAGGTCTTTGAAAGTCAACCATGTGATTAGCACAAAAGAGAGAATTAAACATAAAATTGAACCCTAATCTTACCACTAAACCAATTATAACTATAACACTAAACCAAGTGGAATTGCAAGCCTAATTCTAATCTAAATTCTACTCCAAATCGAATCCAAACTTAACAACATATACCAAATTGAGCCCAAACCCTAAATCAAATTAGACCCAAATCTTTAGGTCATGGAGAAACCTATTGAAGAAATAGAAACATCCCACCTTGAAAACTAAATTAAACATTAAAATAGATTGAGCCCTAACCTAGGAAAAAACCTTGTTAATAACAAGGCACCACAACCAATACATAAGGAAATTCTAAGTAAATCCTAACTAGAATGGAAACTAATGCTTCAAAAAAGTTATATTTAAAATTAGAATGTTGCCAATCATAATTCAAAAATTAGTTCACTAAAATAGAATGTAATCACCATTTTAACAAATTTTACTAAATATATGTTAAAAGAATATCAAAATAAATAAATTTTAATTTAGAAACCTACTAAAATTTAAGTATTTTGAATTGTTCACAATGACAATAAATTTAATTTTAGAAACTTACTAAAATTTACATATTTTGAATTATTGGAAATGGTAATAAATTTTTCCCTACAAAATTTTATTCATTTGATAATAGTTTTACTTTAATTAATTAAATTCACCTTCAATTTGCTTTTAGTTTTGAATACAATTCTTTCCATTCGAATTCTTAAAATTAATTAGAAAAATATATAAAAAAGTAAGATGTTTCTATTTTTTTCAATTTTATGATATAAATAAATTAAGATTGTGTGAAATGTATTTTTCATAAATTTATAAAAATAATAAAATTATTATTTTTAAATTTTTTTATAAAAAAATATTGCCTTCTATTATTGATAATTCAACCAATATTATTAGCACAAAAGAGAGAATTATATCTTATATCTTTGCATGAACAAAACCACTTTGAACCTTAAATCAATATAAAATTGAACCCTAACCTTACCACTAAACCAATTATAACTATAACACTAAACCACGTGGAATTGTAAGCCTAATTCTAATCTAAATTATACTCCAAATCAAATCCAAACTTAATAACGTATACCAAATTGAGCCCAAACCCTAAATAAAATTAGACCTAAATCTTTAGGTCATGGAGAAACCTATTGAAGAAATAGAAACATTGGACCTTGAGTCTAGATTTAATTACACATTAAACCAAGTTGAACCCTAACCTTAACATAATTATAACTTTCATGTAACTTGTATATATCTATATATAAAATACGTCGAGATGTATCAAGACTTTTAATTTTTTCATCATTCAACTTTTATAAAAATATTCAATTAAAAAATAACCATAGTTCTACTTGTAACCATTACCATAAACCTAGCCTTAACACTAAACCTTAACCTAATTAATATAATAAATTTATACCAAACTCTAATCCTAATGTTAACCCTAAACATGATATAAATTGTAACACTAAATGACACATTAAACCATAGCCATGATACATTAATGTTAATCCTAATCTTGAACTTAAACCTAACATAATATTATTCTATCTTAATCATATTAATAATTCTAGTCCCAACCATTCTATCACCCTAATCATAATTTTAAACTTAATCCCCACCCTAACCCTAACTTTGATGCAACTTGTATACATAATTCTCACCCTGATGTTAAACTCCAAGTGTGACTATAAACACTAAACCCTAACCTTATAATAATAAAATTATTATTTAAAAAGAAAATTATAAAAAATTATGTCTTTCTATTATTGATAATCTTTTATGAGCTCTTTGAAAGTCGACCAATATGATTAGTACAAAAGAGAGAATTATATCTTATATCTTTGCATGAACAAAACCACTTTGAACCTTAAATCAATATAAAATTGAACCCTAACCTCACTACTAAGCTAATTATAAATATAACACTAAACCAAGTGGAATCACAAGCCTAATTCTAATCTACATTCTACTCCAAATTGAATCCAAACTTAACAATGTATACCAAATTATCCTATAAAATAAAGAATTATTTCTTCTCCTAGGTTATGTCATAATTATCTTCAATTATTATATCATTAATTGCAAGCTAACCATGACAATAACCTTAACTATAATAATAATACGAACCACAAAAAATAAACCGAACACTAACCTTAACTATAATAATAACACTAACCTTAATAATAACATTAACCCTAATAAACTTCTTAAATGGATCCTAAGAGTTCCCCTAACACTAACTTTAGCTATAACAATAACACTGGCACTAATCGTTGTTGTCACAATAGCAATTATCGTAACACTAACCATAAGTGTAACAATACCACTAACCTTAATTGTAATACGGGCACTAACCCTAACAATAACCTTAACCTTAAAAATATCAATAACCTTAACCGTAATAATAACATGAAACATAACAAAAAAACTTAAATGTAACAAAAAATAAACCGAACACTAACCTTAACTATAATAATAACACTAACCTTAATAATAACATTAACCCTAACAAACTTCTTAAATGGATCCTAAGAGTTCCCCTAACACTAACTTTAGGTGTAACAATAACATTGGCACTAATCGTTGTTGTCACAATAACAATTATCGTAACACTAATCGTAAGTGTAACAATACCACTAACCTTAATCATAATACATGCACTAACCCTAACAATAACCTTAACCTTAAAAATATCAATAACCTTGATCGTAATAATGACAGGAGACCTAACAAAAAAACTTAGATGTAACAAAAAATAAACCGAACACTAACCTTAACTATAATAATAACACTAACCTTAATTCTAATTGGAGCAATAACCCTAACAAAACTAAAAAATGTAAAATAATAGTTCTCAAAATACTAACCTTAACTGTAACAATAACACTAACCTTGATCGTAATATTAGCACTAACCCTAACCATAACCTTCACCTTAACAATGTCATTCATCTTAACCGTAATAATAACAATCAACTTGACCATGACATTAACCTTAACCATATTAATAACACAAACCCGAATAAACTTCTTAAATGCAACCTAACAGTTCCCATAACACTAACCTTAGGTATAACAATATCACAAACACTACCTGTAGATGTCACAATACCCCTAAACCACATAAAAATATAGCCTAACAATTATCCTAACACTAACCTTAAGTGTAACAATACCACTAACCTTATCCTAATACCAACACTAACCCTAACAATAACCTTAACCATAATAATAACATGAACCCTAACAAACTTCTTCAATGGAACCTAACAGTTCCCCTAACACTAACTTTATGTGTAACAATAGCACTATTACTAACCCTTGTTGTCACAATTTTCTATTACTCGAATACTTAATAATAGCATTAACAATAACCCTATTTAAAACATTGAACCTAACCATAACGCTAACACTAACCTTAACTGTAACAATAGCATAAACCTTAATCGTAATTGGACCAGTTTCCCTAACATACCTCTTAAATGTAAAATAACAATTTTCGTAACAATAACCTCAGCTCTAGCAATAGTACTAACCTTAACCATAATAATAACGCTATCCCTAATAATAACTTAAACCTTACCAATATGACTAACCTTAGCTTTAGCAATGGCACTAACCTTAACCATTATAATAATAACTTAAACCTTACCAATATGACTAACCTTAACTGTAATAGAAGCAATATCCCTAGCAAATTTCTTAAATGTAACCTAACATTTCCCCTAACACTAACCTTAACAATCTCACTAACCTTAATTATAATAGTTTAACATACTCTAACACTAACCTAACCATTATATTAATACTAATTGCAAATGTAATCCAACCTAACCAACTGGGTTTAATAACCCTTACAACAATTATTTAAAATATAAAATATTAAATGTCTTTCGTGTTGCATTGCCGCTGCTACTAGCTTATATATATTTATATATATAATACACCGAGAGTAATCCTTCTCGAGGCGCCTATTTTCTTTAAATTGCAAGCTGCAATAGGCGCCTCGAGAAGGATTACTCTCGGCGTATTATATATATAAATATATATATAAGCTAGTTTTATAAATATTATAATTTTATTAAGCTGAGAGGCTTTCCATTGTAATATTTTATTAAAATCTTGAAGTGGGCTCTTTGAAAGTCAACCGATATGATTAGCACAAAAGAGAGAATTATATCTTATATCTTTGCATGAACAAAACCACTTTGAACCTTAAATCAATATAAATTGAACCCTAACCTTACCACTAAACCAATTATAACTATAACACTAAACCAAGTGGATTTGCAATCCTAATTCTAAACTAAATTCTACTCCAAATCAAATCCAAATTTAAGAACATATACCAAATTGAGCCCAAACCCTAAATCAAATTAGACCTAAATCTTTAGGTCATGGAGAAACCTATTGAAGAATAGAAACAACCGACCTTGAAAACCAAATTAATAATTAAACCAAGTTGAATCCTAACCTTAACATAATTCTAACTTTGATGTAACTTGTATACATAATTCTCACCCTGATGTTAAACTCCAATTGTGACTATAAACCCAATCTTAACACTAAACCCTAACCTTAGCTAGAATCCTAAGCCCTAACCTTAATTCTAATAATAAACTTAAATAAAACACTAAACCTAATGCTAACTCTATCCATTGTATAAACCATATCCTTAATGCTAATGTTTACCATGATATAAATCCTAACCCTAAATGTGAATCCTAATCACAACCCTAATCCTAACTATGGTGTAAACCTTAACCCTAACCACATTAGTAACCATAAGCCTAAGTAGTAACCCTAGCATATTAGTAAAATAATTTTTTTATCTTAATTTGTAAATAAATAATAATATAATATAATTATAATCTTATTCAATATAAGTTTATATTATAATAATATTTGACTAATAATAAAATATAATATTAATATTATATATAGTCAGAGTAAAATTATAGTTCAGTTTAAAGTAAAATAATTATTGAAAATAATAATATCATAATAAATAATATTATATAAATTCTCTTTAATAAAAGATGTTATATAATTATATATTAATCTATGTCTGTCGCCCACTGCTACTAGCTTATATATCTATATATAAAATATGCCGAGATGTATCATGACTTTTAATTTTTTCATCATTCAACTTTTATAAAAATATTCAACTGAAGAATTACCATAGTTCTACTTGTAACCATGACCATAAACCCAACCTTGACACTAAACCCTTACCTAATTAATATAATAAATTTATACCAAATTCTAACCCTAATGCTAACCTTAAACATTATATAAATTGTAACACTGAATGACACATTAAATCATAGCCATGATACATTAATGCTAATCCTAATCTTGAACTTAAACCTAGCATAACTATTATTCTATCAAAATCATAATAATAATTCCAGTCCCAACCATTCTGTCACCGTAATAATAATTTTAAACTTAATCCCTACCCTAACCCTAACTTTGATGTAAACCTTAAACATAATCCTAAGCATAACACAAAATTCTAACCCTAACCATGATATAAATGGTAACCCTAACCCTAATTATATTAATTTATTCAACTTATAACACTTAACTTTAACACTAAACCCTAACCCTAATATTAACCCTATCCATAATCATAAACCTAAGCCAAATCCTAATCGTAATGCTAATCTTGACCTTAATCCTAAACTTGACCCTAACCTTAAACCAAACCATAGCCGTAACCAAAGCCCTGACCAAATCTAAATCTTTACCCTTAACCTAATTATAATTCCAATCCAAACCCTAATAATAATTCCAACCTTGCCGTTAACACTTACCAAAACCCTACTCCTAACCTGAGACCTATTCTAATTATAATAAAAACCCTAACCCTAACCATAATTCTCATCATAACCATGACCATAAACCCAACCTTAACACTAAGCCCTAATCCTAATCATAATAATAAATCTAAACCAGACTCTAACCCTAAATACTAACCCTAATCAAATTAATTAATTCAATGTGTTAATCAATCCCTAGATATAATCTGTTTATTTCTCACTATATAATTTACTATTGTAGATTAACTATAAATAATAATAATAATATCTTTCATTACGCGTTGCAACTACTACTAGTTTATATATACTTTATATATATAATAAGTCGAGATATCCTTCTCAAGATGCCTATTTTCATAGTTTCTCTCAATGCAATAGGCGCCTCAAAAAGATATCTCTCAACTTTATATATATATATAAAAGCTAGTTTATTATTAGAAATTAAATATTAAGAAAACTCTCTATTTATGGTTAAAATATTTACATAATATACATTTGAAATTATTAGTCCCTGTATAAGGCAGGAGACTAATGTTTTCATCTTCCTATTTCAGATTAATAGCTGCATTGAAAACAGTGCAATTATATTTATCCTATAGTCCATACTATAGTCTATAACAATTATTAATTAAAATGATTTTTTTCCTTGATTTTTGAATTTTTCTTATTGGCTGCTGGAAATTTTCCCAGTGGTTTAATTATTTTTCTAGTTACAAATTTAGGTGACCAATCCGAAACAAGCATAAATTTTCTTTTATAAATTTATAATGTTTTGTGGTAAAGAAGCTTCTCCATCCCCTGTCTTAGTCCCATTCATAAACGAAGCTTCTCGATCCTGTCTTAATCCCATTCATAAAACATCTGCAAATTTGCAAGGTGGATAAACATGCTACCAGCAAATCTAGAACAATGGCCAAACTGATGACGAGATCGCAATCTTTATTACCATGTTGCAACAGATCTACTTTGAACAGTTGGAGCTTTTTTCTGATTCTCGGAAGGGAAAGGAGATGACTAATTTTAGCAGGGTTTTCTACAGGAGATTAAAACAATTTCACAGTTTTTGACAAGGCAGGATCCGATGAATCCTGTTGCTCCAGTTACACACAGTTTCCATCTTACCGTCGTCTTTGGCTACATTTTAAATCTTATCGTCTTCTTTGGATACATTTCAAGATGATTGTTAACCTGCAAATTCCAAGGGTTTTAGAAAAAAATAATGGCAAAGTTCGGGTACCCTCTTCTTTGGTTGGCATTTTAAGGATGATTGCTAGCCTACGATTTCTTAAGGTTTTGGCAGATTTTTTTTTTTCAAAGTTCAAGTCACAATTCGTAAGTTTCATCTTCAATTTTTGCTTTTCTAACTCCTAAAGTTTTATTCGCTTCAAACTGACAGTCTGAACTTAGGATTATTAATTTGTCGATTTTCATAATGTTTTTGGTGCTTTCGGCTTCAAATTTAACAATTACGATGGAGAATATTGATTGATGTGTTATTTAGGGTGTAGTGCTAGGATTTTCCTCAAAGAATGCGAGGCACATAATTCTCACCAAATCTGTCAAAATTCAACTTCACAGTTCTGGTCAACCCATCGGAAATTTAGTGGAGCTTATTTCGTAAGAGTTATTTAAAGTGTATGACGGTACAGTTCAAGTGTTGAGCAGGGGATGTGAATCACAACACCTTGTCATTCATGGTATTGCGCCAGCTTTCATTTTTAACCGCCTATAGTAAGTGCCAAACCCTTATTCTATTCTTCACAGTTAATGCTAGATATTGTTACTACTATTTGATCTCTATTTATTGGAATTTAGATGTATACTTGGATCTTGGACATTTTTCAATGGCATTCGTAACAAAGGAGGCTTCTACATACAACTATCTTATAATGGGTAATGAATAAATCAGATATCTGTGCTTTTCTCTGTATATGGTTTTTTTCAACTCAGCTGTCCATTTTTTTGAGAAATTCCAACCATATTAATTGGACACACAACAAAATACCCTCAACATTAGAATAAGGTGAACTATAAGAGCTACATGAATCAGACTAAACACTTTCTTCTATAAGTGGATATTTGATAAATAGGGGAAATATTCATAAATGCTTGCCTCTATTAATGATGCACCGAAAAAACTACAAAAATTCCAATCAAAGACAGTTAAAAAGGAAGCTTCCTTGCCTAAGTATTTCTAATAAGGATCAGGAATTGTAACCTTCATATTGATAGGGGAAATCTGGAATTTATAAATTTAAAATATTAAATGTCGAGTCAACTAACTTCAGCTTGGGCCATTTTCACCCAGACAGTCATAAATTATTTGCTTCAGCTGATGAGTTCATCTAGCAGGCCATTGAAATCACACACTTTCATATACTATAAGTATAAAGTATAAACAGCCCGAGGACACAAATAATCTCCAACTGGCAATTGAAGAATTTGAGCCATGTCCTACCTTATAAGGAACAGAGAAAAAAAAATAAAAGATGGAACTGTATTTGGAGGAAAGAAGATTTTAGGGTTGGCCATAAGTCCTCACGATTTGCCAGTATATACTCACTTACAATTGTTAAAAAGTTTAAGGAGTTATTTCCAAACAAGCTTCAAAAGAAGACAAAGTACATTCCTTTGAAATTTTCAAATCTTTTCAATATACATTTTCATGTATGTTAAAGAAATCTGGATGTCTACACTTCTTCAAAAGAGATTTTTTATTTAAAAGACAAACCATCATTTTAATAGCTCTAGCAAATATGATGTAAAAGAGACAACAAAGACAAAGCATTTCCAAACATGCAGAGGTCTAGAGCCATATAAAAATGTATTTCACAAATCTTTAAATTTTAGGATTGTAATTAAATTGCAATCACATTTCAATGTGTCAAAGAGAAAGACTGATTTTCCTATTGACTGAAATTGGATCAAAACTCTGGTCATGTAAGCAAGAAGAGCTTTGGGGAAGTAATATTCTAAAAATAAAAGCCTTGAAATATGAATGCGCTTGGGGATAGAAGTCACAACTTCTAAGAGAGCCCTGTCACAGCTATTCACCTCCGTGCAAGGAACATTTTACTGTGGGATGACATGTGTTTCATTGCTTCTCTTTCCTACTTCATCATCCACTTACCACAACAACAATTATGAAAAAAGTTATTTTCTCTTCTCATAAGTATGCTGATACTGAACTTAATCTCATGTAGCAACCTAATTAGGAATCAATCAAAAGAGTAGCAGTGGTTAATTTTGAATATAGCATAGACCTAATTGTGAATCAGATACACAATAATACAAGTGACAACTACAATTTTCAGACTTATTTCCTGATCAATTTTTCCCTTCAATTTTTTTTTCTCACCAAAAGGTATGTTGATCGTTCAGATAACCCGCATTGGAGCTGTTATTGTACTCTCAGCATTGATTTTAGTCTCAATACATCCCACTTTTGCAATATCAGGAGTCATTCATACTAGTACTAGTGCAAAAGAAGGAGCATCTGTTGCTGTTGCAGTTGGGGAGAAGGCAACTAGCTTCTTTGTACGATCAGAACTGCTTAGTAATGCTTGGACTAGACTCATTGTTGGCTGTTTGCACACTTTAACTAGACCTGATCACCTTGCAGCTCTAGCCCTCCTTTCAATTGGCCGCACAAGAATGGAAAGTGTTTCCCTTGTGACAAGAATAGAGCATGGCTTGCAGCGAGATGCACTTCTTTTGGTTTTACCTGCCCTTGCTCTACCTTCTCATTTAGCAGGGGGAGGAGCTTAGCTATTTTTTTGCTTTGCACACTTTTAGGTATCTATAATGGCTTGAAATTGATGATAGCACAAACTGTTTCATTTCCACTATTGTTGGCTCTGTTATTGATACAATTCCAACAAAATATTGAAATCTTGTGGAGCCAGACAAATAAGCTTTAGAAACAAATAAATGATTAAAAAATTTCTTCTTGTTGGGTGTGATTGAAAAACTTAACTCATGTCTTTACAGATTTGAATTCAATCATTTACCCTCCACCATTTCCCTTCTACCCATTTCTTTACTCCCCAATGTCAATGATCTTCTGCCAGCCATGAAACTAGTAGTAGAAAGGACATTCATACTGAAAGGGTGAGTGCATATGAGGAAGAAAATTTTCTTAAGAAGTAATAGAGAAATAAAAAATAGAAGTAATCACAAAATTTTGAGTGACATTATAAGCTTAAAGGGAGCTAGAAATTTCCTGCTATGTACTTAAAGCCACAACTGTCTCCACAACAACCTGCTATCTTAGGCAAATGTGGAAAGATAAGGCATATCCTTCAAGTTCCACAAAGAGGAGCAAGTTCTGTAGCCATGAAGATGAGATGCAATAAATATCACCTATCAAAGCCTTAAAACAAACCTGAATAATATTAGACCATCCATGGGGCTACAACTATTAAGCATTGATTATTTTAAACATAAAGCATTTCCTCCGCAAGGTGTGGTGCACTTCCCACTATAAAAGCGTGTGTAGCATGGTAAACACCAAATTATATTGATGTGATGGAAACTGATTGACATGGACAAGAAAAATGCCAACAATTAAGAGCTCCCTATGGTGGGGCTGTATGTTCGATATCATAGCTACTAACTTTTTGCAGGTTAAAGATTTATCTGACTATGGATTGAACCTCTAACCCCCCCTCAAGCAAAATTTGTGTATCAATCCTGCAACACCCTGCTCAAACAACAAACAATTTAAGTGCATCAAGCTACCTAATCATAATATCATGTCACATATGCATGGACTGGCTAAAGCTCTAACCTAAAAATTTTAATCTATAGGTATTGGCACTCTATCACTAATAACTACAATCCAAAGTCAGTGACTTAGTTGATGAAGGCACTTAATGGACTATGGATTGCCTCCTCATAGAAGTAGGAGAAAGCATTCTACTAAACAATTTTGAGGGCCTTGTTCTTTTCATTTTCACAAGCCTCGTACAGTTTTCTTATAGTGCAACTAAAACAACTAGCATCTTCTACTAAATCTTAGTTTCTCTTCTTTATCCTCTTGCAAGTCACTTCCAACTTTTATCAGCCGCTTGCAGTCACTCAAAATTCTGGTTTTGGGTTTATGATACCATAAATATAATACAAAATAACTAAATTTATTTCACTTCTAGCCATAGAAATCCTCAGCTAAAACTTGGGGCTTGTCTTGATGCAAATATTATAAACAACAAGGGACGTAAGGTGATTCTTCCTCTACTTTCTAGCCATTACTTCTAATTTTATTTCCTTATGCTTGATGACTATTATTCCAGACTGCTTCCACGCGACTCTCACTTTTATTAACATCTTTTTTCTTCTAATAACTACTAACAAATGTGTCTTCCTCATGCGAATCACTACTACCTGCTTCTTCATTTTTATTTCTTAAAATGCACTTGTTTCTTGATTAAATAGTATGAAGATTTCATCAATGTTTTTAAAATAATTTTTTTTTTCGATTCGAAAGAATTAGTAGTTGCAAAGAAAACCTTTTTTAAATTTGTAAAAATCAAAATGCATTATGAAAAAAATGTTTTCCCTCTTTATAAAGGGTTTAGAAAAAATTCGGAATGTAGGAAGAAAAAAAGGTGTTAATTCAGGAATGCTGCGTCAACAAATTTTTCCCTCTTTTTCATAGGGTTTAGAAAACTATAATCTTAAAATAAATAGGGTTGAATAAAAAAATATGAACTTATAAGGAATACCAAACTCCACAAATCCTTATAAAGCTACAGGTCTTTAGCTGTTGATAGCAATCAAGATTTCCTTTAGAAAGAATTATAATTAGCTTGGAAAATTATAAAACTTAACAATAATTAAACCATCAAAAGTATTAAGACATACATAGTTGTTTGTTTTCAGTTTACACCATTTGCTTCAACACGTAACTTGGATTAATGATAACTGTGTTGGGCAACACCACATTTTTAGGCAAGTGTCCCTTTTTAAATTTTTATTCTAGTGTTATTAATGTTGGACACTGAAGATTGCATGCATATTAATTTTGAGATTTGTTGTTTATAATTCTTTATTGCTGGGTTTTTTATGCTTTTTCTCTCTCTTTTTAGCACCTTGTAGGTTTGTCATATAGTTTTGCATGTGTGTTATAAACTGGTGTCATGCATTTTTATAATTGATATTAAAGGGTCCAATAGATTCGTCTCCATTGCTATTTAAAAGAAAAAAAAATAACATCATAAGGGCATGTAATCTATACAGCTCGAGCCCTGTTGTACGAGATTAACTTACCAAAAAAAAAGCTGCAAAAAAGAAAATACTGAAGTCTTAACATGTCATTATAGTATTAAAATTCAAAATTAGAAGCAACATTTACTAGTCTTCATATTCTTCCCCATGAAAAGCAATAAGTTGTTCATAACTGGTGGAGTTACATAAGTTACATTCAACTCTACTAAACCAGAAGCAATACAGGGATTTCCCAAAAAATAAAGAAAAGTGAAGAGTCATCAAATGGGGAAAAAGAGCCCTCATAAAAAGCAAAAAGTCGAGGGCCTGAAAATCTAAAACATCATAAGGCTCCTAAAGAAGAAAAGCGCAAGAGACTCGTAAAGTGTGTCTGAAACAAGACATGCCAATTGCTACCTGTAGCAACTTCCATAGCTACACATAGTGTGAACTATATCTGTCTGTAGGAGTTTCTGGAGCAAAATTTGTCCCTACATGTAGCATAATTCCTCGTTGCCTGTAGCATTTTTTCAAAATTTGTCTGTAGTCTGGATCTATTACACTTTTCAGTTTAATATGTTGATATCTGGTAGAACTGTTCTCTCTGACTACTAGTATGATTTTTTGGTCAACCATATTAGATATTAGGTTTAACTAAAGTCTAAGTTAGTTTGGAATAAAATAGACTATGCTAATGAAGAGAACCTTGGACATAATCCATACTCTCAGAATGACAATCCAGAGCAGAAAAGGGAATCCCTTTCCAAATTCCTAAAATACATTCCTCATTTTTTTTTTGAAATACATAAATCGCGTCCATTAGTTTCCAAGCTAAAACAATTTGCTTTAATGCAGATCAAAATTGGAAACAATTCGACCATCTACCATAATTGAAATTTGCACAACACAATCAACAATTGTCTTAAAGAAACAAAGGAACATGGAAAGTTAGAAGTTAGAACTCATATTAATCAAATTTATTATAGTGCACTTTATTTTCTCGCTTCTAACTAATAACTTGTTTCAATTTTGCTGGTTTTCCAAGTTTTTGAAAAAACGCTCTCACAAAAGCAAAGAATTTTCTACCTTTTTGAAACCATAACCTCACAATAGTCAAGAGTTCCTACATACAGCTACTGTACAACTTAAAATGTTGTTCAAATACTTGTCTAGGAAAATATTTTTCAATATTGAAACATGTTATGAAAAGTAAAACAATATGTTTATAGTACTAACAAGCCATGCTGCCAATCTTATACTTATGCCTTTTGTTTTAACTATTAATTTAATGTTATATAACCTTGTCTCTGCACTCTTGATTTGTCATTATTGCATTCACATAAGATTTTCACTACATCAGTCTTCATTTCTGCATATTAATCGCTGATAATTTGAGAATGTTATTGCAAATTGAATTGTTAATACCTTTGAATATATACTACAATTTAAAACTGTCACCTCTCCCATCTACCTTCTAACCCTTGCACAAGGCAGGGACTCAAGCTCTCCCAGAGTTCTTGTTTAATTATATATTATATATTTTTTATATAAAGTAATATATATATATATTCAAACATATAATATGTTATTAAAATTTTTAATCTTTAATATTATCATACAATTTATTATTAAGAAAATTAAATATTACTTAAAAATAAATAACAATTAAAATTTTAAAAATTTAAACATACTAATTATTTAAAAAACTTAAATATATATTTAATAATTAATATATTATATTTATTATTTCACTAATATAATCTAATAAAATAATAAATAACAAAATAATTTAAAAAAATTAAAATAAAAAAATTCTTATATAATATTCCCAGTCAAGAAATAATGCTACTAAGTGTTAAAAAAATTGAAATTTAAAAGTTATCTAAAATAGCATTGAAATTCGGAAGTTCTCTAAAATAGCTTTGAGATTTATAAGTTCTCAGACTTTCATTAGTTTAGAAGTGTACGATACTAATTTAATTACTGACGGACAGTACACTGCCGACGATCCTGCAGCAATATGGTGGCATACATGGTAATGGATGACACTCGCGAAATGGCTGAAAATTTGCATCGACCATTTATGCCATCACTGACATCCATTCCTTCTTCTTATTAAGTTTGTATTGTACCACTCTTGACACCTCCGGCACATCGATCTGTTATGTCATTAAGAACAGACCAAATTTATTTCTCAGTCTATATTCAATTTTATAGAAAAAACCCGTCTTTTATATTTCACCCGTCTCATATAAAAATGAAATAGAATATTAGATTTTAAATGTTTAAGGTTAAATATAATTGTAAGGAGACTTATCTGATTATTTAATTTTTAATATTATTTTTTTATTAAATACTAATTATTTAATTTTAGTAGAGATCTTATTAGTATATTTTGAATTATTATAAATACAATTTAGTTGTTAATAAAAAAATATAGTAAAAAAAAAATAGTAGTTTTTGTTCATTATCTTATAATTATTTTTTCTATTTTGCAAATTATACGATGTTCATTATTTTATAAAAATTCTAATATAAACTAATGAACATCATATAATTTGAGAAATATGAGAATTAATGAACAAAAACCATGACACTGTGGTTTTGATTAGGTTTAACACATGGTTTTTGTTTAGAATTAGGTTTATGGTTTAGAATTCAAGTTTACAATAAATGTTATATTATAGTTTTCATTAGGTTCAAAGTTAGAGTTATAAAAGACTTTAGGTTTATGCCATGTTTGGGGTTTAGGTTATGAAATCTATCTCAAGTTACCTATAGATTCATATCCACCTATTATTATATAAATTAGTGTGGCATCTATAGATTTGTATGTGCAAATAATAACTTGTTTTTCAAAAAGAGAGATAAATTTTCTAAGTAAATAATAACTTGTTTTTCACAAATAATTTTTACAATCATACAGTTAATTATAATCATTTATAATATAAATATAATATATCTAAATCCAAAAAATTAGATTATGAAAAACTTTACATAATAATCATTATATAAGTGCAAATGCGTATAAAATTACACCATTATAATCTAAAAAGATATTATCAACAAGGCCTTCCATGATGATAATCATCTTCATAGTGACAGATCCATCTGGTAGAACTTACACTTATCTAGAAAACCCCTTGCCCTCTCCCAAGGATGTTCTGCTAGGCACTGGTCTAACTTGGGCATCTCTTAGTTGGCTGACCTGTTTGAGCATGACAAGCTCATCAGCTGGGATGAGTCTTTTCGAAAACTCACTTATTTTAAAATTTTCATGCAGGTTCATACTGCCATGATGATAGACAAGGACAAGCTTAAAAGGTTCCTAAAGACTGGTTATGCCACCTTCTTCGTCTATGAGTTGAAGCATGCCTATAAATGGAGAAGAAATATGGATGACCTGCATATGTTCGAGAGCACTTGCAAGAAGCTTACCTAGGAGCTTAATAAGAACATTAAGTCCAATAAGGACTAGATCCTCATGCTCTCACAAATCCAGGAGAGGAAAAGTATTGTGAGGATGGAGGGTTCTATTGGGTGGACTGCCTGGGTAGATACCCATGATGACATCCTTCATTAGTTCTTTGTTCTACTTACATTTCAGTTGTTTAGAACTTTATAACATGTACAATTTGTTGTAATCTCTTTTTGTGAGGCCAAGCCTCTTTTCTTTTTTGTACATTCCGATGTAATTGAACTGGTTATTTTTTGTGAACCTCTTATAGTTAATATAAAAAAAGATATTATCACGTATTTACATTATACATTATAAGAAAAAAATACTAAAATCAAATTACAATCATACATCTAATCAAAATCAATAACGATATCAAACATAACTTTAATAAAAAATTATATCTAAACCCAAAAAAACATTCTTCACTTTACATAAGAATCATTATAAAGGCGAGCTGTGCAATTTTCACCATTATAATCTTAAAAATTGTTACTTAGGTCCTTAACATATAATATTGAATCAATAAAGTCATATCTTATCATCCTCAAACACTATCCTTTCTTGATTGGTTTGAATATTTTTAAACTTTTCAATCACTCAAGTGTGAAAATAATTTAAACGAGGAGTTTCACTTATAAATACAATTTAGTTGTTTGTACCGTAAATTGTAAACAACTAAATTAGTTGTTAATAAAAAAAATAGTAGTTTTTGTTAATTATTATAAATACAATTTAGTTGTTAATAAAAAAATATAGTAGTTTTTATTCATTATTTTTTATATTTTGCAAATTATATGATGTTCATTATTTTATAAAAAATTTAATATAAACTAATGAACATCATATATGATCATCATATAATTTGAGAAATATGAAAATTAATGAACAAAACCCACCACACTGTGGTTTTGATTAGGTTTAATAGACAAAAACCACCACATAATGGACAAAAACTATTTTTTAAGTGCAAACACATGATTTTTGTTTAGGATTAGGTTTATGGTTTAGGATTCAAGTTTACAATAAATGTTATGTTATAGTTTTCATTAGATTCAAAGTTAGAGTTATAAAAGACTTTAGGTTTATGTCATGTTTGGGGTTTAGGTTATGAAATCTATCTCAAGTTACCTCTAGATTCATATCCACCTATTATTATATAAATTAGTGTGGCATCTATAGATTTGTATGTGCAAATAATAACTTTTTTTTAAAAAAGAGAGATAAATTTTCTAAGTAAATAAATTTATCGGGAATGAACGAGGCTAAGTTATTCACCAAATCTATTTACTTAGAAAATTTATCTCTCTTTTTGAAAAAAAAGTTATTATTTGCACATACAAATCTATAGATGCCACACTAATTTATATTAGAATAAATGGATATGAATCTATACGTAACTTGAGATAGATTTCATAACCTAAACCCCAAACATGGCATAAACCTAAAGTCTTTTATAACTCTAACTTTGAACCTAATGAAAACTATAATATAACATTTATTGTAAACTTGAATTCTAAACCATAAACCTAATCCTAAACAAAATCCATGTATTAAACCTAATCAAAACCATAGTATGGTGGTTTTTATTCATTAATTTTCATATTTCTCAAATTATATGATGATCATATATGATGTTCATTAGTTTATATTAGAATTTTTATAAAATAATGAACATCATATAATTTGCAAAATATAAAAACTAATTATAAAATAATGAACAAAAACTACTATATTTTTTTATTTTTATTTTTATTATATTTTTTTATTAACAACTAAATTGTATTTATAATTATGGTGAAAGGGTTTTTATTGTGGGCATCGCCCATTGACAGAATTGTCTGATTCGGAAAAAAATACCGATCACTTTTTCCGTTCGCAACAAGTTTCTGTTAGTCAGAAAGTTTAATTTTTATTTTGTTCATTACTTTTGAAATGATAGTTTTTAATAAACTACCACTCTTCAGCCAACGTGGGGAGTGGAGAGTGGGGAGTGAATTCATCAACTGTATGTAGAAGATGTATTTGGCGGACAAGAGTCCTGTGACAAAAAATAGAGCACCAACATAGATGATAACATCAGTAAGCACATAAAGCCATGGACCTTCCTCCTGCAAGTAATCAGGTGCAGAGCTACAGGCAATACAAAACCCAGAGCACAACACACACTGCTGCCCACCAGAGAAAAAAATTACAAAGATTTTCACGAACACAACCACAATGGTAGTGAAAAGGACACAAAGAGACCTCAATAGAAAAGAGTATTGGGTTCCGTTGAATCTTCTCTCCACCACCTCCATCACAAGATTCATCATCAGAGGAAAAGTGAAGAACAAGTTGAAGCAGAGCGCCAACTGCACCAGATCTATCTTTAGATTCTTCCCCAAATTCAGAGTAATGATCTCCCTGGTGTCTGCCCCAAATGCTAGGTAGCCCAAGACCCCAAAACACCCGTAGACTAGAGTAGAGAGAAACAGAGCAAGAGCCAAAATTCCCCCAAATCTTTTCTTCATATCAGCAAAAAGCTTAAGCAGCACCATCATGCCCATGCCTTCAAAGCAATAGATGGCCACTCCAATGTCGTAAGGAAGCATCCCCAAATTAGTAAATGCCTCTAAATTGGGAATTTTTCTACTTCAATAAGTGACCAGATTGTCCACCATGACTGCCCCCATTCCTAAAAACTCCATTGCATTGGAAAAAATACTGAGCAATGCCAAATGGGTCAGAGCTTGAATCATATTCAATCCTGCTTGAAATGAGAATGACCATATAAACACCATTTTTACAGCAATTACGACCAATTTGTACTCCCTCTCTGCATTCACATGAAATACCAGATAATGATTACGGTTAGGATTCATCAAGGGCTCCCTACTTTCCTGGCCGGATAATACAAAGCACAAATTGTTGCTGATAAAAATGAGGTCACCAACACATAATCCCTCTTGGCTGAGCACTATCATGAAATCCACCATCAATTTCTCGGTGGGTCCACTAACAGTGAGAGAGATATCACCATAGCTGTCAATTTTCACATACTCATTGTTCTCAAGCTTTCTTTTGGTTCACGTTGGAGCAGCATCACGTAGTACTATGTAAGGCCCGCAACAATGCCCAAAATCAGAAGCCCTGCAAGCCACCCTGTTTTCGTGAAGGTGTTGACAATTCTTCAGAAGAATCTCTTTGAAGAGTTGCTCAACTTGCAAGAGAATATGGCCACAATCTCAGCTTCCATCAGGTTTGTTTTTATTGTCTTTGAGTAGTAATTCCTATTGAAGTGTTACGTTTTTCTCAAATATTAAACCTTTTGTTTGCATAGTTTTTGGTAAGATGAATTTTTGGACTCTACTGTGTAGTGCAATTTATTTCTAGACTCATTACTAGATTTTTTTTCCTTTTCCCTCTTTTTTTCGTATATATAAATTGAAACCTTCGATGTAGATGGAAACACAACCTAAATTTGATGTCCATATGGTCGTAATTAGGTATTTTTCCATACAACTAAAATTAGGAAGACTAAATAAATAGTTAGGTAATTTGATGTACATATTTGAAGGCTTAATAAATTAATTTGGTGGCTCCTAATACGTTTTGACCCTGGCTTGATTGCATGATCTCCACTTATTGATAATAAAATTCATCTCTCTCAAAATGTCAATCTTTTTGCTCAGCTGCAATTTGCATGCTCAAGGTTTTGTGCTAAGGAGCGAAAAACATTCACTGTGTAGTAGATTTATGGTGGTCGTACTGGATAAATTCCTTTCAATGAATAGAGCATATGTAGAGAGTTGTGACTGTCGTTAATGCATCAAAGGGATGAAATTAATTTATTTTGGTTTGAAGTCCACTCAATAATTTTTCATTTGTTTCTTCAGACATTCCATAGATTGTGTGTTTCCTATGTGGGCTTGGGAATCCATGTACAATATAAGTAGTCATCATAAAAAAAATTAATCACTTACTAATTTACGCTTTGATGGATTGATTTTTGGCTCTCTTTTGCTGTGGGTAATGACCACTAGCGGTTTTTAGAAAATTTGCATTGTCCTCTATTTTGAATTTATTTATTTAGAGAAAAATCTTAACAACTATGCTAAACTGATATGTATGCCATTGTAATAAAATGAGCATTGCACAATAAATAGACACAAGTCTATGATCAAACATCAAGCATATTGTCATAAAAAATAAATGAAGATAAGTTTAGGCTTTAGTGCCACAAAATCTAGCTACTACAATCATTTTGTAGACCAAATAGTGGAAACCTAAAAGCTCCTGGCTATCTCTTAATCATAACCCTCATCCGAATTGAGCCAAACTTTTGCAAGTTTTGTTAATGGTGTTAATTCTACAAATCTCCACTTCCACCCCTTCTCACCATCATCACAATTCCGGTCACAGTTCTCCTCCTGCCCCAATCGCTATTTTTACACCTTGTTCATTATTTTGATCGAATTTGACCTAGGTTCAAGTCCCTGAAACTGCAACATTATGTAACTTTTGTCTTGCCTTTTTATCACATGTATTCATGTCTCAAGAGTGCTTGCATTACCATAAGATTTTAGTACCATTGCAAGGCTCTTAGGGTATTACTTGAACTTTTTCCAATATATTTGATTTTTCTTTATATTCTTTATAGACTATTTTATGCTTAGTATTGTAATAAAATTTGTAATTATTAAACTTGTGATATTCCTATAAGTATAAAAAGGGTAAGATTTTGTAGGGAAAAAATATAGTAATAAAGACAATTTTTATATTAAAAATAATATTTTGAATATTTTTAGACTGAATATTTAGATTGTCCATGAGATGTTTAGTACTTAGCAAATGAGTGCTCGTAGTTCATTAGGTTAGGGTTAGTATTATGGTTAGAGATAATATGTGCAAACTTATGGATTACACTACTTGTCATAACATTGACTATATCTAAACTAGGCCTTAGTATCAATCTGTGCTTGGAGTTGGATCTCTTTCTTACTCAATTGCCTTTGTGATTGGTGTTCTTCACTCTATAATCAATCAATCTCAATTAGAAATCATTCGTCATAAACCCCTGGCACATGATATTTATGTGAAGGAACATAAGCTAATTAACCAAATGCCTCAAAGAAATGATATTTCATGGAATGATTTGGTTGAAGGATTTATACAAAATGGATATGTCAACAAAACTTCATAAACTTTTAAGAAAATACAATCAGCAAGTGCAGAGCCAAATTCCACAACCTTTGCTAACATACATCCAATGTGTGCCAAAATGGGAGCTTTGGAATAGGGTATGGACATCCACCAAAGCATAGTGGAAGGGATTTTTTTATCAGATGTTATAGTTGCAAGTACCTTGGTCGACAATGATGCAAACCCTGGACTCATGCAAAGGCATGTGAACTGCACCATACATCTAATCCTTGTTTGTAAGATATTAACTATTAGTTGTCTTTGTATATAATTGTGTATAATCATTAATTGTTTTATTGTTTTGTTGAAATTTGTCAGTTGTCCTAACAAAGAACTACCATTGTCTTATGGGTCAAGGTGGCACATGCAGTTATTTCCCTTAACTACATATTAATACAACTCTAGCTTTCTTTATTCAAATAGTCAATCAACAACTCAGATGACCTGGGCTTGAATTGGTAGGATCTTTAAAAATTAGTTATAAATTACAATATCAATTGTAAATAGTTACTTTTTTTTTTATACTCATTCAATAATATAAATTAATCCGATCACCATTGATGGTTCCCACTTTCCAAATGGAGTGATCTAAGGCTCATGGAATTAGCCAATGAGGACTCGAGCTCGCCTCATAGAACACTTCATGGTTGCATCTTGTGGAGATGACCTCCACAGTATATGTGGGAAGTACTCTCTCAATTTGTGTCGAGCACCTTGCTGAAGATCTCCATATCCCTTTGGAACTTGTATCACCGTAGAACCCATGAGATCGATTCGTGCCTTATTGAATCTATTCATTCCACCTATTAGATTATGATCTGTGTCACTCCTGGGCCATTGCGCACCCAGACTGATTCATATGCCTTCATTATTGTCAACCTCAATAGTGATCTGAACTCAACAAGAGTCTGAAATCCATGGTCACTATACCCTCCCCCACCCAACTCATGGCGACGCCCTTGACGCCAATGCATCCCCTAGGCCTGCGAAGATGAATGGGAGGTTTCTACAATTACTTACTTTCGTTGTGTAGAGCTCCCTGATTCAAGGAACACCGAGATGTTCTCTTTGTCATGCCAAAATGTCATTATTTTTTAACGCGAAGCTTATTTATAACATTTCAGTATTATTTTATTACTATACAACATATCTTGCTATCGGTGTAACCATTGCACCTTATTGGTGCAAGTGCTAGTAATTAAAAATATTGAGAAATAAATTTGGTCTGTTTCCAATGACATAACGGATCGATGTGCTAGAGGTGTCAGGAGCGGTCTAGTACAAATTTAATTGGAAGAGGGAATGGATGTTAGCGATGGCATAAATGGTCGGTGCAAATTTTTGGCCATTTAGCCAGTGTCGTAATCGACATCCAGCCATATCGAAAGATATGGCTGGATAGTTGTTGCCCCCTTCTTCTATTTGAACTTTCAAGATGTGACTTTTTTGCATTTTATTTTTATAATAAAAATATGTCTAACATTCATTTGATAGAAAGTACAATTAATAAAAAAAACTTTAAACTTTAAACTTTAAACTTTATTTTATAGTCCACGACACCATCCATATGTTTTTGGATCTACATATGGTGACAGTGATATGGGACTACCTCGTACTCCTTGCGGGAGGCACCTAAACGAGGCGTACATACCCTACCCCCTTGTGGGATTTGAACTTGTGACCTCTCTTTCAAGAGTACAAGTTCTCCACCAATATGATCTCTTTTACGAGACTGTAGGATTGGACCACTTATTGGGTGACGAAACTCAACAAATAATCATAAAAAACCCATGCACAATGCCTTGTAGAGAAAGGAAACTTAATAGAGATAAAAGACGCAGCATCGCCGACGTTTAAAAAAATAAAAAGATCACAAGGAAACATCCCAGTCTCCAGAACAAGAACAATAGAACCAAGAAAGTTTGGGAATGAGCTAAAGCGAAAGCAATGTAAAAAATGAGTAAATTGGTTGATAATTCTAGATTTATTCGTCATACACTGGGCCGACCTATAACAACTCTGGAATCACAATTACATATAAATCCAAATACAAGTGGCCACTGTTAAGGTTTTAGAATCATTGCAAATGTAATAGCACTATCTCATTGTATGTGTTTTCCAAATGCAACAATCTCTTGCATTTATATTGAGAATCAGCCAAGAAGAGACATGTCCCTTCATGGGACATGTCTATTCATTATTATGTAATTAATATAATGATAACTATGATTATATATATACATACATATATAGAATATCTCTTGAGTATACACACACACACACACACACACACACACACACACACATATCTTCACTAGTATTGACTCATAGTGTTTATCTGACTGAAGCTACAAACCAACAACAATCCCTCTTAGCTAGGGAAGATTAAACACATGATTAGGATAAGAACATATCATTTACTATGTATACCAGAGATATGGTCTGACTAGGAATATCAAGTCACATGATATTCACCTAAACTCATAGATTCATAAGACCATCATCTCATGATATTAGGAGTAATAGACATAGAATATCAAGTCACATGATATTCACCATGTACTTAGAGTATTGGCCTACCAACATCAAGTCTCATGATGTCCACCAAGTAATCAACAAATATTTTAGATATCACCTCAATAAGATATCAGAGATATGGTCTAACCAAGAATATCAAATCTCATGATATTCACCATAACTCAAAAATTTCATAGGTAATGTATCCTTAAAACAAGGTATCACCTATTGTGATCTGTTTCAGCCATGACACGATGTCTATCACAATAGGAGTTCAATGGCATGTTTAAGGAACTGAATCCACCATGCAAGAAATCATCTATTGTGATTTGTTTCAGCCATCACATAATGTCTATCACAATAGAAGGTCAATGGTCTATTTAAGGAATTGAATCTACCATGCAAGAAATCATCTATTGTGATCTATTTCAGCTATCACACGATGTCTATCACAATAAAGGTCAATGGTCTATTTAAGGAACTGAATCCACCATGCAGGAAATCATCTATTGTGATCTATTTCAACCATCACACGATGTCTATCACAATAGAAGGTCAAGTTATTGTAAGATAATCACCTTTCAATAACTCGTACAAATACAAGTGACAATCATTTGGAAGTCGTCACTTCCTCATGATTTACACAGGGGGTAGTACCATTAAAACATTCATGATTTATTAGTATAATAATCAATTATATAAATTTTACCTCAGAAGTGTTTCGCCTTCAATAGTGAACTCCCTCTCAATCAATATGATCAAGATCGTCACAAGTTGACTGAACCATTTGCTCCCTCTGAAGCTCAACTTTATCAACTTCTTGACCTCTTTTGAAATGTCAGACTCCCTTTGCATCTAGTCCCAATCATCAATTTGTTTGTAAGCATCAAGTTCTTTCTCCCTTGAATGCAATTATCTTGTGCTTCTATCCCGAAAGTATGTTAGAAAGAGATTACAAATAGCTCACTAAACTATCTCGACCGTAAATACCAATGATAGAAGCATACAATATTTTACTAACCAACAGTATATCATGAATTACAAACTCAAAAATTATATGCATTAATAAAACATGAAATACTTATCTTTTATAAATTTCAAGTATTTGTTTCCGTAAGGTGAGCCCATAGTCCACGACAACACTTCATATCCTTGGGTGTTAACAGAAAAAAAAACAAAAACGCTACTAAGTTTCAAATTTTCATGCATGAGGGTCTAAGTCCCGACCCCCCATGCGTAGACCTACCTTCACAACTTCTAGCTTTCTGTAACTCTCAGCGAAGCTCACTTAGGTTGAAACCTCGCAGATCTTTCACAGATATGATCTTAATACCCATTGGCAACACTTCTTAGGTGACTATGTACCATTCACAAGTAGTAGCAGATCTACGACGGTTTTCTCCTAATCATCGACATTGATTCTAGTGGAGCTCCACATATGCGGGCTGATCAAGAAAGCAGACTTCACGAAAGAGAAAGTACCTGCATCTGCTATCGTTATATATCCCATGAACCACAACAACATACGACATCTGTTGTACCTGTTCACAGTCCATACTCATCTGGCACCATCACCATACTCATCTGGCACCATCACCATCTGCGAGGGATCTGCATCAACGACATAGTTTTTCGACATCATCTTCTATTTTGTGGGATTTAGATACTGACAGACACCCACATTAGCATGACCATTTTCAGTTCTTCTCTTTGCGTGATCGGACACATCGAGCATGGTGTCTTTGTTGCGTATTAACAAAATGTCTTTATCGAATATCCTCTATTTTATATTTTCTTTTCTCCAGCAATTTTTGCGTGTTTATTCCTCAAGCATGACACTTCTCAGGTTGGGATCTTGGGTAGTAATTTGTTGATATCCCTGAGCCATTCCTTCTTTGTTGGATGTCTCTTTGAAACAACTAGGATTTCCAATTTCAAACCATCAACTCTTACATTTGCAACTTGGCTCTGATACTATGTTAAGGTTTTAGGATCATTGCAAATGTAATAGCACTATCTCATTGTATGTGTTTTCCAAATGCAACAATCTCTTGCATTTATATTGAGAATCAGCCAAGAAGAGACATGTCCCTTCATGGGACATGTCTATTCATTATTATGTAATTAATATAATGATAACTATGATTATATATATACATACATATATATAATATCTCTTAAGTATTATATTAATTTTTCTAATATTTACATAATATATATATATATATATATATATATCTTCACTAAAATTGACTCATAATATTTATCTGACTGAAGCTACAAAACAACAACAGCCACAAGAAAATTAATCAAACTGTCTTTTACTTGGAAACTTCCCCTGCTCCTCCAAAAACATCCTTATAAGGAACCCTGGGTAGCATTTCCATAGCATTCATTCAGTTCATTTCATCAGAGAAGACGCGTACTATTATTTGCAGTCTTTGTTTCCTATATACCTCGTTTCTCCAGTTTAGAGAGAATGAGTTATAACAATCAGCAACAGGCCCCTGTTGGAGCTCCTCCTGCACAAGATATTACTCTTTCTCATTTTTTAGGGGTTTTCATAATGTTCAATTATTTCAATTGCCATTTGGGTTTTTCAGACTTTCGATTTATTAGATAAGATTGTTTTGTTTGTTCGATTGGAAAACAAACATGGTTTGAAATTAAGGAGCTATCTTATCTAATTTATATGTATTGTGGAAACTTATCTGATAATTTTGTTCCAATCTTAATAGTTTTAATGGTTTTTTTTTAATTCTTACTGTAAACAGGGTATCCTCCAGCTGGTTATCCACAGGGTTATCCTCCACCACCACAGGGTTATCCTCCAGCTGGGTACCCACAGGAGGGTTACCCTCCCCAGGGAGGACCCCCACCTGAGACAAAATCTAGAGGGGATGGCTTCTGGAAGGGATGGTGAGTTTTCTGCTTTCCTTTGTTCAGCTGAATTGGTCATCTTTATAATTAAATTTCAATTTAAAACAAGAATGAATTGAATCTCATTCTTAATTGGACAGTTTTAATCCATTCCTCATCTGACCATTCACAATTTACTGCTTGTAAGAAATAGATCATTGAAGGAATGGCTGGATTGGGAAATACCTTATTGTTTAATAGTTCCTGCAGAGGTGACTAATTATTTCTTCTATTTTTCTTTATGCAGTTGTGCGGCCCTCTGCTGCTGTTGTGTATTAGAAGAATGTTGCTTTTGAGTTGGAAGAGGAATTTGCAAAGGCTCAGTGGGTCTGCTAAGATGGGATGATTGAATTTGGATTATCTGGCTCAAATTCATTCTGTGTACAGCATTGCTTGTGGCTCATTTGTAACCATGTTCATTTTATTGTATTGAACTTGCTTCGGTTGCCCTTCCACTATCTAGTGGACAATGATTGCAATATATATTTTAATAAATATAAATTGAATTGAAGACATTGTCTCTCTGTTATAAATTTCGATGTAGATGTCTTACCCTATGCATGGAATGCACAACGCACTTTTGTCTTGTGCTAGTGGGTGATTGCTTAACTTTGCGCATTTGTAAAGTCTAAATTATACGTTGGACTTAGATGTTATTTTTGGTTGTCTTTGTATACAAGTTGACATCTTAAAAAATATTTCTTCACTTCCGGATATTAACAAAACTCCTTATCGAGATCGTCAAGTATCGAAGGGTCAAAAAGTGGCCATTTTAAAGTGCTGCTCGAAACATGAACAATTATGCAACATCAAGTGTTCACTAAATAACAAAAAGCACATAAATTCCCTAATTACAAAACATAAAAATATTTAATTATAAAATGAATCAATTGTGGGCCCACTATCATTGACCACTTTAGCAGTAGGATGACATTTTCATAAAATCATTCAATACCTTGCGAAAATCATTCAACATCCCATTAAAATCATTCAACATCTTCAATAAATCGGTCAACGTCACATTTGAATCATTTAATACCCCATTCATAAACAACTTAGCACTTGTCACCATGTGGGGAATGACATCTTGCCAAAGTTTTTGGGGCCAACACATGTGAACCCCATAGCCCTGAAATGTTCGATATTTTATAGTTTTGGAAAATGTTTTCCCTACAACTTCTTATTTTGCTTCCCGTGACCATTATTTTTCTACATGTCATTGAGGGTTTGAGTGAATTGATTTCAAGTAGTACTTTCACTTGAATTTAACCTTTTCATTTTGCTATAAGCATTGCTTCTACACATTCCTAGTTGCAGTCTGATGTATTTTTTCACCATTTCTTTGTAAGTCATTAATGGTTTGACTCATTTGATTTCCTTTCACTATATAATATGAAATGTAATGGTTTACATTATTATTCATTGTCTCTGGTCTTTTATTCATGAAAATTGAAGGGTATACATTGTAATTCAGAATCTTTGGTTTTTCAATCATGAAATGTAATGGATATGGATTATTATTTGATATTTGTGGTTTTTTATTCATGAAATATAGTGGGTTTACATTATCATTTGGAAATCTTTGATATTTTTATCACAAAATGTAAAGGGTATGCATTATTATTTGGTTTGTTATGGAAGAAATATGGGTATACAATATGGTTCAGAATTTGGTTTTTCTATCATGAAATGTAATGGGCATACATTATAATTGTAAATATCTAGTTTTTCTTTCATAAAATCCAATGGGTGTACATTATTATTTTAAATCTTTGGTTTATTATTCAATACATGTAATGGGTATACACTATTATTCAGAATCTCTAGTTTTTCACTTATGAAATGTAATTGGTATACAATAATGTGCCAACTTTTTGATTAGTTTTATGATTAGTCATTATACATGCTCTCCACACATCAACAAGCCTCATACATGTGCTCATTCCCACTTGCAATTTTATGTATTTTTCATCATTTCTCTGTGTGCCACCCAGAGTTTGAATCAATAAATTCCTTTCTCTTTATAATATGAAATCTTTACTTGGAATGTGAAATAAAGATAACATTGTGTTGTTCTATTAGGAATATTTGGTTTTCTATTCATGAAATGTATTTGGTATAATGTGCCAAATTTTCGATTGGGTTTAGGATTAATCACCATACATGTTGTCCATGCATCAAGAAACCTCTACCCATTGTTTCTCCTTGCTCTTTACATTCAGTGATATGGGTTTATTTATTACTACCCACTTATACCAAGTTTCTGATTGTTGCAACAAGTCCTTGCAAAATCTCATGAGCCCTAAAATATTTGGGTTTTGATTGTTTTGGGAAATCTTTTCTTGATGACATCCTCTACTGCTTCCCATGAAAGTTTCCCTTGCTCATCACCCTGTATGCCATCCATGGTTTGACTGAATCGATTTCTTTTGCTTCATACTATGAAATCATTACATGGAATGTGAAATAAAGAGAACATCAAAGTCTCTAGTCTTTTAATCATGAAATGTAGTGGGTATACATTATTGTGCCAATTATTTTACTACTTTGGCTAGGGTTTAGCCTAAAAATGTATACTCATTATGTTTTTTTTTGTTAATTTAATAGCTAGTATGGGTTAGCTCCCTTTATATTGATATAAAAAAGGTCCCTTGCATCACTTTTACATCACTATATGCATTCCACTTATACCTTCCTTGGCCCTTGACAAAATGGAGTGTAACCAAACTACTTATATAAACTACCCATAACCTAAAATGCTTCAAATATATTCTAGAGCTTAAAATTCTGTCTATATAACTGAACTAAAAATAGACAAAAAAAATTCCACCCCTAGATCAAAATGTGGAAGAAACAAATTACATTAACCGACATAAGAGACTAAACCAACACTAATAGATACCCTTTACTCGTCAACTTCTTCCCTCTTGGCTTTTGCAACTATATATCATGGGCCTTATAACCACTAGGCAAATTGCACCATATGCACAGTGTGTCAAGATTCTTGAAATTTCTTCCACATCTCTGTTGTTGTTCTCCTTCCATGCTTCGCCATCCTCCAAGAGCTCTACCGCAACCACAATTCCATCATTGTGCTCATCTTCTTCCAACAAGAATTTCTCCCTTATGTAATTAGCTATCATTTCCTAGTTGGGCAATCCACCAAATGGGAAAAATGTTGTAGAAAGAGGAGGCTCCATTACAGGTCCCCCCATGTAGCTTCAAATAGGTTCATCTCTAGTGTTTAATCCTCAGATTGTATAACTTCCACTGTGCCATTTTCCCTCCTCCCACTATGCAAGTCACCCAAACTGCCCAGCAGCCTCCGTTGCCCTCAATCTCCCTCAATCAGGGCTTCCCCATGCCCTCGGGTTCTATGGGATGCTCCACCCCTGCCGCCAGCCATAAATCCTCTGAGACCCACCCTACTCCTAACTCGTGGGCTGGCTCCAAGCATGACCTTACCCCCGAAGATTCCTCTCAGCCACACCCCAAGAAGTGTAAAAAGATCTTCATTAATCTAGAATGCTTGATGGAGATTGACCCCCAGCCCAGCTCTACTCGCCATTCTTCCCTTCTGGCTAAAGTACAAGGAAGAAGAGCTATAAAAGAGTTGATGGATCAGGAGGATGCCTCGGTGGGATCTCCCAGTAGGGAAGAGACTGAGAATTGCTTTGACCATGAGGAGGGTAAAGATGACAATCAAACTATCACATCTAAGAAGACTAAGGAGGACAAGGAACCCAATGCTAGAAAAGACACCATGAATGAAAGTACCAAAATTGTTACAAGAGGCGGCTTGGTGGGAAGAATCAAGTACTAGATTGCCTCCCTGGAGAATACAATGGCCAAACTTAGCCGGGACTTGGACAACACCAATAGGAGACTGGCTGATGTTAGAAAGTTTGCCCTCAAGGTTATGCATGCTTTAGCAACAACTCTCTATCTGTTAAATGAGAAGGCCTCAGATGGGAAGGAGTATGTGGAAGGAAATCGTGAGCTCTTCAAATTCCTAAATGAAGAGTGAAGAATCAAGTACCAAATTGCCTCCCTGGAGAATACAGAGGCCAAACTTAGTCGGGACCTGGACAATACCAACAAGAGACTGTCTGATGTTAGCAAGTTTTCCCTCAAGGTTATGCATGCTTCAGCAACAACTCTCTATCTGTTAAATGAGAAGGCCTCAGATGGGAAGGAGTATGTGGATGGAAATCATGAGCTCTTCAAATTCCTGAATGAAGAGTGAGTTGACCTACTGCTTTCCAAGCACTTATGGGATGGCAAATGACTCTACTACTAGACTGGGGCGGTGTTACGAATAGTGGTGTTGTTGACATGAAGCCCAATTTTTGGGCTAGTTTTTTTGGTTACAGTATTAAGTTTAAAACTTTAATTATGGTTATTAGCCCTATGTGGCATACTTTACTTTTTATGCTAGTTAAACTTGATACTATCTCGTGGGTTTTTGAAACCAAGTGGTTGTGCTGGTTTATTTTTTTCATTTTGGTTTTTGATAGAGGTAGATGATTTATGATCTTTGTTGCTGCTTTCTAGGTTGAATTAATCTACTGTTAATTCTTCTTTAGTTAGTTGTTTATTGTACCTTAGGCTAGCACCCTCTTGTTGTTGTTTAATTCAAAAATAAAGAGAAGAAGAGGTGGAGATCCAATCATCCCCTCTTAGCAGACCCACACGCCTAATTGCAAATTTATGTTCGAGCTCAAAAAGCAACATTCTTCCAACTCACAAAAATAACGGAGAGCAACACAATTGCATTAAAACAATAGAGAAAATATTGAGTCACATATCTAGGAAATTTTAATGTTTATTTTGTCTTTAATCTTTTTTGAGTTTCTTCTCTTAGAAGACGTGTTCATGTGATATTGCACATGAGGTTTTTATGATAATTTATTTCCTGTATCTATCATCACACAACTAGTCGAATCTGGCAGCCTCGGTGTCAATTTCAATAGTCTTTTATAATTGGGATGTTTTATGTTCCATATTGAAACTCAATTTGAACTTTCAAGAGATGACCTTTTTTCATCCACTTTTTTAAAAAAATGTCTAAAATTAAAGATTTTAATCAAAATACCTAAAAAAAATTTCCCTTGTTGTAAAGGAAACTATAATTTTGTGTAGGTAGATTAAATATTTTGAGTCTATGATTGATATATATATATATATATATATATATATATATATATATATATATATATATATATATATATATATAACTATTATTCACATTTTAAAGTCTAAATTAATTTGGTAGAATACATGTATGATTGGTAATTATAAATAAAAGAAAATTTTCATGGTCCAATTTAAAGAATAAATATAATGATGAATATTGTGTTATTTTACTTAATTATTTATTATCTTTCATGTGTGTTTCTATTTGTTTGGGAAGATTGTAAGAATATAAATACAAGAATGTAAAAAAATTGCAATAACACTTAATTGAATAGACTAAAGATCACTATCAATATAACTATAAAATGAAAATTTAAAGACAATTCAAAAAATTACAATATTTATACGTTTGTAAGAATTTTCTCATGAGTTTTGAATGGAGTTCTAGACTATTATTTATTGAGAGATCAATAAATTGTCTTTAGAATAATAAATATGAACTATAAGAGTATGGTGTTGATGTTGCTGCTTTTGATTGTGTATATATGTCTTTTTACATTAGTGTTTGGGATCACATTCTATTATCTATCATCTCTCTCACATTTGATTGAAAAGTTGATGCAAAAAACACAAACACCAACTATTATAAATTGTGAAAAATTAGTACATTTAAGAATATGGTGTATTTAAGTGTGTAATGTAGGATGAGATCCTTGACAAATTTTAGCCCTTCTTTAAAATAAATCATAACTTTACATAAGATTATTTTCATTTCAAAAATTGAATATGTATAACTATATTCATTGAAATAAAATCTAACACCTAATCCACATTCTTGAAAATTATCAACTCAATTCTTTAGTTCAATATTTTTTATTTAAATTTATTTCTTTAAATTCAATTTGAAATTAAAAAAAACCTTTATAAATAACAACTTATCTTTCACTTTACAAACTTTTAATTAAAATATATTATTCCTACATACAAACAATAATCTCAAAAGGACAAATAACAAAAACTTATTTAATCTGAAAAAATAAAAGCATGTAGATAACCTTCCCTCACATAAATTAAAAAAGACTGAAATCAGTTTTAAAAGTAAGTCACCCAACCCTTTTTCTGTTTGAACTTTCGAAATGTAACTTTTTCCCATTTTATTTTTATAATAAAAATATGTCTAACATTTATTCGATAAAAAGTACAATTAATATCATCTCTTTTGCTGGCCTTCAAAGGACACCAGGCTGTAGGATTTGACCACGTGTCGCGCAAGAATACACGAAACTCAAAAAATGATCATAAAAAACCCGTGCGCAATGCCTTGTAGAGAAAGGAAACTCAACAGAGATTAAAAGACGCGGCATAGCCGACGTTTAAAAAAAGCAAAAGATCACAAGGCAACATCCCAGTCTCCAGAACAAGAACAAGAACAATAGAACAGAGGAAGTTCGGCAATGAACTCAAACGAAAGCAATGTAAAATACGCGTAAATTGGTTGATAATTCTAGATTTACCCGTCATACCCCGGGCCGACCTGCAACAACTCTGGAATCTCAATTACATATAAATCCAAATACAACCGGCCACAAATAGAATTAATTAAGCTGTCTTATACCATGAAACTTCCCCTGCTCCTCCAAAACATCCTTATAAGGAACGCTGGGTAGCATTCCATAGCATTCATTCATTTCATTTCATCAGAGAAGACGCGTATTATTATTTGCAGGCTTTGTTTCCTATTCCTTGTTACTCCAGTTTAGAGACAATGAGTTATTACAATCAGCAACAGGCCCCTGTTGGAGCTCCTCCTGCACAAGGTATTCCTCATTCTTAAATTTTAGGGGTTTTCGTAATGTTCAATTTTTTCAGTTGTCATTTGGGTTTTCTTTTTGGGGAAACTTTCGATTTATTAGATAAGACAGTTTTGTTTGTTCGATTGGAAAACAAACATAGTTTGAAATTAAAAAGCAATCTTATCTAATTTATATGTATTGTGATCAAAATTTTTATGATACTTTTTCCAATCTTAATAGTTTTAATGTTTTTTCCTATTATTATTGTAAACAGGGTATCCTCCAGCTGGGTATCCACAATCTTATCCTCCAGCACCACAGAGCTATCCTCCAGCTGGGTACCCACAGGAGGGTTATGCTCCTCAGGGAGGACCCCCACCTGAAACAAAATCAAGAGGCGATGGCTTTTGGAAGGGATGGTGAGTTTTCTGCTTTCTTTTCTTGTGCTAAATTGGTCATCTCTATAACTAAATTTTAATTCTGAATAAGAATGGATTGAATCTCATTCTGAACTGGGTTCTTTCAATCCATCCCTCATCTGAACACCCACAATTTACTGCTTGTGAGAAACAGATCATTGAGGGAATGATTGGATTGGGAAACACATTATTGTTCATTGTTTCCTGCAGATGTGACTAATAATTTTCTGTGTTGTTTTAATGCAGTTGTGCTGCCCTCTGCTGCTGTTGTGTGTTGGAAGAATGCTGCTTTTGAGTTGGAACACGAATTTGCAATTTGATGAGATGACTGAATTAGGATGTAGGATTATCTGGCTCAAATTTCATTCTTTGTACAGCTTTGCTTCGGGCCCATTTGTAGCCGTATTCGTTTTTTGTATTAAAATTGCTTCCCTTTGGGGGTTGAGATTTGATTATATAGTGGAGTATATTTGTAATATATATTTTAATAAATACAAGTTAAATTGAAGACATTGGCTTTCAGTTATAAATTTGATATAGATGTCATACCTATCATAGACGGTTTGGCCGAGGCATTTTGTCTTTGGCAGATTAAATATATTAGGTGTATGATTTGTACATATAACTACAAGTTATATATTAAATTCTAAAGCCATTTTGTAAAGTAAATTGGATTTTGCAAAGGAAATTGGATTTCGTGAAGGAAATCAGAATGATATAGAATGTTAGAAGAGATAAATTAATCATCTCTTATATTTGGTCAGCACGGACTAAATGATACAGACCAACCGCCCCAATAACGACGCGCTTCATACGTTTCTTGCCATGCTCTCTTACCTTCTTGACATCAATGTTTGCAACTAATCTGTGCTACAATAAATCTAGCATTTGATGTACATTGGTCAATATATTAATAGATTCTTCCTGAATTCCTTATTTGGGTTTCAAAGAGCTTGTAGAGGTTGATGAATCTGAAGGAGTGTTGGCCTGATCCTTAAGACCCTGGAGAGGTAGATGCATTTGGGGGAGTGCTCTATTGTTGCAAGAGTGCTAAAATCGCAAGACACAGTGAAGAGTAAGAAGAGAGAACGCTGAAAAATGAGGTGGTTGTTTTTCGTCGAGTACTAAAAGCAAAAGAAGTAGTGCGGAGAAAGAAGAGAGATCGCTGAAGAATGAGGTTGTTATTTTTTGTCTTAAGATGTTGTTATGAAAGAGATATTGTTGGTTTTTAAGCAGCATGGTAAAGAGAGAACCGAAAGTGTTGGATTGTTGTTAATGTGTGAAATTGATGTTGCTAGTCAAAGATAGACAAGAGTTATAGCAGTTGCTCAAGAAGAGAGCAGATCGTACTAAAAAGCTTTCAAAAAATCTTGGTTTGTATGGGCTTAGCGTTAGTTGTGAAATCTGCGGTTTTTATGGGAGTTGGATGCTCTAGTGTATGTTGTGAATGTTATGACATCTGGTTTCATTATTTGATATTAAGTTGTTGTTCTATGATGCATGCTAAATAAGAATTTGGTAACAATTATAGTTTATTAAGTTTTTTTTTTTTCTCTTGTATATGTGGTCTATTAATGTATTGTGCGGGTGTCTTGATTTATAGAATTTCATTAGGTGCAAAGTGTTTGGTTTGGAGGTGAGAGAAATTGTATGTTTAAATGTGAAGGCTATGTTGGTGTCAAAAGTGATCATGCAAAAGAAGATTATTAGAATGATATCCTTGAAAAGATTGATGTTTTAATTTCATGTTAAATTGTCGATAGTATTTGGGTGGTTGTTGAAAAGAGGCTAGTCTCAAATAATGTGGTAAAAGTCATGAAGACTAAATTAGTGATGGTTGTTAATGAGTATATGTATTTTGGGCAAATGTTTAAGTGTTAGTCAAATGCCAACCACCTTTGTTAAAAGGCAAAACTAGAGTATGCATTGTATGTGAGTTTTTGTATGAGGTGCATGATCGGTTGTACTTGACACCCATAGATTTTTGGTTTAACATAGTGATGAACCATGTAGCTGAAAATGATTCCTATAAAACTAGCGAGTATAGTGGCTAAGTACCCATGTAGATGGATTTCTTTTTATATGGACTCAATAATCAAGTTTGATGCAAATACAAAAGGAGAAAAGCCTAGAGTGGTGATGGTTCCCTCATTTTGATGGTTTGTGATGATCGAAAACCATGTGTGTGCTTGGTTTGTGGTAATCCAAAACCACTTGTTGAGAGGTTCATGGTAAGACAAAACCACTTGTGTGTGAGTTTTGTGGCTAGCCAAAACCACTTGAGTGCAAAGTTTATGGTTAGCTTGAAACCATTTTAGATTTGTATTGGTTAGGGGTAAGTCATGAAAACCCAAAGGGATTATGATGAAGGGAAGCTATGTGATAGATAGAATTTGATAAGTGATTGTATCTAACAAGTCTATAAGCCAGGACCCATTGCTTCTAGATTATGGGGGGATATCTAGGACAATTCAATAATTAATTTATGGAGGGATGTCAAAAGAGATAAATTAATTATCCCTTACACTTGGTCGACATAGACCAACCGACCTAGTAACCTTGTCATTCATGTGTTTCTTTCCATGCTCACTTACCTTCCTAACATTCATTTTTGTAACTAAGGTTTGCTACAATAAATATAACATTTAATGTATATCAGTCTATAAATTAATTGATTGAGCCTGAATTCCTCAAAGCTCATATTTGGGTTCTCCTCTATTCCATATTTTTTAACTTTGAAAACCTTAGCACGATGAAAAAGAACTAGTCATACAAATTCAAGTGTTGACTTCTTTCATCACTTATGTTGTCTTCATTAAAATGCTTCTTATCCTTCTGCCATAGAAGATTATATGCATATGGGCTTCTATTCTTCTTCTATTGATCTTCTCATTTAGAAGAAAAGTAAGGTTGGTTTCAAAAATAGGGAAAACAATGTAGTTGATGGGTTCTATTATTCTCATAAAATACAAACGAAGAACAAAGATAAATTCCTCTCTTTGCTACGATATTATTATTTTCTATAAAGTCTAAATAAGATCGTTAGTGTTAAGGAAAAACAAATGTTCACAAAACTAAGAAGTAAGTCACATGAGTTATGTGGTAAGACTAGTAAATGAGGTTTTCAAAAAATGATAAATTTATTTCTCATATAATGATTTAAAACATATTTTGATTTCTATAATCATAATCTCATTTATTAAATTTTAAGTTTAGACAATCAAACAAAATTTGTCAATTTATCATTTATAATGTAAACCTTCATGAAATTAATTATATATTTAAATGGACAAAAGGTATTATGATCCATTTTTAAAGAATAAATATATTGATGAAAATATTTAGGTCTATCAATTTGTCTTGTTTATATTTAACATTTAAAATTTTTTATTATCTTTCACCTTTTTTTTTAATTTATTAAATTCTTTTTTATATGTTTTGATTGTGAAAAGCTTAAAAATACAAATACAAGAATTTACAAATTATAAAAATATTTTGATTGAAAGGATCCAAGATTGCTATCAATGTAATTATAAAGTCAAAGATTATAGAAAAATTAAAAGAACTATTACATACACTCATTTGTAACGTTTTTCACTTGAATTTTACACTCCGTTAGAATATTAAATTATGAGAGATCAATATATTGTATTTTACATTAAGAAATCATTGTTATGTTCAATAATTTATCTATCCTTATTTTACAAACTTTTAATTAAAATGTATTTTTCTTACATACTTGTTAACAACAATATAAAAATTAAAATAATGAAAGCTAATTTAATCTTTTAAAAAAATGTCACCTATTTCATTGTTAGAAAATGAACCATGGAAAGTACTGGTAAGACATAACATCTCTAGAGAAACTCCAAAGAAAGGCCCTTCCTAGAAAGGACTCCCTCTTAGTAATTAGTGGTTGGGCACTTCTCGGTGGTACCAAAAGGCCCAATAGTCTTTAAAAGTCCATTTGGAAGGCTTGGGACTCTGTTAGACATATGATTAGAGATTGTGGTGTAGTCAATGTTGACAAAAAAGTTTGGGGACATAAATCTATTTGGTGGAATCTCTTGTATAAAGAGAGACCCTTGGATCTTCTCCAAGGATGTTTAGATAAATCCTGGGCAACAAAAGGCATTAGATTATTTGAAGATATTATTATAATAGATCTATTCTTTCTTGGAAAGAAATACAATACAAATTTGACATTCTAGCCTCTCACCCCAAAACTTATTCAGTACTCCTGCATGATGCTTGTTTGGCCCTCCCCCATCCTATCCAAATTATGTCTGACCCCTTCTATTTCCTTACCTACAAATGACCTTGTAGGATTTGAGCAATACAAATCCACAGAACGCCAAGATCACTTGCATACAAAAAACCTGTTACAAGGAAGTAGAGAGAAGAAGAGGCCAAGGGTTTGACTCAGAATATGAAGAAGAAAATATCCTCAATAATGAATGAATAATAATGTACAATGGATCATCCTTATAAAGGAGATCGAAAGCCTTGAAAGGCAAAGTCTAGTGCATGCAATAATCAGTTTGACTATTACATGACTAATGCATGAGTTTAGACCAACCAGTGCATGTGCTTTTAACTAAAGCAAAAGGAAGTTGACATCTTAAGAAGGGAGTAAGTATTAAATAATATAATTAATACTTTACTCTAACACCCCCCCTTAAGATGAGCAATGATGCATCTACAAACAGTGCAAGAAGAAAGCAAATGGGTCCTGGCAACAAAGGCCTAATTAGGTACCCAAGTACAAGAAATCTCTGTAAAGCGGGGAAATAGAGAAAACCCAGTTGGAAAAACTCTACCCCAAAAAGAGATGAACTAGATGAAGGAAACAAAGCCTCCAATCTAGGGAATGTCCCAAAGAAAGGAACAAGAAAGAGCATGAAGCATCTCCGAAGCATGAAGCTGCAAACACTGTCAAAAGAAACTGCTGGAACCCCCACTGAAATAGTGCATGACCAGGTAGAGAAGACAAAGTCTAAAGAGCTGATCAATCGAAGAGGTGACCTCCAAAAGTAGGAATGAATGAGTGTCTATATAGTAGATGAACCATCTCACCGAAATGCATAGGTGCCTAGCCACTGCATCCGCCTAGTACATAGGAACAAAAACTGAATACGTAGATCACTCAATCGAACCAAGGAAGCAATAGAGCCAACAGGTGAACCCCCCCCCATAATGCTAAAATAGGGAGAGGGGTGACAGGAACACTGAAATGTAATGCCAGAAACATCTGCAAGAAGAAGAATCGGGAACACCAACAGTGCAACAGAAGTACAAGCATAGGATAAAGGGCGGTGTCATAGATACACAGCATGGGCTAATGTCATGGAAGAAACACTCACTTGACAAAGGTGGATGAGCACAAAAGGAAAAACATCATAACCCCCCATGGCACTTTATAATGGAGTGCGAGTACAAACAAACACAAGGTGCTCGAAATCCCAGATATGCAGAAGAAGGCACTTTATCTCAGTGCGTTTATAGAAATGAAATGCTACAGAAGAGAAGCATACAATGCTTAGAAGTCAGAAAGAAGAGTGAGCCAAAAGAACAGAAGAAGAGATCCCAGGACTTGTAGAACCCAAGTAATCCGCCAGAGTGCGAAACTGAAAAACTCAGAGGAGAGAAAACTTGGAGTAGAATCTAGATAAAAGACCCTTGCAACTGAATAACTCACAGAACCAGCTTTCCAACGATATCTGGTGAGCCCAAAAATGAGTCCGGATGAGCAAGATATGTCTCCCGGAAGGCAAAAAATAAACATCACCTTTGACAAAAAAAAATACTGTCAAAATAGTAGAGCCAAAAACCCTAACCTCCATAATAGGAAAGATCTTGGAAAGAGCTTTCTGATGATATAAAGAAGTCCAAAAAAGACCTCCATATGCTCCAGATAGAGAAAAAACAACGTCAAGGGGGCAGAACCGACACGATCACAGAGAACATCTGACTTTGATAGCAAAAAAGAGCATCAAAATGGTAAAAACATAAAACCATACTAGAAAATTTGGATCAGACTCGGAACCAGCTTTCTGATGATATATCGCATGCCCAATTACGATCCCGTATGCCCGAGATATCGCAAGAAAAGGCCCAGTGACCCCTAAAACAGGATGCTTGAAAAACATGCAATTAAAAAAAAAAAAAAACATTGCATATCGATGACATCATGGTGACATCAGCAAGTGGCCTGGGGGCTAAAAAATAAGCCCTCGGTCACCCATGTGACCAGGGGCGGGGCGGAGGTGGCTGGGTGGGCCGCGAGCGGCGGTAGAGTGGGGTTCACTAGTGACGGGCGCGGCGGGGCCGACATCGGCGGAGGCGGCGGGCGGTGCGGTGTGAAATGGCCGCTGAATGCGGTGGCCGCTGGGCGGTGCCCCCAAATAAAAGAATTTTTTTTTTGAAAAATTGCCGTACAGAGCCTCGATGTGCGTGCCAGGGATGTACAACCCTGGTAGGCAATTTTTTTTTGCCTCAGAAGCCAACTTGTCAGAATCAGATAAGTTTTATATGCTTTTTGACTATCTCGTGCCTTCCAGACGCAACCGTGAGGTCCATTTGGACCAGAAGTGCTTCAAAAAATATTGATCACCTCGAGATCTGTGCCGGGGCTGATTGCAAATTTTTTTTCTCACAGATTCCAACTGTGTCCAAAATGGACAAAATTTATATGGATCTTAGGGTTCTTGGATGCTCTGAACGCAACTGTGAGATCTGTTTGAAGCCAAGATGACTAGAAAAATAGGTCCCTCCCAGATTCAATAAAAAACCCCAAAAAAGTTCTCATCTAAAACAGATGAATTTCATCTCTTTGAATCCTTCAAATGTGAACAAGCTGTAGTAGATTAGGCTCTGATACCATGTAGGATTTGAGCAATACAAATCCACAGAATGCCAAGATCACTTGCTACAAAAAACTTGTTACAAGGAAGTAGAGAGAAGAAGAGGCCAAGGGTTTGACTCAGAATATGAAGAAGAAAATATCCTCAATAATGAATGAATAATAATGTACAGTGGATCATCCTTATAAAGGAGATCAAAAGCCTTGAAAGGCAAAGTCTAGTGCATGCAATAATCAGTTTGACTATTACATGACTAATGCATGAGTTTAGACCAACCAGTGCATGTGCTTTTAACTAAAGCAAAAGGAAGTTGACATCTTAAGAAGGGAGTAAGTATTAATTAATATAATTAATACTTTACTCTAACAGACCTGATGAAACTTCCATCAACAATATCAAGGCTAAAGCCATCTGCAATTTTCTCTCTGACAACGATGATATTCGCTGCCACTTGAATGTAGTTTGGATTCTAAACCTTGACCTTGAATCCTAGTGCAAGACCTTTGATTCCTTTTGGCATAGACAGGTGGAACCTAAAAAAATATTTTTTCTGTGGTGCCTCCTTCTACATAGGCTCCTTGTTAAGAAACCCGATGGCAATTATAACATTTTTTCTTAATGCAAGTTGCCTTCAAGACCATCCAACATTTATTTTTTGACTTTCTTTTTGCTAAAGAAGTATGGCTACTCTTTGGAATTGATGTATATCATAATATGAAGATTAACAATATTCTTTTTGGTATGATTAAGGATGCAAAAAATATTTTAATTTCTTTTGGTCAATTTTATCCTCATAAGTGATTTGGATTTTATGGAAAAGAAGGAATTATAATGTGTTTATTGGTAGGAGTAGGACGCTTACTGAGTCTCCGCGGAGACTCAGTTTTTAATGTTGCCTCACAGGTTATAGTTGTAATGAAGATGGTTGAGAGAAAATTTGAAGACTTGATCAATGATGGAATTACCCATGTGTTCAAATGGGAAATCTCGCATGGGTTCACATGGGATAAATCAATTGAAGAGAGATCTCAGTTTGAAGTTGCCCTGCATATTTTCATGAGAGAAATACAACAAATTAATCAAAGGAGCACACATGATATTGATGAAGTTGTACCTATTCCTGTGGTGATTGATCAACCTTATATGAATCATGTACATGCTGGTGAATTTTTGGTTTGGACGAAGGGTGTCCAAGGTTGGGTATCTTGGATGCAGAAATAATGCTTTATATTAGTGTATCTTTTTTGTTGTAACCGAGAACTTCTATATATGTATTGATAAACTCTCTCAATTTTTTTTTTCTTTTTTTTGGGGGGTGAATATTATAACAAATGTAAGGGGATGTTTCTAATTGTTTGACAAACACTATGTATGCGACACTCCTTGATAATTAGTAGAAAAAATAAATAAGTTAGAAATCAATTTTAAAAGTACATCATTGACCTCCTCGCTCTACTACTACTCTTGTTGTTTACTGATCATTTATTATTGTGTTGTTTCATGTTGTAGACTATAACTCAATTTGAACTTTCAGATTGTAACTTTTTAAGTCCATCTTTAAAAACATATGCACAAAATTAGAAAAAAAAGGAATAAAAATCCTTTATTCAAAGGAAAGTACAATTCATATAATCTCTTTTGCTAGCCTTTGAAGGTTGCACATTTATAAATCTTAGTTAAAAAATATCAAAAATTAAAGAAACCAATGTATGTAGAGGACATTAAAGATTAAATTGGTTGTGATCAATAAAATGTTAATAACAAAATCTTTAATATATTAAATTTAAAGTAGAATGTGTTATTGTAAAATAATCTAAATATAAAGTTTAAATTATGTATATTTTATAAGTATTTCAAAATATAAAATTATTTAAAGTTGGGTTGTAGTTTAAATTAAGATTGCTCTTCGTTATTTATTTATATATATGCATAGGTTTGTGTGAGGATTTATAATATTATATTTCTTTCCTCATTTTGTAGTCATATTGATATGTTTGTTCCAAATACAATGACTATTGTATAAGTGTCATGTTTCTATGTAAAAGTTAGTGAATGATTGAATCCTTAATGAGAATTAACTTCCATCTTCCAATTATCTAGATCTAATTTATAGTTTAGGGCAAGTTTCACATAAAGTTATATCCCGCTTGTAAAACGAGATACACAAATGTGAGAAAAAATGTTCTTAAAACCTTGGAATGGAGGTTTATCATAGAACGAGCCCCACTATGATTTTTAACACAGCTACTTCCTTAGGGAATATGGATAGAGAATGAAAGAGCATTTTAGGAAGTCATATTAATCTTAAACTAGTTAGATTAGGTTGCATGGTGCACACCTAATCTAGGACTAGGCTACATATTGTGATTATGTTTCTCACATTGAAAAATATTGAATATTTTTGTTCTAAATTCCTAACTTTTATTTCTCATTAGAATCTTCATTTTTTAGTTTTCTTTTATAATGCATTGTGAATTATAAGATCACTATCAACATCACATTTTTATGCTCATCATTTCCTCTTAATTATATTCCATGTCTCATCCTCCATTACCCATTTAGCATTAATTTTAGTTTCAATTGCTTTTGTTATAAGGTAGGTTAGATTATTATTAGATCTTAAATCCCTATTAATTTAGGAAAATATTCTATTTACTTTCACAAGATATAAATTTAAAAATTAAACATTTAATGAAAATATTTGAAAATCTTTGAAATGATGAACATTTAAAATTTAAAAAGTTATCATTATATATATCCTTAATGCCATACTTGAAATTTCTATATAGTTCACATAATATGAAAGTTTTGTATACAAATTTAAGAAGTAACTTACATAAGCTACATAACAAGCTTAGTAGATGAAACCCTTTAAAAATAACTATATAAGATAAGAACTCAAGTGAAATAAAGAAGAAATATATATATCTTTTCATATTTATTATATAAGAATTAAAATAAGTTATTTTGATATTCAAAATCATAATTTAGATTATTAACTCTTAAATTGACATAACGAGACATGATTTAATGATATTATTTATAAGTAAACATCTATGAAAATAATTTTTTTTTCTCATACTCCATTTTTTGAGAATAAATATGATGATGACAAACATTTAGATTTCTTACATATCTTATTTTATATTTTATATTTAAGTATTATCTTTCAAATATTTTTATTTATTAAGTCTTTTTCTAGATGTTTTGATTTGGAAGAATTCAAGAATTTACAAATTATACCAATATTTCAATTAAAAGGAATAAAGATTATTATCAACATAACTATAAAAATTAAAATTTATAGAAAATAAAAAGAACTACAATATTTATATACTTATAAAAATTTTCTTATGAGCTTTGCATGTAGATAAAGTATTATATTTTGAGAGATCAAAATATTTTAGTCTTTATAACAATAAACATGAATTAAAAGAGTATGTAGTATTTAGGTGTATAATAAATATAATGAGATCCTTGATAAGTTTTAGTCTTTCTTTAAAGAAAATCACAACTTTCTATAAGGTGTATAATAAATATAATGAGATCCTTCATAAGTTTTAGTCTTTCTTTAAAGAAAATCACAACTTTCTATAAGACCACCTTCATTGCTAGAATCAAATATGGGTAGCTCTATTCACCAAGAGAGAACCTAACTAACAATCTACATTCTTTAAAATTATCAACTAAATTCTTTATCTCAATATTTTACCTTTAATTTTCTTTCTTCAAATTCAACTAAAAAATGGAAAAAAGAAACCTTTATAAATAATAACAATTTATATTTCACTTTACAAACTTATAATTAAAATATATTTTTCTTACATAAAAAACATTCTAAAAGTTAGAAATAACAAAGAAAACTTATTTAGTCTTAAAAAAATAAAAGCATGCATAACGTTGGCTTACATAAATAAAGAAAACTGCAATCAATTTTAAAAGTGAGTCACCCATCTCTCTTCTAATTGAACTTTCCAGTTGTGACTTTTTCCCACTTCAATTTGGCCTTGGAAGGCCACCCTGGCTGAGGATTTGACCACGTGTCCCATGAGATACACGAAACTTAACAAATTATCAATAAACACCCCTGCGCAATGCCACGTGTCTTCTGGAAAGAGAGAGGGGAAACTTATACGCGGCGTCGCCGACGTTAGAAACCGCAAAGTGATGAAATGCAACATCCCACAACGGAGAACAGAGGAAGTTTGGGAATGCATTAAACGGAAGCAATGTAAAAAACGCGTTAATTGTTTGTTACTTTTACCCCACGCCCACCCGTAACAACTCTGGAATCACAATTTCCTATAAATACAAATACAACCTGCCACAAATAAAATTACTTAAGCTATCTTTTACTCGGAAACTTCCCCCGTTCCTCCACAAACATCCATATAAGGAACGCTGGGTAGCATTTCCATAGCATTCATTTCAGCAGAGAAGACGCTTCTTATCATTTGCAGGCTTTGTTTCGTGTCCCTTGTTTGTTCAGTTTAGAGAGAATGAGTTATTACAATCAGCAACAGGCCCTTGTTGGAGTACCTCCTCCACAAGGTATTCCTCATTCTCAATTTTTAGGGGTTTTTAATGTGCAGTTTTTTCATTTCTCATTTGGGTTTTTTTTTTAAATTCCATTTATTAGATAAGATTGTTTGTTCTGTTTGATTGAAAAACAATCTTATCAAACTAAATGAATTGGGAAAAACTCATTGATAATATTATTCAATTTTAGTTTTCTGATGGAAGATTTCGTACCATACAGAAATATGAATCTGTGTTAATTTTGTTCCAATCTTAATAATTTTATGGCTCTTTGATGTTTTTTATAATGTTAACAGGGTATCCTCCAGCTGGGTATCCACAGGCTTATCCTCCTCCAGCACAGGGTTATCCTCCAGCTGGGTATCCTCAGGAGGGTTACCCTCCCCAAGGAGGACCTCCACCTGTCACACAATCCAGAGAAGATGGCTTTTGGAAGGGATGGTCAGTTTTCTGGTTTCTTTTCTTTGTGCTCAATAGGTCATCTTTATAACTATTTATAATGTAAATAAGAATGAATTGAATTTCATTCTTTACTGGATAATTTCAATCCATCTCTCATCTGATACTTGTGAGAAATAGATCATTGAAGGAATGATTGAATTAGGATCTGACTTTTTCCTTTTTTGGTTTATATGCAGTTGTGCTGCCCTGTGCTGCTGTTGTGTGTTGGAAGAATGCTGTTTTTGAGCTGGAACAGGCATTTGCAAAGGATCAGTGGGTTTGCTAAGAGGGGATGATTGGATTAGGATTACCTGGCTCAAATTCAGTCTTTGTACATCTTTGCTTGTGGCTCATTTGTAGCCATTTTCATCTTTTTTATTGAATTCGCTTCGGGTGGGCTCTGACTCTCTAGTGGAGTATGATTGTAATCTATATTTTATTAAATATAAATTTTATTGAAGACATTGCCTCTCTGTTATACATTTTGACATAGATGCCATACCTACTACGCACGTTTGCACAACGCAGTTTTGTCTTTGCCAGATTAAATATACTGAGTGCGTATACCACTACTCATATTTAATTCTAAAGTAATCCCACAGGTTCTTGGTGATGGCAGATCTGAACACAATATCTGATAAAGAAATTTAAAAAACTGACGGCCGATATAAGCATTTTTAGCAAGTGCAGTAAAGGAATCAGAGTCTAATGGAAACATGTCGGCATACACGTCATAAAGATCTCCATGTCCGATTTAAGATTTTTAACTGGTGCGGTAAAGGAATCACTATGATTCTTCTCAATACTAATTGAGAACTTTAAGGATGGGGTTGATCATCTGGAATTGAATCATAAGAAGTATATTAGGGAAACAACATCACTAGTTAACATGTTTTAGTAGTCTTATGATTTTTGTACATTCAACATTTAATTACTAATTTTAAAGAAGTTAAAAAAATGATAACTAAAAGTTCATTAATAAGTTTTATATGTACTAATAGTCAATCATTTTTAGTTTTTTTGATTCATAATTGGTCCATTTGTGCACCACTACTAAGTCATTTGTCCACAAGTGCTGACAATTTTGAGTTCATGATTAATAGGGCATCTTTAAGTAGGTATCAGATGACACTTGGAAATTACTCCTTTTTCACCCTCTGCTTCTTATCAAATTCTATAGGGAACATCGTGACTACCCAAAAGCCATCAAATATTTTTTAAGTAGTTAAGTTGCTTTTAGAGACAACAACAAAAAAGGTCAAAACTTGATGTATAGTTTAGGTTTTGTGGGTGTGCAAAGTTAGCTATAACGACTACTTGTACGTCCCCTATTCTTGCAAGTGAACTTGGTACAACAATTTTTAGCTTCAAAAAGATGTACTAGTCCTTCTTGTTTATTGTACTAGTCCATGTTGTTCATGATTACATGTGCTTTCCTTAGCTTGATTGGCCCCTAAGAAGAGATCAAAATGGTTACAAACATAGATTAGCAAAAGCATGAAATTAGAGTACTTTTAAAAGTATAATACATTACCTTCCTCCTTTTTTTTTCAAATTAAGTTTTTATATAACATCATAAAAAGTTTCTCAATCATATATCTACATTAAAAGGGGTGAACACAACGAATATGATATATAAAATAATGTTTATTTTTATGGCTCAACATAACATCTAGTGAATTTGAACTATGAAAGAAAGGTAGCTTATTTGAGGGTGCTACTTAACAAATATACATTCATACCAATTGCAAAACGAACTCAAGGAAGTCATGTGCCCACTCTTCTCCTAACTACAACAAATTTCAATTAAATTTCTATAGATAACTTTGATGGTTTAGGTTGGTTATGTAATTAGATAAGAGTGTATTGATGCAAGAACGAATAAACCTAGCCTTCAACAATCATAAAATTAATGAGAAGAATACAATCAAGACTCCATAAGACATAGAATTTTCAAGAATACATACAAAGTTCAACAATTGTAATCATACTTATTGGGGATGAATTTTAAGGTCAAAACTAATCATGACAATCTAAAATGGTTCTACAAACACTATGTCTATCAAGGAAGAAAAATATTTATCCAAAATATGCTAAGGTGTGACTTTAGTCATTTATCATCTGTAAGAAAGGAAAATAGAATGTTGTGTCCAATGCACTTTATGCATAAAATGAGAAGACACTTTTATGTTCAATATCTATCAAACAACCAGACTAGATTGTCTACCTTCCTAAAAAGTTAGCACCTATAATTGGAGGCTCTAGGACCTTTTTGACCCTATTTTGGTGATTTCGAGGTTTGAATGACCATTTTTTTTAATCCCAACATCCTATAATTTCTCCCTTTTCTTTCTATCACACTCCCCTAGATCTTGGATCAAATTTCATTCTTTGTACAACTTTGCTTCGGGCCTATTTGTAGTCGTATTCATTTTTTGTATTAAAATTTCTTCCCTTAGGAGTTTGGGATTTGATTATATAGTGGAGTATATTTGTAATATATATTTTAATAAATAAAATTTAAATTGAAGACATTGGCTTTCAATTATAAATTTGATATAGATGCCATACCTACCATGGACGGTTTTCCCAAGCCATTTTGTCTCGGCAGATTAAATATGTTAGGTGTATGAGTTGTATATATAACTACAAGTCATATATTAAATCTTAAAGGCCATTTTGTAAAGGAAATATGATTTTGTGAAGGAAAAGAGAATGATATACATTGAATGTTAGAAGAGATAAATTAATTATCTCTTATATTTGGGCATTAATGTTTACAACTAATTTGTGCTACGATAAATCTAACATTTAATATATATTAGTCTATAAATTAATAGATTGAGTTTGAATTCCTCAGAGCTCGTATTTGGGTTTCTCCTCTATACCAAAGTTTCTAACTTGGTATCAGAGCTAATGGTAAAAGATCTCAAACAACTTGCAAAGGTTAATGAATTTGAAGGAGTGTTGGTCTAATCCTTAAGACGCTAGAGATGTAGATGCATTTGGGGGAGTGTTCTATTGCTGCAAAAGTACTAAAAGAAAAAACAACAATGTAGAGTAAGAAGAGAGATAGTTGAAGAATGAGGTTATTATTTTTTGTCGAGTGATAAAAGAAAAAGAAGCAGTGCACAGTATGAAGAGAGATCATTGAAGAATGAAGTTGTTTTTTGTCTGAAGATGTTGTTGTTATGAAAGTGATATTGTTGGTTTTTAAGCCGTATGGTAAATAGAGAATTGAAAGTGTTGGATTGTTGTTAATGTGTGAAATTGATGCTGCTAGTCAAAGATAGAAAAGAGTTATAGAAGTTGCTCAGGAAGAGAGGAGATCACATTAAAGATCTCAAAAAATCTTGGGTTGTATTGGCTTAGTGTTATCTATTAAATCTATGATTTTTATGTGAGTTGGACATGCTATAGTGTATGCTATGATATGTGGTTTCATTATTTGACATTAAATGGTTGTTGTATGATGCATGCTAAAGGAGATTCTGGTAACAATTATAATTCATGTTTTCTTTTTTTGGCTTGCATATGTGGCTTGTTAATGTATTGTGTGAGTGTCTTTATTTATAGAATTTCATCAAGTGCAAAGTGTTTGGGTCAGAAGTGAGAAATTATGTCTAAATCTAAAGGCTATGTCAATGTCAAAATTGGTAATGTAAAAGTAGATTATCAGAATGATATCCTTCAAAAGATTGATGTTTTAATCTTGTCAAAATTTTGGTAGTATTTGGGTGGCTGCTAAAAAGAGGTTATTACTAAATAATGTTGTAAAAGTCATGAACATTAAATTAGTGATGGTTATTAATGGGCATATGTATTTTGGGCAAATGTTTGACTACTAGTCAAATGCCAACCACCTTTGTTAAAAGGAAAAACCATAGTATGTATTGTATGTGACTTTTTGTATGAGGTGCATGATAGGTTGTACTTGAAACCCCAATTTTCTTTTGGTTTAACACGATGATGAACTTGTGTATTTGAAAAGGATTCCTATAGAACTAGTGAGTATAGAGGCTGGATGCCCATGAAGATATATTTCTTTTTATATGGACTCAATAATCAATTTGATGCATGTAGAGAAGGAGAAAAGCCCAAAGTGGTGATGGTTTCCTCGTTTTGGTAGTTTTTAGTGATCCAAAACCATGTGTGTGCTTGGTTTGTGGTAATCCAAAACCACTTGTTGAGAGGTTTGTGGTAAGCCAAAACCACTTATGTGTGAGGTTTGTGGTTAGCCAAAACTACTTGAGTGCAAAGTTTATGGTGAGCTTGAAACCACTTCAATTTGTATTTGTTAAGGGTGATTCATGAAAACCTAAAGGGATTATGATGAAGGGAATTAGCATGACAGATATAATTTGATAAGTGATTGTAAATGTGTACCTAACAAGGCTATAATCCAGGACCCATTGTGTTAGAATAATAAGCAGAAAATGCAAATATTAACAAACAAGAGAGAACACAATAACACATAATTTAACGTGGTTCACCCAATCCCTGGGCTACGTCCACCAACAACAAGTCCAATATCTTTATTATTATCCAATGATTACAATCTGAAACCTACAACTCAATACCGCCATAGGAAGCTACAAAATCTCTCATACATAAATCTCGAACCCTAAGCCCTTTTTACAAGTACTTTTGACATAACGAAATTAGGGCAAAAATACTCCGACTAATAGAAAATTGATGGCCGACCCTTTACAATATTATTAAGTCATTGTTGGCGTTGAGGGGCGCTGCTCCTTGACCCCGTAGATAAGTTAGGGGGGAAACCACACTGAAAGAACCTGAGTCTAATTAGGCTCCACATACATAACACATTGCATCTATATTATGGGGGGATATCTAACACAATTCAATAATTAATTTATGGGGGATATTAGAAATGATTAATAAATTATTTCTTATACTTGGTTAGTATAGACTCAATGCCATAGACAAAATGACCTAGTAACCATGCCATTCACATGTTTCTTGCCATGCTCACACACTTGCTTGACACTAATTTTTGCAACTAATATGTGCTAAAGTAAATAAAACAAATTTAGTGTATATTAATCTATAAATTAATTGATTGAGCCTGAATTTCTCAGAGCTCATATTTAGGTTCTTCTTTGTACCATAGTTTTTAATTTTGAAAACCTTGACACGATGACAAAGAACCGATCAGATCAACTCAAGTGTTGACTATTTCCATCACTTATGTTGCCTTTATTAAAATGCTTCTTATCCTTTTTCCATGTGGAAGATTATATGCATATGGGCTTCTATTCTTCTTCTATTGATCGTCTTATTTAGAAGAAAAGCAAGGTTGGTTTCAAAAATAGGGAAAATAATGTACAAGTGTTGGGTTTTATTATTCTCATAAAATAAATACAAAGCAACAAGATAAATTTCTCTCTCTAGAATATGATATTATTATTTTATAAAGTCTAAATAAGATTGTTAGTGTTAAGGAAAAACAAATGTTTTTACATGGTATGATTAGTAAATGAGGTTTTAAAAAAAAGAGAAATTGATTTCTCATTTGGTGTTTGTGATATAATGATGTAAAACATATTTTGATATCTATAGTAAAAATCCCATTTATTAAATTCTAAATTTAGAAAATCAAACAAAATTTGTCAATATCATTGATAATGTACATGCCTTCATGAAATTAATTATATATTTAAATGGATGAAAGTTCTTATGATCCATTCTTAAAGAATAAATATATCAAGGAAAAATATTTGGGTGGTCCCACAATGGTGTGTCCCACTTTTTGGCCAACTTTGACACAAAGATCAACATTCAGAGAAAAAACTTCACTTTCTAACATCTATTGCCGCAAAACTATTAGGAATTTGAAGATGATGTAAACTAGAGTCTTTTAAAATTTTCTTTTTAGTTTCTAAATATATTTAAAAAAAAAAAATCATTTAAATTCATTTTTCCTTCTCCTTCGAAAAGTGGCTTGTGTGAAAAACTATGTTTTTAAAGAGTTACTGTCACTTGGATTGGCATAACTTTTTTTAAAAATATGATAACAATGTAATTCTTTAGATATTATATTTTTAACTTCAATATCTAAATGATGCAATTGGTTTCATTCATTTTGGGTCAATATTTCATATTTTATTAAGTTGTAAAGTGACAATAACTGTAATTTAGACATAAGGTCACTTGGATCGCTCTAACTTGATTTGTGTATATCAAAATTTATTTTTTATTTTATTTTATAGAAAGGTAACACAAATACTCTTTTTCTACATATTTTTCATAATTTTATTTTTGTAATTTACTATTTTTCCTGAAGTCTTGAAGAGACAGGTTGTTGAATGACCAAACAACTTATGTTTAGTTAAAGTAATATTTAAAAGTGATAATGAACTCAATATGTATTAAAATTATATTCATTAGAAAGCTTGTTCCGAATAGCATCATACTGCATAGATAGGTTTTTCAAATGGATTCATTTGATTTGCCAAATCATAAAGTCAAAGTGATTTTTTGTCAGCATTTTAATAGGTGCGAAGGAGACTCCATTGTAGGTATGAATGAGGAGTATAGATGTTACATCAATGTTTTTTAATCTAAGAGGGTTTGAGCAAACCATTTGTAATTAATTCTTTCAAATGGAACCTCTCAAGGCTTAAGTCATCATATTTTATTAAAAATGTGTTATTTCAGCAAAAGTTAGCATGTCTAAAAAAGTGTAACCCACTATTGTGGGGTCATCCATTTAGGTCCCTCAATTTCTCGTTTTATAAATTTAACATTTTAAATTTTTTTATATCTCAACCTTTTTAAAAATTTATTAATTCTTTTTTTTTTATATGTTTTGATTGTGAAAAGCATAAAAATATAAATACAAGAATTTACAAATTACAAAAATATTTCAATTGAAAGGAATCAAGATTGCTAAATGTAATTATAAAGTCGAAGATTTAGAAAAATTATTTAAGAACTATTACATACACTCATTTGTCTCACTGAGAATATTACTCTTGTTGTTTAGCGATTGTTTATTATTGTATTTTTTTATGTTGAAGACTATAACTCAATTTGAACTTTCCGATTGCAACCGTTTTTCCATCTTCAAAAATATATACACAAAATTAATTTTTTTTAAAAAGAAGAAAAATCCTTCATTTCAAAGGAAAGTACAATTTATATGATCTCTTTTGGTAGTCTTTGAAGGCTACCCGTTTATAAATCTTAGTTATAAAATATCAAAAATTAAATAAACCAATGTATGTAGAGGACATTAAACATTAAATTGGTTATGATCAATAAAATGGCAATAAAAGATTAATATATTAAATTTTAAAGTAGTATATATTATTGTAAAATAATCTAAATCTAAAGTTTAAATTATGTATCTTTTATAAGTATTTTAAAATTTAAAATTATTTATAGTTGGGTTGTTTAAAATAAGATTTCTCTTTGTTATTTATTTCTGTATATGGATGGGTTTGTCTGAGGATTTATAAATATCATATTTTTTTCTCCATTTTGTATTCATATTTGATATGTTTGTTCCAAATACAATGACTATTATATAAGTATCATGTTTCTATGTAAAAGTTAGTGAATGATTGAATCCTTAATGAGAATTAACTTCTGCCTTCCAATGATCTAGATCTAATTTATAGTTTAGGGCAAGTTTCACATAAAGTTCTATCCTGCTTGTGAGATGAGATACATAAATGTGAGGAAAAGTATTCTTAAAACCTTGGAATGGAGGTTTATCATAGAAGCAACCCCACTATGATTTTCAACACAACTACTTCCTTACGAAATATAGATAGAGAATGAAAGAATATTTTAAGAAGTCATATTAATCTTAAACTAGTTAGATTAGGTTGCATGATGCAACCCTAATCTAGGACTAGGCTACCTAGTGTTATTATGTTTCCCACATAAAAAAAATACTGAATATTTTTGTTCCAAATTCCTAAATTTTATTTCTCATTAAAATCTTCATATATAATCAATACTGAATATTACTTTCTTATTATGTTTCCCACATAAAAAAAATACTGAATATTTTTGTTCCAAAAATACTGAATATATATAATCAATGTCATAATTGAAATTTCTATATAGTTCACACTATATAAACTTTTTCTATACAAAATTAAGAAATAACTCACATAAACTACATTACAAAATTAGTAGATGAAACCCTCTTTAAAAAATTAAACTATGAACTCAAGTGAAATAAAGAAGAAATTTATTCATCTTTTCATGTTTGTTAGATGATGACTAAAATAAGTTATTTTGATATTTGCAACTATAATTTAGATTTTAACTTTTAAATTGACACAACCAAGCAAAATTTAATGATACCATTTATAATTAAATATTTATAATTAAATATCTATGAAAATAAATAATATTTCTCATGATCCATTTTTTAAGAATAAATATGATGATGGAAAGCATTTAGATTCCTTAAATATCTTATTTTATATTTTATATTTAAGTATTTATTATTTTTTAAATATTTTTTATACATTAAGTTTTTTTTCCTAGATGTTTTGATTGGAAAGAGTTCAAAAATACATATACAAATATTTGCAAATTACAAGAATATTTCAATTGAATAAAATAAAGATTGTTATCAACATAACTACAAAAATTGAAATTTATAGAAAATTAAAAGAACTAAGTATTTATATATTTATAGAGATTTTCTTATGAGTTTTGCATGTAGATAAAGTATCGTATTTTGAGAGATCAAAATATTGTAGTCTTTATAACGATAAACATGAATTAAAAGAATGTGTAGTATTTAAGTATATAATATATGATGAGATCCTTGATAAGTTTTAATCTCTCTTTAGAAAAAATCAAAACTTTCTTTAAGACCTTATTCATTGCTAGAATTAAATATGTGTAGCTCTATTTACTAAGAGAGAACCTGACTAATAATCTACATTTTTAAAAATTATCAACTTAATTCTTTATCTCAATATTTAACCTTAAAATTTCTTTCTTCAAATTCAACTTAGAAATATTTATATAAATCATTTATAAATAATAATTTATGTTTCACTTTAAAAACTTATAGAAAGCACTTGTACACAAAACTGAGAGATAGTGAAAGACTTGCTTAGGTTATCCATTAGAAGCATGAACTAGTTGTGCTGGTTCATTGGACATTCCTGCAATAAAACTACAATTTTAACCAAGAGAAAATGCATTCACCTAAAAATACACAAAATAGGTTTTCTTTTCTTTGTTCTTTTCATTTTACAAGGATAACCCTTTGGCTTTTCCTTAGATCCAATTTCCAAATATATCTGAACTTCTGTTCTTGATCGAAACCTCTAACCATTTATAGGCTCAAAATAATACTGCCAAATCTCACAGAAACAAAACAATTAAAATCTCCAGATATCAAACATTTCTGATTTTTACACTTAAATGTCTTTTCATTATTTTACTTTAAACATCAAATAGTTCAACAGAGAATGGTAAATAAGAACAATCATCTTGCACCCGACAGGCCCAAATTCTTTCAACAAAAGGGGAGAAATTATATTCCTTGTCAAGAAATCACAATTCAACTAAAATATGAAGAGAAAAAAACAAGAACAATCCTTATATATACCTTACAAGAAGCTCACTTTAGAAAACCAAATGATCATTAAACCCAAATTGTGATTTAAAAATTTATACAGAAAATCGATACACCTACTTTGAAAAATCAATTGAGATTATTTTTTCCTCTTACACATTTGCAATTTCTTGCTAAATCCAAGAGGATGGCTAAGAACAACCTTGCTAAACCCAAGAGAAGCTCTCCCAATTCCAAAATTGGGAAGAATTCAGCTGTAAATCCCATTAGTTTTCCAACATCAGACATGGATTCAACAAACGGGCACTCTGTTTTTTGCAACACAAGTATGGAGAGAAATATAAAAACATATGTGGGTGTTCGACAGAGGCCATCAGGAAGATTCATTGAATTATGCAAATATACAAAATATTGGTTATATTTTTAAACACAGTGCAAACTCTCAAGAAAACTAGCAAACAGTGACCAAAATCTTTCATTTTAATCCGACATGATCACATTCTTAGAGGAAAAATAAAAATGAAATAAAATTGTTGAAACTTTGCCATGAATTTACCACAAACAGAAAGAAATATCACTCACAAATCATCCCAATTCAAACAAAATTGTACAACAAACCCATGTTTATAAAGAAATGCATAATCAACCCATTACTATCTAACTACACAATTTTTAAAAGCCAAGAAATAGAACAACCTGGTAAGCTTTCCAAAATGATATATTACTTTAAAAATTTTAAAATCACTTAAATTTTTTTATTCAATACACATGCAAATATCCTTCCATTTCATCATCAATATTTTTATATCCTAACCCAAGGACAAAGTGAAATTTCATCATCAATGTTTTTATATCCCAGCCCAAGGACACAGTGAATTTTAAATAAATAGCAATTTCAAATTAAAAAAAAGAGGAAATAAGTCATAATTTGCATAGAAAAGAAAAAATTTCAGAAAAATGAAGAGGGTAATTAAAGATTTGAGAATAAATTAAGAATTTGTGTTATGTTTAATTTTAATATTTTTATTTATGAATTTTTGTTAGTTTCATAGTAGACTTAATTAAAATGAAAGAGAAGGGTCTTATATAAAAGTCTATAAATGAATAAGAGAAATGCTTTTTCAAATTATCAAAAGTTTATTTGTACTGCTATTTATTATTATAGGTCACTCCTAAGTAGATATAGAATATTAGAATAATTTAACATTTATGTATAATGATATAAAAAATTATAAGGATAAGCAACACATTTTTTTTAAAATTAAATATTTAAAAAGACAAACTAAATCAAACAAGATAACTCAATAAATAGATAAAATCATAAAATATTGACTATGTATCTTCTATACATTTATAAAATTATACCTTATAACATTAACACATATGTAATATTCTATAGGTGTAACTCTTGCATCTCCTTCCTATGCAAGTGCTAATTAATCAGTTTTAAAAGTAAGTAACCCACCTCTAATGTTTTTATTAATTAAATTAAAACTCACACAACTACTTTTTTATTTTTAAATTTAATTAATAAATATTAACAAACAGTCATATCAGATGCAAATAATCTGCTGCCCAAGCTTGACTTTTTCCCTACATATTTATTGCAAGGAAAGGACAGTTGATTTGATCTCTTTTGGTTGCCTTGGATGGGCACCGAAGCTGAAGGATTTGACCACATGTCGCGTGAGATACACGAAACTTAACAAATTATCAATAAACACCCGTGCGCAATGCCACGTGTCTTCTCGAAAGAGACGGGAAACTGAACGAAAATAAATACGCGGCGTCGCCGACGTTAAAAACCGCAAAGTGATGAAATGCAACATCCCACAACGGAGAACAGAGGAAGTTCGGGAACGAGTTAAACGAAAGCAATGTACAAAACGCGTTAATTTTTTTGTTATTTTTAGATTTCTCCGTCATACCCCACGCCGACCTGTAACAACTCGGAATCACAATTTCCTATAAATACAAATACAACCTGCCGCAAATAGAATTAATTAAGCTCTCTTTTACTCAGAAACTTCCCGTGCTCCTCCAAAAACAACCTTATAAGGAGCGCTGGGTAGCATTTCCATAGCATTCATTCAAATCATTTCATCAGAGAAGACGCTTATTATCATTTGCAGGCTTTTTTTCTCGTTCATTGTTTGTTCAGTTTAGAGAGAATGAGTTATTACAATCAGCAACAAGCCCCTGTTGGAGTTCCTCCTCCACAAGGTATTCCTTGTTCTCATCTTTTTAGGGTTTTTTTTATGTGCAATTTCTCCCATTGTCATTTGGTTTTTCTCTGAAACATTTGATTTATTAGATGAGATTGATCTGTTTGTTTGATTGGTAAACAAACATAGTTGAAATTCAGAAGCAATCTTATTAATCTAAATGAACTGTGAAAATTTCATTGATATTATTTATTTAATTTCAGTTTTTTATGGAAGGTTTGATAGCATACAGAACCCATACAGAAATATGAATCTAGGATAATTTTGTTCTCATCCTAGTAATTTTATGGCTCTTTGTTGTTTTTTTAATGTGAACAGGGTATCCTCCAGCTGGGTATCCACAGGCTTATCCTCCACCACCACAGGGTTATCCTCCAGCTGGGTATCCTCAGGAGGGTTACCCTCCCCAAGGAGGACCTCCACCTGTCACACAATCCAGAGAAGATGGTTTTTGGAAAGGATGGTAAGTTTTCTGGTTTCTTTTCTTGTGCTCAATGGGCCATCTTTATAACTAATTTCAATTCTAAATAAGAATGAATTGAATCTCAATGGGTCATCTTTATAACTAATTTCAATTCTATATAAGAATGAACTGAATCTCATTCTTAATTGGGCCGTTTTAATCCATTCCTCATCTGAACATTCACAATTTACTGCTTGTAAGAAATAGATCATTGAAGGAATGGTTGGATTGCGAAATGTCTTACTGCTCCATATTCCCTGCAGATGTGACTAATTATTTCCTCTATTTTTCTTTATGCAGTTGTGCTGCCCTCTGCTGCTGTTGTGTGTTGGAAGAATGCTGCTTTTGAGCTGGAACACGAATTTGCCAAGATGGGATGACTGAATTTGGATTACCTGGCTCAAATTTCTTTTTGTACAGCGGTGCTTGTGGATCAGTTGTAGCCACGTTCATTTTATTGTATTGAATTTGCTTTTGGCTCATTTATAGCCATATTCATTTTATTGTATTGAATTTGCTTCGGTTGGTCTCTGAATCTCCAGTGGAGTATGATTGTAATATATATTTTAATAAATACAAATTTTATTGAACACATTGCCTCTCTGTTATAAATTTGCTTCGGTTGGTCTCCGACTCTCTTGTGGATTATGATTATAATATATATTTTAAAAATTATAAATTTTATTGAAGACATTGCCTCTCTGTTATAAATTTTATTGAAGACATTGCCTCTCTGTTATAAATTTTGACATTGATGCCATACCTACTATTCACGGTTTGCACAACGCTTTTTGTTTTTGGCCAGATTAAATATATTGAGTGCGTATTCCACTGATAAAGAAACTTGAAAAACTGACGTCCGATGTAAGCATTTCTAGCAAGTGCACTAGAGGAAATCGAGTCTAATGGAAACACGTCAGCATACACGTCAAAAAATCTCCAATGGCTGATTTAAGATTCTAACAAGTGCTTCTTCTCAATACTATTGAAAACTTTTAGGTTGATCATCTAGAATTGAATAATAAGAGGTATATAAGGGGAAAGGACCTACTAATCGTGCGGGGTCTAATTAACATCTCTTTTGATCTTCTAATTATTAATATTAAAGAAATCTAAAATTGATAACACATGTACCAATAGCCAATAGCCAATCACATATGTACAAATAGCCGATCATTTTTTATCTTTTTTGGCCACTTTGTGTTCGATGGTCTCTACAAAGAGATCTGCGAATACCCAAAAGTTGAAACCTTGTTTTAAGAAGTTAACTTACATCTGGATACATACCGACAAAATCATCGAAATTCAACATACCATTTAGGATCTACATGTGCATGAAGTTAGGGTGTGTAGGTACTAGGTCCTTTCCCCTATGGGAAGAGCATCACTAGTTAAACATGTTGTAATAAATGTGTATTTTTTGTACATTAATTTCTCGATTATTAATTTTAAAGAAGTAAAAAAATGATAACTAAAATTTCATTAATAAGTTTCACATGTACTAATAGCTGATCAATTTTTAGTTTTTTGGTTCATATTTGACCCATTTGTACACAAATAGTAGAACACTTGCGTACAACTACTGAGATATTTGTCCATAAGTACTAGCAATATTGAGTGCATGATTATTGGGGCATCTTTAAGTAGGTAGCAAATGGCACCTTGAAATGACCACTATTAGACCTTTGGTGCTTAACAAATTCATTAGGGAGCATTGTGACTACCTAGAAGCCACAATTTGTTTTTAAGGTAGTTAAGTCGCATATAGAGACAACAAAAAAAAAACATCAAAATCTGATGTATAGTTTAGGTTTTGTGGGTGCAAAAAGTTAGCTATAATGACTACTCAAACATTTCCCCTAGTGTTGCAAGTAAACTTGACACAAGTATTGTTAGCTTGGGAAAGATGTACTAGTCCTTATTGTTCACGATGGCTTGTGCTTTCGTTAGCTTGATTGGCACCAAAGAAGAGATAAAATGGCTACAAACATAGATCACCAAAAGCATAAGATGGCTAAAAACATAGATTTTTTTTTTTCAATTAAATATTTATATATCATAAAAGGGTTCTCAATCATATCTGCATTAAAAAGGGGTGAACACAACGAATAAGATACATAAAATAATGTTTATTTTTATTGCTCAACATGACATCTAGTGAATTTGAACTACGAAAGCATGGTAGATTATTTTAGGGGTACTACTTAACAAATACACATTCATACCAATTGTAGAATGAACTCAAGGAGGTCATGTGCCCCAACCTTCTCCTAACTACAACAAATTTCAATTAAACTTCTATAGATTACTTTGATTATTCAATCTTGTCATGTAATTATATAAGAGTAATATTGATGCAAGAAGGAACAATCCTAGCCTTCAAAAATCATCAAATTCATGGTCCAAGAATACGATCAAGTTCACATATGACATAGAATTGTCAAACATATAATACAAAGTTCAAAAATTGTAATCATACTTAACGGGGATGAATTTTAAGGTCAAAACTGATCATGACAACCTACAATAGTTCTTCAAACACATATGTCAATAAAGGAAGAACAAATATTTATCCAAAATATGCTAGGGTGTGACTTTAGTCATTTATCACTTGCAAGAAAAGAAAATGGAATGTTGTGTCCAATGCACTATGTGCATAAGATGAGAAGACACTTTTATATGCAATATCAATCAAACAACTAAACTAGATTGAAGCAGAACAACTGGAGTGGAAATTGTTGGAGTTAACAAATAAGTCAAATATTTACTAGGTACACATATTTGATGTTGCCCAAATGAGATTCCTCAATTATAGACAAAAATGATTGGTACATAATAAGACAATAATGTTATCTACTCATGAAGACTAAGTTATGAAGCATGTGATCATCAGTAGTCAAAGGATCATAATCATCAACAAGAACTAATATGGGATAACCATGAGTAGACGTAGAGGGGTATGTGTAGGATCACGAAGAGCCAAAGTAAGCCCTTAAGTGGCAATGAAATTTTAGAAAAAATAAAGTTAGTCAACTTGACATAAAAATCTCAATAGGTTATCAACCTTATATCAAAAATATGTAAGAATAGAATCTATAGGAAATTGAATTTAGTTTCCAAGCTACTAGCTTTCTTTTGGAAAAAAAAATCTATTTGGTGAAAAATTGAAATTTCAATGCAACAGTATGCAAATTTTAGGAAAAAGATAAGAAGTAGGTGTATGTTTGACCACCCTACTCACAATCAAATGATAATATTTTTGTATAAGATTCTAGATATAAGTATAAGACTCATGTCCAGAAGCGACACATATTTTTTCGTAATTAAATATTTTTTTTCTAAATAAATAATTAATTATGATTTTTTTACCACCAAAACTTATGTGTTTGACCACCATAACTTGGTCAAAACTTAATAAATTTAAAAGCATAGAATGTGATGCATTTCATATTTGAAAAATGTTATACTGTTTGAAAGTTATATACATTTTTCAATTGGCTTATTAATCACGACTGCAAATGTAATCCAATTAGAAAATGAATAATAATTCTTTATTAAACTCAAAACTAGATAGAATTTATATTGGTGGAAAGTTGAGAACCTCCTTAAGAAACCCTTTTTTTTTCATCAATTCCAAGTAAGAAAAAGGTCGTTAGCTACATGGTCGAAGTTTGGAAACACAAGGAGATCTCACAAACATGTTTTTTGGATTGACTTTCCAGATTTAGCATTCCCAAACCAAAACCCATGGAAATCTTGAGGAAAATCCCTAGGTTTCAGATCTTTGTCAAAGGTATTGGAGCTTCGATACCTTTGACATGAATTCCAAAATTCACAATGGCGCCAACATTTTACCATTGGTGCCATTATTTTTTAGGTATCAAATATTAGAGCTATATTTGATACATAAAATTTTTGAATCATAATGCATTATATATGTAATGCATTACATAACTAATGAATTACATGTATAATGCATTGCATATGGAATACAAAGAGAGAGAGAGAGAGAGAGAGAGAGAGAGAGAGAGAGAGAGAGAGAGAGAGAGAGAGAGAGAGAGAAATGTTGACAATTGGCATGTTGGTTGTATTTTCATTGATGTCAACATATCATAGGAATTAGAGGGATGTCAACATGTCAGAATGTTCATGAGAATTGACTAGAAGATCTACTTGTTGGAAGCTAACTGAATTGTTGTAGGATATCCAAGAGAATAGGATGTTTAGAGGTCGGGTAAGGTCTAGGTATTGAATATATGAATTTGCATCCATAGGAGATAGTCGATGAAGATTAATAATTTTTTCACTCCAAGTTTCGGAAGATTTGAGTATGTTTCAGGGTCAGAATTGGTGATTGACAAACAATGTTGACGAGAAGGGAGAAAAGGGTTTGGTGTGCTGAATCAAGATTGCATCTATTGAAGCACACTTAGGAGTGTGTTTAGAACATAATTAGGTGTCCTTAACTCAAAGAGTTAGTACTTCAGAGGTTCGCATGGCATAATTATATTATCTTAGAAGTTGGAGTGAGTGTGTTGGCATAATGGTCAGCGCTCCCCTTGGGATTCATGACATGGCTTAATTGCCTCCTGTGTCTTCTATAAGTTTAGTGGTTGTATCAGGCATTAATAGGTCTATCTTTTGGTGCAACGACAACCACTACTTGTAACAAGTGGTATCAGAGCTTGGTCACATGTTTGAATCCCCTCGGGTAACACTGAGGGGGAGATTGTTGGCATAATGGTCAGCGCTCCCCTTGAGATTCACGACATGGCTTAACCGCCTCCTATGTCTTCTATAAGTCTAGTGGTCGTATCGGGCATTAACAGGTCGATCTTTTGGTGCAATGACAACCGCTACTTGTAACAGAGTGTTCAAGAGAAACAAGTGAAAAAGGGTTGGAAAATCCAATGGCTTTGGTGGATTTGAATTGATGAGTGTTTTTAATGATGCTAAAGGATGTTCTTGGAATATGTTCTTAATGAATCGATGATATTCATGTGGATTGAATGGACCCGATTGGTGGAGTTTTTGGTCAATAATAATATTTTTATTATTATTCTTGTTATTGGATGACTTAGAGGTTGAAAAGTCATGTTGCGCAAGCAGTAAACTATGAAATTGAAGAGATTTATGATTTATAGGTGATTTCTAATTGTTATTATTTGGATTTGATGGTCAAAGATGATTTTAAGCAAGTGATTTGGTGTGGTGATTTGAAAGGAAGGTGAGTTAGGGTTTGTAGACCCGACTCTTGATATAAGGAGATGAATTAGGGGAAATCTAGTTGTAGATCATGGATGTAGATGCCAAAGGGTGCTAGCAGAGGAAGAGTCTGTCTGAGAGATGAGGAGAAGAGGTTCAACAAGATCTGCATTTTGCTACATTGGAGTTCTATTAGACATAAGGAAGATGTCATTTACATAGTTCACAAAAGGTTGAGATCATTGTAGTGATTAGGTTGTAAGGAAGTGAGCCTTCCTCGGGGTTGTAGCTCAAGGGTTTTTGTTTGAGCAATGAGATCTAGGCAGTGAGCCTAAATCTAGGTGCATTCCCCACTATTGTAATAAGTTTATACTTCTAACAAGGTATTTTCTTATTGTGGGTAATTAGCGGGCCACCATATTTTTTCCCCTAACAAAGTTTCCACAATAAAAACCTTGAGTCAAATTATGTGGATATGTTTTTGATTTGTTTATGCATGCATGATTTACATTCCTTTTATACATATCGGATATAAGCCTTTACAAGGTTAAAGGTTTTGGAGTTTAAGGATTTTAAGTTAAAGGTATTAGTAACAACTAATTCATCGCCCCTCTTAGTTTTTTCTTCCATAGTATCAATATGTGGTATTAGAGCCTTGGTCCCTTTGGAGGATGCCTAACAACTTGATGGAGATCTGAGTATTGCAACCAAAAGAAAGTCTGAGCTACAAAAATCATTCAAGAAACTATCCAGGTGTGGGAAGGAGATGAAAAGACTCATGAAGGAACTTGAAGAAGAATAAGAAAGAGAGGTCAAGAGATTAGAGGCAATCCTTTCTATGAGATCATCAAAAAATTCATCTGCAACCTTTAATATTGGATCTGTTGTTAAGACAATTATTGATGAGCCCATGGTAGCTGTCAAAATAGAGAAAACCAATTATGTAGGTTCCTCATTCGCTTGCTCTCTCATTGCAGTTAATGAAGAAGACAAACAAGGGTGTAAAGAAGAAAATAATGGCATTGATAGAAACTACTCATGTCGCTTGACCAACGACTCAAATAAATCTCTAGAACACAAGGAGATTTTAAAGGAAACACTAATAAAGAGGAAGAAGACTACAAAGGTAAGATTTATATGATAAAAACCTCTACTAAAAGTGTTGTTAAGGATATTATAGTTGATTCTCAAAATGAAGTTGTAAGGAAACCAAATCTAGGGTGATTCCTACTAGTAATACATCTTCATGTAGTAGTGTTAATGAAGTTACTTCAAAGGACACCAAAAGTTGTATTTTTATAAAAGAGAAGACCATAGTTGTACAACTAGATAGGAGGAATGATTGGTTAACAGATAGTTAATGCTCTCATCACATGATTGAAGACATAATATTTTTTTAAAATATGAAGAGTATGATGGCAGAATTGTTAGATGGGGTGATAACACTAGAGGAAAGTTCAAGGGAAAAGGGAAATGACAATTTATGAGCCCCTACAACTGGTTAGGTATAAAGTATTCAATAAGGGAGAGAAAAAATGAAATACAAATAATGGTGTTACTAAGTCAACAAATGAATTGATTAAGATGTAGGAATATAATCATGATAAAGACACATGATCAACCATTATAATTTCAAATAATAAGATATCTCTAGAAAAGTGATTGAAAACTTTGAGCATACAAATCACAACATAATGAAAAAAATGATAATCAAATGATGAGGCTTCTATGATCATAACATAATAAAGAATATAGACGATGAAGAAATTTTCATCATAAGATAAAGCCTTGATAAGCATGAAATCATAAGCGAATAGACATGCTAAGGATCATGTGATGTGTAATCATAAGATCAAAATGTATAAGCATAAAAATAATCAATCAAATATGGGATATGAAAATGATGAGATCATTGTAATGGGCACAACATATCTTGGAAGTAGCATCATACTCACACTTTTCATAGTAACTTACTTGATAGGACCACTATTTATAACTAAGGTTTCATCACCATCTCATCAAATATTATGCCACATGAGCATGCTTTTTGCTAAGGTGTCCAAAAAAGTGTGGAATACTTGTACACTAAAGCATGTTTTGTTGGTGCACTAATGTGGAAATACATGCTTTGTTTCTTGTTAGATCTAGTACTAGGGTGGTCCCACAATAGTGTGTTCAACTTTTTGGCCAACTTTGACACAGAGATCAACATTCTGAGGGTGGTCCCACAATAGTGTGTCCCACTTTTTGGCCAACTTTGACACAGAGATCAACATTCTGAGAAAAAACTTCACTTTCGAACACTTGTTGCTGCAAAACTATTAGGAAGTTGAAGATGATGTAAACTAGAGTATTTTAGAATTTTCTTTCTATTTTATAAATATATATTTAAAAAAAAAATTAAAATTCATTTAAATTCATTTTTTCCTTCTCCTTTGAAAAGTGGTTTGTGTGAAAAACTATGTTTTTAAGATGTTACTATCACTTGGATCAACATAACATTTTTTTAAAATATGATAACAATGTATTTATTTTAATATTATATTTGTAACTTCAATATGTAAAGGATACAATTGGTTTCATTCATTTTGTGTCAATATTTCATAGTTTATTAAGTTCTAAAGTGACAGTAACTATAATTTAGACATAAGGTCACTTGGATCACTCTAACTTGATCTGTGTATATAGAAATTCATTTTTTCTTTTTTTTATAGAAAGGTAACACAAATAATCTTTTCCTACATATTTTTCATAATTTTTTTTTTATAATTTACTATTTTTCCTGAAGTGTTGAAGAGACAGGTTGTTGAATGACCAAACAACCCATGTTAAGTTAAAGTAATATTTAAAAGTGATAATCAACTCAATATGTATTAAAATTATATTCATTAGAAAGATTTTTATCAGTAGTACCTTACTACATAGATAGGTTTGTCAAATGGATTCATTTGATCAACCAAAAAATTAAGTCCAAGTAATTTTTTGTCAGCATTTTAATAGGTGCGAAGGAGACTCCATTGTAGGTATGAATGAGGAGAATATATGTTATATCAATGTTTTTATTATCTAAGAGGCTTTTAGTTAACCATTTCTAATTAATTCCTTCAAATGGAACCTTTCAATTCTTAAATCATCATATTTTATTAAAAATATGTTATTTCAACAAAAATCAGCATGTCTAAAAAAGTGTGACCCACTATTGTGGGGTCACCCGTGAGAAAAAACTTCACTTTCAAACACTTGTTGCCGCAAAAATATTAGGAATTTGAAGATGATGTAAACTAGAGTCTTTTAGAATTTTCTTTCTAGTTTCTAAATATATATATAAAAAAATTAAAATTCATTTAAATTCATTTTTCCTTCTCCTTCGAAAAGTGGTTTGCGTGAAAAAACTATATTTTTAAGGAGTTACTGTCACTTGGATCAACATAACCTTTTTTTTTAAAATATGATAATGATGTAATTCTTTTGAGATTATATTTGTAACTTCAATATCTAAAGGATATAATTGGTTTCATTCATTTTGGGTCAATATTTCATAGTTTATTAAATTCTAAAGTGATAGCAATTGTAATTTAGACATAAGGTCACTTGGATCGCTCTAACTTGATCTGTGTATATCGAAATTCATTTTTTATTTTATTTTATAGAAAGGTAACACAAATACTCTTTTCCTACATATTTTTCATAATTTTGTTTTTGTAATTTACTATTTTTCCCGAAGTCTTGAAGAGACAGGTTGTTGAATGACCAAACAACCTATGTTTAGTTAAAGTAATATTTAAAAGTGATAATGAACTCAATATGCATTAAAATTATATTCATTAGAAAGCTTGTTTCAAATAGCATCATTTGACATCGTATGTTTGAAAAAACCATGTTGTTTGGTCCTTGTCCCAGGCCTTGAAAGGCCATTTTTTTGTAGTTTACTTTTTTTCCTGAGGGCAGAATTTCAATTTAGGGGTCTTCGAGTGAAGACCCCCTTTGCTCGAAGACACATGAGGGGCTTTGTGCATAGGGTCTTTGCTCGAAGATTCTCATGTGAAAATTCTAGGGGAGAAACACCCCGCCATAATTTTTCCTAGCCTACTTCGAGCGAACTAGGTCGACTAGTTATGAATTTATTTTGTAAAAAAATTTAGAATGTTATAAAACTAAAAAATTTTCTATCTATTTTCCACTGAATTGCAATAAATTAATTCTCTTTTTCTATTTCTTTTTCTATTATTGATCAATTTTAACAAAGGCATTTTTTGGAGGAGGATTGCTATTTCTATTTTTTTCAAAGGCATAATTTTGGAGAGGAGAAATATTAGGTCAAAGTATTTTTTGAAGAAGAGAATTTTTATTGGCGATCTTGTGGAAGACATTTTTGGAGAGAAGAAATGGGGAACAAGAAGGGAAGACAAAGTAAATCTGCTAGAAAAAGGTCACCTGGTATTGAACAAAGAAATTGTGAAGCTGCATTGACATATTATCATAAAACTAATGAAGGTGAAGGATAAGCTGAAGTAGGAGGGTCAAGTGAAGTCGAAGAATTGCACATTGAAGAAGGGTCAGGATCACTCCCTACAGAAGATCAAGAAATTGATATTGAAGAAAGGTCAAGATCATGTGCTCCTACTGGTATGGATGAAATTTTAAATTTAGATCAAACTGTAAAGAGAAATATTAACTATAGAAACTTAGATCATTTACTTACAATGGATGTGGAGAATTTGAGATCACTTGCTAATGTTCAACCCTTAAGTCTTGCTAAGAAGAGATCAATGAATATGATAGCAAGAGAAATATTGGCTAAATTTGATGATTTTGAAACACTTGAACACACCCAATTTCTTTTAGTTGTACTTATAAACAAAAAGTTGGAAGGGGCATTAAAATTATTGGGTATAGACACAACATCAAACAAGATAAAATTTGTTGACATGCAAACTGATATGATTGAAAATCTTAGGAAAGGTTTGAACTAGGTAGGGAAGCAATCTCGAACTAAAGATAAGACCATTACAAGAAAAGTTATGTTGACATCCATTGTAGGTAACACTGTGCTTCGAAAAAGATAGATATCTTCAGTTTCATCTCGGATTGGTTTTAGTAGGAAAATAATATCACGATATGTTAATAGGAGAATACTTTTGGATGATAGCACCTTGGAAGACAATTGGGAAATCATGTGTAGAGCTCCGCGTTCTAATGGGATTGATGGAGGAATCAAGAATTTGTTCACATTATTTTGGAATGATAATACACGTCCTTCATCAAATAGTAGAGATGTTATCAGACATAGAATTTCAACTAATTGATATGAATATCATACGAAACATTGGTTGGAAGCATGTACTATGCGAGATGGAGTAGGAGTGGGAAGGAGGAGGGGGAGAAAGAGCGGAAGAATTTTTTTTGAATTTGAGGCAAGACGAGAATTTGGTTTCACCTGGTTTTGCTGTGGATTTTGGGCCTGAACTTGGAAATGATGTGGTATTTGAGAATGTTTCAGATGCCAACGTTGAAAGGCCTTTGTCAGAAAAAGGGGAAAGTGTTGGTGGGTCAAGCCTGACCCAGTCCAGGAAGGACAACGGTCTCATCTTGGGACCAGAGGTGGAAAAGGCTGACTCCATTGAGCAAGGCAAGGGGTCAACAAAACAACAAAAAGATTCCTCACATGGCGAGAACTCAAACCGTGGTAAGAGGAAATGGTCAGGCCTTTTTGGGGTCAAACCAACTGGAAAATCCTCTTTCCCTAAGGTTGATATTGTTTTAGATCCGTTCAAAGGGGATTTAGGTATTAACATTCCTGACCAAATCATAGATCATACTGTTTCTATAATGGCTTCTACTTTGATTGGAAATTTTATGGGTCCTAGACCGAATATTGATCTGGTGAGAACCTTTACCCTCCAAAAGTGGAAACTCAAAGGATAGATGGATGTTGTAGCTATGCCCAAAGGTTTCTTTTCCTTTTTGTTCTCCAATGGAGAAGATCTATCTAAAGTTCTGTGTGATGGCCCATGGATGATGGGTAAGTCCTCTTTATCACTACAAAAATAGTCAACCAACTTGGATTATAATGAAAGTTCCTTTATCTCAGCTCCAGTTTGGGTAAGACTGCTTGGTTTACCCTTGGAATATTGGCATGAGGACATTTTGGTGGCCATCACTAGTTCATTTGGAGAACTGCTAATGATAGATCTGATGATAGTGGCCCGTTCAAGACAGGTGTTTTCTAGGATTTGTGTTAACATCCATCAAGACACTAAACTACCTCAAGTAATCACCCTTAACTCAAAAATTGGTAAGTGGAGATGAGAAATAGAATATGAGGCTACCCCTTTTGTTTGTGTTACCTATAGAAAGGTTGGTCACTAGGCAAAGCACTATCCTCTGAAGATTGCAGCAGAGAAGAAAGATCAGGAGTCAAAGACTTCAAAGAAGTGGGAGTGGAGGAAGAAAGGAGAATCTCTAAAACTGCATGCTCAATAGATCCCCTACCCTAACTCAGAGGAGAAGAAGGAATCACCTCAAATGGAGAAGGAAGAATCATAAGTACAAGAGGAAACAACTTTTCCTTTTGTGAATATCAACACGCAGGATCATGAGATCATTTCTCCTGAGGAGACTATTGATCTTTCAAAGGAATCAAATCCTCAACTGATTTCCAGGGTGGAAGATAGTCTGGATTCACCAAAAGGGAGAGACTCCCAGCTAGGCCTCCAGGGATTAGGAATAAACATGAAAGAGCTAGAACAAAATAGTAGTGAAGCCTCCAATGCTATACCTCCTAAATTATACTTAAGGTAGGAGTAGTTCAAAGGACCAAATGAGGACTCTGAAACAATAGAAGTAGAGCAAAATAAGAGCCCTTGGATACAAGTCAAGAAGAAAAAATCTCCAATAGGGAAAGGATCTGGCCCCCAAATGGAAATCAATAAGAACCAGACCCCTTTAGCGGGAAAAAACAATTCAAGGGATTCAATAGGATGCTTGGCATAAAAATCTAGCAAGAAGGGAGGACAAATCAAAATCGGTGGAGTCTAGACTAGAGGAAAACAAAAAAAGGTGGATACCGAAACCCCCAAAAGAGAGAGGGGAAGAACTTCTGAAAAGGAGCAGAGGGAGCTAGAAGAAAAAAAAAATATAGACGATGGAAGATAGCTCACCATCAATCACGTCTACCCTCCAAACTTTAAATGAAGATTCTATCTTGGAACCTTCGATGTCTTAATAGTCCTCATAAACAAGATATTGTTAGGAACTTAGTTAGAGATTCTAATCTTGACATTTTTCTTATTCAAGAAACTAAAATGGTTAAAGACAAGATAACTAAAATCAATTTGCTGAAGAATGGCGAGAAGCTTGGCAGTGATTCGGAAGGGGCCTCCAGAGGTCTGGCTATTTACTGAAATTCTAAGTGTTTCCATTTCTCCCTTCTGAGAGAGGATAAACACTTCCTGGTTGTCAAAGTTTGCAACATTAAGGATAACTTTGTCTGGTCTCTGATAAATGTGTATGCCCCTAATACTAAATCAGGTAGACTCAAACTTTGGAAAAGTATTCATGAGCTCATAAAATGTTTTTCCAGATGATAACTGGATGATGATGGGAGACTTTAATACTCCTTTGAAAGAAGTGGAAAAAAAAGGAGGAAACAACACTCAAGTGGAAAGTAGGGTGGACCTTATGGAATTTATAAGTAATGAAGGTCTACTGGACATTGATCTTGAAGGTATTGATTATACTTGGTCTAACAAGAGAGTGGGAGCTGACTTAATCCAAGTTAAGCTTGATAGGGTACTACTCTCTCATGATTGGTATGCTAAGTTTTCTTTCTCTCTCTCCTCTCTTAACCGTATTGGCTCGGATCACTACCCCATTTCCTTTCTTGCTAATTCCTTCAGTGGGAAAGGACACCCCCCCTTTAGACTTGAAAAAATGTGGCTGGCTTATCCAGACTTTGAAAATAGAATCAGGGATTGGTGGAACATTAAAGTGGAAGGAAAAGCTATGTATCAAGTGGCAAAAAAAATGGCGAATGTCAAAGCTAGAGTAAAACAATGGAATAAGGATGTCTTTGGTGATATATTCCAATCTAAAAACAAGATCCAAATTGACTTAAAAGAAATTCAAGATAAAATTCAAACCTTTGGGATGACTGAAGAAAGCAAAAGAGAGGAAAACCTTGTTCTTGTTGACTATCACAATATCATCTCGAAAGAAGAAACTTTCTGGAGACAGAGATCTAGATCCCTTTGGCTAAAAGCAAGAGACAAGAACACTAGATTTTTCCACTTGACTGCAATGAAGCACAAAGCAATGAATAGAATCAACTCTCTTGTCATGACCAGAGGTATAGTAACTAAAGAGGAGGATATAAGAAGAGAAATGATGGGTTATTTCACTTCCCTGCTGAGTTCCATTCCTTCTCTTCTTGACACAAAGGATAATGACTTTCTTAAGTCAATCCCTAAGGATGATGAAATTAAAAGGTCTATCCCTTCTTTTGAAGGAGAAAAATCTCCTGGTCTAGATGGGTTCCAAATGTTCTTCTTCCAAACATTTTGGAAAATCATTGGGAAAGACATCTGTGGAGTAGTGAAATAATTTTATGGGTCTAAATCTATTCTCAAAGAACTCAACTCAACATTTATAGCCCTTATACCAAAAAGATAGAGAGCTAATTTTGTAAACCACTTTAGACCTATCAGCCTTTGTAATTCTCTATATAAGATTATGTCAAAGATTCTTACTTCTAGAATTTTATAGATCCTCCCTCGTCTCATCTCACATCAAAAGAATGGCTTTGTCTCGAGGAGATAAATCCTAGATTTAATCATGGTGGTTCATGAGAATATTCACTCCTTAGAGAAATCAGGGAAACAGGGCTTCCTAATGAAGCTTGATTTATCCAAAGCCTATGATAGAGTGGACTAGGAGCTGCTGTCCAAAATTCTTCAGGCTTTTGGTTTTGATAATGGTGTGATTAAACTAATCATGCAATTGGTTACAATGGTGTCTTCTTTTGTGATTATGAATGGTGGTTCATCTCCCTTCTTTAGACCTTCTAGAGGGTTGAGACAAGGTGATCCTATCTCTCCAATCCTCTTCGCTATTATGGCTGAAAGTCTAGGGAGATACTTTAAAAACCAAGTTAATCAAGGGCTAATCTCTGGTATGCAACCTTCTTCAACAGAGATGAAATGTTCTCATGAAAAATTTGTTGACGACACGATTCTCATGGGGGAATCAATTGTCAAAGAGGCGAGGAACATCAAAAACTCTCTAAATGTTTATTCTAATGCTATTGGCCAACTTATAAACTGGGAAAAAAGCTTTCTATTTTTCTTTAACACACATGAAGCTAAAATGAATAAAATCTCTTCCATTATTGGCTGTAAGATAGGAAGGCTTCCTGCCCCCTATTTAGGATTACTGCTATGCTCAAAATTAGAGGCTAACTTCTGGAATGATATTCTTGATAGATTCCACAATAAGCTGGCAGGTTGGAAAGGGGTGATTCTTAGCCAAGCTGGAAAAGTTCAATTGTTGAAGGCTACTCTTCAAAATATCCTGGTTTATGCTCTAAGTCTTTTCAAAATTCCTCTGAAGTATATTGACCTTATTGAAAAAATTCAAAAAAAAATTCTTTGGACCGGCGTGGAAGAGAAGAAGAGACTAAGCTTGGAGACCTTGGAGAAGGTGTGTAAGTCAAATAAGCTAGGGGACCTAGGCATCAAAAATATCTCTAATACCAATAAGGCTCTTTTAGAAAAACAATGCTGGAGGATATTTGAAGAGGAAAAAGAATGGAACACAATAATCAAAATTAAATACCATCTCACTTCTTTAGAAGGCATCCTCAGTTATTTTAATGATATCCATGGATCATTTATTTGGAACAGTATTAGTAAGGGTAGGAACCTTATCAGTAAAGGGGCTAGATGGAAGGAAATGGCAAGAAAATCCTTTTCTAGGATGATAAATGGATCTTGGACAAACCCCTCATAGAGACTGAGGAGTGGAACACTGTAATTCAGGTATGCAAAGACTCCATTGGGGTTCTTTTGAGTGACTACTAGATTAATGAAGAATTGATTGATTTGGGTTTGAGGGACAACAGACTAATAGAGGTGAATAAATAGCTGAACAACTAGTTTATTAGAGATAATGAGTGTGATGAGTTGATCTGGGGGCCTTCTATCTCTGGCAAATTCTCAGTTTCTTTTTCTTCAGCTCTTCTCATCCCCTCTAGAGATCAACCTTTATGTGCTCGAGTATAGAATATAGATCTTATCCCTAAAATTAACATATTTTTTTTGGCTACTTGTACAGAATAAAATCCTCACTATGGCTAACCTTATGAAAAGAGGCTTCCAAATGCCTAATAGATGTATCATGTGTTGTGAGGATGCTGAGTCGTGTAACCACTTGATGATACACTACCCCTTTGCTAGAGAATTTTGGGACTCCATTATTCTGTCTCTAAATTTGAAGTGGGTTGAACCTTAAAATATCTAGGACTTTTTCCAGCAATGGCAGAGCCCTTTTTATGATAAAAATGCTAAGAATCTATGGAAACTTGTCTTTCCCCATTTTACATGGAAAATTCAGAAGGAGAGGAACAACAAAATTTTCAGAGATAAAAAAGCTACCCCCTTTTGGTAGCTAACTCTGTTACCAAAAGTATAATGGATAACTATAGAAGTAGTGGTAGAAAAGATTGCAACTCTTGGAATCCTAGCTTTGAAAAGGACATCTCCATTTCTTGGGATAATTTGAAGAGAAGAAATGACCCAAATCCTAGAGATAATGTTATGTGGTCCGCTCCTCCTTGGGGTTGGTCAAAAGGGAACTTTGATGGATCTGCTAGAGGAAACCCTGGAAGAGATGGAGGGGGAGGCCTCATAAGAGACTGGGCTAGAAATTGCCTTGGTGCTATAGTGGTCCCACTGGGAACTCAAACTAATCATGTGGTGGAGGCCAAGGTGGTGCTTTATGTGGTTAATTTGGCCAAAGACATGGGTTGCTCAAAACTTTGGCTTGAGGGTGACTCCCTCAACATTGTCAACTGTATTAAAGGGAATCTAGAGTGCTCCTAGACTATAACCCATATAATAAACAAAATCAAAATGCTACTCATCACCTTTGAAGAGTGCCACATCACCCATATTTACTATGAAGGTAATAAGCCGACAAATAGGCTGGCTAATGAAGGTACCCAAAGTGACATCATAAAATCATGGAGAGGGGAAGGAAATCTAAACTCTGAGATCATGAGTCTAATCACTTATGATAAAATTAATCACAATGAAGGGAATGTCACTTAACATTATGATGACAAGGATGAAACAATTTTTGAGGAAGGCTACATGTAAGGCAAAGTGTGGGATAATTATTTTGGTATTAATGATATACAGAGCCTGGATTACTTCAAGTAATCATGATAACATAAGGAAGCATTGTAGTAAGAAGAAGATTAGTTGGAAGGAGTCGAGACAAGATAGTAGCAGAAAATAAAAAATGGGAGGCGGTTAGAGAAGAGAGGAGTCACCTGACTGTGACAAATGGAGGCACGTTAGGAAAGTCTGGAAGAAGCTGAGAAAGGGAGGGGTCTCTCAGTACATCGAGAAGCTCCATGACTATGACAAATAGGTGACTTCCTTTTTTGTTGATGGTTGGGTTAGAGGTAAAGTTAATTTATGGGGTAAATCTTTCCCTTTTATCTTACCCTTCTAATTGAGATTACGGGATCACCCCTGGATGGAACTCATTTCCATAGAGGCAACCATAGGCTTAGTACTGAAGCTTTTCATCTGTTTCCTAAAACTACTGATGAAAAGGCCTTCATGAAAAAAGGGAAGGGGGATTATGTAGATATCACCAAAATAAGGGATTTATGGGCTAAAATTTTGAAGGTTATGATTGAGTATTTCACGCTTGATGGGCATTATTCCAAAATCTACAACCTGCATTTCGTTCTAGCTAACCACTTTAGGCATAACAAGAGGATTTCCTTCCCATATTTTCCTTTGAGCTCCCTGAGTAGTAGCATCACTGAGCATAGGAAGAAGTAGAATAACCCGGTGTTGCATGAGGGGTTGATCCTCCTTATTTTTGACTATGCCAGAGATTTTATCCCAGACCCAATTCCTAAAAGGGTCAAAAGAAAAAATTCAGAGACTTTTGAGGGGGATAGAAAGGCTGAATCTAGAAAAAAGAGGAAAAAAAACAAGGGAAAAATATCTGATGGTATTGAAGAAGAAGGAAAAAAGAGGAAGAAAAATAATGAAAAAATCCCTGACAGCAGCGAAGAAGAAACTAAGGGAAAAAGCCCTATTTCTCTGGAAATAGGAAATGCTGAGGATGAAAATGTGGAGATGGATTATGGAAGTGAGAAAAAAGAGGACATGAAGAATGATAACACTGAGCAGGAAGAGGACAGGGTTGTCATAATAGAGGATGAGAAGGAGGAAGATGAAGAAGGGAAAGATGGGGACTACCATTAGGATGGAAAAGATGAGGAAGGAGCTGAGGAGGAGGAAGAAGAATCCCAGGTCTCCCCTACCGAGGTTGATGAGAATGATGCTCTAGATTTCTCTGCTAAAGAAGAAAAAATTGACACCCACTTGGATAATGAGGAAAGATTGGACTTGGCTAGTAAAGAGGATGGAGAAACCCAAAAGGAGGATTCTTTGGTCCACCTGGAGGGGTAGGATGAAGAGGAAATTGAAACTAGTCAGCAATCCCTTGTCATAGATGAAAAAGAGGAGGAACAAAAATAAACAGATGCTAGTACTGATCAGAATGCCATTGAGGAGGAAAAAAGTCAAAAGGTGGATACTATCACTCCCCTAGGGGATGCTATGAATCTGAATGAGGCTAATAATGATGAAGGTTGGAGTATTCCTCAGGATTGGATCATTCAGGAGAAAACTACAGAAACCCTGAACACGAAGCTAGAGAGCAAGATTTTGGATAAGCTTAACAATAAAAAATGGAAGGAGGAGATAACTACCGAAATCAACAACATCATTAACAACAATATTAAAGAAATTAAGGTCAAAGTTAGCAAAATTGGGAAAATGATTAATGAAGTCCTGAGCCACAACAATGAAGGATTCAAGGCAGCTGTCATCAACCTGAACATGCTTCACAACTACCTGGAGAAAAATTAGCTAGAAAACACAACCATCACTATTGAAGAAGATGTTGGGAATGCAGGTCTAGGTACTAGAACTAGAGGGCATACTCAGAGGGAGATGCTTGAGAAGCCAAAGGAGCTGAATGACCTAAAAAAGCAATCCAGAAGATGGAGGAGCTGAAGATGAAGGTGGACAAAATGATAAGAAATTAGTTTTGTCCTATTCGTTGCTAGGTGCTACTGGTAGTGTTGCTAGATATGTTTTTCTTTTCTTTTGTTTTTGTTTCTAGCGTTGTTTAGGGTCCTACTTTGTTCTTTCCAGCAGGCGTATCATTTTGGAAAACTTTCATGCTTTAACTTTTTGCTTTGATGTAAATGGTTTCGGGTTCCATTCAAAACCTATTTTTACCTTATTCAAAAATATTGGTTGGACACAACACAACATGAAATGTATGGGTCATTTTGTAATTCAAATCCTAATATACAGATTGGACAAACATTGTTTGAAAGATTGAAGCCATATTATATCAGGACAAACAAAATGTTTGAAACTTGTTGCTGTCATTATCATATTGAATTTGATCTCTGCTATCGGGTTTTTCCAATGTTTTTAGATGACACTTATGGTTTTGAAAATGCTCCTTCTACTAGATGAAGTGAGTTCATCTCATCCATTTTATGTGACAAAAAAGAAGTAGCTGGAAAAACAAATTTCATAAAAGGAATATGTCAAACATGTGTTGATTTGTCTCCTTTTCCTTTGAAAAATGAAAATATTGATGTAACAAAGATGGTAAATTGCAAGAGTTACAAATATGTAAAGAATGAAACAAAATTTGGGAAAGAATCCAAAAGGTTAGAATATGTTGAAGAGGAGATAAATGTTGGAGTATTTATGGACAAATTTAAAAAATTGATTCAACCCTACATTCATCATACTTTTTTTGTAAAGTGGCAAGCACAACAGTTCCAAACACTGAGAGACAATTTCCCACTTGGAACTATTGTATCAGTTGTTGATTTTGCAGAAAATTATTCTTTTGTTCATCAAAAGGCAATTCAATCGGAATACTATTTTTTAGAGAAAATTACTATTATGGTACATGTGTATTATTGACACACACAATTAGATTTGGATGGTATTCAGAGCACATTTGAAGTACGAGTCATCAAGAAGGAATATCTTTTTTATATAAGTGATGATAGAGAACATGACATTCATTATGCAGAACATTGCTTCAAGATGTTTTTTTGCAAATTTTAAAGAAAGAGGTATACAAATTGATAAACACTATGTTTGGTCAGATGGATGTGTTGCACAGTTCAAATCATCGAGACCATTTTATGCACTATGTAGATATCATCATAATGAAAACATACCACATGTCTGGAGTTTCTTTGAGAGTGGACATGGAAAAGGTGAACATGATGGTGCTGGAGCTTGCATCAAACATGCTCTATGAAAGTATCAAATGAGTTATGAGGGAGTTCATATAAAAAATGTGCATGATGTTGTTTAATGGTGCAAGATACATTTCACACCAAATGAGAATGACACATCATCATGATGACTCAAGCAATGCCACATAGAAAATTTTGGGAGATAAAAGGTATGCACACATTTTTAAATTATTCAAGTGTTTAAATTTTTTATGTATTCTTTATTCAAATTATATTTATAGAATGTATTATATATGCATTTTTTTAGTTGTGGATAGAAAAATTATGCATGGTTGCAATATAATAGAAAAGATGCAATCTTTGCATTTAGTTATGAGTACGAATTATCGCAATTGGACGTTGAACACTAGGGACTACTCATGCTTTTGTTGTCACTGCATTGTTGACAATTATGAGGAATGCATCAATCAAGACCATGGATATGTAGGTGCATAGAATCTAGTGCCACTAGTTTTTACTAATACATTTGATAGAGATGAAGATGAAAACTTCAATAATGTCCCTTTGATTTCTACTGATTATGATCATATCTTGGGATTGGTCAAAATTGGTAAGTATATATATTTCACATTATATGGTCCATTGAGCTGCATGTATAGATAGATAGATAGATGTATAGATTGAACTAAGTAAATTTTAAGATCTCACATGTATATATAAATTTACTGTGCAGGGGATGTCTTTGTAGTGATTGTTGAGTATGGAAATGTAGAAGGAGTTGGTTATTATTTACTGCGTTGTAATGCAGAGAGGATAAAGTTACTTGAATCTGAAGAAAGTGATGGAATTTTGTTCCCCATAGGTTTGTACATGCTTTACATCAATATATTGAACTCTGTATGCACCCAAAAATGGTCGCCTAGACTTTGGGCCCCATTTATTTGATTTATCAACCTTGAATCATTTTGATCAATTATCAATATTTTTCAACACTATCAATTTCTTGATCAAATTCTAATTTCATCATTTTTGATTATTTTCCATGGGCTAACCATTTTATCCTAAAGTCTTTATTTAATTAAAAGGAATATTTCCTCCCCTTTTATTAAATAAAAGCCCTCACTTTTCCTCTTATCTTAAGTTGCACAAATAAAGCATCATTCTTATTTTACAAAAAGGAAAAAAGCACTTTTGTCTCACATGAACACAAAGTCAATTCCTATTGGAGGATACTTGTGCACACGGATCGCTCCTCTTTTAAGCTCCACCGCCGATTAAGATTTTTGCCTCTTAATCTCAATGGTCCACTCCTTTGCATTTCTTATAAAAGGAAAGCTCTCTCCTTCATTTGCATATCATGTTTTGAATACTAATCTTATGCTGCAGGAATTCTTGGAGACTTTTCGAAACCTCATTGTTCTTAGTCTTTCATTCTTGCATTTTAGCTTCATTTCATAGTTTAGTTTCCTTTGATGTAATAGATTTAACTCACATAGCTTAATAGGAGGGATTTGTAACACTTATTCTTTCCATTTCCTAGCTTAGTTGCATTGCATTTTCATTTCTCTAGACTAGTTTGCATTGCATTTTCATAGTGATTCTTGAGGATATTGGCACTCTTGCCCTTGTCCTCATTTGAATCTCTCGTTGTGTGCTTGACTAGCAAGGTCACAAGCTTGTAGCTCTAGCTGAGAGCAAATACATCATAGTCCCTTGCAACTCCATGCATAAAGAGCTATGAGCTGCTTTGTGAGGCCTCATTCTTGAGCAACCTTGCATGTAATGGTTCATAGAAGTACACCATTTTAGTGTGTACATTTCTGGTGCCCACCGTGGGGCAGAGTAGATAGGCTTTGTCCTTTAGTTTCTTGCATTTTTGTCATTTTTTAGATTATTTTTTAGAAATTTTGCAGTCTCTGGTTTTTGTCTCAGAATATCACGCGATACTTCTCAGGTATATCATGTGATATACCTTACTATACCAGTGTGACACTTCACCCCAGAGAAGAATCGCTTGCCAGTATTAAGGTATATTGCCCGGTGTCGTGCGAAGTATCACCCGCATATAGAGAAGTATATCGCCTGAACTGAGGTATATCACGTGAATATAGGAAACTGTATCGCGTGATACTAGTGACGTTTGAGGTATATCACCTGTTTTGACAGAGACCTACGGTTCAAGTTTTATCATCCGAATTTGATCATATTTAGTTGGCTGGTTTACTTTACTGTATTTAGATAGGTCTAACCTACATCTCTTAGCTTAGGTAAATCAGTTTCTTGCAAATATTTTCATTTGGATTTTGGATTTTGCTAACCTTGTGGGCCTAACTAGTTGTGGTTGTAGGTGCCTTTGCTTAAGAAGCTTGCCAAAAATTGCATGTCAAAGAGGGCTACTAACAGTTTTTGCAGGGCTGCCCAAAAAGCATAAAAAAAAAATAAAATTTTTTTGCTTGTTTATTTGCTTTCCTTTTAAGTGTGGCAAAAACTAGTTGTTTCATTTATTAGGCACTTAAGATCTTGTTGTAGCAATTCTTGGGTGGTAGGAGAAGTATGCTCTTCACCATTTTGGTGAACCAGAAAATCTTGACCCATCTTTGAATTTTGAAAACAAGAGGGTAAATGAACTTTGCTTGGTGTGTTTGGGAGAGATTCTTGAGATAGGGGAGTATGCTCTTCATCCTTGTGGTGAACCAAAAACCTTGAACCTCACGAGTTGATCCACTTTTTGTTTAGTTGTTAGAATCCTTTAGCGGGCCTACTCTTGAGCAATCAAGAGGAATGACCCAAGTGGGGACAACCTTGTCATCATTTTCCTTGGTGGCGAGTGATTCCAAATCACTATAATCTCAAGGCTATCAAGGACACAAAACCTTGGTAGACATAACACTTGTCTTCGCTTGATGTGAGTAGCTCATGGGATTGCAACCATGGGGAAAACATTGAGCAAGAATGCTTAAGGTACTCTTGCGGCCACGAGGTCCTAGTCCTTTATGAGGAGCAAGAGGGGTGTTGTGAACAGAAGCCCTTATTAAGAACCATTAGATAGAAGCCACCTTGTTTAGCCGCTTATCTTCTTAGTGCAAGGATTGATCCAAGTGGTTTACCTGGATCACCTTAAGATACTCACTATATGTGTCCCTTTGGTTGTGATGTTTGACACTTCCACGACAAAGCCAATATCTCTCGTGGGTAACCACTTGGTGTGAGGCAAGGGGGCATCAAGTTGTGGGCTAAGTTGGTAAGCATTGAGCCTTGACCTTTTTAGGATAGATTTACTTGAATTGTCTTCGGTTGTGTGATGCCAGTGTAAACATTCTTACATACAAACAATTGGTAGCATTCATAGGATGCTTTTTCAATTCTAATATCACAAGTGTTTGTCTTGGCAAGGTTGCTTTTGCCCTTGTTTCAAGTGTTTGAGACATGTTTGATCCCTTAGTATTTGCAAACCTGCCAAAATTCTGCTTATATTGTGATTGAAATCGAAAACATCAACCCTTAGACTAAAAATTTTGACCAAACAGACCCAAAAATGTAAATTTTACAGAGTTCTGGTCAAGAGTTAAGCAATTTTGCAATAGTATCGCGTCCTTTAGGGTGAAATATCATGTGATACTTCATGGGTCCAAAAAGTATCACCTGCTTTGAGAGGAAATATCATGCGATAGTTCACCCCGAATAGACTATCGCCTGACCTGCCTAGTGTTTATCGCTCGGCTATTGTAAGGTCTATCACCTGGTATAAGGCGAAGTATCACCCGGTTGTAGGTGTATCACCCCGGTAGCCCGGAGTATATCACCTAGTTAATTTTTGTCATGCTTGCAATTTGATCAATTTCAATTGCTGTTAGTCAGGTTAGGTCTTGGAGTAGGCTTCTTGCTCTGTCGTTTGAGACCTGTCTTGACTCTAAATTTCTATTTTTAGTCCTCCGGGATAGCATCATCTGATTTACGAAATCACCTTGGGAATAATTGTCAAATTAGAAGGCCATTCTTGGTGCCAAAGTTCATCTCTAGGATTGTTAGCTACATTCTTGAAAAATTTTAGTGCTCTTATTGTCCAAATTGCTTTCATTTAAATCTTGATTTCAATTATATTTTGGTCTAGTCCAACCTCCTAGTTCAAAAGTGCAAGGGTAGTCACCCTTTGATTTGAAGCACCTCTTTGACAGTGTTGGTAAAGCCCCTTTTCTATCTTTTCATTTCTCTTTGGACAATAGAGGACTTTGATTATCCTAGTTTGGTGCTTACACTTTGAGAGGTCATCTTATCATTGAGAGTATTTTTCTTTCATGTTAGTTACAACAAGGTACCAAGTCAATCAAGGGAAGTGACCCCCTATTGCCTTTAGCCAGTTACCACCAGTTAAGACTTGTCGACAACATAAGGGAAAAGGACCCCTTTTTGATCAATCGCCTAAGAGTGAATTTGAGGTTTGTTTTAATCCAAAAGCTAATACTAGTGAAGTGAGCACCTCTTTTGTACCACTTTCATCAAGCATGGACATGAGTTACACTTTCACTCGACAACAAAGAGAAGCCATGAATCAAACTCTTGAGGATATCTTCCAACGACATAGGAGAGAGTACGGTGGTTCTTCTCATGCTAGTCCACCTGAGTCACCTCCCAACAACGCAAGGTATTTTGATGCTCACCAACAAGCCAAGAGACATCATAAGCAAACTCACTCAGATTCAGGGTCACAACACAAGGACTAGAACAATGAATCTAGTGATCACCACATAAACGTAGCCAACGCAATAAGGCATTCGAGACCATCCTCTCCGCTTAAAGATACCTCTCGATATGCAAATACGAGATTGAAAAGCATTGAGAGGGAGAAGCAAGCCTATTTGGATGAACAAGCTGCTAAAAAGGAGAAATTCAGACAACTAGAAGAAGAGGAATGTGCATTATTGGACATAAGGAAGAGAGTCGCCCAAGAAAAAGAAGATAAACTCTATGCACAATAACTCCAAAGTTGATTCAATGGGAGGGGAACCAATAGTGGGACCAACTCACCCCCATCTACCCCTTCACCAAGTCCTAGAAGAAGATCAAGGACACCCTCACGATCCCCGAGCCCTAGAGGAAGAAGGGCTTCAAGATATGATCATCATAGGAGACGATCACCTCATAGACATTCAAAGCAAACCTCCCAATGAGCGCATCATGGCTCACAACATGGAGGAAGTTATGCCAAATTTGATCATATAGATTTTATGACTATGCAACAAGAACCATCCTTTCAAGCATATGTAGAATGATATGTGGAACAAAACAAGGATCAATTCCTAGAAAGCCTTATCAACAAAGGTGCTAAAGTTCCATATGAATTTGACGTCCACCAAAAGATTAAGAAATAGAATCCTTCAACCAATGAGGTGATCATGAAAATGCAGAAGGATATTGAAAGGATGAGGGCTCCTAAGAGCACATTTAATTTAGACTCCATATGTCCCAACCCAATTGACAAAAGTGTGGTGCTAGTTGAGTTCCGTAAGAAAGTTGAGTTTCCAACCTATGACAAATATGATGGTGTTGGTGACCCTCACGACCATGTTCGACAGTTCTACATAATGAGCTTTTCTTTTCATCATGAAGACTCCTACTTGATGAGATTATTTTCGAGGAGTCTCAAAGGTCAAGCCATGGAGTGGTTCACCAACCTTACTCCTCCAGTAAAGTCTTTTAAAGAACTCGTCCAAAGATTTTTTCAGCATTTTACTTATAATCTATCAAGGTCGGTCACAATGCTTGATTTGTGCAAGCTCAAACAAAATCAAGGAGAACCTTTTGTCACTTTCCTACAAAGATGGAGATGTTTGTGCTCAAAATATCCAAGGACAATTCCTGAGGGGGAAAGAATAGACATCATTGTGAGTAACTTAGTGCCGGAATTAAGATATGAGGTAAGAAAGATACCATTTAATTCTTTTGATACCATGGTAGAAGTGGCATGTCGCATAGAGGATGTCCTAAAAGAACAAGGAATTTTGGCTAAATCAACTAATAACAACAATGGCCAAAACAACAACAATAATGGTTATAAGGACAAAAAGAACTCCTATTGGAACAAGAATAAACAGGTGGTCAATGATGGAGTTGTTGACTCACCACAACCTAAGAATGAAGGAGTTCTTAATCTCTCCAATGCGGTACAAGCCATGAAGCTGCAAGCGTCCTCAAGACAACAAGAGAACAAACCCAAGTATCAAGGGAAACCTAAGAAGGAAAAGAGACAATTCACCAAACTTGGGGACTCCTATGCAGACATTTTCAAGACACTAATTGCTCATAATTTGGCACAACCTTAGGATCCTGCCAAGCACCGCATACCCGATCCTAAACCTGATTGGTGGGATGAGAAAGCCTTTTGTGTCTTCCACAATGGAATTGGACATGATATAGAAAATTGTTTTAGGCTTAAACATCTTGTCCAAGACCTCATTGAAAGTGGGAGATTACAAGTTGATGGTTTGACTACTAATGCGGATCATAAGGCTTTTAAAGAACCCTTGCCCAAATATGAGAAAGGGTAGAATTCTAACAGCAAGCATGGCAAGGCTGCTATCAACTATACCTACACAAATGCTGACAATGTTATTAACATGCTTGAAGTGGCTGATGACAATATCAACATGATGAGAGGGAAAGATCCTTATGGATATGATGTGGATTCAACTCCAATGTCTGATGAAGGACTTGTTGTGGTGCTAAGAGGTCCTCACTCATGAAGGATGCCCCAATCCCTTAATGCTGTCACTAGGGGTCAAGCTCAAGCTCCCATTATTAGCAGAGGTCCTAGCTCTAGCAAGTCTAAGCAGCCCATGTCCAAGGGTGTTCTTCCTAAATCTACTGTTGGTCCCGATTCCACTTATAACCTTATTGACCAATTACAATGTACACCGGCATAGATATCTATTTTTGAACTTTTAGAATTGTCCCCTAAGCACAAGCTTGTCCTTGAGGATGCTTTGCGAGCTGCCAGTGTCCCTAACAACTTAGATATTGATCAATTCTAGAATATGGTCAACCATTTGGCTAGCCCTCATTACCTCACTTTCTCAGAAGAAGATGACAAATCCATCAGTCACCCACATAACTTGGCCTTACACATCGAATTGATGATTCATAAAACCCGTGTCAGGCGTGTATTGATAGATGGGGGTGCGGGGCTCAATATTTGTACCATGAGTTTGTTGAAGGCTCTAGGATATTCTGAAGAAGTCATTGACACAAGGAAAAAGATCACAATCAAAGCATATGATGAAGCAGAAAGAAGTTCTAAGGGATTGGCCATTTTGCCTATCTGCATTGGTCTAGCAGAAAAGGACATCTTATTTCAAATTGTTGATGTTGGTCCTTTAGCCTAGAACATTTTGTTGGGTAGGCCATGGATTCATGAAATGCAAGCAGTCCCATCAATGTATCACTAGTGTGTTAAGTTCCCCCATAATGGTGTAGAAATTTGCATACCTGGAGATAGTGCTTTGTCAGTTAATAACATTTCTGCTGGATCACATGTACCTTTGAATAGGGAAGCTGACAGTCCTAGTATTTCACTTGAACAATGCAAACAGAAGTTTAAGACCATAGATCTTGGGATGGGAGATTATAAAATTGATTCTTTTACAAAAATGCCAATCTCTCCTAGGTCTTATGGGAAACCATCACCAAATATGAAACCTTCATCATCAGCAATGCCATTATTTGGAAAATTTGTTGAGTCTTCGGTTCCTATTCAGGAAGAGAAAGAGGAAGTTGTTGTAAGGGACTAGATCTATCATGAGGAAAAATACCAACACAACAAGAGCTTTTCTCCTTCACCTAAAGCTTATGAGAGAGGGTATACATTGGTTAAAAATATGGGTTATCTAGGATATGGTCCCCTTAGCCATAGGTTGGATGCTAAAGCTGAGCCTCTTAACCATGCCCTTTTTGGACAAAAGAATAAGTCAACAGTTGGCTTAGGTTTTGAAAATAAGAAGAAGAAAGGTGTCCCTATCCCAGATGCGACAGACAGTGACAGTGATTCAGACTACACACCTGATATTTCTAATCAACAAGACATGTCTGATGATTGGGTGCCTTCAACAAATCTTCTTTGGGGAGATTCAAAAGATTTGATACTTGACGGTCCTACTATCCCAGCTGCGATGGATAGTGACTATATGAATGCTAGATTGACAATGAAAAGTGTTGCTATCCTAGCTACGATGGATAGTAACAATGCTAGCATTAGAGAAGGGGAAACCTTTCCCAACCTTGAGGCTTCTACATCATGAGGCCCAAATGATGATTCAGACACAGAATCACATGAGTATGAATGGGATTCACTTTCAGATGCAACAGTTGATTTGGACATGGATGTTGTCCATACTTATAGTACCCAACCCGATGCGGCCAACAAGCTCAGTGTAGGACTAGAGGATTGCACTCCTCAAATTTCCTTAGTGGATGACGCTTCGCTTGGTAGGATGAGTCCTAATTCGGGTATCTTAGGAGAAGACTTGATGAATCCCAATTGTATGGTCACCAGAGATAACACCTTTCACATAAATAACATTGAACTAGTCATTGACCTACCCCTTGTTCACTATGACCTAATTGACTGGTCTTAGTGCCATCAAGAGCCTAGATTCCTCACTTTTCAGAATGACTATGAACTTGCCTGCTATCTGAATACCCTTGAACCTGTGGCTTCTTCCACCAGTAAACTGACAACAAGTATGATGGAGCCTGATATTAAGTACCTCAGTCTAAAAATAAAAGAAAAAGAAAGAAAGAAAAATAGGTCTGATGGCGAAAACCACTTTGTGGTGGTATCAGAACCAAAAATAGTAAAAAGAGATGACGTATCTGAAGGTGAAAACCTCTTTGAGGCACCTAAGGATGGGGTACTTAATAACTTGCCGAGTTATTTTTAGGATAGATCATTAGTATTGATTGAGCCAACAAAACCAGCTAATTTGAACATAGAAGAAGTTCCTCAAATAATTCATCTTGCTCAGTCTTTATTAGAAGAAGAAACCAAGGCATATATACAATTCTTACAAAAGAAGAAAATTAATTTTGCATGGACCTATTCAGACATGCCAGGGCTTGACACAAATCTTATAATGCATCACTTATCCATAGCTCCAGGCGTCAAACCAGTGAAACAGAGACTCAGAAAAATGCATCCACATGTAGCTCTCCTTGTCAAAGCGGAATTAGAAAAACTTTTGAGAGCTGGATTCATCAGAGCCATCGATTATGCAGAATGGATCTCAAACATCGTACCAATTTCCAAACTTGATGGGTCCATTTGTGTATGCACAGATTTTAGAGATTTAAAAAAAGCATGCCCAAAGGATGATTTTCCACTTCCAAACATTGACATGATAGTGGACATGACAGCGGGCTATGAAATATACTCTCTAATGGATGGCTTCTTAGGATATAATCAAATTAAAATAGCTCCTGAAGACCAAGAGAAAACAACGTTCACATGTGCATGGGGAACCTATTGCTCAAACGTCATGCCATTTGGGTTAAAGAATGCAGGAGCAACATACCAATGAGCTATGACCACAATTTTTCATGATATGATGCATAAGAACATGGAAGATTATGTGGATGATACCTTGGCTAAATCAAGAAAAAGGGATGCACACCTTCTCGATTTGGAAGTAATTCTCGATTGCATGGAACAATTTCAACTCAGATTGAATCCAAAGAAGTGTGCATTTGGTGTCACCTTAGGCAAACTTTTAGGATTTATAATATCAGCAAAAGGTATAGAGGTTGATCCCGAAAAGGTCCAAGCAATTTTAGATATGCCACCTCCAAGAAACATTAGTCAGATGAGAAGTCTTCAGGGATGACTCCAGTCAATTAGGAGGTTTATCTCACAGCTGGCAGATAGAGCACAACCCTTTAATAAGATGCTGCATAAGGGTGCTTCTTGTGTATGGAATGAGGATTGCCAAAAGAGCCTAGATCAAATAAAATAGTATTTAGCTAATCCTCCAATTTTGATGCCGCTTATTCTTGGGAGACCATTGATTTTATACATTTCAGAAACAGAGTCTTCCTTGGGGGCATTGTGGGCTCAATTAGATGATACTAGGAAAGAAAGGGCCATATACTATATCAGCCATACTCTCATCTCCTATGAGATCAATTATAATAACATTGAGAAGTCTTGTCTTGCAGTGGTGTTTGCTTCTCAAAAGTTGCGACACTATATGCTTGCTCATACTATACATTTGGTTGCAAAAATTGATCCTCTTAAGTACTTGCTTAGTAAGGCTACACTCATAGGTAGACTTGCTAAATGGATGATGGTCTTAACTGAATTTGACATAGAGTACATTGAAAGGAAGGCCATAAAAGGGCAAGCTATTGCTGACCAATTAGCTGATTTCCCAATTAAGGATAGTATGCCTGTCCAAGTGGAATTCCCAAATGAACACATCCTGTATATGACTACTCTCACTTGGAAAATGTTCTTTGATCGTTCCCACATGCAAAATGAATCAGGTGCTGGAGTATTATTTGTCTCTCCACATGGGTACAATATTCCAAAGTCTTACAAACTTTTATTCCCATGTACAAATAATATTGCCGAATATGAAGCTTTAACCAATGGATTGAGAATGGCTATAGAATGGAACATAATAGAGTTACATGTCTTTGGGGATTCCCAGTTAATCATCAACCAAGTCAATGAGGAGTATCACACCAAAGATGATAAATTGATACCCTACAAAAAGATGGTTGACTCATTGAGACGTTACTTTACATTTGTGACATTTCAACAGATCCCTAGGACAGAGAACAAAGCTGAAGATGCTATGGCCACATTAGCTTCACTCCTTTAGTTGGAACAACATGAACTAAGATTTGAATTCCTGGTGGAAGAGCTACACCATCCCATCTTTGACTCATCTAAAAGCCATATCATTTGTACCCTTGTCACACATGAGTCTTCCCAATATGGTGCTATCTATTCATATCTTCGTGATGGCATCATCCCTGACATGTTCAACCATTCTGAATGCTGAAACCTCATCTGTAATGCCTCTCACCACACCCTTATCTCTGGTGATTTATATAGGAGGGGTTTAGATGGGACGCTCCTTAGGTGCTTGGAAAAGGAGGAATTCGATCAAGCGTTAGTTGACATCCACGAGGGCATTTGTGGTGGACATTCTAATGGTCTTGCCATGGCCCGAAGGTTGCTTAGGGTGGGGTATTATTGGCCCATGATGCAGATAGATGCAGTAGCCTTTGCTAAGTCTTGTGAAAAATGTCAGAAACATAGAAACCTGATTCATGCTCCAGGTAGGGAGCTAATTCCTTCTATTTTTCATTGGCCATTTCAGCGCTGGGCCTTTGATCTAGTTGGGAAGATTCATCCCAACTCATCAGGTGGACATAAGTTCATTATTATTGCCACTGACTACTTCACAAAATGGGTGGAAGCTGTGCCACTTTCTGTTGCTTCAGGGAAGACTCTTTGTTCATCTTGAATCATATTATTTATCGATTTGGAGTGCCTTCTGAGATTATCACTGATAACGAAGGTGAATTCAAGAATAAGGACCTAAAGCATTTATGCAAAAGGTTTAAAATCAAGCAACATTGGTCCTCCATCTACTTTCCACAGGGAAATGGACAGGCATAAGCCTCCAACAAAACCAATCTTAAGATCCTTCATCGGACAGTGAACAAGAATGGAAGGGATTGGCACTTGCAAATCAATCCCGCACTATGGGCTTACAGAACTAGCATTTGTACACCTACAGGAGCTACTCCTATTTTCTCTTACCTATGGTGCTGAAGCAGTATTGCCTTTAGAAGTCGAGATACCATCACTCAGAGTCTCACTCAAAGGATTGATAACAGATGAGGATTACCGCGCCATGAGGTTACAGGAACTAGAACTTTTAGATGAGAAGTGTAAGGCTTCCTTTGATCATATGAGAGTGTATCAGAAGCGTATGTCGAAGGCATTCAACAAGAAGGTTCACCCTAGAGAGTTTCAAATAGGTGATCTTGTTTTATGAGAGAACCCTAAGAACCAACAGAACAGAGAACAAAAGGGTAAGTTTGAATCTAATTGGCTTGGACCATATGTCATCACAGCTGCTTTTGGTACAGGGGCATATTTACTGTCAGATCCAGATGGAGAACAGCTCCCTAATCCCATCAACATTTTGCACCTCAAGAAGTTCTATCCTTGATGCCCATTTCTGTTTGGGGGCATCCTTTGTACATATTTTATGATCCTGAAAAAAAAATACCAAAAAAATTGATATATAATGCTGAAAAAATCCTAAAAAGCATAAAAAGTCCTAAAAAATACAAGAAAATAAAAAAAAAATAGAAAAAGTGCCTTGGTGAAAACCTGGAAACAGGCGCCTTGGTAGCAAAAAATACAAAAAAATGAAAAAAGAGAAAAATTGCAATAAAAATCCAAGTGGTGAAAACCTGGAAATGGGCGCTACTTGAGGCCTTTGCACTCCTATTTGTTAGCATGCGTCCTCGACACTGAACCTTTCTCCATCATACCTTGACCTTATTTGGCTTAGTCTGGGATTGGTCTTTGTCTTCATCTAGGGGGCATAGCTGTTAGCATAGGTCTTTTAGGTGCATTTTTCTCTTGGGGCATTTCACAACAGGTGTTTTTCAACACTACCATTGTGTCGAGTGTTTCTTAACACTTATCAGATGTCTTACCCAATAGTCTAGTTTGATGTGATATTTCTCATTTGCAAATGTGATACTCAAATTTTGACTCTACAACCAACACACACACACTTAAACAATCAATTCGCTTGAGATATGGTGACTTTACTTTTCTTGTGTGCTGTCTATGAGAATTTCTTTGATGAGTGGTCTCTCCCTAAGAAGTTTTTGATGATGCATAGCTAGAAGACTGAGGGTATGAGAACATGTTTTCTTTCTTTATCTGCTTATGGGTATATTTTGTTGATCCTAATTGTCATGAGCATTTATGCTGGTCTTACTTGATACTATGGATTGACAAGGTATTATCCTTGACTGTTTCGCGAGTGCATGCTTCTAGTTATCCTAAATTTCATGTGTCTTGCTACAAGCATAATCCCGCCATATCAAACTTAGGTAATCTCACTGCATTAGTCATCTGGACCTACATGTCTTTGATGCGTAGGTGAGATTCCCACATTCCTATCTGATAAAGATCATATTCATATCCACATAGTCATACTAGTGTGCATTGTATGATCTTACGACGCTACCAATAACGCTCGATGATGATAATTAGATGTCTATAAGTGTTGTGACCTTGCAAGTCAACCACTTTTCATAATAGCTTGCATTTTTAGGTTCATGATAGTTTAGTTTTGCATCTTGCATATGGCAAGAGCTCTCCTTTTCATCTTATGTGGACCTATCAGTCAACTGCGCTTCTTCTCGATCATGTCTTTCACTCCTTGTCTTTTTCATCTCGAACCTGTTCCTATTCATCACAAGGGGTTAATCATATCATCATATCTATATCACAACTGTCATTTTTAGAAACATGAGCCTATCTTATACACATGCGAATCAAACATACATCTATAAGAGAGAACATACATAAGCATGTACATAAACATTTTGAGCAAAATGACAAGACAATATACATAAACTGATACATCTATCACAAGTGAGACATAAACACATGATATATCAAACATCCAGTAATCTCATATATACACCAATGTCATGATACAATATACAATATGGGATCCCAAAATATGGATCAATGTCTCAAGATATGTCTAAATATCTAACAACATCTAACCCTAAACCTAAGACTGACTGCCACCCTCATGTCTTGGTGCTGGCGGAGGTGGTGCTGGATCAAGGACTACATTTAATCTATCCACTACTGCAGAGTATGACAGCACTCTCTGATCCTCTGGGACTACTTGAATGTAGAGGCCATAATAATATGCAACTCACGCTGCCTCTCTCTGTCTCTCTACCAGGGCAACCTGTAAGGCTCTCTCTCACCGCTCTATCTCTGCCCGCTGATCAGTGAGCTCCTACTCTCTCACTGCTATAGTAATCCTGAGCTACAATATCTCAACCTCAAGACCTATATCCTCACTCTCAGATCATCCCCACCCGTAGGCTGATCCTGCTGTGCCTCTGCCTGCCGGTGAGCTGGTCTTGCCTCATCCTTAGGCGTCACCGATCTCTATCCCCGTGACCATTTTTGGCCACTTGATCTGGATCCCTCCCCTCTCTCCATCCTCCTCCCTCTCCCCCTCCTGCCATCTCCTCCATCCCCTCCATCTCCTCCATCTCCTCCATCCCACCATCATCTCCTCCGTCTCCCCCTGTGTTGGTACCTGTGCATCTAGTATAGTGAACCGAGGGAATGGCACCCTCTGCCGCTTTGCCCTATATGCTGCATCGGCCCCTACATCTGCCACATCTAGGTGATACTCCCAAGACTTGCTCCTGATACCAGCTATCTCTGCGATCACCTGCTGGTAGTCTAACATGGGTAGCCACTCATGTCCCTCCTCATCCCTGGCTCTGGCATATGTAGTAGTCTCTATCGAGACCCACTGCTGCCTCTCAAACTGCTGCCATACCCGAGTGATGCCAAATCTCTCCACTATCTCTGAGTGTCAGCCTACCAGTGGCTGGGTACATAGCATGTAGCTCAGCTCATCCCTGCATCACCCCATGCCTCAACATCCCTGTATGGCCTCCATGTGAAAGCAGCCATCTCATCCAAAATCCTCCTGTAGTATGTCACATCCCCCGTATGAGCATGTGATATGAAACCCATATATATGTATATATATGGGTATCTCCTCTCCCTTGGCTGAACCCTCAGGTGCATCATAGCAATGTGCTCCCAAGCCCACACTTGTGCCAGGATGGCACCGCAAGCCCATGACCAGCTATCCCTGTACACGATCTCGTGTAGCTCGTGATACATCTCCGCAAGAATGGTTGGTCCCCATGCCATCTGACGAGGTCTACCTACCAAGTCAATTAGTAGCCTGGCCCATCCGAGCGGGAATCCCTTCTGACTACGATCAGTCATCAAGATCTAAGAAATAATGGATGCCACAATACATGGCACCGAAAAATCTCTACCAAAATCCTCTAGCAGCCGCTCCCAGTTGACATGCCGATCAAGGATAGTCACATCTTGGAACATCTCCTGAATCATCCATCGCCCCTCAGTCACATCCTGATCATAGTATACTTGTGCCATCACATGAATCATGTCAGTTTTCATCCTTTGGAAACATTACATTTTACATGATTATATCTAAAAATATGATTATACTTACCGGCTCTCCATGACATGGCACTCATAGGATCCTGTAGACATCCTCCAGCGTGATGGATGCCTCGCCTGTGGGAAGATGGAAGGTGTTGTGCTCGCTATGCCATCTCTCGGCCAGCGTAGTTAACAACCCATGGTAAGCTCTGATGTCTGGGAATCTCAGTAAATACCTGAACCCCATGGTCCTAATGTCAGCATTTCCTAGATCATCTAGATCTCGGACACACCTCAGCTCGGTCACCTTCGGCGCTCTGATGATCAGCGCTAGAAAAACCTCCTGCAAGCCATTAAAACCAAGCTAGTTGTTAGAACATATCATGATGGATGCCTCAAAATCAGTCTAACACATCTTTGAACACCTAAAATTATCTGGACCCATGTCATTTTGCTTACAAAGACCTAAACTTTCAAATTTTACACTTGGGTGATACTACTTTTTTGGAGAAGTATCATGTGATACTTCTCCCTATAGTGGTGCAATATACTTTGGGTCGTGTGATACTTCACCTGGTATCACACGATATTTCACCCAATATCATGCGATACTGGTGCCTATACTTGGGTGATACTTTGGGGACCCGCGAAGTATCGCATGATATTTCTCCCCAAAAGACGTGATACTTCTAAAGTATCGCACGATATTTTGCCTAACCTAAAAATTTGAAAATTTAAAAATGTACAAATGTGCTAAAAATGTATTAAATGATTCAAAAACCGTGAGTTTTTTGAAAACGTACTGGGGCAGAATAGTGTGGTGGCCGGTTGTGCAACCGAGCGCGCTCGAATAGATGCCTGTGGATGGGAACTCCAGCTTGCTGGGCCATATTCTCTCTCTTAAGCTCTAAAAATTCTCAAATCACTACAAGACAAATGATTTTTGCAAATGACATTTTCACCCCTTTTATAGCATTTTGACTTTTTGACCGAATTTCAAAACACCTTGGAATTGCACGAAAATTGCACCCCTAGCTAATTTTGACGTCCTGGATCCATTTTCAGACTTGAAATTGAAATCCAAGGTCATCTTGATAGTCAAAATTGTATTTCAAAATTTTCTCATTCTTCTATGCAGTTGACTGACCTTTTGAGGCATAATTCTTTGATCTTTGATGGAATTTCTTCCTTTCCATGTCTTTCAAACTTCTAGTCTTCCATTCACCCCATTTCTTTTCTTCTAATTCATCACTGGGGCATGTTTTCATTGCCTAATGGTTAATCTAATTGACCTTTATCTTCGATTATGATTTCACTTCGATTTGATCAAATCTTTATCAATTTGCTGTCTCTCCTCTACCTGATTTCGATTTCAATTCCGAGGGGGCAGTATTTATGGGATCCTTATCCCTGACATCTTGATGCTCTTGATTTAGACATCTTTTCTAAGCTTTTGCTCAAATTTGAGATTCTTATCTCTTACTTTGAATGTGATCCCGAATCGACCTCATGTTCAAAGGCCTTTGCCTATGTTTGTCCGGATGTGATCCCGAATCGACCTCACATCTGAGTTATTTTGTGATCCCAAATCGATCTCACATTTCAATTCTTCTTTGACTGCATGTATTCCCAGATCGATCACACATTAGTCAAAGAGGGGCAAATGTATGCACCCAAAAATGGTCCCCTAGACTTTGGGCCCATTTATTTGATTTATCAACCCTGAATCATTTTGATCAATTATCCATATTTTTTAACACTATCAATTTCTTGATCAAATCCTAATTTCATCATTTTCAATTATTTTCCATGGGCTAACCATTTTATCCTAAAGTCTTTATTTAATTAAAAGGAAAATTTCCTCCCCTTTTATTAAATAAAAGCCCTCACTTTTCCTCTTATCTTAAGTTGCACAAATAAAGTATCATTCTTATTTTACAAAAAGGAAAAAAGCACTTTTGTCTCACATGAACACAAAGTCAATTCCTATTGGAGGATACTTGTGCACACGGATCACTCCTCTTTTAAGCTCCACGGCCGATTAAGATTTTTGCCTCTTAATCTCAATGGTCCACTCCTTTGCATTTCTTATAAAAGGAAAGCTCTCTCCTTTATTTGCATATCATGTTTTGAATACTAATCTTATGCTACAGGAATTCTTGGAGATTTTTCGAAACCTCATTGTTCTTAGTCTTTCATTCTTGCATTTTAGCTTCATTTCATAGTTTAGTTTCCTTTGATGTAATAGATTTAACTCACATAGCTTAATAGGAGGGATTTGTAACACTTGTTCTTTCCATTTCCTAGCTTAGTTGCATTGCATTTTCATTTCTCTAGACTAGTTTGCATTGCATTTTCATAGTGATTCTTGAGGATATTGGCACTCTTGCCCTTGTCCTCATTTGAATCTCTCGTTGTGTGGTTGACTAGCAAGGTCACAAGTTTGTAGCTCTAGCTAAGAGCAAATACATCATAGTCCCTTGCAACTCCATGCATAGAGAGCTATGAGCTGCTTTGTGAGGCCTCATTCTTGAGCAACCTTGCATGTAATGGTTCATAGAAGTACACCATTTTAGTATGTACAAACTCAATTTGTAAATCTTAAATTTCAACCTTTTAAAAAATTTTAAATTTAGTTTGTTTAAATTTATATTGTTAAAATTTGTGACCTGCAGATTTAGTTGTTTTAGAGGCAACATATTTCAAGAAAATCAAAGTAATTCAACATTGTATTCACTTTGTTGATTACCAACTAGACAATAAGGTGTTTCAATATAGTCACCTAGTAGTTGACACCTCCATTTGTCTCCATACAGTTAAATCTCAATGTGGACATTGTAAGTGGAGACTAGATAGTGAGGATCATGAGATAATATTACATGTTCTCCATGAAAGGTCTGAACCACTTGATTTGGTCTAAAAAGTATAATATGTATATACCTATTTCATGTGTTAGGACCTACTTGATATCTCTGGATTAAATTGACTATACTTTGCTTATATATTTAAACATATGATGGACTATAATTTGTTGATATATGATGGACCTATTTGATGGTTTAATGGTTTTAATATATAGAATTTTATGTATGCTTTTATATATATGCTTGTATATATGTATGGTTTTATATGTATTCTTTGATTATTCAATGATTTTTATAGATTGCATATTAGTTAAAGATTTTATGTATGCTTTTATTATTCAATAATTTTTATGATACTTATTGTCCGTTAGTTACATGTATTAACTAGTTATTTTTTATGATATTAATCCTAGATCCCCTTAAGACCTCCCCTTAAGATTGCTTAATAGTTAAAGATCCCCTTAAGACATTAGTTTGAACACTAAAAATTGATGAAATTAGTTAGATTACTTAGGATATGTGTTAGTTCTAGAATGAGTTAGAATAGTTATTGTCCATTAGTTACATGTATTAACTTATTATTTTTTATGATATTAATTCTAGATCCCCTTAAGACCTCCCCTTAAGATTGCTTATTAGTTAGAATAGTTATTGTCCATTAGTTACATGTATTGACTTGTTATTTTTTATGATATTAATTCTAGATCCCCTTAAGACCTCCCCTTAACATTGCTTATTAGTTAGAATACTTATTGTCCATTAGTTACATGTATTAACTTGTTATTTTTTATGATATTAATTCTACATCCATCTAATAAAATCTAATCAAATGAAACCATCTAATCAAATCATATCTTCTAATCAAATGAAACTATCTAATCAAATCATATCATCTAATCAAATGAAATCATCTAATCTAATAAAATGAAACCATATAATCAAATCATATCATCTAATCAAATGAAACCATCTAATCAAATCATATAACCATATAATCAAATCATATAATCATCTAATCAAATCATATAATCTAATAAAAATGAAACCATCTAATCAAATCATATTATCTTCTAATCAAATAAAACCATATAATCAAATCATAAATCATCTATGTCTAGAGGTCTAGATATCATATAAATATATGTCTCGAATCATAAATTGAAAATATCAAACATATAATAATGACATATATAATGAGTCTCAAATCAAAGATCTATGCAACATATCCTGAACTAGGGAGTCATCCAGGTGCATGTGAACATAGCGACCCTCTGACCGACTGCCATGAGCATCCTCTGGCTGTGAGGTAGCAATTGATCCCTGCGAATATAAATGCATGTATATAATAATAATGTAAAATAATTAAATTATAATAAATGCATGTTTAAACTTATATATTTTTAAAACTTACTTGACCACTAGTAGGTGTCACATCTACTAAATCTCTCCTATGAAGATGCTCTGAGCCCACACTAGAGGTAATGTGCTCTAACCGAGTGCCATGATCATCCTTTGGATGTGAAGCAACAAGTAACAACTGCAAATTTAGTACAACAGTTGGGTATATACATGTGCATAGTATATATTATGTAAAGTACTTGAAATATATAAATACATGTTGTAAGTGTACACATGCATGCTTAAACCTACATATATTTAAAACTTACCTGCCCACTAGTAGGTGTCACATCTACTGAATCTCTCATATGAAGATGCTCCGAGCCTACACTAGAGGTAATGTGATCTACCAACTGTGCCTACAAAATATTATACATTGAACAAACATCAATACACACATCTACAATTAATTGTTCACTAAAACTCGTAGAAAGGAGAAAAGAAAACTTTACATACCTGGGTCTTAGGAGCATGAGGATCATCAACGCATTGGACCATCATATCATCAACATAAACTTCATCACCTACACCCCCTTCAATCCCAAACCTCTCTAGTAATGAAGAGTGTACGAGTGTGTGTAGTTGGGAGGGGAGTGATGTAGAGCTTGAACCACCAGGATGCAATAACAAATCCATAAATGATCCAACATCAGTGCCAATGTCCACCTGACTCCCCGCACAATTGCTCATCAAATGTGTCTAGGCTCTCAATTGTGATGTGTACATCTCCAAACCATATACCTGGTTCTATAGCTGCAGACTAATCTGTGGGTCCAAAGCGCTCTACAGAGTGCTATAAACTATGTTATGCCTAACTAAATGGTGTGTCCTATGTCAGTGGAACTACATGACCCCGTGCAAGTCTGATAAAATCTATAACTAACTGTACTGGGATCCTCTACATGACAACAATATAAGAATATGACTATGGGAGATCCTCCAAAAAGTAAAGTGCCACATCTAAATGATTATGATGTCTAGAAAGAGATCATATATCTCTAGGTGGAGGAAGACCTGTAGCTCTATATGCCTCATCACTGACCATTGCAATAGTACTAGATGAAGCCTTATAAAGATGATTTGGCTTGACTCGATCTAGTCAAAATATATCTGCCCACTGTATTTGAAGTGATGGAGGTGGCTGCAGAAGTAATCTCCCCTATCCTATCCACTACTCCCCTTTGAGAAGCAATGACCACTCTATCTGCAATAACATCCATCATTGGTGCCACTACTAGAGTCCTCTGCCCAACCAACTGTCTATGAGAACATGCAACTCGATCAGCCCTACAATACTAATCACAGACTACAAATCTACTGCACCCCTAACCGTAATATCTAGGAAGATCTAAATAGTTGACCCTGAATCCCAAATGGAACTCATCATACAACTATTGTGCAAACTATAAAGGAATCTAGTTGTTATTAGGATAATGATCATGTGCTGCAAGAAAATGAGGGCATATCATGCATGTGATTTGAGGAATCGCACACCCTATAACCTGATACGCCCTCACCTTGGGCTTCCCCTCATAAAATGGAAAAACCTCTTGTTTGATGATTTCCTTGGGGACACGACTCTAAACTGCCTCCAAGGAAACATCACCCAAGAATTCGGCTCTCAACTCAAAAAACACTATCAATAACTTAAGGCGTGAAGGAAGAGTGGGATCTCAATCTGGTAGTCATCTCCTCCAAACACTTCAATACAGTGATACAAGTATCTCTATATATGCCATCTGGAGGAGATATATGGATGGACTCTGTAAGTCGAGCCATCTTTGTCTCAACAGTCTGAAAAATAGTCACTAAATCAGGAGTGCAAGGTGCATCTTGAGGTGGTACAACCTAGCCTGGTACATCTTGAGTGGCCATCTAGATGTAACATGTGTAAGCTAAGTTTTAACAATTAAGTACGTTATTACATGTTATAATTGTGTAAAATGGAAACAAATATCTGAATATATAAAATTATACTTAAATTTACAATACTAGAGTGTTTTAATAGTCCTAAAGGGTCCTTGAATGTACTAATTGGTATTAATAGGTCCTATTAGGTCAAGTAAGTGGTCTTATTAGGTCTTAAGGGTCCTAGGATGTACTAATTGATTTTAATAGGTCATATTAGTCCTATTAGGTCTTAAGTCCAATCTTATTAAGTTGTAAGGGGTCCTATTAGGTCTTAAGTGGTCCTATTCTAGGTATTAAGGATCCTAAGGGTTTTTAAAGAGTTTTATGTCACAATAGGGGTCCTAAAGGAACCTAGGGTGTACTAATAGTCCTAAAGGGTTCTTGGATGTACTAATTGGTATTAATAGGTCCTATTAGGTCAAGTAAGTGGTCTTATTACGTCTAAAGGGTCCTAGGATGTACTAATTAGTTTTAATAGGTTATATTAAAGTCTTAAATTAGGTCTTAAGGGGTCCTATTAGTCTTAAGTGGTCATATTCTAGGTCTTAAGGATCCTAAGGGTTCTTAAAGAGTTTTATGTCACAATAGGGGTCCTAAAGGAACCTAGAGTGTACTAATAGTCCTAAATGGTCCTTGGATGTACTAATTGGTATTAATAGGTCATATTAGGTCAAGTAAGTGGTCTTATTAGGTCTTAAGGGTCCTAGGATGTACTAATTGGTTCAAATAGGTTATATTAAAGTCCTAAATTAGGTCTTAAGGGGTCCTATTAGGTCTTAAGTGGTCATATTCTAGATCTTAAGGATCCTAAGGGTTCTTAAAGAGTTTTATGTCACAATAGGGGTCCTAAAGGAACCTAGAGTGTACTAATAGTCCTAAAGGGTCCTTGGTTGTACTAATTGGTATTAATAGGTCCTATTAGGTCAAGTAAGTGGTCTTATTAGGTCTTAAGGGTCCTAGGATGTATTGATTAGTTTTAATAGGTCATATTAGTCCTATTAGGTCATAAGTCCAATCTTATTAAGTTTTAAGGGGTCTTATTAAGTCTTAAATGGTCATATTCTAGGTCTTAAGGATCATAAGGGTTCTTAAAGAGTTTTGTCGCAATAGGGATCCTAAAAGAACCTAGGGTGTACTAATTGTCCTAAAGGGTCCTTGGATGTCACAATAGGGGTCCTAAAGGGTCCTAAGGTGTACTAGTTGGGTCCTCTAAGTGTCTTAAAAGATACTAGGATGTACTAAGGCTTGGTCCTCCTAGGATAATATTTTAACATCTAACTCTACACGAATAACATTTATACATGTAACTCTAAAACATATGTACATAATTTAGAGGGAGAGAGAGAGAGGGAGAGAGAGAGAGAGAGATTCCTAATATTTACTAACTTTAAAAGAAATTTAAAAACAAATATTTTAAATAATTTCTATAAGATCTTAATGTTTTCTAACATTTCTACTACAGTTTCTAATGTTTTGTAAATATTTTCTAACATTTTCTAACAAACTACTACGATTTTGTATCATTTTCTAGCATAGTAAGTTACAATTTTATAACATTTGCTAACATTCTTCTACATTTTTCTAATATTTTCTAATGTATACTAGAAGTTACAATTTTCTAATATTTTCTAATGTATACTAAGTTACAATTATCTAATATTTTCTAATGTATACTAATTTACAGTTTTCTAATATTTTCTAATGTATACTAAGTTACAATTTTCTAACATTTTCTAACATGTTCTAAGATTTATACTATGGTTTTTTAATGTTTTCTAACATTTTCTAATAGTTCTACTATGATTTTCTAATAATACTACTACAATTTATAACATATTCTAACATTCTACTATCATTTCCTAACATATTCTGTAATTTAACTACGATTTTTTAACATTTCTACAAACTAAAAATTATTTAAAACAAATAACTAACTAAAACAAATATAAAACATATAATTTACAATAAAAATGAAAAAATGTGTGTACCTAATACTACTAACAATATGAAGATGTCGAAAAGCTCGGGGGGTGCCGATGTCATAGTGGACGTCACTGATTCACTCTAAGCCCCGAGTCCACAAAATCTCAAAAAGAAAACAGTGAAAATGAAATAGGAGGTCAAAAATTTATATCCCGACGAAAAAGTGGCTTGGCTCGAAGTACCCTATGTGGGGTGCTTCGCTGGAAGACCCCCCTTTGCGTGAAGTACCCCACGTAGGGTACTTCGAGTGAAGCCAATCATCACCTTAGTGCGAAGAGGGTGCTTCGAGCGAAGACACTAAAATTGATTTTTTTTGGAAAATCAATTTCCTTCGTCCCAAAGAGTGGGACACACTATTGTTATTTCACTCTCTAAGGAATGCAATCCATTCAATTATGGGTAGCAATGATCAATACTAACAAATTTAAAGTCATAACTATTGGCGTAATATAGTAAAAATATTATACATTATATCAAAAAGTGCTATAACAACTATTGTAGCATGCTTGAACCTACAAGTTCATTTCCGCTATTAATGTGGAATATAAAAGTAGAGAAACCTTAAAATATATGTAAAGTCCAAGGATATATACGACGATCATAGACTACAAAAGGCAAAAGTTTACTTAATTTTTTTTTAGCTTAAGTTTACACGAAACTCAATGTACAAATTAAAGAGTAAAGCTAGGATATGTGACAAATAATATAGCTTAGGTTTTTCCAAATTATGTACTAATAATTTACAAACTAATTTTCATGTTTTCAATATTTGATATTAATTATTTAGATTTATAGGATTGCACCTAACAATCTATACTACAAAGTAATCCTCTCAAGATTCTTAAAAATGTTAGAAATATTTCACTCTAATAATTTAACAAGTTTAAAATTCGAGATTGTTACATTTTAATGTTTAACTTTTGAAAATTATATCATTGATCTTTTTTATGATAGCCTTTTGATGATCCACCACCAATTTTAACTATGTATCTTTTTTTTATTGAATTTATATTTATGTTGACCATGCTGATCTAGAAATTGATGATTAAATTTGGAGCAAAGCAATTTCCCATTTAAATTTGTAGGAATTTTATTATAGTTTTAAGTGTAATTTTTATGGAAATTTATATAGTACACATTTTAACATATAAAATGTACTTTCTCTCTAGCTTCTTCAAAGCCTTGACATTTGCTCTCTTTGTGCATGCAAACTATAAAACAATTCCTCCTTAATATTGTGTACTTCATTCTAATTTAAAGATGAAATCCATGAATATCTCATATTAACATGTCATAAACATTTTCTAAAGATAAATTACTATAAAATTCTTTGCTTCACTATTGACTCGATATTAATTTCAAATTTATAGCATATTTGACATAACAATTGCACCTCCATTACAATCTTAGTTGTAAAATTGTGAACTTGTTAATCAAACAAAACCTACCACTAGAATCATCATCAACCTAAAGCTAAGACTTTATATCAAAATGATAGAAACAAAAAATATTATATTATAAATTAAATTGATGTATCATCTATGCACATATAAAATCATAATCTTTAACATATTAAGTTATATATTGTTATGTGTTTATTTTTTTTTAATTAATTTAAAGGAGATGACCATATAAATTTTGTAGTGTAGTGTAGATCTAAAAATTTAAGCTCCAAAATTTATAAAAAATGGTAGCCTCATAAATTTTGTTATTTAATTCACAATATATAAATAAATATAAAAAAAGAAGGGTCAACTGCCAATAAATTTCAAGGACCCCATGCTTGGAATTTGACAGTCACCCTACCTAATCATATGATTTTTTTATGAAGGTTTGATCATTTTCATGCTTTTCATTTTACTTTTTATAAAATATTGATTGTCAAAAAAAAGTTATTTGGTCATAATTTACATTATTTTTTTAAAATTAATAATATATATATATATATAATAAATCATATAATTTTTTTTTTGTGTTAAAATATAATTTTTTTTTATAAATTAGTAATATATGCAAATATCTCTAATTAATTAAACAAGTTTCTAAGTTTATATGAAAATGATTCTAAATTAATATAAATATATAATAAATTATTAAGCCGATAGGGTTAGTGTGGGAGCTTTGCTCATGGAAATGACTTCAACTTACCTTTTTTTCTTCAAAATTCTTGAACTTTTTTAGAATGTGTTGGCAACTTCCGTGATTTATGATGTGAAACTTTGGTTCATCTATTTTATAGTGCCTTGTTAATTTTTTGGAGAGGGATATTATGTGTGAATATGTTGTTTTTTGTTATTTAGATTCTAAATTTTGCAAGTCTTTTTTCATCCAAAATTTTCTGATTATGTTAGGATTTAGTTTGGGCTCATATTTTCTGTTGCTTTTACAATCCTCAGCCAAATCAAATTTCGTTCTCTATCCATGTCTTTTTTTTCCCTTCAATTTAGATTGTACAAAATATTATTTTTCACTATGTTTTTCAAAGAATATGTCATCCTTTTGATGTCTTATTTGAATAAATGCATGAATCCATTTCTTTATTTTGTAGTGTTACCAATGATTTCTTTAAAGAGACTGTGGTTTCCTTGCTTTGAAGATTAAAATAGGTTAAATTATTTTGGATGGATTGCTTAAATACAAGGGTAAGAAAATAGAAATTTTTCATATATGATAGTAAAGATAACCCTTGCTGTGAGCTTGTCTGGTGAAGTTTACGTTTTGACTCAGGTCAAAAGTAAGCCTACTAGTCAATTGAATCCTACAAGAAGTAAATACACATTCTTCCTTTTGTTGCTGCCTCTTCCTTCAACTTGTCACATAATGTTTTTCAAGCTTTTTGGGTTTCTAGAAGAACTTATATGTTGATATTTAAGGGTTGCATTTTTAAATGTATTCCCTGAATTGTATGAGTAATCCTGAATACAGAACAGGGAAGAGAAGAAAACAATATCGAAATCAATAAACAAATTTGTTCATACTCAAAAGCTGATTCAACATAGAAAAATGATGTATGTGAATCTGTATCAATTTTTTATTTGATAATAGGTAAACAACTATAAATCTTATCATTATAAATGTAATGTCACTGATAAAGAAATATGATAATACTCAAGATTCCCTCTTGATTGAGGATGATGTTTTAAAAATAAGGCTTTGTGACCTCAGGGATTCTGATCAAGTCCTTCATGTAGACCATCCTCTAAGCCCCACAAAGGATTTGCTCAACACCTCAGCAGAATCAACCCACAGGGAGGAGGCTTCTGAAAAGCTACATCAAGAATATGATAATTCTCAGGATTCCCTCTTGATGGAGGATGATATTTTAAAAATAAGGTTCTGTGATCTCAAAGATACTGCAAAAGTTAAAAACTATTCTCCTTCCCCCTCTCCTTTTCTGAAAGTTTTAGAGGATCGTAAACTTTCTCGCAACTTGAGATGCAGGAAATCTTCTCAGATTAGAAATAAAGGAAAAAAGGATTCAAACATAAATTCAATGCTGGATTCAGAGAACTTAGCTAAAAACAAAATGAAAGGTGGCTTAATTTCCCTCAAACCTCGGAAGCAAAAAATCATCCATACCAATCCCTCTTTAGAGCAAGATGATGTCTCAAGATGCCTAGAAGAACCTATCTCCTCAAGACTCCAAGTGGTTTATGATCTTTTTGGGTGTGCATCGAGTGACCACCATTTAGCTAATTCCTTATCGTCCACCTTGGTGGAAAAAATGCCTGAAGATGATTATATAGAAGATGAAAGATTGATGGACATAGATTTCCAGCAGAAGCTTCCGAGGTAAACTTTAGCTCTACGGAGATGGCAGGGGTCAAGACTAAGGAGTCCTGTACTAAAAAGACTTCAGATCATCCCAATTTCACATTAGGCTTAATGAAAATAGACCACATAATTGCTTTAGATTGTGGCTCAGGGAAAAAGAAAGGCAGGGGTAGGAAATCGACAACTATATTAAGAGATGACATTGGAGAAGAACATGATCAAGCTAAGATCACATCATATATGAATGTAGGGAAGGGGAAGTTCCTTCCCAAGTCTCAATGAGACTCCTATCTTGGAATGTTAGGGGCCTAAATGCCTCTAACAAGCAGCGGCTGGTTAAACACTGCATATGGTCATTGAAAGCAGAAGTCATTTTTCTCCAAGAGACTAAAATGAATAAGGATTAACTAGCCTCTTTTCTCCTGACCCTAGGTGATTGGAAAGCTTCAGGGGTCGAAGCAATAGGATCTTCAGGAGGAATGGAAATTTTATGGAATCCAAGATCTTCTCACTATTCTCATATTTCGGATACTTTGAATTGGATGGGTGGTAAAATTATAAGTACACAATCAAATCTAAGTATATTCATAATCAATGTTTATGGGCCCATTTCCAGAAAAAGGAAAATGGAGATTTGGGAGGAGATTAGTAGATGGTTTCTTTTATGGCCTGCAGAAAATTTCATTGTGGGTGGAGATTTTAATGCTATCATTCATTCCTCAGAAAAATAGGGTGGATCTCAAAGACCTTCTCAGTCACAAGTAGATTTTCAAGGCTGGCTTCAAAGAGATGATCTCATGGAAATTGATTTAGCTAATGGAGCTTTTACATGGTCCAACAGAAGAATTGGTTTTGATAATATTTCAGAAAAGTTGGATAGGTTCCTCTTTAAAGGAGATATCACCCTCTTACCTTTTGATTTAAAACCTTCCATTTATCCCTCTTCAGGCTCTGATCACTTTCCCATTTATTTGGACATTGTTGAAGAAGATAAACCCTACAAATGCTCTTTCAAATTTGAGAACATGTGGCTCAAAGAAGGAAAATTCATAGACATGATCAAGGATTGGTGGTTAGAGGTTAAGGTTAAAGGCTCTAAACTCTTCTGTTTTGTAACAAAACTAAAATTCATCAAACAAAACCTTCTTATCTAGAATCGAACTCATTTCAAGAATATCTTCTCATCTAAGGAAGAAATTGAACAAAAGCTTTTAGACTTAAATAATACCATTATGCAAAATGGGATGAATCAAGAATTATTCATGGTAGAAAAAGAGCTACTTAAGGATTATGAAGATGTTCTCAGCAAAGAAGAAATTTTTTGGAAACAGAAATCAAGGAAAAATTGGTTAGCGGCAGGAGATAAAAATACCAAATTTTTTCACTCGGCCAGCACTAAGTGTTGCAAAAATACAAAAAGGATTCTCCAAATTGTCAACTCTGAGGGATCTATCTTCATACTCCGCCCCACGGTGGGTGCCAAAAATGTGTGCTATAATTATGTCACACTTCTATGAATCATTACATTCAAGAACACTCAAGAATGAGGTCTCAAAAATTGATCCATAGCTCCCTAGGCATGGAGTGCAAGGGTTTTAAGAATGCTCTCAGCTAGAGCTATTTAGCCTATAACTTTGCTAGTAAACCATGCAATGAGAGATTCAAAGAAGACAAGGGCAAGAATGTCAATATCCTCAAGAATCAAATGAAATGCAATGCAATGCTATGCTAGAAATGGAAATGCAAGCTAAGCTATGAAAATGAAAGATACAAGTATTACAAAGCCTCCTAGTTAAGCTAGATGAACTAATCTAAAGCATAAAGGAAACTAAGCTAAGTATGAAGCTATGAATGCCATGACAATGCAAGAAATGAAACTATGATAACATGTAGATGGAAAAAGCCAAGAATGCTCCAAATCTCCAAAAGGCTCCAAAGTGACCTAGAAAACCTGCAACATAACATTAGCATAAAAACCTAAGATATGAAATTGAAGAAGAGAGCTCTCCTTTTATAAGAAATGAGGAGGAATGAACCATGGAGATTAAGAGGAAAAAGATTTAATCAACAGTGGAGCTTGAAAGAGGAGCAATCCATATGCACAAGTATCCTCCAATGAGAAAATAGGAGTTGACTTTTGTGTCCATATGAGACAAAAAGTGTTTTTTCCTTTTTTATAAAATAAGAATAATGCTTTATTTGTGCAACTTAGGATAAGAGGAAAAGTGGGGGTTTTTAAATTTATTAAAAGGGGAGGAAATATTCCTTTTAAATAAATAAAACCTTAGGATAAGATGGTTAGCCCATATAAAATAATCGAATAAATGATAGAACTAGGATTTGATCAAGAATAAGCAATTGATGATTTAGCAAAAGGGGCTAATAGTCTAGATGACCATTTTTAGGTGTATACACCTTTATCCCCCTTTTTGTATATTATTATGGCAGAAGCTTTGGGTCATAGCATTAGTAATCTTCAACTTCAAGGTGGTATTAAAGGGATTGAAGTCACTTCTTTAGTAAGTTCAGTCACTCATCAATAGTTTACAGATGATACTCTTCTTTTTGGTTTTGGATCAGTCAGAGAAGCCAGCCAATTCAAGGCAAGTTTGCTTAAATATGCTCAAGCTTCAGGTCAGGTAGTAAACAAAGACAAATCGGTCATCTTTTTCTTCCATACAAAAAAGAGGGTGCAACTGAAAATTGAATCTTTATTGGCATTCAAAACAACTTCTCTTCCATGCTCATATCTAGGGATTCCCATAGATAAAACCCTTAGATCAATAGGAGTTTGGAAACCAATCAATGAGAGGATGGAACACAAAATGTTTAGTTGGAAAACTAAATGGCTATCATGGGCTGGCAGGATTGTCATGATCAAAGCTACACTTGCAGCGATTCCTATTTATCTTCTATCATGCCTCTCTCTGTCCTCGGCTGGTTATATGGATATAGTTAAAAAGCTTAGGGATTTTTTTTGGCAAGGCTATGACCAAAACAAGAAATTCAAGCTCATTTCTTGGGAGAAAATTTGTAAACCTATATCAGCGGGGGGGACGAGAATTAAAAACCAAATGTGGCAGAATCTAGCTTTGGGAGCTAAATTGTGTTGGAAATTGATAAAAAATCAGGATTGTAAGTGGGTAAGAATTCTTAGAGGCAAATACCTGGGCTTGGGAGTGGGTCTTGAGGTATTTCGTATCAAAAATTTTCCTAGAGGTTCCAGGATATGGAATTTTATATCAAAATCCAGACACATTGTGGACTCAAATCTCTCTCGGAATGTTAGAAATGGAAACTTAGCCAGATTTTGGGAGGATTCTTGGGGAGGGTACCCAATCATTTAATCAACTCCAGGTCTTAGTCAGATTATTCAGCTCTACCAATCAGCTTGGGGTCCTTTCCTCAAAGATTACATTCTCCCGTCTCCCTCTTCAGATGTGGATGGTTCTTGGCACTAGAAGGACTTTTCTAGCGTGGGGTCAGATATCCAAGAATTAAATATCTTAAAAGAAATTTTGCAAAAGAGATCATTTCTCCTTAAACTTGGGAGAGATGAGATTATATGGAATGGATCCAAAAATGGCATTTATAAAGTGCAGGAGGGATATAAATTTTTGTCAGGTCATCTTCAGAATTCTACTTCAATTCCGATTCACTTATGTTGGAATAAATTGTGCCTCCCCAAGGTAGGAGTCTTTCCATGGGTAGCATCTCAGGGCCGTATCTTAATAACAGACAGATTTTTAAAAATGGGTTACTTGGGGCCATCAAGATGCTCCCTCTGTCTAAATCATGAAGAGACCTACAATCATTTGTTACATTCTTGTCCCTTTGCCACAAAATTTTGTTATTGGTTATGCTCAAAACTAAATTGGTATTCTGTTCACTCTCAAGACATTCAATCTCATCTTCTTGCTTGGCCTTCACTGTTCAAAGAAAGTCTTTGTGGTAATCTTTGGATCATCTCTCCTTCTATTGTATTATGGGAAATATGGAAAGAAAGAAACAAGAGGCTCTTCCAAGGAAAATCTATGGCAATTGAGAATGTATTAAACAAAATTGAAGCAGCAATAGTGGAAATCATGAATTCTCGTATCCAAGCGCAAACTTCTATACATAAGTTTTACACTAGCTAGGATGATAAGATGATTAGAGGCTGACATGGTCTCAAAACACTGATTTCCATTGGCAGGGGGTGCAAAGACAATCATCATCAAAGATTGTCATGTGTTTGGAAATCCCCTTCCCCGGGTTGGTTCAAACTTAACTTCGATGGTGCCTCGAAAGGAAATCCAGGCCCTTCAGGTGCTGGCTGCATCATACATTCTTTAGATGGGCAAATAATTGCTCAATCAGCTATTCCCCTGGATCCAAATACTAATAATGTGGTGGAAATTAAAGCTTTGCTTCATGGTTTAGTGCTAGCCAAGGAATTAAGATTAAATAAACTGGAAATTGAGGGAGATTCAATGATTGTGATAAATGCAATCAAAGCAGGGTCTATAACCAATTGGAAATTACAAGCATTTTTAGAAATCATCTTAAATCTGATTTCCAAATTTGAATCCATAACAGCTAACCATATATACCACAAGGGAAATGTTAAAGTGGATGAGTTGGCAAATGCAGCGGCGGGAGGTACACACATCAAATCAATTTCTCCCGAAATATGGCACATTTCTAATCAAATTTTAAAGGCCCATTTTCTAGTGCAACGGTCTTCTTTTTACCATTACCAGTTATTCAGAGATTGGCAAATTGGTTTTAAACTGAACAAGATCATGTATCCCAGTTTTACATGCTAAAGGTGGTTGTCATCTCATCAATTCGGGGGGTATTATCAAAACAAGCCTTGTTACGCAAGTTTCCTACAATGGTTCCGTGGTGGCGTACTTTCTCCTCCCAACATTGTTAGCTTTCAGTAGATTTCAGACAGTTTATCTCTGGCGGGATATTGACGTGTTATCAGTTTGAAAGTTAAGTTATCATATATTGCTTTCCTGTCCGATTTATCCTTCTCCAAAGCACACCTGTAGTACACTTCTCCTTAGCTATATTTAGATATGGAAGGTGAAAGATCATCGATCTTTCAAGAGGCTCAAATTAAACCGCACTAAGTATTGGCGGTGGTACGGGGATGACATTTTATTTTTAATAACACTGCAGATGACCCCATGGATCAGGGAGAATTGTCCTCTCAGCAGGAGGAGGTGGAAGACAGCTCACAGAGTTTTGAAAATGATTTCTCTTCTCCGTCGGACTAGCCACGTGGTAGATGGGTTCTAGGTTTTTGCATCCTTTTGAATTGATGTTTTAAATGGTTTTATGGTTTTAAAGACTATACTTAGTAGATGGTTTTTTTGGGAACTAGACACCGCTAAGTGCTGAGCAATGTTGCTCCATTTTTACAGCATCTTTGTTTAGATCTTATGCCTGGTTTCAGACACTATATTACTATGTGTACACTCTATATTTTTAGCATATAAATATATATACTCCTGGCTTCAGCCTTTACTGATTAAAAAAAAAAAAATCATTTTGTTTCTATTTGTGCAAATTTTTACAAATGACTTTATAGAAATTTATAGGAAAAGACAAAAACTATGACATTTTTCCTTTGCTCCATGCCACAATAGAAACTTTCATATAAATTGATATTTTAATTTTAAATTTTAAATGATAGGCCCTTCCACAGCCATCAATTTGCAGGCCTCACCCCAGTTGCCCTTCCACAGATTTGACCAGTTGTCACCTGATGATAGATACAGGAAACAAATTATCAAACAAATCCCGTGTGCAATGTCACATGTCTTCTAAGAGAAGAAACTTCACAAAGGTTAAAGATGCCGCGTCGCTCACGTTTAGGAAGTCAAAAGAAGAGAAGAAGTTTGTGAATGTGCTCAAACGGTAAAAATGCGTAACCACAATTACCGGCCACATGAGGAATTAAGGACGCTGCATTTTATGTCGAAACTTCCCTGCTTCTCCAAAAACATCCCTATATAATAAGAAACACTAGGTAGCATTTCCATAGCAATCATTCATTTCATTCCAGAGAAGAGGCGTATTATTATTATTATTTGCAGGCTTTATTTCTTGATTCTTGTTTAGAGAGAATGAGTTATTACAATCAGCAACAGGCCCCTGTTGGAGCTCCTCCTCCTCAAGGTATTCCTCATTCTCATTTTTTAGGGCTTTTCTAATGTTCAATCTTTTCCATTGTTATTTGGGGTTTTTGAAGCATTCCATTTATCAGATACGGTTGTTTCGTTTGGTTGATTGAAAAATGATCCTAGCAGTTTTATGATTTTTTTTTCCCTATTAATGTAAACAGGGTATCCTCCGGCTGGGTATCCACAGTCTTATCCTCCACCACCGCAGGGTTATCCTACAGCTGGGTATCCTCAGGACGGTTACCCTCCCCAGGGAGGACCTCCACCTGAAACATAATCTAGAGGCGATGGCTTTTGGAAGGGATGGTAAGTTTTCTGCTTTCTTTTGTTGTGCTAAATGGGTCATCTTTATAACTAAATTTCAATTTAAAACAAGAATGAATTGAATTGAATCTCATTCTTAACTGGGTTCTTTCAATCCATCCCTCATCTGAACATCCACAATTTAGAGCTTGTGAGAAACAGATGATTGAGGGAATGATTGGATTGGGAAACACATTATTGTTGAATATTTCTTGTAGATGTGACTAATGTTTTTCTCTGTTGTTTTAATGCAGTTGTGCTACCCTCTGCTGTTGTTGGGTGCTGGAAGAATGCTGTTTTTGAGTTGGGAACAGAAATTTGCTAGGAGGGGATGACTGGATTAGGATTGCCTGGCCCAGATTGATTCTCTCTACAGCTTTGCTTCGGTTGGGCTCCTTCCAATATCTAGTGGAGTATATTTGTAATATATATTTGAATAAATGAAAATTAAATTGAAGACACTGCCTCTGTTATAAGTTTTGATATAGATGTCATACCTACTGTGCATGCTTTTGACAACACATTTTTGTCTTTTGCACTGGATTGCATATATTGGGTGCATGATTGGTATATACAAGCACTACTTACAAATTAAATATTTGATAAAGAAATTTAAAAAACTGACATCCGGTTTGGGCATTCCTACAAAGGAAACTGAAAAGGAATCAGAGTCTGATGGAAACAGGTCAACATACACACATCGTAAAGATAACTCCGATTTATCCATTTCTAGCAAGTGTCGTAAAGGGATCACTCTGCTTCTTCTCAATACTAATTGAAAACTTGAAAATTTCAAGGATAGGTTTCCTTTTGATCATCTAGAATTGCATCATAAGAAATATTTATAGGTACTGTTGGTGCAAGTTATAAATTCGGCAAAAATATTAGTTAATTCTTGTTTTTTTTCGTATTAGTCCTTGTTGTCTATAATGGCTCATTGCTTTCCTTAGCTTGATTGGTACATAAGAGAGATAAAAATGGCTACAAATATAAATCGTAAAAGTACGAAATCAGAGTTACTAGCCATATTCTAATAGTTGTATGTTCTATAAGTACTCGACTTTTTCATTATTAACTTTAAAGAAATTAAACAAATGATAACTAAAAGTCTATTAATAAATATATCATATATTGATAGCCACCTATTTGTACGTCCAGTAATGGGTATTTTTGAACGACTACTCAAACTTTTGTGCATAGGTATTGACAATTTTTGAACTACTACAACATTTGTGCAAAATGATTGACAATTTTTGAGGTGGTTGTAGTGCACGATTATTGGGACATCTTTAAATAGGTATCATGTGACACTTTGAAATGACCACTTTTTGACCTTGCACACATAACAAATTCAACAACATGCATTGTTACTACCCTAAAGCCAAAACAATAGCTATAAGTAATTAAGTCACATACAAAGACAATAAAAAATAAGGTGTCAAAATCTGATTTGTTGTTTAGGATCTTTGTGCACGTGAAGTTAACTATAATGACTATTGATATACTTTCCATATAACACCATAAAACATTTGTCAACCATATCTGCACTAAAAAGGTTAACACAATTAATAAGATGCTAGAAATAGTTTTTATTTTTAGGGCTCAACATAATATCTAGTGAGTTTGAGCTATGAAAGCATGGTTTCTCATTTGAGGGCACTACTTAACAAGAATATATTCATACCAACAATAGAACAAATTCAAGGACGTCATGTGCACCAACCTTCTCCTAACTACAAAAAATTTCAATTAAATCTTTATAGACGACTTTGATGGTTCAAGATGGTTATGTAATTGGATATGCATGATATTGATGCAAGAAGGAACAACCCTAGCCTTCAACAATCATAAGATTCACAAAAAAAATACAATCTTGAGTCCACACATGACATATTAGAATTGTCAAGTATATAAAACAAAATTCAACAAAAATTCAATGCCTCTGCGCGCAGCTCCCGTTTAAAATGACAATGTTCCCGCCCATGCCTGTGCGGGGATCCCTAGCCATTCAGTAGGGGCTCCGACGGGTGTTGGGCCTTCCTCTACTGCGACTAGCTGTCACGCTTCTGCAGGGGCTCCGGTGGGTGTTGGGCCTTCCCCTGATGCATCTGATGTGGGTACTGCTTCTGGGCAGTTTGCTGCTGCAGCTGGGGTTGCTGCTCACCGACTGTCTCAAACATTGCTAGGTTCTGTTGTTGGTGCCTCCGGTTCTTATGCTGATGTTGCCGCTTTTGAGGCTGGCCTCTATGGGACCGTTCCTTCTCACTCTTAGGGATTAAGAGGACCTAGGTGGCTTCCCCTGTGACTGTGAGTAATCCCATTTGGGTTAAGTTAGAGTCTGATGTAGTAGATAATTTTTTTGATATTGCAGAGGATTTCTCTTCGCATGCTACTATATTTAGATTTAGGGGCTTTTGGCCTTCTCTTTCTGCTCTTCATGATCATGCTTGGATTTCCAACCAATGGGAGCCAATTTTAACCACAGATGTTTAGATTTACCTGGCCGCTAGGGGTTTTTTTATTGTTAAATTTGGTAATGCTAAAGATAGGGAGTCTATCTTGTGTGAGTATAGCTTCTCCTGGGATAACCGATTCCCCCTGATGGCCAAACCTTGGCATAAGGATTTCACCCCACTTTTTGAATCTTTTAACAAGATTCCTATTTGGGTTCGGCTTCCGAATCTTCCCATGCATCTTTGGTTGGATTCTATTTTGGAGACTGTGGGGAATGCTCTTGGGGATTTCTAGATTGTGGATTCGGCAACCTCTGATGTTCTTCATTCAATTTTTTCTCGCATCCTTGTTGAGATGGATGTCTCTAAGGGTCTTCTTGAGAAAATTTGCTTGGCCTCCCCTCAGGGTTCTTGGATTATGAAGGTATTCCCTTCCGTTGCAGGAAATGCCATTTGACTGGCCATGTGGTTGCTCGATGTGTTTCTGAGAAGGTAAAATTGAAATGACCACTTTCTTGGTGGGCGGGTGTCTTTGTCGAGCATTATACTATAAATAAATCTTCCGATGCAGCTCGTGAGTACGATGTGGGTTCTTCTCAGGAGGTTCTTTCTTCTAAGGGAGGTGGTGCTACGATGGGTGTTGTTTTGGCACCACTAGTTCTGGTTGTCCCTACAGGTTCTGATGTGGCTTTGGCTGGTGTCCAAACTGTTAACTGCGCTGTCCAGCTTGCTACTGCTATCCAGATTGATATTGCTGTGGCTATTGGTGTTGTCCAGACTATTGACTTTGTTGTCATGTCTGCTGCAGCTGTGGGTTCGCCCAAACCGATTTCTCCTAGGGAGAATTTGTTGTTTGGGGCTGATTCTTCTCTGGTCGGCCATTCTTCTGTTTCTTCAGGGGTTTGGTTGAATGATGCTGCCAAATTGGAGGATGGTTGGACAACTGTGAAAGGAAAGAAACCAAAGCCTTTCGTTCCTCCTTTGGATATGAATCTTCGATCCTACAAGGGTGGCTCTAAATTTAAATTGTAAGGTCCCTTGTTGAGGACTGTTGTCAGCTGGTGGGGGTTTTTTGGTGGTTACTCCCTTTGTTGTTTTTGGTGGTCTCCACTATTGTATCTGAGCCTTATATTGCTATATCTATTGAGTTATTGTGCAAGGTTTCGACTCCTTTCAAAACCTATTTTTACTTAATCAAAACAAAATTTGACAAATGTAATTATATTTAATGGGGATGAATTTTAAGGTCAAAACTAATCATGACAATCTAAAATGGTTCTCCAAACATATACATATTTATCAAGGAAGAACAATTATTTACACAAAATATGCTAGGGTTATCATCTACAAGAAAGAAAAATAGAATGTTGAGTCCAATCAACTTTGTGCGTGAAATCAAATGACACATTTCTACACAATATCAATTGTACAACCAGACTAGGGTGGAGCAGTACATATGGAGTGACAATTGTTGGAATTAATGAATAATTCAAATAGTTACTAGGTACATATCTTTGATTTTGCCCAAAATATATTCAATAATTGTAGACAAACATGATTGGTGTAATAAGACAATAATGTAATGCACTTGTGATGAGTAAAACTTATGAATCATGTGATCATCAGTACTAAGAAAAAGTGAACCATTGAAACTTGCTAAGTATAAAATTAGTTTTGTTGAGGTTAACTATATAATAATTACATGCAAGTGTCAAAAGGTCAACTTAACAATGAAGTATGAATTCTAGGTTTCTTATTGACTTGAATAACCTTGAGTTGGAATATCCTTCTCCAAATCAATAATAAGTTTCATGGAGGAATACTCCTTATACATGCATATATGATTATTTTTTGTATTAGAATTTTGACTATCAAATTCATTTATTTATTTGTCAACCCACAAATTTTAGGGGCATAAACTATACCAAGTTAAAAGAAAATTAATTTGTTAAAAATGTAAATATTGTTGAGTATAACCAACACGAGCACATAAATAAGATAACAATTATAAAATGTATCCTAACTATTAACAACCTAATAACTATTATAGCTTTAAGAAGCATGGTCAAAGATGAAGATGCATAAAGAGAGTAACTAAACTATAGAAGCTCGGAGGATCATAATCATCATCAAGAATTAATATGGAAACACTATGAGTAGATGCAAGACAATTTGATGAATTGTGAATGAAATTGAGGCTGGCATGGATATAGAAAACAAAAAGATATTATAGGCTCTTTGCAAAAAGAATCTACAAAATCAATCAACATTGTCACACATTTTTATTGTTATAGCATGAACATTTTCTATACATCAATACTAGGATCTATCTCATTCATGCAATATTACAAAGAATCTATTCAAAAAGGATTTACAAAGGTAACTGATTTTCTTGAAAACTTTTAAAATTTTATAGGTAAAACTAGGGAAAGAGTACCAAGTAGGTGGAGTGTGTTCCAATAGTCGTGCACTACATTTCGCAAATTAGAAGCCCACTAGAAAATCATCTATGAGTCAATAGCCACTCATTTTTTGGAGAAAAAATTAGCAACTAGATCATTTGTGCAAATTTATTGGTACCAATAGTGCACCATTATTGAGACATTTATACAAAAGTTGAACAATTCTTGAGGTATCTATGAAAAAGTATTGGATCAATTATGTAAACTTTTTGGTTGCCTAAGCAAATGAGTAATGGTGCAAAAGAAGCCAAGTAAGCGAATCTAAATTTACTAAAACGATAGATAAAAGATAAATAATAATTGGCTATTTGAAATGTACATTTTTTATTGTTTTAAAATTCCTTACTAGCAGTTCTTTTCTCTAATAGTGTATAGCTTGTAAAAAAGAAGTGAAAGATTTCCGCCAATCACATTGTGGATAAATAATTTTTAAATATTTTAAAAAAAATTTGACAACTTGTCTTTTGGAAAAATAAATATTTATAAATATTAATTTGAATTTGAAAAAAAAAAACATCCTTTGATACCAAAGATTAAAGGCAAGGTCCAAAAATGGAAAACAACTCGGAAGTTTGGGAATGAGATAAATGAAAGCAATGCCCAAAAAAGAAAAGGCATAAATTGGTTGAAATATTTAGATATCTAACTCATGTCAATGTTGGTCTCAAATAATAATCATCTATAAATCCAGTAGAGTCTGAACTCTATATTCCCAATCCGCTATAATTTTCTTTTTATCACTAATTTTTTTGTTTATTGAAAAACAGTGAAAACAAATTAAATCAAACAAAAATGAAATTCACATTTATTGTACTTTATTTTTATAAAAAAAAATCAAATAGAATGCAACTTTTATATTCTAATTATACTGTAATTCCCTCGTTAACTCTATTTCTCACAAAATAGGAAAAATAAATTAAAAAACTTTCATAATTATAATATGTCAAATTTATAATGAAATCAAATATAATGCTTAACTAGTATACTCTCATTCCACTGCAAATCCCTTCTGTTCCCCACTCTATTGGATTTCTTCTGCGATATTTACGTGTTTCTATCCCAGCCTGAAATAACAGCTGTCATAGTTATGGAATATAAACTTTTTTAGGGTGCGAACCGGAAGGCTTATTTTTTTTAAATGCACTCTCAAAGAAATCAACTGTGCCACCATTAATTGCCATAGTTATGAAAAATAATCTTTTATAGTGTGCAAATGAGAAAGCTTGGTTTTTTTAACATGTATGCTCAAAGAAATCAATTGTGCCACCATTGTTAGAGTGAATGTGGCCTTCAATACAAAACGTCATTCCTGCAAATTAGAGTCAACATTGAAAATGTCAATGTCAATGCACAACAGTCTTTACGGGAGTAGAGAAATGCTATAAAAAAACCATCTCCATTCTGTATAGAAGTAAGAAATATCTATCGGTTCGAACTAAAATGCGTTTGGCTCATGAGTGATAAAAGCAACTGAAACATGAGAGCAAACTAAATCCTAAGATTATCTGATGAAGTTTGGAATAAAGAAACAATTTTTTCTTTCAAAACCATAAGCAACACATTTAGACATTAACTCCTTTAAAATTTTTTTTAACAAAAGAAGAAACTTTCAGCACAAACATGTTGAACTAAGAAAATAGTTACTAAGATACCCAAATAATGGGCCCGAAAATAGACGACATGAAAGAAACAAATATCATAGTTATTTTAAGGATGTCTCCTTGTTGTTGGAAGTAGGTATCTTTGTGAATTCATTTCTTATGATGACACTATAGTTCTATGTTTCCATAATAAGGAAGGGCATATAAGTGACCTCTTTGTACATTATGTAGCCTCAGAGATCCCTAAGGAGAATATAGTTTATTTAGGATTGATCGGTCTTATAGATCCCCAAGGAGACTATGTTTTCCTTAGGGTTGATAATTCTAATAGATCCATAAGGAGACTATTATTTCCCTAGGACTTATCACTCTCATGGATTCTTGTGAAGACTATGCTTTATGTAGGATTGATCCTCTTTTTGACAAATTCCCTAAGGAGATAATACTTTCCTTAGAATAAGTTGCCTTGTATGCATATTATTTTTCAAGTTAGATTTGAGTAGCATAATATATCTTTATAGAGCATCAATTCCACCTTTACATCAAGCTCTCTCATGGGATGAGTGGAACTATCATAATATAGCTTGTTAGCCTTTCTACTCTTTCCTCCTCTTCTCTCCCATAGATCACCTAGCATAACACAACTTGCTAGTCTATTGGACTCTCTCTCTCTCTCTCTCTCTCTCTCTCTCTCTCTCTCTCTCTCTCTCTCTCTCTAACACACGCACACATCTTTTCTAGTAGGTTAGATCATGGAGTGTTTTCTTGTCCTTGGCATATGATCTTACCCTTTTCGTGTGATTATTTGTGATTTACAATAGCAATGTGAACATGATGCTAGTGGTTGAGATGTTTTCTTGATGAAGTTTACTTCAACTAGTTGACTTGGAACTTTTTTTAGTAATAACCCCATTTTTTTTGTGTCTTTTTTCTTTTGTTTCTAGTACTTTTTTTGGTGCCCTTACATGTGGTTGTCTAAGTTAAGACCTTTGTTTTGGGGACTTGTGTCCTCAAACATAGTGATGTCTTATCTCTTTGTACATTTTCCCATGATTGTTTCTCTCTTTTTCTCTTTCCCTCTTTTCCTTTACCATGAGCATGAGATTGAATCATACTTTTGCTAAGTGGGGGCTAAATGTACTATCCTAAATCATAAGCACCTATAATTAGATGCTCAATTAGGCCCCATTTTGGCATGTATGGGATCTCACATTTCTTTTTGGTACTTCAAACTTTGCACCACCTACATTTTTGGATTTTTCTCCACATTCCTAACTTCCAAATTTAATTTCATCACCTTTTGGAAAGAAGAGGTTTCCCAAACCAACTCTTCCTTCGTTCTTTCCTTGAAATTTAAATTGGGGGCCCATCTTGGTGGTTAAGTGAGATTTCCAAATTCTTGTTGACCTCCTTTGAGTTTTGAGCATTGAAATGTTGTGAGAGGTATAAAAGAAACCTATCTAGAGATCTTATATAGGCAATCAATATCTTAAGGTCTCTCCTACAATTCCACATCCAAGCATTCTCAAGAAAGATCTTGAGCATTCTAAGGTATTTTTCAAGGTAATCTTATCTATGGTTTAAGTTTCTCTCCCTCATTGAAGGAAAATCAAACAAGTTCATCACCAAGGAAGAAGATCATAGTACAAGCATGCATCTACATACATTCAAGCATCTACAATCATTCAATCCTTCAAGTATTCAACTCTTCAGGTCATTCTTCTCTCTCCATTGAAAGCATTGTGGAAAACTACAACATATGTTAAACAGGGCTTGGTATTTCATGGTTTCCTTTTTGGTTTTGGCATGAAGTCAACGTTATTGTATCAAAATACTTGATCACATCCAAAGAATCATTTTCATTGTCAAGGTATAATATATTTATTTTTTTAGATCTAGTCTTTGATACATAACTATGCACTTTCATTTATTTCATTTCATTTCAAGGTTGATTAACCTCTCTCTTCACAATAATTTCCTCTTTTCTTGTGTGTAGGTACTGGTGGTATTCATAATAACTTATATCTAGATGGCGTTGGACTTAACATATAATTTTCAATTGAATTTTCTCAAAAGTACTAGGAACAGGATGTCTAATGTGACCTCTTCCCAAGGAAAGGACACCCCATGCAATCTATTTCAAGGAATAGGATTCCCTAGGAGACCTCTTCCCTTCGAAAATGCTTCAAATTGAAACTACATGTTAGTGACATTTGTTGTTTTCCATTTTTGATACCCTTATAGAGCTATCTATTTTCTGTCAGACTATATAATCTCTAAGTTTTCATTTTTGTTTATTTTGTCCTCTATCTTGCATCATCCAATCATATTCCTATAAATTAGTTCATCTAATCATTAAAGAGAAGGATCAAATTGCATTCATTCAATACTTTTAAAATCCTCTTGTGCATACTGAATCATTTTCCTTCTAATTGTGAAATAAGGAAATAGGATCAATCCCCCTTGATTCCATTTTCCTACTATACAATATCCAATCACTTAAACCATGGAATATAACTGATACAGTTCAGATTTACCCTGTGGCAAGGGGTTTTTTTATTGTAAAATTTGATAATGTTGCAGATAGGAACACCATTTTGTGTAACAATTGTTTCTCTTGGGAGGAGTGGTTCCCCTTGATGGCTAAACCTTGGTATTAGGGGTTTGATCCTCTCACTGAATCCTTTAATAAAATACCCTTATGGGTAAGATTGCCAAATCTTCCCCTTCATCTATGGCTAGATTCTATCCTGGAGTCCATGGGGGAGGCCATTGGGGATTTCCAGATGGTTGATACGGATTCTTCTGATGTTTTTAAGATGATATTTTCTAATATTCTTGTGGAGGTTGATGTTTCAAAGGGTCTCCCTGAACAGATAACTTTGGCTTCTCCAAATGGATCTTCAACCCAGAATCTTGATTATGAGGGTATTCCATTTAGATGCAGGAAATGTCATAAGACTGGACATCTCATTGCACAGTGCTCCTCTGATAAGGTTAGATCAAAAAAACCACCTTCTTGGTAGATGGGGGTTTCAGACCACTATTATACGGTTTGTAAAGTCTCCAAGGACAGGGGTGTGATAGATTGTTCAGTGCAGATTGATCATTCTTTGGAAGCTGCTACTTGATGAGTCCAATTATTGCCTCAATTTTGTTATAATCTTCATATTTTGTTGATACTCTGACAAACATTTCCAAAACATTTATGACTTATACCTATGTGAACTTATGCTAAGTACAACTAAAGCCACAAAATCTATGGGTAGCTTGAGTGATATGTTTTGCTGACTATTATAAATATAATGCAGTACTTCATATAGTTATTTCAAGTTGTGTTCTAACATTTAAGTAGGAGTTGAAAATGTTGACTTGCATATGTGTACCGAATGTTACTAACCTTTAAGGTAAACAAGGAGCAGTGTGAAGAGTGGTGCAACTGCATTAAAGGAGTATTAGAAGACCAACCATGCCAGGAGAATCCAGCATGGTTCCGATGGACATGCCGCGCTTAAAAAGGAGCTGTTGTTCTAGAGAATATAGGGAATCAGTCCTGCTATATTTCCTCAGAATTGTTTATATGTTGTCAATAGTAATTGTATTATGTCATGGTTGTTTTATCTCCTTCATTTTTGGTGAGGTTTAATGAGACTTTTCTGTTATGTTTTCAATAAGCATCAATCCTTGATATGAAGGGATTTTGACTAATTTAGTAGGTAATGAGAAAAGATAGAATTATGTATTCAGTATAGTGGAAGTTGCTTTGTTTTGTTCTTCATGAGTTGTTCAACTGTTATGTAACCAATTAGGAAGGATTTAATGGAAGAGTGATTTTGGATTAATTCTTGTGTTGAGTAGTTAGCAGAAGCCAACCAAGAGGGCCCACTTGGGAGGTGGATTAGATTAAGTTAGAATAGATTTACTTCCTGTACTTTTCCTATTTTCAAATAAAGATATTGTTTTACTCATGTAGCATTTCCACTGTGGTTGTTCCTGCAGCATTTGCAGAAATGGGTATAGTGAATGTTTTGAGTTGTTAGACAGGCTTAGATTCATTTCATAAGTTTTATGCAGTAATTCCATTAAATTTTTGAGTGTGTTCACTTTCCTACAGCAATAGCATAGATTCCTTTCATGCATTTTATCTTCCTGCAGCATAGGTGCTATGACTCCTAAAGGAACTTAGTGCACAAATTGTGTTGTCCCATTTCAAGTCTACATCCTTGGGTTGACAATCTAAATGCATTTCATGGTGGGGAAAGTAATCTTTATTATGAGTATATCAATCCTAAGAGAGACAATGGAATAATTATTATTACCTATTGTGAGACTGTTCATTTTTGGTGCCGTTGCTGGGATGGTGTCAAACTAGGAACCTTAATGAGTCATTTATTTTTCAAATTAGTTTCCTATTTTTATTCAATACCAAGAAGTTGTGAGCTTGCTTCACAAGTCATCAAATTACTTGCATGCATCGAAGAAGGCAAGATGTTCATGGAAGATTTATTCCAAAAGAGCCTGTTAAACTAAAAGAAGAGTTTGAAGAACTTGAGTTACCATTTCTTGACGCTAGTCCTGAGTTTGTTGCATCATCTTCAACAGAAGAAGAGGACACCTAGGAAATATTCAACCTCCATCCTTTTGTAGAAATATTAGCTAGTTTCCATAATAATCCTACTCTAGGACCACCTTTTGTCCAAAACCCTCCAGTCAATAATACTTTCCAGCCACAGTTTCAATATCCAACACCTCCAGTAATGGTAGCTCCTACATTTCCATTTCCAATTCCAAGTCTTATCAATAATCCTAATCTCAAGAACATACCTAACACTTCCAAAGTTCTATGGACTTATTATGGAGGATCCTGACAGCTTTTTGTTTGAGTTTGACATACTGTGTCAAAGTTTTGACTATAATATTGGTAGTCATAAGCTTAAGCTGTTTCCAGCAACACTGAAGGAGTCATCTCTCAGATGGTTCATGGGCTTAGGAGCAAATGCAATAGCTAATTGGGATGGAATGAGAGATTTGTTTCTAATAAAGTATAAGGAATACTGCAAGGGAAGTGATTCAAAAGGAGATGACATCTTCCATATGTCACAAAGGGAAGATGAGACATTAGAGGACTACATATCACGCTTCTTATTTAATTTACAAAAGAACTCACAACATGCATTGCATGAGGATTCAAAGAAGCTGATTTTTATAAGAGGAGTGAATGAAAACTTCTTGAAGCTTTGGACCTCATGGCTGGAGGATATATATCTCAATCTTCTTGGGATGACCTTCAGAAGATTTCTATGAACTATTCTAGAGCAGCAGTCAAGAAAGGAAGGGGATTTCGCTCAATGGTGGCTAAAGGAAGTGGCTCTGGTATTTCAAAGATGGAGATTTCAAACTTGTTGTCATACTTCAAGCAAGACATCATCAATGATGTTGATACACACCTAGACACGATGACCACCAAGAAGAAACATGGAGACGCAGAGGCCCAGTTGGCTGAAAACTGCCCTCATTGCCACAAACAAAAGAAGGATTGTCAGTGAAAATTAGTCACAAACCTAGAGAACTAGCATCTTCCAACTGAATACTTGAAGATAGAAGGAGAGGAAGAGAAAGTATTCTTTGTTTCTCAACATCGACCATGGGCCATGAGACAAGGTATGCCTCAAGACCCATTACAAATTTCAAGTCCTTATAATAGTTAGTGGCAAAACCGGAATGTCCAAAGTCCTCCATAGTATAATCAGCCCACTTGGAATAATGCTTGGCCAAATAATCAATAGAATCATTGGTATCCTCCACAGCAACCCCAATGGTCACAATTTCCAAACCAATGGCAACAACCACAAGGGAATTGATAGCCCACTAACCAGTGGAGGGGACCTCAGGAATGACCTAATCCAAATCCTAGATATCCAACTCTACAACCTCCAAAAAATATACCTACAATAATGCCACCACTTGCAAATACAAATCCTCAAAAGTAGATGCAATTACCTTCTCAACCTCAACCGAATCCCAACAGTCAATAGCCACAGCAACAAATGTATGCTACCAATGCTTAGCAGTACCCTGCCTATGCACTTGATATAGATGATATACACCTAAGATCAGGTACTACCTTGCCGGCACCTAAACCACCCCTTATCACTGAAGTGCCAGACCTTCTTGTAGCATCAATACTGATTCCAGAAAATGATTTGCCAAATACTGTTGCATCAGAAAATGTTTCCAACTCAGCTAATGCTCATACATCAGTTAAACCATCTTTTCCTCAGAGGCTCGGCATGGACAAGCCCATACCAAAAGAAGACCAACCATTTGATATCATTGACCAGCTTAAGAACATGCATGTCCAGATTCCCCTGTTCCAAGTAATAAAAGATGTCCCAGTTTATGGAAAAGCCATAAAAGAAGCTTGTCTCAAAAATCCAGGCAGGAAGAAAAAGGATCCTACAACAATTCATGTTATAGGATAATTGGTTGATATCATGCTAGGAAAACTGGTAATTCCAAAATATTCAGATCCAGGGAGTCCAGTTGTGAATATCATCATTAATGGTTAGTCTATCAAAAATGGATTAATAGACTTGCTGACATTAATGTAATGACTAAAGATACTATGAATAAACTGAGCATTGAAGGGTTGAGAGCTACTCCAATAGTATTGCAATTAGTAGATAGCTCTACTATTACCCTTGATGGAATGATATAAGACATAATAGTTGCCTTAGATTCTTGGGAGTACCCTGCTAATTTCATGATCCTCTCACCAAAGGTCAATCTTGCTGGTTACCCTGTTATTCTAGGATGTCCATGGTTAGCAAAAACTGATGCAAACATAAGTTGTAGATCAGAGAACATGACAATTTCATATGGGCAAGCCACTAAGAAACTAGCATTGTATCCTCCAGCTCAACCGCAATCAGATTTGAGTACACCTATATGGCTAGACTTAAGAGATGGGGAAGAAGAACTAAATTCTGTGGTTCAGCTCATGATGTTACATAGGCAATCTTTTCTAAAGCTGCAAGAGGAAGATGAAGTCATTCGGAGCATTCTTAATAATTACTGTGTTGTAACCAAAGATATATATGAGAGTTCTGTGTTAGAGTTAAGTACATATGAAGATAATTTTGAGAACTATGTATTACCTTCAGAACCCAACATTATCCATCATTTTCTACCTAGTGAAGTAAACATAAGTCATATCCCTAAAGTATCCATGCTTGACCTTACAACTATTGTTGAGCTTTCTAAGGGTCATAATCTCCATGTGAATAATAAGTTCCCTTCACAACAAATGGAGAAACTAACCAAACTGTGCAAACACATGAGAAAGCCTTTGCATGAGACTATGGGGACATGAAGGGATTAATCCCTACACTACGTAGACACAAGATTTATATAAATGAAGGAAGTCTACCACTCCATCAACCTCAAAGAAGGATTAATCCAACATTAAGGGAGATAGTCAAAACTAAATTACAAAAGTTATTAGATGTTAGCTTTATATATCCTATATCTGATAGTAAATGGGTATCACCACTGGTTATAGTACCCAAGAAGAGGGGTAAATGGAGAGTATGTGTGGATTAAATGGAGTTAAACAAGGCTACCAAGAAAGATCACTTCCCCTTACCATTTATTGACTAAGTACTTGATACTTTAGCCAATAAGAAGTATTTTTCCTTTCTTGATGGATATAGTGGATACAATCAGATAACTATTGCTCCAAAGGATTAGGAGAAGACTACGTTCACATGTCCATGGGGGACATATGGATATTTAGTTCTACCTTTTGGGTTGTGTAATGCTCCAACAACATTCCAAAGAGCTTTAATTAGTATTTTTGCTAACATTTCACATGATTGTATGGAGATATATATGGATGAATTTACAACATTTGGAGTGACATTTGAAGAGGCTTTGAAGAATCTTGAAAAGGTGCTAAACTGGTGTAAGGAGCATAATCTATCCCTTAATAGTGAGAAATTCTTTATGATGATGCAGGAAGGAGTGGTACTTGGGCATTTCATTTTAGCAGCAGGAATTCAAGTGGACCCAGCTAAAATTGAGGTAATACTTACACTACCTACTCTGTTGGTGTAATTAAATATTCACTAATTACACTTTACTTAAGTTTACTTAGGATAATGCATTTGCATATTAGTTGTCATTGTGACACCTAAGATTTTGCATTTCTTTTTAGCACATGGTTAGGATAATTTCCACTTTAGGTGTGATAGTTGTCATCACATACCTCGTTGTGTGTGAGATCCACCTTTAGTGCTCTGATCACATTATCATCCTCTCATTGTTGCACATGTTGCACATACTTTCATGTGCAATGGAGGATGATCCACCTTTGGTGGACATGTGATTCCACCATGTCTAGTTGATAGTTTATCACTTGCATATCTTCTAGTTATTATGCATTGCCTATATATTGAGGCATTCCTACATTGTATCAATCAATTCAATTCAATCTATTATTCATTATTTGGTCATTTGATAATATCATATTTTGTCTCTCTTGTGCTATCTCTTGAGCTTCTAGATCTTGGTGTTTGTTCGTTTCCTTAGGCAAATTCTTACATGGTATCAGAGCCATAGGAGTTTCATTGCATAGCCTATTTTGAGAGATTTTTATTACAGGTCAAAGTTGGAGCTTGTTGGTGCAAATCAAAGGTTGGCATCACATTGAGGAGGTCCAAAAACTACTAAATCAAATGTTTTTTCATCCAAATTGGACATTTGAAGCCAGATCTAGAGCCATTTGAATTTTCAAGGTTCGACGACGGTGATTCAAAAAAATAATTTCAGAGGCGATTTTCAAACAGCGATATCTCAGGCATTCAGACTCCTTTTTTTGAGAAATTTTTTTTATTTTGGGGTAGAATTTCATGATCTACAAAATGGTGCAAGTGATTTCTGATCTATGTTTCTGATATTTTCTAAAAATCACAAATCCTAATTTTTACAACTTTAGAGGCTTCGTTCAGGCTCATACAAACACATTTCAGGTGTAATTTTTTTTGAAAGTGCATAATTTTTTGTCTACTTTCTAGATTTGGTATTAGTTTGGAGAAATCTTGAGTAGGCGTAGGACTTTCAGAATATGGTCTATTTTGGCCTATTGTGGCACTTGTAATTGATTAGATCCTTGAGGGATCTTTTGTCCTATCTTCTTGAGTATGCTATAGCTTCATATTTTCAGTTGTAAACATCAAAATCAGAAGTCCACTTTGATCCATTTTGTCAAGTGGAAATTGTACATGCACTAGCTATAAAGTGCCAAAATCATCATTTTGGGGGGGGTTCTTTGATTGAGTGAATTGGGGGGGTGTCTTGTGTGCTAGTGTCTCTCTCTTTCCTGTGCTTTTTTCATTTTGCATCATGGGTTCTATTGCCAAATTAACTCCACATAACTATGCTACATGGAAAGATAATGTATGGAGCAAGTTAATGGTTAAAGGTTTAAATCCTTATGTGGATGGTACAATTAAAAAATCTGCTAATGATGATACTGATGCAATAGAAAATTGGTCATGCAAAAATTTTAAAGCTTTAGGAGTCTTGAGAGAGAATATTTCTGAAGCTGTCATGTATCACATAAAAACCATAAACAATGCTAGAGATGCTTGGGATAAACTTGCAGAATTATTTGGTAAAGTGGATGAAGAAATGGGATTCACAATTGAGACTAATCTCCTCAAATTAGAGCCTAGGAACTTTGACACAATCCAAGATTATCTCAACAAAGTCAATGACTATAGAGCACAAATTGATGATTGTGGTAATCCCATGAAGGATGTGAAGTTGGTTAGTCACTTGTTGAAACATATTCCTCTTGAATATGTAGCTTTTGTTTCAAGTTATAATACTCACAAGTTGACCATGGGTAGTGCCTTCATTAAGCCTTCATTTGAGTCATTTTCAGAAATGTTGGTCTTAGAACAAGAAAAATTGATGAGTATGGGGATTCTCAAGTCTTCAACTTCCAAGGCATTGGTGGCTAATCATGAGAGTCAAGTCAATCAAAGTCAAAAGAATAAGAAGAATTGGAAGTCTAAGTCTCAACAAGAAGGCACAACATCAACTTCCACACAACATGACACTTCTACATCACTTCCAAAGGGTGAATCTTCAAAGAAGGAGAAGCGGTTTTGTGCATATTGCAAAAAGGATGGACATGAAGAACACTTTTGTTATAAGAAGGAAATTGATGAATTGATGAATCTTCTTGCTAAGAACAACATCAAATTGCCTTTCAGGATGTCTACCTCAACCTCTTCTTCACCAAATTTAGAAAAAGATAAAGGAAAGGGTCACACATTTGTCACTAAAAAAGGACAAGCTTTATATGCTTCTTCAAGTCCTGATTTAGGTAGATGGCTTCTAGATTCAGGGGCTTCTCATCATATGGCCTCTTCATAGTGCATGTTTTCATCATTTGAGCCTTGTAAAGGTCCACCTATTTTGATGGGCAATCACACTTATATGAATGTGATTGGGAAAGGAAGTATTTATGTTAGGGAGGGACACTTCAATGATGTGTTGTGTGTTCCACACTTGACCAATAACCTTCTTTCTATCTATCAAATCACAAATGGTGCTACAAAGAAGACTGTGGAATTTACACCTGATTTAGTTTTCATCAAGGACTTGGAGAGTGGAGCAATTATTGCTACTGGGATAGTGGATCACTCTTCTTGATTGTACTCCTTTGTAGATTGTGTTCCTCTTGATGACAGTGATTCTTCAGACAGTGAGTCTTCAGCATATGATGATTATAGCGATGATTAAAATTTTGAGGAGAGTTTTGGCTACTTGAACTTGGGTGTTCTCACTCATGATCAAGCTCTTGAGCCTTCCATTTCATCTCCTCCTATTGAGACTACTTCTACTCTTGCTTCTGATGATGTTTGCATTCACACAACCATGGATTCAGGTGCTTTAGTGCAGCAGGATATTCATTGTCTTCCAGATTGGGTTCCATGGGATGACTACTTGACAAACATTTCATGTTTGTTTATGGAGTCCTACATTTCAGATTTGGGAGATTTAATTGATGATATTCATCTTCTCTTTGTTGAAGATGATCCTTCTTCAGTTTTTGTGAGGGACCATGCTGACCCTCATCTTCATTCTCTACTTGATCATTCTTTCGAGGGTGACATGATTGTGGATACTTTGATATAGAAGTTGCAGGAGGTCACTTTCTCTTCAGAGGAGATACTTGGGTCTTTGGTACATGTTCTAAATTAATCCTAAGTTGATCCTAATTTGTCTTTTTCAGCAGAGTGGCTTAGTACACATGATTTGGAGGAGGCATATTTCAACTTTGACATGGGGACACTTGATCAAGTTTCAGAGATTCCATACATTTTGAGGTTTCTTCCTATAGATTGGGGAGGGGGCTTCATATCTACACCTTTGGTCCAGCTTCTTCCTAAGGGGAGGAATGTTGTTCTACACTCATGGAGTAGGTTCTACATCGAGCCTGGAGCATCTACCATTGGTGTTCATTCTACATTGAGGGGGGGCTATTTGGTCTCTCTTCCACTTCTTCTATCTTATGGGGGGGATATTTTCTTCTCATGAGGTCTTCTCTCTCATATTCTATTATTGTATTCATCTCTCTTTTTGGGGGAGGGTTTTTCCCATGAGGTTTTCCCTCTTTCTCCACTTTATGAGAGATTACATTGTTCTTGCATATTGTACATGGGTACCTAACATAGCCTAGTAGCTGGGACCCATCTTACATTGTGAGCTTAAGTGCATTCTGCTAAGTTGCACTTAAGGGGGGGTGTTGGTGTAATTAAATATTCACTAATTACACTTTACTTAAGTTTACTTAGGATAATGCATTTGCATATTAGTTTTCATTGTGACACCTAGGAGTTTGCATTTCTTTTTAGCACATGGTTAGGAGAATTTCCACTTTAGGTGTGATAGTTGTCATCACATACTTCATTGTGTGTGAGATCCACCTTTAGTGCTCTTATCACATTATCATCCTCTCATTGTTGCACATGTTACGCATACTTTCATGTACAATGGAGGATGATCCACCTTTGGTGGACATGTGATTCCACCATGTCTAGTTGATAGCTTATCACTTGCATATCTTCTAGTTATCATGCATTGCCTATATATTGAGGCATTCCTACATTGTATCAATCAATTCAATTCAATCTATTATTCATTATTTGATCATTTGATCATATCATATTTTGTCTCTCTTGTGCTATCTCTTGAGCTTCTAGATCTTGGTGTTTATTCTTTGCCTTAGGCAAATTCTTACATACTCCTACTAAACAAAAAGATGTAAGATCTTTTCTAGGGCATGCTGGATACTATAGATGCTTTATTCAAAATTTTAGTCAAATTGCTAGTTCTCTGTGCACATTACTTACAAAATAAGTTGAATTTATTTGGACACAAGCATGTGATGAGTCCTTCCTGCAGCTAAAGAAATTCCTAACAACTGCACCAGTCCTAAAAGGACCATATTGGTCTATTCCATTCCAAATCCATACAGATGCATCAGATTATGCCATATGTGTTGTGCTAGGACAAAAGCCTACTAACCTTGAGAATGCAATTTACTATATTAGTAAAAGCCTCCATGGCCCTGAACTAAACTACACAGTTACTAAAAAGGAACTCCTAGCTATATTTTATGCATTGAACAAATTCTAACACTATGTAACAGGCTATCCCATTTTTGTTCACACTAATTACTCAACCATAAAATACCTGATGAACAAACCTGCTATAATAGGAAGATTGGAAAGATGGCTTTTACTCTTGTAGGAATGTGATATAACAATTGTTGATAAGCCATGAAAAGAAAATGTAGTTGCTGACTACTTGTCTAGACTTAAAAATGTTGATGAAGACACTACTTAGGTTGAAGATACATTTCCAGATGACCACCTATTCCATATAGCAATCAAAAACCCATGGTATGCAGACATAGCCAATTATCTTGCAGCAAATAAGATGCCCCCACATTTTTCTCAGAAAGACAAGAAAAAGCTTGCAGAGAAAAGCTTTTAGTTTTCATAGATAGATAACAATCTATTTTACATTGGTCCAGATCAGATTATGAGAAGGTGTGTGAGAGAAGATGAAGTATATGCTATACTCCACACTTGTCACGATGAGCCTTGTGGAGGTGACTTTGTAGCCAAGTGAACAGGCCTGAAAATCTTAACAACAGGATATTATTGGCCTACATTACACAAAGATGTGACCAGTTATACAAAAAAATGTGATAAATATCAAAGGATGGGTCGTCCAATGAAATCAGATGAGATGCCACTTAATCCACAAGTAGTAATGACACCCTTTAATAATTGGGGTATGGACTTCATCGGACCAATTGATCCTCCATCAAATGGAAAATCCTACATCTTTGTTTGTACAGATTATCTTACAAAATGGGTCGAAGTGAAAGCTATGCAGAATGCAAGGGATCAAAAAGTAGCAAAATTCTTGTATGAGGAAATTTTTACTAGGTATGGAGTCCCTAGAGAGCTTGTACCAGACCAAGGAGCACAGTTCACATCAAATCTGATCACTAAGCTAATGAAGGAGTATAGCATAAGGCATCAAAAATTTAGTCCTTACCATCTGCAAGAAAATGGACATGCAGAGGTGACAAACAGAGAAATAGAGGCAATATTAACAAAGACAGTACAGTTACATCGCAAGGATTAGAGAAGTCGGTTAACAGAAGAAGTTAGGGCTTACCATACCACATGGAAGACAACAACAGGGTTCACACCATTTGAATTAGTGTATGGAAAAGCAACAATGTTTCCCATAGAATTTGAACACAAAACATTGTGCACAACACTTGAGCTAAACATCAATCTTCCTCCAGCACAATCAGCATGCCTACTCCATCTCAATTCCTTAGATGAAATGCACAAATCAACATTAGAGAGAACATAGCTAATCTAGAACAAAAGGAAGAGATGGCATGATTCACATATCAAGAACAAGCAATTTCAAGTAGGAGATTGGGCTCTATTATATGATTCTAGATTCAAGGAGATCCCAGGAAAGTTGCAAACTAGATGGCTAGAACCCTATGAAATTCAATATGTCTTTGATAATGGAGCAGTTTAGATGACCACACTTGATCTAGTACAATTTGAGCTACATGTCAATGGACACCGCTTGCATCTGTATCACAAGCCTCAAACCAAAGAAAAATTCTTGCAACAGTTCAACATGCACAGTTTAACAGCCCCTCAGGAAACAGTTCCTATAGCAGAAGGTGAAAGCCTTCCTCTTGTAGCATCACCATGACATACGTTCACCGGCACTCATAATAAAACTTCATTTAATGAGGTATACTTCTTCATTCACTTTTCTCTTTTCTTCTCACCGACTCATCTCATTCCTATTTCTACCACCCACTCAAACACCATGTCACCCACAATTTCTATTTTCAAAACTTTCAATAAAATGCCATGTCAGTAATCTTATGCAGTTGCCAGAATTGACACTCTCATCAGCTCACATTCATGTACGATAACTAATTGTGAGGTACAACTTTCTAACTCCTTACTTACTTTTAGCGCACAGGTTTAACTAATTATATCTAGTATTGCATTAATTATATAATATATGCATTAAGCCAGTTTCCCAACCTCCTGCTAAATTTATCAAGTGAGGACACTTGTTAAACTTTCATTAGGGGCAGGGGAAGTGTACTAACTTCCAAGTGTCATGCTTGAACTACCCTAGTCACATCCCTATCACATTAGTGTTGTACTTAGGCTGCGTTCCATTAATTCTTTTAATCCTACACACATTTATCGTACTTTTAAATTCTGATTTCCTAAACTTGACATGATTTTAAAAGGACCATAATTAAATTATGAGGTAACTTGCACTTAAGGTTGTGATGTCCTCTGAAATCAATGACATTATTATTGATCATTTTAACCACAACGAAGGTAATGTAAGCAAAAATATCAGCATTTTCAAGAATAACAATTGGCATTTGAAGAAGAAGGTATTTGCAGAGTGTAGGGAGATTGGGGATTAGTAGAAAATTGAAGACTGGACATTGCTAAGATGGGTGGACAATTATAGAGACATGAACCAGTCATCCATGGTATTTTGCTAGCGGATGTTGAAGCAGTCTACAGATTTAATGCATGCAGCTGGCTTGGCTATTTTCTTCAGCTGACAGAATTTAATGAGGAGGTTGTAGTAGAATTCATGGGCACTTTTGAAGAGGGACAAGCAACTGTGTAGGGTTTGATAGTTTTTGCTACTGAAGAGAGAATTGCAGAAGTTATAGGGTTACTAGTTGTTGGAGATCATTATCCAAACGAGCATGATGCCAAGTCATCTTGAGCTCAATTCTCCAGGCCGGGTGATCCTCCGCTTGAAATTACTAAGCAAGGGTGCATGAGATTGTCTCTTCCACAACTATTTCCAGAACTGGCTACACACATTATCAAGTATTTAACTTGTGAAGGAAGATTTTTGAACTTGCATGCCCATCATTTCAAATTTCTTAGCTATATCAGGCATAATCTTCAGGTCAATATTTCCAATTTTCTTTATAATATGTTAAGCATTAGTTCCAAGGAAATGCAAAAGGGTAATGCAAATTCCATAAGCCACCATGCCCTAATCAAGCTTTTGGTTGAAAAATCTCTTAGGGATGTTTCTCGCATGTTGTGGGCAGAATTTGTTCAATTTAAAACTTTGCAACCCCAAGTAAATCCTGTGGCCCAACCTCTAGAAGATGCAGTAGAATCTTTTGGCCCTATTGAAGAAGTAGCTATGAAAGAAAAAGAACTGAAATCACCCCCAGAAAACCAATCTCTTGAACCTACTCTAGAGAGTAATATACCCACTTCTTCCTGAAGAAAAGGAAAACATAAAGTTGGAAAAGAAATCCCTAACCTAGAAGGTGAAATTTCAAACCCTGCAATTCAAATAAATAAAAGAAAATGGTCGAGTCCTAAAGTGTTTGTTCCTGCAACATCTACTCCTGCAACACATAATCCAAAAAGGTCTCACCAACCTAAAATTGTAGTGGTTGAAGAGACAACTATGTGTAGAAGCCCTCGCATGCGAGGACAAGTGTCTCCACCTTCCCTTCAAAACCCAAATGTTCCAACACCAAAACCTTCTATAGAACCCTCTGTTGAATATATTCCTAATGACTCCCCTACACAAGCAGAACCCCAACATATTGAGGAATCTCCTAATGAGCAAGAACCTAGCAATAGCATGCCATAGAATGATCAGGGAATGCCTAAGCCGAGCCCCGATGTAATGCAAGAGATAATTCTTGTGAATGCTCAATCTACTCCTCCTCAGCATCTTATATATTCCAATGTATCCATTATACCCTACCGATCAATGTGGTTCACTGACTACTTTTAGCAGACTGCTAAAGAAAGAAAAAGAAAGCTCAGATGCAAGAGTTCCCTTCATCAACAATTCAGTCTATCCTCTTTGATCTATACAACCATTTTATCTTTCAGAAGACATGGTGGAAGAAGGAAAGAAATCAAATGCAAAGGGATATTTTTAATAAGGATGAGGAAATTGAAGCTCTTAAGGAGCAGCTACAAAAAAAACAACAACAAATGAACAAGGCCCTAAAGCTAGCTGACCAGGTCATAGCTTGTAGACTGCCACCTAGGGTATATGCTATTTTCTTAAAGGAGCAATTTCTTTTGTTCCAACTTATGATGATAATCAATGATATTGATTGTAAATTCAAGTGGGCCCAAGAATTCTATGGTTTGTATTAGACTCTGCCATCGTGGAAACAAAATCTATTATGTGAGCTCTATTTACACAATTTTATTATCCCACATGAAACAGAGTGGAATCCTCTGCTCTATATAGGGGATATTCACTTAAGGGCCTTGATGTCATGGATGCATAATGAGACAAATTATGACAGGTAGTTGAATATCTATAGGGATCTAGAAAAATTTGAACCCTTGCCATTAAGGGCTGAGTCACATAAGCCTGATGTCCTTTTGAGGGATTGGCTCAATTTGACTTATGGGAGACCGAAGCCTGAAATCAAGGAGAAAGTATTTGCATTAAGGGATAAGGTTTATAGATACTATCAAACATTGCCCAATTTTACAGTCCACAGAGCTCTTTCAGGGGTAAGAAGCCGATGGAACAAGTTGCTAGAAGCTTTTAGGAAAGAAGAGCCACATAGCCCAATTAACTATGAAGCAGTTGTCCATAGAGTGACTAAATACATGCAGTTGGGGCAATAGGCCAGAAGGGAATTATGGATACCCTTATCCTTCCAACCACCTACACTCCTTTGGCCCCTATACGACATCAATGCTACTAGATTGGATTAGTTGATTGAGGAGCATTGGGGAGATCACTTGGAACGCACAAGGGGGTTTTACTACACTTTCAAGAGTGGAAAGAAGGGGAAGATGATTGTCAGTGATTTCAGGACCATAGCCAGGAAATACAATGCTTGAGGACAAGCATTCTATTAGTAGGGGGCAGATGATGAGTCTAATTATTGCCTCAATTTTATTATAATTTTCATATTTTGTTGATACTCTGACAAACATTTCCAAAACATTTATGACTTATACCTATGTGAACTTATGCTAAGTACAACTAAAGCCACAAAATCTATGGGTAGCTTGAGTGATATGTTTTGCTAACTATTATAAATATAATGCAGTACTTCATATAGTTATTTCAAGTTGTGTTCTAACATTTAAGGAGGAGTTGAAAATGTTGACTTGCATATGTGTACCGAATGTTACTAACCTTTAAGGTAAACAAGGACCAGTGTGAAGAGTGGTGCAACTACATTAAAGAAGGAGTATTAGAAGACCAACCATGGTGGGAGAATCCAACATGGTTCCAATGGATATGCCATGCTTAGAAAGGAGTTGTTGTTCTAGAGAATATAGGGAATCAGTCCTGCTATATTTCCTCAGAACTGTTATTCCGTTGTTAGTAGTAATTGTATTATGTCATGGTGGTTTTATCTCCTCCATTTTTTGCAAGGTTTAATGAGACTTTTTTGTTATGTTTTCAATAAGTGTCAATCCTTGATATAAAGGGATTTTGACTAATTTAGTAGGTAATGAGAAAAGATAGAATTATGTATTCAGTATAGTGGAAGTTGCTCTATTTTGTTCTTCATGAGTTGTTCAACTGTTATGTAACCAGTTACGAAGGATTTAATGGGAGAGTGATTTTGGATTATTTCTTGTGTTGAGTACTTAGCAGAAGCCAACCAAGGGGGCCCACTTGGGAGGTGGATTAGATTAAGTTAAAATAGATTTTCTTCCTGTACTTTTCTTATTTTCAAATAGAGTTACTATTTTACTCCTACAACATTGCCACTGTGGTTGTTCCTGCAACATTTGCAGAAATGGGTATAGTGAATGTTTTGAGTTTTCTTAGATTCATTTCATAAGTTTTATGCAGTAATTCCATTAAATAGTTGAGTGTCTTTACTTTCCTGTAGCAATAGCATAGATTCCTTTCATGCATTTTATCTTCCTGCAACATAGGTGTTATGACTTCTAAAGGAACTTAGTGCACAAACTGTGCTGTCCCATTTCAAGTCTAGGTCCCTAGGTTGACAATCTAAATGCATTTCATGGTGGGGAAAGTAATCTTTAGTATGAGTATATCAATCCTAAGAGAGACAATGGCATGATTATTATTTCCTATTGTGAGACTGTTCACTACTACTGTTGTCTTTGATGCTATAGATGTTGTCTCTAAGGTGGATTTGGTTCAAAATGTTAATGTTGCCCCTTCTTTTGTTGTTGTCTCTATCCAGAACATTGAAGCTAGCGCTGGTTCAGCTGTCTTATCTCCTATTGCTATGGGTATTGATGCCCATGTCTTGCTTGAGAGGGTTTTGGGGATTAGTTGTGTTACCCCTATCCCTTTTGTGGATATAGATGCTTCTCTAGATTGGCAAATGGTTGCTAAAAAGGTGGAGGATGGATGGACATCAGTTAAAGGAAAAAAAAAGTCAAATCCTCCAAACCTTCGTTTGATATGTCTTTACATTCTCATAATAATGGGCCAAAATGTAAATCTTGATAGTCCTTTGTTGTGTTTAGCTGGGCTGGTTTTTCGCCCTCTTGATGGGAACTATGATGAGTTCCTCTAGTTTGTTGGGTGGTGTTCCATAGTTGTTTTAAGATCTTTCATTACTATATATTTCTTTACTCTTTGTACAAGGTTTTAGGTCCTTTCAAAACCTATTTTTACTTAATCAAAACATGTTCAAACTTCATTCACAAATAATATATAATTAGATACTAATAGTACATTACACTTGCCAAAAGACTCTCATAGTTACAAATTTTGCATTGTACATTTTTATTTTCTAACTTCAGTTCCTAATAGATTCATCTTTTTGGCAAGAGAAGACCACATGATGCATTATTAACTTTACTATCATATAAACGATGTTGCATTCTTTGAACATCACTGATGGACTATAAAATGCCCATATTTAAATCACTTTTCAAATATATAATTATCTATTGATGGTAGACAACATTTTCCAAATTATTCTTTTACCAACTAATGTTGCAATCTACAATTTTAGTTTCCAACTTTAGTTTCCATTAAACAACTTTTTGGCAAGTGAAGTCCACCCAATGCATTGTCCACTTCACCTCGATACACAAAATATGTTGCATTATTTGAAGTTGCCCATGGAATATGACATGCCTACTTTTCATTCAATTTTAAATGTTTAATAATTAGCTAATGGTAGACAACATTTTCTAAAAAGTTGTTGTGGCAACCCATGTTGCAATATACAAATTTATTTTCTTGCTTCAGTTGCTAGTAGACAAATTTTTGGCAAGTGAAGTCCTTGTGATGCATTGTTCCCTTTAAGCCACAAACATTCACTATGCTTCCCTTCACATTTACCCATCCTCTTTCTTGCCTAATATTTCATTAAAGGAATAATTGAAAACCTCATTCACATAATACATAAGATCCTCATTTACAAGTTCTCTCTACAATCATAATTTGAAACACCAATAATGGATGGAAGTTTATGATAATACATTTATATGTAGTCACACATGAATGTATATATGTATGTGTATGTGTGTATATATGTATGTATGTATAACCAGTATCGAATATCCATTGTTCACAAGAATCAATTAATTATTCATTTTACCACTCATTCCCTCCACTTTCTCTTCTTTCTTTCATGCATTTTATCAATAATATTGTTGGTTCATTTTTTTGTTTTTTTCGTTATTTTTTCTATACATTGTGGTTCACTATCAAATATAAAGTTTCTATCACTTTTCTTTCAATTTAATGTTACTCACTCAATCAATATAAGAACGATATTCACAATAGTTCTGCTTATTTTCATAACGAAACCAATAAGATGTATGGAATTGAATCAACATTTTGTTCATTTGATCACCAATTATAAACATATGGGTGTTTATAGATGAGATACTAATTGAAAACCCAGTTTACAGTAAAAGTTGAACCCCCTTATATTACAAATGCATAAAACCCTATATACACTGAAATATGAAAACCTCATTGACAATATATCTGAAAAACCTAAATGTACAATGTAATATAGGACATATAGAAGAAATAGATACATATGCTAAGGGTGGCTGCAAGAAGTCGAGTTCCACTTTTGGGTAAAAAGTGGAAGTGTTTTCCCTGTTTTTCAAATTTTCTTTCAATTGATGTCTAAATTTGAGGCACTTGGAGATTGAATCTCAAAAAATTACTACTAGAAAATGTAGTTCTTAGAGTCTACTTTTAAAATATGTAATTTATTTAAATACCCACATGGTATAAATTTCTTTTTAGTAGGAATGTTTAAAATCCACTTTTTCAAAATGCTTGTTTCAAGGCTATACCATAGCTATGTACGACCACCATATCTTGACCTAAATAAATGAATTTTTACAAATCCTTCAGGGGAAATATACCTAAGACACCAAAGATTGATGAACATATATTTTCTTATTTTTTTATTGAATATTTTTTAAATTAATTTTTAATTGACTATAAAGTACATTTTCAAAATCTCTGGTGAATGACCACCATAATTTGATGAAAATTTCATATTTTTAAAAAATTATTTTTTATCTTCAAGAGAATTGTATGTCTATCGACGTCATATAATTTATTTTCTAAAAAACTTTAAAATAAAAAAGTTATTAAATTTTTAGTGAACCTCACTGTTTTACATAAATAGGTACCACTTTCAATTAATAAATAATAAAAAATAGTAAAAATAGTGATATCACTATGAAATAACCAAGGTTCAACATTATTTTAACTTTTATGAGAGCTTTCCTTATGGCGGGCAACAACGGCCTTGGCGATCCAATCAACAATGGTGATCTCCAACCGAGAATCACAGCAACCCATAGTTGGGAAATAATAAAAATGGCGCTTCTTGAAAGGGGCAGAAGGAAGGGAGAGATGAACTTTTAACAGACATTTAACAGATACCGTTTGTAGTGGTTTGATACAAGGGAAAAGCTTCTGGTGCACCCTAGCTAGATTTCTCATTGGTTTAACAGTTTTGGAAATCAAGGAAATAGAAGGGATGGTGGGCGAAGGGATAAAAATGGCTTCTTCCCTTGGTAGAATGACATGTTTAGGCTTCACCCTCAGAACTTCAACTTCAAATAGATTGAAAAATTTTTTTGGCACCCCAAGGAAACTGAGTTTAACTCAAAACCTACCAACAATGTGCCCTCGAGCCAAGATCTCAGCAAGGAGGTAGGTAATATTGACTATATTAGACCTTCCTCTTTATTAATCAATAATGATCAATGGCAAGATTCAGTTGATCGTTTGCAAGAGAGGGCTTTTTTATGAAATGACTGGGACCGTGGCTGTCAATCGTAAAAATATAGAAATGGATGGTGGAGCATTGGGGTGACCACTTTGAGATCAAAACCCTAACTAATGAGTTCTTAATGATCCTATGTCCATCAAAACTAGATAAGGATTGGATTCTTATAGGAGGTCCATATATGTTGGATAATAAGGGTATCTATGTGTGTGACTGGAGACCTAACTTCAATCCGGATGCAGAAAAAGTTAAAGAGATTGCGGTTTCGTTGAAGTTGAAAAAATTTCCATGGGAATATAAAGATGAAACAACTCTCAAAGAAATTGGAAATAGTGTGGGAATGTTTATACGTTTGGAGGAAGTTGTGGATGGTAATGATTTTTATTTATTTTCCAAGGTTTTAGTTAAAATGCAAGGTTGTTATTAGATTCTAAATTATGTTGATTTAGGGTCTTCAAAGGGTGAATGGTGGCTAAAAATAGAAGTAGATTGTGCAAAAAATGAGTTATCCTCTAAGTCAAATCAAAGGAAAAGAAAAGGGCTTGAGATCAACAGAAACTTGGATTTGATTAAGGATTTAGAGGTGCTTCACACTCAATCTGAATCATGGTCTATCCAATTTGAGGAAGAAATAATTTTAAACTAGGACTGTGATGGATGGAGATCCTCTCAGGAAAAGCACAGTGATGTTAACAATAACCTGATGAGAACGGTGAAATTAGGATCAACTTCCCAGATTGTCACTACTCATAGCCTTGGCTCAACCCAAGTAGTCAAAGAGACTCCTTTTTCTCCATGCAAGGAAGACAATATACAATCTGCTCAATGTGCTCAAGTATGGGCTGGACAAAATGAGAATACAATAATTATTCCTGACACTATGGAGGAGCTTCAACATACCCCTAACCATTTTGGAGGAAGGGCTATGGACCAAAGCTGTAAACCAGATCTCACAAATGATGGAACCTTTGGTTTGAATTATCATGAGGCTGCCCCGGGGTTAGATGATAGTGACAACCAATATTTTTGCAAAGATATTTGGATTTATCTGACAAGAAATTTGGAAAAATCCATGGATGATATGAGAGACAATGGGGATAATGGATGGGTTTCTGAATCAGAATATGAATCTCAAGAGGATGGTGGTGGGATTTGGGATTTGGGTATGCAAGTCAGACTAGTATCATTGAGGAAAGGACTATCAATCAGACCCCTTCACATGTTCAGAAGCCAAATGTAAGGGTGAAGAAGAAGAGAGGCCCAAAACCGGTGCAACTGAAACTTGCAATAGCTGGTAATGCAGTAGACTAGGCTAAACTTCTAAGATCGGGAAGAGGCTATACCTCTTCCTAGAAGAAATGAATCTTCTTTCATGGAATGTCAAGGGCTTCAATTCCCCTCATAAGAGGCATTTGGCCAAATGATTCCTTGACCAAACCCAACCCAATTTAGTATTTTTTCAAGAAACTAAGCTTAGTGGGGAGGGTAGGACTCAGTTCTTGATGAAGTTTAGTATGTGGGGTTATCTATTCTCTGAGGCAAATGGGGCTTCTGGGGGAATGGGAATTTTATGGAAAAATGTTCTAATGAATATTTCTTTATTGGAGGAGGGTAGTCACTGGCAGCTAGTGGAAGTCTCTTCCTTTGAGCTTAGGATGAAGTTCTTTTCCTTTCACATATATGGGCCTTGTAATCAAGCTCTGAAAAAACAATTATGGACCTTACTATCGGCTATTCTCAATAGATTGAAAGATAGCCTATTTGTGATTGGAGGAGATTTCAATGCAATCATTTCCCTCACTAAGAAGTTAGGAGGGAAAGGTTGGATGAGTCAAAGCCAAAAAGACTTTGCAGATTTTGTAATGTCAAATGAACTCCAAGATGTGCAATTTAAAAATGGAGTATTCACATGGACTAATAGAAGATTGGGGTTCTCAAATAATGCCAAAACGTTGGACAAATTTCTTTTGGGAGGTGATTGGATGGATACAAATTGGATATTTCAAGAAAAATTTCTACCAATTACAGGGACATATCACTTTCCCATTTGTTTGAAGATTGTTGATGATGCTACTCTTGAAAGAGCCCCGTTTCATTTTGAAAAAATGTGGCTACAAGAAAAGGGGTTTATGGACCTTATAGAACAATGGTGGATGAATGCTCCCGAGTGCTCTAGTAATGTGGCTTTCCTTTTCTTTAAAAAGCTTCAATTCTTAAAATAAATTCTAAAAGTATAGAACCATGAAGTCTTTAAAAATATTTTTGTGGAAAATTTTAAATTAGAGATTGAAATTGCGGACTTAAATGAAAAAAAATTATAAATAGAGGAATGGATTCTGATGCCTTTAATCAAGAAAGGGAGTTAAAGATGAAATATAATGAGCTTCTTAATAGGGAGGAAACTTATTGGCATCAAAAGTCTAGAGAATTATGGCTACGCGAAGGTGATAGAAATATTGAATTCTTCCACAATTCAGTTAAAGGAAGACAGTCTTTAAATTAAATTTTCTCTATCAAGGACCAATAAGGTAATGTGTTGACAGATCCAGCAAAGATAAATAAGGAAGACGTTAACTTTTTCTCCTCAATTTTTTCTCAGAGCGATGGAGTTTACACCAGAGACAATGATTTTTCAGAGGTTACTCCTAAAGTGGTATCAAGGGATCAAAATATTATGCTAATGAGAGCCTTCACCGAGAAAGAAGTGAAAACAACATTGTTTAGTTTGGGGAGTGATAAAGCTCTGAGCCCTGATGGTTTTCCTGCCCTATTTTTTCAAGAGGCTTGTCACATTGTTGGTAGAGATTTGTGTGAAGTAGTTGAAGATTCATGGCAAAGGAGATTCCTCTTTAAGGACTTCAATAACACCTTCTTATCCTTGGTCCCGAAGAAAGGAAAGAAAGATTCCTTTGATGATTTTTGACCTATTTCCCTTTATAGTTCATTGTTTAAAAAGTGATAGCTAAAGTGATAGTGAACATGTTGAAACTTGTGCTGCCATCGATCATCTCTGAGGAGAAGAGTGGTTTCACACCAGGAAGATCTATCTATGAAGGAATAATAGTCGTGTATGAAGCTATACACTCCTTAAAGTTTGGAAAGGAGGCTAGAATGATGATTAAATTGGGTATTAAGAAAGCATATGATAAAGTTAATAGGAGTTTCCTTATGAAGATCTTGAAGCATTTTGGTTTTGACAAGTGTTGGTGTGAGTGGGTGTTAAGTTGTATTTCTTCCCCTTGCCTTTCCATTTTGATTAATGGCAGCCCTCAAGATTTCTTTGAGACCACTTCTGGTATACATCAAGGTAATCTTCTATCCCCCTTTTTGTTCATTATTCTTGATGAAGCTCTTGGTAGATCTATCAAACAAAAAGGATGTTCGAGTTCTTGGAAATGTGTTAAGGTAGCTAGAGGTATGGAGTTGGTGACTCATTTGCAATTTTTAGATGATACTTATTTAATGGGGGAGGATTCAAAAAGAGAAGCTAGAATTATCAAGGCATGTTTGGAGACTTATAGCAACACTTCTGGATAATTTATAAATTAGACAAAGTCTGAAATTTTATTTTTTAATACTTCCCTTCTTGTTCAACAACATGTATGTAGAATTATTGAAATGAAAGCTAGAGTTCTTCCAAATAAATATTTGGGGATTCCGTTGTTTGAAGGTGCTTCTAAAGAAAACCTTTAGAAAGACTTAATTATTGAAAGTTTTTTGAAGAGGATGGAAAGTTTGAAAGAGAAATGGATCACATGTGTAGGATGTATTCTCATGTTGCAATCAGTCATTTCTGCAATTTCTATTTTCTCTATGAGTTGTTTAAAGATTCCTATTAAAGTTTTGAGATATATTGAGTAGAGGATGAGAAATTTTTTCTAGAATGGAGGACATGAGGAGGATGAAATTCCTTTAGTGGCATGGGATACTATCTGTAAGTCCAAAAAGAAAGGGGGTGTTGGCTTGCATAAATGGAATTTGATTAATAAGGCTCTAGGGGCCAAACTAGTACGGGAAATCTACTCCAAACCGTATCATCTATGGGTACAGATATTAAAGATGAAATACTTGGATTCGATGGTAGATAATTGAATTATCACTGTCTGTGATCCTCCTAAGGGTTTTCCAATATGGAACTTTATCATAGAATGTACATACCTGTAGTGTGCGACCATCTTTCTTGGAAGATTGGGGATGAACGTGAGACAACTTTTTGGGATCTGATTCATGGAATGGATGGTTGGTGCTCTCAGAAAGGGATAATTTGTAGAATCTGATTGCATTCATGAAAGATATTTGGGGTGAAAAGGTTAGGGATTATATGGAGGTCCACATAGGCCCAATGGGGGAGCAGTGGTGTTGGAAGGAACTTGATTTTGTAGGTCTTAGTGTGGATCAATGTGAGCTAATGACTGGTATTTTTTAAGAAAGATCACTAACTTTATGTGATGATAAAGCCACTATTATATGGTCTATGGCTTAAAGTGGAAATTACTCTACTAAATTAGGATATCAATCGATGGCTAGGGAAGAAGATATTGAAGATTGGCCTTATAAGCTTTGTTGGGATAAGGATTGTTTACAAAAGGTTGGAGCCTTTTCCTGATTAGCCATTCAAAAAAAAAATTTAACAGGGGAACGCAAAAAGAAGTATGGTTTTGTGGGTCTAACTATGTGTCTGATGTGTAGACAAGAAATTGAGGATGTAGACCACTTTCTTGTTCAATGTGAAATGGCTCAGAGATGTTGGGATATGGTAAGACTAAAACTGAACCTTATGGGACCCTTACTGAATCACTTATTTGGGCCTCTTTAAAGGATGGCTGATGCATTTTCAAAAATCTACCCTATCTAAATTATGGATTGTTTTCCCGTCTTTGGTTATATGGGAATTGTGGAAAGAGAGAAACAAGAGAGTCTTTCATAATATTTTAGAATCAGTAGAATATATTTTGTTATGGATCGATGTGGTGGTAGAGGAGGTGATGAGTTCAACAGTAAGTTATTTGAATTCAAATTCAGTTTTCTCTTATTGGGATAGGCTAGTTCATAAGTCCTAGCCTGGAACTAAAGTTAGATATAGAAATGATGGTAACATTGCAACAATGGTGAAGACTTGTCGAAAAGATATTATTTGTATTCCACTGATAAAGATAAACTTTGATGGATGCTCTAAAGGGAATCAAGGTATCTCTCATGCTGGTGCTATTTCTCGAGGCTTGAATGGTGATATTTTGGCTATGGTAGCGAAAAAGCTCCTAGTTGGGACTAACAATATGGTAGAAGTGCAAGCATCTATGCTAGCAATTAGATTAGGGTGTGTTTTGGGAATGGACAAAATTCATATAGAAGGGGATTCTAAAGTGATTATTGAAGAAATTAAAATGAATCACTCACATACATGGCATATTCGAAGTGTTTTAGGGGGGGTGAGAAGTATTTTATATAAGTTTAAAAACTTCAAAATAAGTCATATGCTCAGAGAAGGGAATAGAGAGGTAGACATAATTGCTAACTGGGCAATATCCTTTGAAAAGACTGATGAGATTGTGCTTGAAGATTATCACAAAATTGATTTGGCTTAATTTAGTAATAATTTAGTCCTTAAAAAAGGAATGAAGATGCATCTACAAACAAGTGGGGGAATGATTTTTATTTATCCCTTTGGAGGCGAAAAGGATGGTTGACGGAAGCAGGACTGAATTTGTGACATGTGAATATTGCCTGATGCATTCGGATGGGATGGAATACTTATTAGAAGCACATGCTTTTCTTGCAGATTGAGGGAGTTAGAGGTGCAAAAAGATAGTCGACACAAATGATATAGGGGCATGTGATTGACGTCGTTCCTTTTCATTATATATTGAAAGGAGGCTAGAGATGAGTAAAGTGAAATTTAAAACTGAGGTCTGGTTTTAGAGTTGCAGGAATTACAAGTGCATAGGGCATTCAGAGGAAGCTATGGAGGCTAATTTTAGTGTGGATTATGATAAGCAGATGAAGTCATTCAAGGGACCAATGAGTAGGGAACGTATTAAAGGATTGTTGAAGATAAAATTGGAAGCAATGATTAATGTTGTGATTATGGTGATTGGGGATTAGTTTTAGGAGAAAATGATTAAATGAAGAATAAATTTGGACATTATCTCAGTGTTTATAGCTCGTCGATTGGAAATTAGGGAAATCATGAAGGAAGTGGGTCGGATTATCCGTGCCTTATTTGAACATGATGTTCTAGGAAAACTGTACTCTATTCCGGGATAGGCAAGTCCAAGGGTAGGCACTGATATTAGAGACTATTTTGTAGAGAGGAAGATGGGCACAATTTGGCCTCATTTCATTTCTACGATGGATAGCCAATGTTGACAAGACACTCATGTTCTGGATTGCTAATAAAGGATGACAAAAAGTGAAGGAGGAATTGGGAAGGCAGGAAAATAAGGCTAATGAATTGGTCGGGTTATTTTCTTAGAGTGTGCCTCATAGGCAGCGTAACCCGAGGGGTTGAGGCAATGCTTCATGGAAGGTGGTATGAGAAACAACTATAGGAAGTTTTTTAACATTATTTTAGTGTAATTGTGGTTTTTAAGGTGTCAAAGTGTTTTTTTGGTTATACAAGAACCAAAAAACAACATGGTTCATAGACTACAGTTCAAGCGGGTAACAACTTAACAAGTAAAGTTATATGGTTTTTTGCATAATTTTTCTAGATGTACTTGAAATGTAAAGTTGTAAAGTGGCTTTAGGATAAGCTAAATTCATTTATGATTAGTTGGGCGATTTTGAAAGTAAGTTGATGGGTAAATGCCCAAGGATGATGTTTCAATAAGTTGTTTAGGATTATATTGGATTCTAAACTTGATGTAACTCTTTTTTATATATTAATAATAAAATATCTTTTACCGATAAAAAAATGATATCACTATGAAATTTACATTTTTTAAATCAGAATAGTGAAAAATATAATGAGTTTTTGTTTCATAAAAATTATGTTCGGGAAGGCCCTCAAAATATTATGACAAGGCATAAATCTGACATTCCAGTGCCTTCACCAAATTTTTGGAGGTCAGGGCATATGCTTGGTTCCACCAACCCTACACCAAGCCTGTTTTGAATTGAAATATGAGGTGAAGGTCTATTTATCGCTCATTTCTTAAGGAATGGGTGCCCAGTTCTAGCGGTATTTTCCAATTCCACAAGACTTCCATTGAATAGGCACCCAGCTTCTAGCACTTACCCCTAAGAGAAACAATACATAGTTGCAGATAGTTACATATGAAGAAAAATAATAATTTATTCATACATTTGCACACATAATCATTGCAAACAAAGTTTGAACAAAGGGAATAATTGGATTATTATGCTTTCTTCTCTTACTCTAGTGCTTCTCCTCTACAACTTACTGTGAAGCAATGCAATGCAATGAATTTGAATGGATCTCATACCTATTTATAGATGATTCAGTTGTTTGATTTGGAGAAATCTTAATGAATTGTGTTTGAATTTAAATTTAGCCATGTAAATGGGTGACTTGGTTGGTTTGATCGATTTGATGTTATGTCCTGCTAATTTATTAGCTTCAATGGTGGGCTTACATTTTTTATTTTCGAATGTAGGTGGAATGGGGTGGAAAGGTCCATCACTTACGTGTTTTAGCTTGATTGAAGGGACACAATGTGTTCTGCTTGGTTTCTTAGGTGACACGACTTTCTACAAGACAAATCAGTGTTGGATTTGATTGAGCCTTTTGATAGAATGGAATATCTTGTCTACTGATGATGTGGGTTGTCCTATTTTATGCAAACATTTGAACAATGAGTGTGCTTGGATCATATGTGCACGAACAATTCTATTCATTTTTTCCTTTTCTATGGATGTGTGTTTCAATGTTGGGTTCATTTTCTTACCATTGCCAATGTGGTATGGGTTCTGATAGTTGTTAGTTGAATATACTTTGATTTGCAGTGTGTGTACTTGATAGAACTTAGTTTTGACAAATATATTTATATAATGAGACACTTTTGATGTGAACAACTTTTGGTATAGCTAAACACTTTTATTGGTTTTCTTATGAATATGTTTTGATGAATTAAATTCTCCACTATAAGCTCATATCTATCCATAGGTATGCTCACTACACGTCCTTGCTCCACTAGTAACTCCTTTCCCTTATAAATTATATAACTAATCTCATAGTATTTTACTAAACAATTAAGTCAAAAATCCCATTAGAGCCCCCCAAAAATCTTCTTCCCTACAAAGGAAAGTACAATTTATATGAACTCTTTTCCTAGCATTTCAAGGACACCTAGGTCAAACGTTTTATTTCCCGTAAAGGAAAGTACAATTTATATGATCTCCTTTTGTAGCATTTTGAGGGCACTCGGGCTACAAGATTTGACTAGGCTTGGAATTTCATGGTCACCCCTACATATCATATGAATTTTTTAAAGACGGTTTGGTCATTTTAATGCCTTTCATTTTACATTTTAAGAAAATATTGATTGTCAATAAATTTTTAATTTACAAATAATTTAATAAGTTACTTTAAATTTAAATATTATATACAATATTTTTTTTTTTGTTATATAGAAACTTTTATTTTTGATAAAAATAATATAAAATTAGAAAATAATTATAAATTAGTAATATATGCAAAAATATCAAATTAATTAAGCAATTTTCTAAATTTATATGATTTATTTAAAAAAAAATTAAATTAATATAAATATACAATAAATAATATAAAAACATGTATATTGTATATTATTATTGTTAATGTTTGTAGCTTCAGTCGTATGATCACTTAGATTACATATAATACTTAAATGTTGATTAATAATAATATATTATATTTGTGTGTGTCTATATATATATATATATATATGTTATATTATTATTAATATATATTATTCTAATATATGATTGATTAATGAGACATTATAAAATGAATAGACATGTCCCATGAAGGGACATGTCTCTCATAGCCTCATTCCTAATATAAACAAGAGAGATTGTTGCATTTGGAAAATACATACATTACAGGCAGTGCTATTACATTTGCAGCGATCCTGATAACTCAACATGGTATCAGAGCAAGGTTAGACTACAAATGGAGAATAGAGTAAATAATTATAACCACAAGATTTGTGAGAGTAACAGCAAGCCAACAATGAACTACGAGCAAGTCCTGATTCTGACAAGTCCTATTGAAATTTGAGAGGTTCTAGTTTGGAGTCCACTAGGATTCGGGCAAACAGGCATGCAGAAGAGGATGGGGAGCTAGATCATTCTATAGCTACTGAGAAGGATAGATTTGCTAGATCTTATTCTTTTCAGATAGATCTTCTTTCATGCATCAACAAGAATCTAGTAGATGGCCTCCTGGGTTTGGTGGTCCTCATGGTGGGGATTCGGTCTCTCTGGATGGAAGAATGTTTGCATATGGATGATCTCGGTCAATGTTCCCACAAAGAGACATGGAAAATGCCATGTGCCATAGTAATAGATGGGAAGCAAAAGGAAAAAGAGACTGGCCCCTTGGTCGGATTTCTCAGGCAGATGAATATTTTTGATTGCATAATCAACAAGTGCACAGATGAAGGCAGTCCGTTCAAGTGGGGTGAACGGGATTCCGCAACTCATCTTCTAAAACTATTAAGCATTGGCTCAAACAAAATTGATGAAGTACTAGAGCTGTGTCAACAATATAGATAAATACAGTCCATTAAAGCATTGGGAGGCTCTCTACATCGAACCTGAGATAGAATATCAATATCAAGACTTTTAATCGGAAGAAGTAACATTAGAATTTAATTACAGTCGTATGAGAGCCAAGGAGAAAATGCAATCATAGACACCATGGAGAATGCAAGGACAATTCATGTAATTGATCTGGGGATGAGAACTGCATCACAACAAACAGTAATACTCCAGGGAAGGCAATTCATAAGCAATCTGAGTTAAGACATCAGAGACATTTGTGATTGCGTTTAGCCATTATTTGTGCATTACAACTGAGATCGATGGCTAATTCATCATACTAGTTGCGCCTAGGAGAATTGTGTCGATATAGTATCCGTAAACATCGAATTTGATTGTGGGAAGGCATTGGAATATACCATCCACATATCAAGTGGAAACAAATATTTGAGCGAACACAAAGTAGGTCACCATCAAGTCATATCTCTTAACGAAAAATACAACTGTGAAATACATGTCCTCAATGGTTCCACAAATTGCCAGTAGATAACATTCTTCCAGCATTTGAAGGTTTTCACGTTGGAGTTATATGTGAGTTGTAGATGAGTGAAGTTATCTGCCAATAACAAGAGGTTTCATGTTGACGACAATGTTCTATTAATCTGATGGCATCACATTAATATTTTGGAGAGATCTATACACGATATGCATAGTCTGTGAACTATATTTTGGCATCGCTCCATACTCAATGTCATGATGGGAGAAGAAGTGGATTCTAAAACTCCCTGCATACAGCCCACTATGGGGAACTAGTAGTGACGCTGGCTAGGAAAGTGTGATAAGTTACTCTAACAAAGACCGAAATAGGTGTCATCTTGCAGATTAAAGACCAGTAGATTATGCGGTTAGTACTAACTCAAACCTGCACTCCTTTACTGCTTGTGCACGATCAGATTGGGAGATTCATTCCATGGGCATATAGTAGGATGGTTGACAATTGACAAGTCCACATGAGTAAAGTTGACAAGTCTCTATATTAAATTCATTGGGATGCAAGCTATGAGTTTAATTATCTGTCAGCATTCTGGAAAGTCTAGCCTTCATTGACTGTGATCATGAGTCATTTGAAAGGAATAGTTGAAATAAGAGTTTCTAAACTTGATATGTGTCTCTATCAAAGTATAATGGTGTATGAAAGTATAATGGTCTCCTCTCTTGATAAGAATCTACAAGATGATATCTCAGTGACTCTTACCATAAATGCGAACATACAGTGTATGTCAATCAACATCTTTAATGCTAATGATCTACATAATATGATAAACTTCTGAGATCTAGCAATGGAAGTAGACTAAGGTTTTGAGATCTAGTTGCAAATAAAATAGGGAGATAATTTTTTATTTTATTTTATTTACTTCTTGTAGTTATTTTCTTATTTGTAATTCAATAAGAGCTATTTGCCTTGATCTTTTTCGAGGATGTTCTTGCAGGAAAACAAGATTGATATCAGATTCAGAGGGAGTCTGACATCTTTAGAGAGGCTAAGAAGTTGATGAGTTTCAAAGGGAGCAGATGATTCAGTCAACTTGTGACAAACTTGATCATATAGATTGAGAGCGAGTCTAACAATCCATTATAGACAACCTTGGAAAAAGAGGTCAGGAGGTTGATGTTAGTACTCAAAGCTTCAGATGGGAGCCAAATTATCATGAATGGTTGGAGGTTGTAATGTTTGGGATAAATCCACAGTTTATTACATTCACTCATGTTACTATGGAATCAAACAAGTACATTTGTATATAGGAAATCACTCTTGCATTGAACAAATGATCATGTACCAGATGATGAGAGTCCTTTTAAATAGATAGTTTCATGATTAGGGCCATGTATGATTCTGTAACAAAGGGAGCTACTAGAGGATCTCCCAAAAGACCTTAATGCAAATATCTAGAGGTCATAATAGATGAATAAGTTGTTGGATCAAAGGGCATTCTAGAAAAGAGCCCGATACAGACTAAAGAACAAAGACTCGACTTGCTAGAGTGAAGTCAGAAGGTTGATATTAGATTCAAAGGAAGTATAATAGTTCATCTAAAACAACCTTGGACAAGGAGGTGAGGAGGTTGTTACAAGACCTTAAAGGAAGCATCCAAAAGTCTATGATCATGAGACGTATAGTGCATAAGTATGCTATTCAAGGTACATTATCCCTACAAAACATATGGCTAATATTCTCACCAAGTTTCTTGCTAGAGGTAAGTTTGTGTACCTTTGAGATAAACTTGGCATGTTGGAGAATGAAGCCTTAGATGAAAAGGAGTTTCATCTATTATCTTGTATGTTATTTCATTCTTCTCCTTGAGAGAGAAGTCTAAGGTGAAAGCCCTTGTTTCCATCCTTTGGGATGAGCATGGATCCACCCTCTCACATGAGTCAAGGTGGATTTCATGTGTGTGGCTCCTGGACTTATGGGCCCTCCTGTGAACATTGGAGAAAGGTGACGACTTTTTGACAATGAACACTTGTATTTGATTACAAGATGATGATCTTGTAATGGGGATTCGTTATGGTAGATGGTTATTTATCTGTGCACATACCATAATAGGGTTATATGTAAATAAAATGTAATGTTTTACTTACTATATCCTTGTATCACAATTGTGGTGATACAGAAATTAGGTATCACAATGCATGGTGATTCCTCATATTAATGTGATATGAAAACTAGGTGTCACAATGCATGGTGATTCCTCATATCGATGTGATATGAAAATTAGGTATCACAATGCATGGTGATTCCTCATATCAATGTGATATGAAAACTAGATGTCACAATGCATGGTGATTCCTCATATCGATGTGATATGAAAACTAGGTGTCACAATGCATAGTGATTCCTCATATCAAGGTGGTATGAAAAACTAGGTATCATGATCAAAAGTGATTCCTCATATCAAGGTGGTATGAAAACTAGGTATCATGATCAAAAGTGATTCCCCGTATCACATGTTGGTGATATGTAAAATTGGGTATCACATATTAGGTGATATTGAAAACTTGGTGTCACATGTTAGGTGGTACTTCATATCATGAATTATGTAATATATGATTTCTTAGTATCCATATGAATCATATTAGGATCCTTCTGAACTTAGTATCATATATTGATTGGACCCTATGAAACAGATCACATAGTGACATGTCTCTACATAAACTTAGTATCCATATGAGACATCATGAGACGTATTATCATTAGACATACAATGGATATTTACGAGCTATGGTGAACATCATGTGACTTGATATTCTTGCATATACCATATCTCCTTATATCACAATGGGGTGATATCTCCCCTCTTTAAAATTAATGATTTATTATCTTGATGGATTCTATTTTCTCTAGCTAAGAGGGAGTGTTGATGCTTTGTATGTCTATAGTTAGGGTCTTATGTGTTGACAAGGGAGACCACAACACGTTATGTTTTGATCATCCTCCCTAGCTAAGAGGGAGTGTTAATGTTTGTAGCTTCAGTCATATGATCACTTAGATTACATATAATACTTAAATGTTGATTAATAATAATATATTATATTTGTGTGTGTGTATATTGTAGACATGGAAAATTGGCCAAAGGCTTAAATCAATCAGAAGGTGCATCAAATCATCAAAATAGCACGAAAAATCAATAAATGGAACAAAGGCAATTCAAATCAAATGCAAATTCAATTAAATGATTAAATGATTAAATAAAGCTTGAAAAGGGGAAAAACACTACGAAATTGATTAAATTCAATTAATGACATAGTTGTTGAAAGCAAAAATCAAAATGAACCTCTTACCCTTCATGGCTAAATTTAATTACTTTAATTAATTAATAAATCATAATTTCCCTCAACAAAGCAAATTGGAGACAAAATGGACACAAATCACTCACTTTTGTTGAAATGGTCCAGCCTTTTGAAACCATTTAAATGATTGTCCCCTCCTTGTCCCCCCATTTATGGACAAAGCAAAGCCAATTGGCCTTACCCAAGCATAACCATGATCAACACTCTACCCCCTACCCTTGGGAAATTACTATAAGTATGAGGCATTTTGGAGAACATTTCCATCTTAGAATTTTAATTGAAAAGCATTGTTACTATAGTCAATTGAGATCATTTCTAAGAGCCATTGAAGCATTTGACCATTTAGAGTTTATCATTTTAGCATTTTATCATTGCGTTGTTATCAAAATGGAGCTAGATTAAGCATGAATTCATTATAGAATAAGGATTTAGAAGCATCATAGCAGCATTATTCTCATTTTAGAGGTGTCACTGGTGAGGATTTGCAGCTGAGAGCTCACTTACCACTTCTTTCTAGAGATCCATGAGATGTTATAGATTGTAGTTGCATTTTAGAGTAAATTTCCTTTGTATTTAGCTTAAATTGTTGCTACTTGATCTTAATTTCATGAAGGTGAAGAATATCATCACACAAATGGTGCCCACCATGGGGCTTGAGCCTCAAATTCTAACAAATTTGTGATTTAAATCATCTTTGCATGCGTTTTTGTGTTGTTTCCATGTGTTTTCTACAAGAATTTGCTAAAGTCACGCGTACGGGAGATTTATTCACGCCTGGAAGTGTTTTAGTGTCACTTCAGCTATCTATTCTCACGCCTACTATCTGGAAACTCACGCCTACAACATCAAAGCATTCAGCCTTTACAAGATAAAGTCGCGCCTTCACGGCAAGAAGTATCGCTTACCTATTATTTACTGTCGCTTTAAGGATTTCTTTACCTTGCCTTTAAAGTTTAAATTCACGCTTCTGATAAATTTTTTATCACTTGGAATAATGGATTGATATTGCATTTAAAGCTCAAAGTTGCACGTTTGATAATTTCTTTATCACTTTGAATTTGTGAAATATCACTTTTTTTCCTAGTTATTTTCTGTCGGTTTAAAGTTTAGTCACGCTTAGCACTGAAACAATTATCGCCTATGAAATTATTGATGTCACCTTTGTCACTAATAAGTGTCACGACTAATCACTAAAGTCACGCCCATGAGTAATTTGTTCACGCTTATTAGCTGGACGATGTCGCCTGCGGTTTATTTTCTATTTTGGTCTTTAATTGGATAAATTTGAAAATCTGACTGTCTGTGTTTTTTGTTAATCAGTAAATGAGTAGACATCTGAGAGTGAAAAAGCTAGAAAGCAGGTTCAACAAGGAGGGAAAAGCATTGGCAAAGAAAATAAAGAAGGAGAATCAAGTGCATACAAAGGCTGTCCTTGAATCCACACTAGATGAGGATGTCAAGGTATATGAGAAGTATTTAACTGTGATTGAAGCTTACAAGCAAAAAATTATGTCTCTAAATTGGATTTATGAACCTTGAGCTTAAAGTTTCTTTCATTTAAATTTTTTGATTGATTACATGCAAGTTTGGTTTCCCCTCATTGTGAATTGGTTGTGTTGGACTAACTTGTTGGAGGAGGGAACTGGAGCAAATTGCCATGGTGAGTAAGTGAAAAATGAAAATCAGTAACTCAAAAATGCCCCTAGCCTTTTTCTAGCTACAAGGAAAGGTATTCTACTCAAACAAGCTTGCATTCCCTTAACTTGTGGCATTGTCATTTAAATCTAGCTTTAATAGGGAGGAAATTGAACCAAACATTTCAATTCTAAGAACCTCCTTGTCAAGAGGTTGAAAAAGAACTAAGTGTTTGAAGTGTTTGGGAATCAAAAGGAAAGTTAGGGATATGCTCTTCACCTTCTTGGTGAAACAAACTCCCAAAAACTTTACTTAAATTCCAATTTTCCTTGCAAAATGAACATGCTAGAGATTTAGTGGGCTTGCCTCCCGAATTTGCCTTAGCAAGGCTAGTGAGAGGGACAACCCAAAGTGGGATACACTTGCTTTCACCGCGAGAATCCGACCCACTATAAAATGAAACGCATGCATCCTTAATGGGGTGCATGACAAAGGGATTTTAATTTTCTCGAACTTCCTCTAATAGTCCTTATGGATTGCACAAAATCATGTCTCAGTGCGTGTGGGAAGCCCCTTTACATACTTAGGGGATGAGAGATTTTAATTCATTTGAACGGAATACTAATTAAATCCCAAGTAAATTAGAAAGGCCACCTTGTAGAGCCATGATTACAAGCCAATTTGACTCTAGGTAGGCTGTTTGGAATTCATTCTTGTGTTATACTTGTGAAAACATTCGAGAATATACACATTAGATTGTTGTTTAGAGACATTTATGTGTGTGTTGCATTTGTTCCTAATTTTCAAAACAAGAATTTACCAAAAATATTTGATCAAAACTTTTAAAAATTCAAAATTTTATACCCTGGTCAGAGAAGTGTCGCTTGGGCACATTTTAAACATGCCTATCAGGTGTTTAGTCACACATGTGACTAGTTTAAACATGCGTGGACATAGTAAAGTCTTGCCTAATAGAGATTCAAACATGCCTTTAAATACTGGAAACTCTCTTAACACCAAGAAAAGTGCCGCTTGTACATCTACAGAGTGCCGCCTATCAACAAACTAGTATACGCCTACGCAGGTTTCAGACATGCCTGTGCTTGGTTTAGTCATGCCCAGAAAACAAAAAGGGCAAACAAAGAGTACTTCCAGGAAGAATCATAAATTTTTTAATATCAATTTGAGTACCCTTTTTTGAGTTTTCACTGATTCAACTTATAGTCTGGTGGAAAATCTTGTTTCACATATCTATCAAAATTTTGCAAAGGATTAGACCCCAAGTAGTCTTGACTTGTATCCAAGGTTCATGTCTGCATTCACCAAATCATATTATATCAAGCAAACCTTGCAAGCCAATGGGACCTATTTGAGACAAGAGCTCCCTTATCCTAGAGATGAAACTACTCCTAGAGTACCACAAAAGTCACCCGAACAAGAAAAAGAAAACAACATGATGTATTATGGTAGTTTGAGTGGTAAGGATAATAGTGGTATTGATCTCACCAACCAAGGTAATGCCAATAGTGGAGGCATTGACATGAATAACCAGAGCAATATTAATAACCAAGGCAATACCAACAATGGAGGAGTAGATCAAAATGCTCAAGGAGTTGACCAAACTCATACTCAAACTAACACCAAACCAATGGCAAAAGATGCCATGGATGAAAAAGTTAGTGAGGCTATCCAATGTCCTTATTTCAGAAAGCTCATGGAAAAGGCAATGGATAGAGATAGAGAAAAACATTTCATGGACTTAGTACAAAAAGGTCTCAAGCTTCCCCATGACTATGATGTCAACCAACTTAAAACACCAGAAGTTGAGGAAAGTACCTTAGACATCATGAACAAGCAATTCAAAATGTTTCAAATGCAATTAGATGACATCAAGCAAAGCGGGGCTCCCAGGCCTTTCTCTATAGAAGCATTGTGTCCATTCCCGTTTGATAAAAGCTTGGTTATGGTGCCATTCCCAATCAATGTTGTGTTTCCTAAATATGACAAGTACGAAGGAACGATGGATCCCCAAGATCACTTATGAGAGTTTTGTGCATTGAGCTTAGAGTTCATGCATGATACAACATATTTAATGAGATTATTTCCACGAAGCTTAGGAGGCATGGCTATGGAGTGGTTTTCTAAGTTACCCTTTGGCATTAAGACCTTCGAAGAATTAGCTTTGAAATTAGTGGCTCATTACTCATATAACATTAAACATGAGGTCACGATGATAACATTATGCAACACAAAACAAAAAGATGGAGAGGCATTCCTCACTTTTCTACAAAGGTGGAGGACAGTTTTTGCAAGATATCCTAGAAGTGTGCCTGAGAAAGAGAAGATGGATATCTTCATAAACAGTTTGAGTAATGAGTTAAACTCCTACTTACGAATGCAATGTCCAAAGACCTTCCAAGATCTAATTGAAAATGGAGTAACCATGGAGGAAGTGTTGTTCAAAAGTGGAGAACTCAAACTGTACAAAGATAATAAGAACAACTCCAATAGTGGCAACAATGGCAATAATCAGAAGAATAATTGGTTCAATAGTAACAGTCATTATAAGAACAACATTAAGGGAATTGTGAATGATGGAGTAGTTGAATCTAGCAACTTGAAGGTGGTCCCCTTTGCTCTTACAAGGACACCTAATCAAGTGAATAATACCAATCAGAGTTCCAATGCACCATCCAACAACAACCACACCAACAATGGAAATCAAGGAGATAATTCAAGGAGTACTAAATTTGATAAATATTTGAGGCCAACTCCTCCAAAGAACTTCACACCCTTGGGTGAGCCCCTTGAAAAGGCATTAAAGACTCTCATGGCTAATAATGTTATTACTTTACCCAAAATTCAGCCTTACGAGCCAAATAATAAGCCTAGTTGGTGGAGTGTCGATAGCCATTGTGAGTATCATAGAATTTGAGGACACACAACAAATGAATGTCTGCAACTAAAGAATGTAGTGCAAGATTTAATTGATAATGGCACGATCACCATTGACGGACCTCCAAACAATGAAGATCATACAACATTCAAACAACCTTTTTACAAACATGATAAGGGAGAGTCATCAAATAGCAAGAAGCAAAGTGCCAATAATCTCAACTTTGTGCCCCCTTATGATCATATTGTTAATGCTATAATAGTCAATGAACAACCTCAAAAGGAAGCATCAAATGTCATTACAAGAGGGTAGAATTCTAGAATGACCCTACAAGGGATACCTCCTCAAAGCACTAACATCCCACAATCCAACATTGTGGTCAAACAGCCTTCTATAGTAGCAAGGCCTTATAGTTTGGTTGATCAATTGCAATGTACTCCAACACAAATCTCTATCTTAGAGTTATTGAAGTTGTCACCAAACCATAAGGAGATTTTGGAAAAAGCTCTAGTAGAGACACATGTTCCTACTAACTTAGAGGCAGAAAAGTTTCAAAATATGGTAGGTCATCTTGTAGCACCTCATTGTCTTTCATTTTCCAATCAAGATGACATGTCTATAACCCATCCTCAAAATCTACCATTGCATATAGAGGTCTTAATCGAAAGGCATAGAGTCAAAAGAGCCCTCATTGATGGAGGGGCTAGTCTCAACATTTTCACATTAAGTCTTGTCAAATCCTTAGGTCTATCTGAGTCTTGCATTGACCCTACAAAGAAAATCACCATTAAAGCTTATGATGAAGTTGAAAGAGCTTCTAAAGGCATGATTGTATTGCCCATCCAAGTGGGACCTGTTAGGAAGGACACCAATTGCCAAGTGCTGGACATGAAATTAACTTATAATATTTTGTTGCGGAGACCATGGATCCACGAGATGCAAGTAGTCCCATCCACGTACCACCAATGCATAAAATTTCCATACATGGGTGAAGAAATCACGGTTGGAGGAGACTCTAACCCATTCCAATATTGCAATGCACTCAAACCTCCTCATTAGTTATACATTCCACATAACCAGGAGGAAATTATTCAAAGAACCACAATTGAAGATGTTAAAATGAAATAACTAACATTAGATGTTATTCAACACCCTCCTCAAGCTAGCTCAGCAACATCAACTAAGGGAAATGAAAAAGTGAGCTATGAGGGTCCAAATGCAATGGAAAGTTCATATCTAGCACCTAAATTGGAAACGGTAGTCTATAAACCTACCAAAGAAGAAAAGGAAAAAGCCAAGGAAGATCGTTACCAACACATGAATGAAATGATGAATAACTTTGAAAAACAATGCAAGATTAGTTCAAAAGGAATAGGGGAATATTCTATTTCTCTATTTGACATGCCCACATCTCCAAAATCACATGGTAAAAAATCAAAAGAACATCTTCCACATAAGTATAATTCCTATTTTGTAAGGGAAGATTAAAAAGCAACATGGGATAAGGAAGAATATGACATCCTTCAATGGCTTTACCATGATGAGGAAGATACCTCCAACACTCCCATGGAAAGAATTCAGCATGTAAAGATACAAACCAAGCAATATGGGAAAGGCTTTGGTATAATGTAGAAGATGGGATACAAGGGAAGAGGATCCTTAGGCCAAAGAAATAGGGGGTTATTAGAACCTATTGAACCTATTTGGAGGGCAAGTCACAAAAAATCTGGAGTAGGTTTTCAATTCAAAGGAGAAAGTTCAAGCCCAATGCATGATTTTTATCCTCAAATAAATGCCTTAGAATCCAAAGGAGATAGTGATGATTCTCGGGATTATGAATGGGATACCTTATCGGATGAATCATGTCATGATAAGGAAGTGATTTCTATACATAATTATGCAAAAATCCCAAGGCAAGAAGCTCAAATTAGTGAAGAACCTCATATTCAAAGGCCTAATATAGAGCAAGTACCTACCAATGGAGCATGGATAGAAACATTTTGGATGCCTTCAGAGGAGGGAGATTCAAATGGTAGTTTTAACCCGCTTGTGGCTTTTCCCATGTTGTTTCTTGTAGGGGTTGACGAGGACTCGAGTGAAGGGGACTTTGACCCTTCTTCCATGGATCATCTTGAGGAAGCGCACGTCATAGATCTAAATGATACAATGTACGAACCCTCAAATGAAGTCATGTTCATAACGCCTATTGATGACATTTTACCCAATGAACCCTTACTTTTGATAAATCTGCACCTCATTGATTGGGACCAAACCGAACCAAATGACCTACTTTACTTTCCCAATGACCAAGCAATGAATCACTACCTTAATGCGGTTGAACCCTCTTTCACCAACAAATTCAATACAGACACAATGACAGCAGCAGGGGTCCAATCTCTTAGTCAAAAGAAAAAAATGAAAAAAAATAATAAAAAAATGAAAATTTCTATTGTTGAAAACCCAATTGTGGCACCATTAGAACCAAAAAAAAAAAAAAAGACATTTCTTTTGGTGAAAACCCAACTGTGGCACCAAAGGAAGAGAGATTGGATACTTTACCCGAACATGAGGAAGAAAGGTCACCTATACTCATAGAGCCAAAGGAAAACGTTAACATTGGGACAGAATTAGATCCAAAGTTCATACACTTGGCAGCATCACTTACACCTCTAGAAAGAGAAGACTTCATCAAATTCTTCCAAGAACAACAAGTAAACTTTGCATGGTCATATGCTGACATGCTCGAATTAGATCCTAACTTTATAATGCATCATTTGAATGGTAGACCAGGGGTTAAGCCTGTTAAGAAAAAGTTGAGAAAAATGCACCCCCACATAGCTCTTTTGGTCAAAGCAGAATTGGAAAAATTGTTGAAAGTAGGATTCATAAGAGCAATAGCATATGCCGAATGGATCTCCAACATTGTACTAGTCACAAAGCATGATAAATCCATTCGTGTGTGTATGAATTTTAGAGATCTAAATCTTGCTTTCCCTAAAGATGATTTCCCACTTTCGAGCATAGATGTCATAGTGGATTTGATGGCAGGACACTCAATGTACTCATTAATGGATGGTTTTAGCGGGTATAATCATATCAAAATTGCACCTGAAGACCAAGAAAAGACAACATTTACTTTCCCTTGGGGCACTTTTTGTTAGAATGTCATGCCCTTCGGTCTTAAAAATGTCGGATCCACATATCAAAGGGCCATGACAACTATCTTCCACGACATGATGCACACATTTTTAGAAGACTATGTGGATGATATATTGGCAAAAGCCCACAAAAGAGAAGAACACCTCCACATTTTGAAAAAGATATTTGTTAGGCTGGAGCAATTCAAGGTCAGATTAAACCCAAAGAAATGTGCCTTTGGAGTCCAATCTGGCAAGTTACTAGGTTATATAGTTTCTGCCAAAGGGATTGAAGTGGGCCCGGAGAAAGTACAAGCTATAATGGATGTGGAGATACCTAAGAACATCAGCCAACTGAGATCCTTGCAAGGAAAAATCCAATCGATAAGAAGGTTTATCTCTCAATTGGCCGAAAAATGTCATTCTTTCACCAGGTTGCTACATAAAGATACTATATTTATACGGGATACCGAATGTGATCAAGCTTTTACATTGTTGAAGACCTATTTGATAAATCCGCCCATTCTCATGCCACCAATCAAGGGCAAAGCATTACTTCTCTACATATCTGCTACAGAAAGATCCCTAGGGGTACTTTTGGCACAAGAGGATGAACAAGGAAAGGAAAGAGCTATCTACTATTTGAGTAGAACATTGATAAAATATGAGCTTAATTACACATTTATGGAAAGAGCTTGTCTAGCAGTGGTGTTTTCATCTCAAAAGTTGAGACATTATATGTTGATGCATAAGGTCAAGTTGATTGCCAAGATAGACCCTCTCAAGTATTTGTTAAGTAAAATAGCCTTAGCAGGTAGAATAGCTAAATGGGTGATGATATTGAGTGAATTCGACATTGAATATGTTGATAGAAAGGCAATCAAAGGACGAGTGATAGTAGATCACTTAGCTGAAAATCTCATGACTTCTACACAAACTATTCAAGTGGAGTTTCCGGATTCCGCCATTATCAACATAGAGGCAAAAACATGGATCCTATACTCAAGGAGGTTGCGAGGCCGGCATATTATTGGTAACTCCTCAAGGTTACACCATTCCCAAATCCTACAAGCTTATGTTTCCATGCACAAATAACATAGCAGAATATGAAGCACTAGTCATAGGCATCAAAATGGCCTTAGAGTGGAATATAAAAGAGCTACAAATTTATGGAGATTCTCAACTTATCATTAATCAAGTCAACAATGAATATAACACTAAAGATGAAAAGTTGATGCCTTATAAGACTATGATTGATGGATGGAAGAAATAATTTGCATTGATCACCTTTGAACAGATTCCTAGAGAGAAAAATAGAGTAGCTAACGCCATGGCTACCTTGGCTTCTTTGTTACAAAAACCAGATCAAAATGAGAAGTATGAGTTCTTGGTGGAAGAGTTGGTGAAACTGGCATTTGACCTTCTCGAAGCCCAAATTGTTGCCCTCTTACATGGACATGAATCCCCTTGGTACGGACCTATATATACATACCTTAAAGACCAAGTGCTACCCTTAGACCAAACCCATGCTCAAAAATGCAATTTCATATGACAAGCCTCCCGTTACTTAATCCTTTCTGAAACATTGTATCATAAGGGTCTCGACAGGACGTTACTTAGGTATCTAGAGGAAGAAGAGTCTAAATTAGCTTTACGAGAGGTTCACGAAGGCATTTGTGGGTCGTATTCAAGCAGGTTAAATCTAGCTAAGAAAATCCTTCGCTTAGGGTATTTTTGGAAGACATTGGAAAAAGATGCTTGCCACTTTGTGAAGATATGCAGCAAATGCCAATATCATGGCGACATGATACATGCACCGACACAAAAATTACATCCATTTGTCACACCATGGCCTTTCTATCAATGGGGGTTTGATTTAATTGGCATCATAAATCCACCTTCTTCAAATGGGCACAAACATATCATAACCGCAACAGAATATTTCACCAAGTGGGTTGAAGCAGTTCCCTTGATAACAGCAATAGGAAAACAAATTTCCATGTTTATCTTGAATCATATCGTTTGCCGATATGGTATTCCTCATGCCATAATAACAAATAATGGAAAATAGTTTAAGAATAAGGATGTTGATGAACTATGTGCTACATTTCATATCACTCACCATTCATCACCAATTTATTACCCTCAGGGAAATGGGCAAGCCGAAGCCATGAATAAGAATATATTAAAGATCTTGAAAAGGTCAGTCAACAAATCAGGAAGGGATTGGCATATGCAAATTAAACCAGCATTATGGGCCTATAGAACCAGCATAAGAACACCCACCAGAGCCACACCATTCTCACTAGTCTATGGCGCTGAAGTAGTTCTACCATTAGAGGTTGAAATCCCATCTCTACGAGTGTCATTACAAGGATTGATCACAGATGAAGACTACAGAGTTGCTCGACTTCAACAATTGGAGTTACTTGAAGAACATCAAACACAAGCTTATGAACACCTGAAAGTGTACCAAAATAGAATCTCAAGGAACTATAATAAACATATCAAACCGAGAATTTTTCAGGTAGGAGACTTGGTGTTGAGAGAGAATCCAAAGAATCAGGTTGAGAGGGAGAAGAAAGGCAAATGGGAGGCTAATTGGCTTGGCCCGTTTATTATATCTTCATTTGGCACGGGAACCTATAAGTTATCAGATTGTGACGAAGAGGAACTCCAAGAACCTATCAATAGTATTCATCTTAAAAGGTTCTATACATGAGGTAGATGAAAGAGTATAAAGAGTTTCAGATGAGAGAGCATCCTATTTATTGTACATAGTTCAAAAGAGATCTTGAAAATGCCAAAAACATTTGAAAAGCACAAAAAGATAAAAACATTGAGAAAATTGAGCATGAAGAAAGGAAAAACATTCAAAATGAGGTTGTCATGGTGAAAACCTAGTAAATAGGCGCCTTGATGATAAAAAAAAAGAAAAAATACAAAAAAAGGAAAAATACAAAAAAATTGAAAAAGAAGAAAGTGCCCTGGTGAAAACCTAGTAAATAGGCACCTTAGTAGCAAAACAAAAAAAGAGAGAAAAAGCTTGCAAAAACAAAAAAGGAAGAAGCTTGATCCATCCTAAAGGTGAAAACTTGGTAAACAAGCGCCTTTGGTTCCCTTAAGTTGGTCTTTCCTAGGTTGCATTTGTACATATTGCATTTCCACCATCCCATTTGTACAACCACCATTGCATCTGTCATTTGTACTTAGTCATAATAAAGTCGGTCAGTCGCATTGTTGCATTGTCTATCACCCCTAAGTTTGTCAACCGATCACATTTATCACTTGGGGGCAGAAGAAGATGGTAAATTTGGCATCCAATGGATTCAATAAGTGCTACAATCAATCACGTCAGAGAGAGATTTTATCAGAATTTCAGAAGAGATGGAAAATTTTCTTGAGCCTCAGTATTTGATTCTACAACATGATCCGGGAACCTTCATTGACTTTATTATTTAGGATTAAAAATTGACAAACACATCTTAAAGATCAGAATACTTGGAAATCTTTTTTGAAAATGAGAAAACATCGCACACCATTCAAAAGTTGTCTTTCTTTGACAAGTAATGAAACATGGTAAAACACTTGAAGTTTTGTTAAAATCTTGATGAACTTGACTTTTTATCATATCTTTGGAGTTATTCGATGATGTTCGACTAGATTAGCCATGATAAAGATGTGATATTTTATTTCCTTTGAGTGACTGTTTGGATGAAGATTCGTCACCTTATGAGAATTTATCTAACGACATGGTCATCAAAGAATCATCGAGGACTATCTCATAAGAGGATGGATTGACCTTTGTTTGTTTACGCAAATGGATACCTTGGCTATTTAGATCTTCTATATCTTAATACCAAAAATCCACTTGCAACATTAAATCCGTCGACACCGGTATTCAGACTCCCATAGTTTGATCATCCAACTAGTGAGGGTTGTACTTGGTTCAACAAAGAGGTTACCAAAATGTGATAAAAAGCGGTATTCATATCATCATGTTAGTGGGCAGTGGTGATTGTATTGACTTTCCTGTCCCAAAATGTTCAATGATGAAAATTTATCCTCAAGGCATTTATTTGCTAAAAGCTGGTGACACTTAGGTTGCATTGCAAGGCATATTAGATTAATTGCATTATCTTGTTAGATTAATTGCATTGTCCTGTTTGATCAAATGCATGTGTTTATGGTTACTTTTCCAAGGGAACGAGGGGGTACATCAATAATCTTGGTTAGTTAAAACATTTAAGCAAAGGGGGTTCAATAACAACATTTATTCTTGATAAAACAATATAAAGAAAATGAGATTATCTTTTCCATACATTGAGCATTATTCATTATCCACATATTACAACAAGAAATCATTCATACATCATGTGCACTCATATAGTTAAGGATAGACTGGCATACATTGCAAAATAAAAAACATAGGAACATACATGTGCATTTCCATTAAACATTTTACATCCATACATGAACAACAAAAGAGCATCACCAAATTCATACATCTTTGCATACATCTATATATATCATAAAGTAAGATACTGCATTCATAGCATGAATCCAAGTAAATGCATAAATAAAACATCATATAGCTGCATAAAAGATAATCTTATAATCAACTCATCAAAGAGAATCAAGCATCATATATCATCATCAAAAGGAGGATCCAATACATCAAATATGTCAAGATATCATCAAAGTGATATATCAAATGTTCCGATCAATGAGAATAACATGAAAGGTGGACCAGAAACACTAAGTAAATCTGTCATCATATCAATCAAGAGCCTGTAGCACCAGATCCATCTGGCCCTCTATCATCCTGTGGGGGAGGAGCCTGTGATGTACCTGCTCCATCCTACCTCTGAACAACCATGACTGATACAAGCTGCTATAATAAAGAGGCAACCTGGTCCAATTGACCCACAACAGTGGATATCTCTATCCTCATAGCCTATAAACCTCACTCTAATCCATCCATGCGATCACCCTGTGCACCCTGTGGTTGTGGAGCTAGCGGAGGCATCTATGGAGCCCCATCATCCTGCTGTGCCTGATCCTGATGAGCTACATCATCATCATGTTGAGCTAAGGCCACTCTCTGTAATTGTACCAAGGGATCTAATCTCCTAGGAACCTGCCTAGCTGCATCAATCTATGCATGTCTCTAAGCTCTCTGATGTCTATGCACTCTATCCTGCCTATCTACTCTAGGCCGTCTATTAGCTGCATCATCCTATGCTCTAACCTGTCTATCATGACCCTGATCTCATCTCACCTGACCTCCCCTTGCAACAACCCAAGGATGTCTATGTCCTCGTCCTCTCTGATGTCTACCACCCCTCTCACCATCACGATGTCTGGGAATAGGCTCAGCTGGATCAATAAACCGAGGAAACCTATGGCGAGACCACCAATCTGTATACTCATGTGACATCCCGGCATCAGCCATACCAGGAAGTATCTCCCATCTGCAAATACTCATACCTGCAATCTGATCTAATGCAAACTGGTGATCAATACATGGACCCCATAGAGAGATCTCTACCTGTACCCGAGCATATAATGCATTGCCCTGAGGCATATCCTGAATCCACCCATACTGTCTCAAAACTTTGCCGAAGCAAAAGCGCTCAATAGTGGTAGGAGTGCACCCAATCATCCAGCGAGGGGCAAACATATATGGTAACTCGTTACCATCCTCTCTCCAATGATCACAACCAAGATAAGGACGCCATATAACCTGATCCAGATCATCAATCTAACATCGCCAGTAATCCAAATGACCCATATGATGCTGTATGACCATGCCTGTATATAAGAAAGTGTAAGGATATCCCCAAGGTCGAACCCTATTAAAAATAGGCCTAGTAATGGGAAGATGCTCCCATATCCACAACTGCAGAATAATAACACCCGCTGACAATGATGCACTACCCCGATAGACGGCCTCATGTAAATCATGATACAACCGTGCCAAGATGCAAGAACCCCAATCAAACTGTCGAGGATGAGCAAATAAATCCTCTATAATCTGGCCCCAACTGACTGAAAAATTGTGACCTTGCCGGTCAGGAAGAATTAGACCGCCAATCAATGCACCCAAAACTGCTGGTAATGTGGGAAAAGAGGAAAACTAAGGCCATGTAATAGTATCCCCATATCCAATAGTGTTGTCTCCAAATACTCGTTGGTACATAGAGGAATCATATGCAGAATCATAGTAGACCAACTCACCCCTGCAAGGAATCCGCAATAATCGATACACATCCTCTGGTGTGATCGTCATCTCTCCATATGGCAAGTGGAATGTGTTGTGGTCGGAGTGCCATCGCTCCGCCACTACAGTCAATAATCCATGGTTCAATTGGAACCGTGGGAGATCAAGGAGGAAACTCAAACCACATCTCTCAATGACTCGAAACTCAGCTGCTGTGAGTCTGTGACCTAAGTCAATAACCCATGATGCAACTGAATGGACGTATAAAGTAGGATAGTGATCCTGTTGGCAAGGTAAAGGAATAATATGAGTACATTGTATCAAGGAATTATCTCAAGTCAATCAAAAGTATCAAGTAATCACACCAAGTACCATCGGTCATTTCTCTGTATCCTGAGAACAAAGTGACAGTATCAAATCATATTGATTTTCACACTGATTGATTTATCCTATCAGTTAACATTCAAATCAGATTGACAAATCATATTTTAAAGTACTACTATCCTGATATCTAAACCAATTATTTTGTTGACAATCATGGACCTACACTAATTATTTGACTTTCTCATCAGGGGGTTATCAAATTTTTCATTAGATATGATCAACACATGTGTGAAAAGTACAAAAATTTTGCAAAAAAGACATCAGGCGTGATCTTTATCATACCAGGTGACATTTTATCTTAGGCGTGACTTTTTATTTCCCTAAGCAACATTATTATTCTGCCAGGCGATAGAATTTGTGCCACGCGACAGTTAATTAGGCAAAGCGACAGATAATCGTGCCCTAGGCGAGAGTTAGCTCGTTAGGTTTTGTATAGGTGATAACCTATTCGAAAATATGTATTTTGACCTAGTTTGACGCGATAGTTTTTATCTTGCTAGGCAAGACTCAAATGTTTCATATGCGATAAAAAATTACATGGAGGCGAGAATAAAAACCGTGGAAGCGACAGTAGAACAACCTAGGCGACAATCAATTCTTTCGTATGCATGATTTCTCAAATACAACGCAACGATGAAACATAAAATTGCAATAAATACTCAATAAATGCAAATCAAGGTTCGTAATGACTTACCGGAGGTGCATAATCAGGCAGTCTCGCATATCTCTGGCATCTCTCGAATCTATGCTCCTGAATTGGCACAACCATCTCGAAATCACTAGAGAATCTAAGCAAAATCACCAAGGGTAAAAAGTAAAAATGAATGGTAAAAGAAGGTTTCTTAACCTATTTAAGGTATTTTTGACCTAATTTTGGAGGTGAAATTGGCCATTGACTTATCTTAAACATATCAAATCAAACTGGGGCATAATCATACATCGTGGGGTATCATCAATAGTCAGAAACTAAAACATATTTGCTATATCAAACATCAACAATCTTTTTCGAATCAAGAAATTAATATGTTTTAATTTCTGAGGGGGCATAAGGGTATCAAATCGAAGTCGCAATCATACATCATGAAATCAGTGGGGCATCATAAAAAAATTTGTATCAAGAGGCAACAATCAATCACATCGGAAATCGCAATTAGGACATAAAGAATCTTTGAATCAATGTTCTTCGCACATCGACTCAAAGAGGGGCATTTGTAAACATGGAAAATTGGCCAAAGGCTTAAATCAATCGGAAGGTGCATCAAATCATCAAAATAGCACGAAAAATTAATAAATGGAACAAAGACAATTCAAATCAAAGGAAAATTCACTTAAATGATTAAATGATTAAATAAAGCTTGAAAAGGGGAAAAACACTACGAAATTGATTAAATTCAATTAATGACATAGTTGTTGAAAGCAAAAATCAAAATGAACCTCTTACCCTTCATAGCTAAATTTAATTACTTTAATTAATTAATTAATCATAATTTCCCTCAACAAAGCAAATTGGAGACAAAATGGACACAAATCACTCACTTTTGTTGAGATGGTCCAACCTTTTGAAACCATTTAAATGATTGTCCCCTCCTTGTCCCCCCATTTATGGACAAAGCAAAGCCAATTGGCCTTACCCAAGCATAACCATGATCAACTCACTCTACCCCCTACCCTTGGGAAATTACTATAAGTATGAGGCATTTTGGAGAACATTTCCATCTTAGAATTTCAATTGAAAAGCATTGTTACTATACTCAATTGAGATCATTTCTAAGAGCAATTAAAGCATTTGAGCATTTAGAGTTTATCATTTTAGCATTTTATCATTGCGTTGTTATCAAAATGGAGCTAGATTAAGCATGAATTCATTATAGAATAAGCATTTAGAAGTATCATAGCAGCATTATTCTCATTTTAGAGGTGTCACTAGTGAGAATTTGCAGCTGAGAGCTCACTTACCACTTCTTTCTACAGATCCATGAGATGTTATAGATTGTAGTTGCAAATTTCTTTTGTATTTAGCTTAAATTGTTGCTACTTGATCTTAATTTTATGAAGGTGAAGAATATCATCACACACACACACACACACACACACACACACACATATATATGTTATATTATTATTAATATATATTATTCTAATATATGATTGATTAATGAGACATTATAAAATGAATAGACATGTCCCATGAAGGGACATGTCTCTCATAGCCTCATTCCTAATATAAACAAGAGAGATTGTTGCATTTGGAAAATACATACATTACAGGCAGTGCTATTACATTTGCAACGATCCTGATAACTCAACAATTATTAATTTAAATTGGTAAAGCAAGTTTCTAAAATTCAAATATTGTGATTTAAAAATATTCTAACTCAGTATAAATATCTAATAAACTAAATAGAAATATATATATTATAAAATAACATATATTTATATTATATATTATCAATGACAAATTTTAATAATTTATTAATAAATATAAGTATCATATTTACAATTTTGTAAAAAATTTAGTATCGTCCAATAAATTTCCAGCTGTAGCCACCAAATTCCAGACCTGGATTTGAAAAACAACGAAAACGCTTAAAAAACAACATGGAGAATGTGGAGCAGAGGAAGTTCGGGAATCAGGTAAAACAAAAGCAACGTGAAAAATGCCTAAAGTGGTTGGCGCCGACCTCTAAGTTGAGTTGTAACAACTTTGGAAACACATTTTTATATTAATCCAAAGCCAACCGGTCAACCGGCCACATGAGGAATTTTCCTTAGAAACTTCCCCTGCTCCTCCAAAGACATCCTTATAAGGAACGCTGGGTAGCATTTCCATAGCATTCATTCAGTACATTTCATTAGAGAAGACGCGTATTATTATTTGCAGGCTTTGTTTCCTATACCTCGTTTCTTCAGTTTAGAGAGAATGAGTTATAACAATCAGCAACAGGCCCCTGCTGGAGCTCCTCCTGCACAAGGTATTCATCATTCTCATTTTTTAGGGGTTTTCGTAATGTTCAATCTTTTCCATTGTCATTTGGGTTTTTTATTTAAAACATTCGATTTATTTGATAAGATTTACTTGAATTCAGAAACAGTCTTATCTAACATATATGTACTCTTAAAAATTTATCTCGATTAATGATTTATTGATGAAAGATTTCATATCATACTAAGTCCATACAGAAAAATGAATATATGCTAATTTTGTTTCAATCTTAACACTTTTATGATTTTTTTATTTAAATGTAAACAGGGTATCCTCCAGCTGGGTATCCACAGGCTTATCCTCCACCACCACAGGGTTATCCTCCAGCTGGGTATCCTCAGGAGGGTTACCCTCCCCAGGGAGGACCTCCACCTATCACACAATCCAGAGAAGATGGCTTTTGGAAGGGATGGTGAGTTTTCTGCTTTATTTTGTTGTGCTAAATGGGCCATCTTTATAACTAAATTTCAATTCAAAACAAGAATGAATTGAATTGAATCTCATTCTTAACTGGGTTCTTTCAATCCATCCCTCATCTGAGTACCCACAATTTAAAGCTTGTTTGAAACAGATCATTGAGGGAATGATTGGACTGGGAAACACCATATTGTTTCATATTTCCTGCAGATGTGACTTATCATTTTGTGTGTTCTTTTAATGCAGTTGTGCTGCCCTGTGCTGCTGTTGTGTGTTGGAAGAATGCTGCTTTTGAGTTCGAATTTGCAAGGCTTGTGGGATTGCTAATATGGGATGATTGAATTTGGATTAATTACATGGCTCAAAATTCATTCTTTGTACAGCTTTGCTTTGGGCCCATTTGTAGCCATATTCGTTTTATTGTATCCAATTTGCTCTCGCTCGAGGATTGTTGGAGTTCCACGATCTAGAGTATCTTTGCTTTATATTTTTAAATAAACAAAAATTAAATTGAAGACATTGTCTTACTGTCATGAATTTGGATATAGATGCCATGCTCTATATATACATGGTTTGCACAAGCTATTTTGTTTTCACCAGATTAATGTTGAATGCATGATTCTTATATATAACTACTTACATATTAAATTCTAAAGTAAGCCCGTAGATTTATATTCAAAGTAGATCTGAATGTGGCAAATATATTAAAAGGTAACTTCAAATATATGACTCCAAAAATAGTGCTCGATAGATAGGGTTCATTGTCATCACTTTGGGGACTTGTAGTCTGGTTCGATTGGCAAGAGTTTCATGTTATGAAGCACAAGGTCACAAGGTTCAGTTTCCCCTCAGCCTATGTGACAGGAGGATGTGCGGCGCCAATGTCACCATAGGGGTGCTATATTCAATTAGTCAGTCTAAAAATTGAATTTCATAATGATAATAATTTATAATATGTTAAAATGAATATAAATTAACTGTTGAATATCAAATTTTTACACATAATTTTAAAGAAGGTCATAGAAATAAGATTTAAGATAGATATCTCTTTAACCTATTTTTAATTTTTCAATTTTACTTTTTAAATAATCAATTTTCCCCCTTTTAATTACAATTTCTTCCAATACGTTATTATATTGTCATTTGATATAGATTTATAAATAATAAATATATAAACACTTTTGCACTGTTCATCTTGATTCTGAGTGAACTGTACTATATGAGTTTTGTAAAGGCTAATGAAGGTGGATGTGCACCACATGGAAGAGAATATGATATCGGAATGAGTAGCTATGCTTTAAAAGGCAGATTTTGTTGATATTAGACCGAGGTGTGATTTTACTCCTTATCTGTAGGATAGCAGGTAAGTTATGGTTCATTACTTACACATTGTTCTAATATGTTGTCTTGTATTGTAACAAAAAGCCTTAATACGAAACCTCTTGATATATGGCTAAATTATTGCATATATGACACTTTGACGGGTACAAATATTTCTCAATCAGATTGTTGTGCATCGTGATTGAATCTTATTTACAAGGCTCAAACATTTTTTTTTTTGGTACTGCCTCTCAAATTGGTCAATGTGTGTCAAGGAAGTTCAATAAAAAAGAAGTAATTATTACTTGTGCTTGAGTCATTGACCACATGGAATGCAAACACATCTTAGTAGCAGTCAAAGTGCAAGCAATGCAAGCCTTACTTTAGGGCATACATAAGTAAACGCTAAGAATTATTACGTTTTCAAAGTCCAAATTAGTTATGTGAAACTTCTTTTCGCAGAAAATTTGGTGTCAAGTTTCCGAAATACAATCACGCCATCATCCATTATTAGACAAATACATCCGACATTTCTCAAATAATACATATTACTTGGCATTAGCCCCATTATCTTTTATTTTAACTGAAGAACTTAACTAGGCCAGTATTTGAAACTCACGTGAAATTTAGGGTTTAGGTTGATCCACTTGATAACCATTGATTTGGCAAGAGATGTCTGCGGCACAAATGTTTGACAACAATACTCACTCGCTGGCACAGGACACTCATCCTTCTGTAACTTGCAACATTAGGGTTAGTTATGCAAGCACCCTGCTTTTCCAAAACATGAAAAGTTTGCTGGAAGGGATCCTTGATGGAAGAATTTTTTATAGTTCATGATATTATTCTTATAGGAAACACTTAATTGTTGTATAGATAAGATATACGTATCTTATTTTTTAGTAGGATTTGAACTTGTGACTTCTCTTCTATAGTCCACAAATTCTCTACCACTAGGCCAATTCAAACTATACATAATAATCCTTCAAAAAATTATTCTAATTTTTATAGCAGAAAATGTAGCAATATTTACAAAATGAATCTTTGAGAGCCGCTACAATGATGCAAAGATTCTAAAGTGGTGAAATGTGCGACCACCACATATTCATCATCCCTAAAATTCACACAACCATTACACTTTTACATGAAAAAGAAAAACATTATATATAGCCTACGAGATGACATATTTAAGTTCCAAATATGTAAATTCATTTTAATTGAAGCACGGGTTAGACATTTCATCCATACCTTTATTACTTTCCTTGTAAAATGGAGGACTTTGGATTGAAGGAAACTCCTCAGAATAGACTTACTCTCCTCTATCATGCTTCTTATTTCACAAGGACCAACAACATCTCTGTTAAGAATTGTCAATTAAATTTGAGTCCTCTTCTAGAATATGTTTTTTGGAAATTGAACTCCTTTAATCTTTTTATACTCCTCTAAGCAATAATGGCTTCAACTTTATTATTTGAGTCAATACCTAGATTATTGCCATAACATTTGATTAATCTCAAATTGTTGTCCCTCATCACTCACCCTTGTTGTTGATCAAAGTTGCATTTAATCCAACCTTCCTCTGAAGGATGTCATTCACTCATCTTTCTAAGCATGATCTTAGACCAATCAACATTGGTTAGGTATTGATTTATCCTCCAAATTTGTTTGATCCTAAGGTCTTTGTAGTTCGATTAGGTAGATTTTATTGCTAATATTGTGAATCTATCATTTCTTTTCTCTTCATAATGTTTAATTCCAAAAACAAAATTCTATATGATCTAATCCAAAGGTTAACATTTTGACCAAATGCATTCATGTTTTCCATTGACTTGATACACTCATGTTAAAGCTTACAACTCACACAAAATACAAAAGTTCATATTACAAAACAAAATAAATTATATTAGACCATCAGATATCCTTCAGTAAAATATAATTGAAAAACTATTTTCTGTCATGTTAACTTGGTAAACCTTTCCACTTAGATACTCCTCTTGATTAAAACATGAGAAAGCAGAGAATATGATCTTACTAGCATATACGGCTTGCCTACATTCCAGGAATGTATTTTCATTGACCAAAATGGTTTGTTTGATTTGAAAGTAAGGGAAAGATTCACTAGAGCAAAGGATTCATAATGTTCAGGGTTCTTACTAGAATGGCTTGCAACAAAAATTAATAATTATTTGTTTGTTTTAACTTTTAACATTCCTCCTTATACAGATACAATTAAAATGTCTAGTTTGGGAATTGTAGTAAATACAATTATGCTTACGATTTTGATTTTTTCCATTGCATCGATGGTATTATTATTTTTCTCATTAGAAACCAAATCGATGAGCAACTTGTTGCCCATTGGTTGAGTTAAGCTGCCTAATTTGTTAGAAGGGCATCTTGTATCAACATTTGTATTTATAAAATGACAAGCAGTAAGATTTTTCACACACCTTGTTCTTTTAAATATCTTAACCTTGAAACATGACTTTGATATGTACTTGAACACTAGAAAACCTCCCATCTCCACCCCATGACGATTCACAAACTTTTCCCAGCCCTCCTGAAATTCCAGTTTATTCAAAGAACACATAACTGTACATCATACTCTTGCCCACCTAGGCCTTACAACTACAATCTCATGATATTCTCTATAGAAAAATGTGGTTCTTAGACTGAGGGACCCAAAGAATAAAATTTTGCTTTTCAATGCCAGTACAATCAATCAGATATCTAAAATCTCCCGCTTAAATTTTGCCCCTCTCTCTCTCTCTCTCTCTCTCTCTCTCTCTCTCCCCTACTTTCCCCTGTCTCTCTCTCTCTATCTCCCTTAGGTATTATTGAACATATAATATAAATATTTTAATAAATATTTAATACTAATATTATACTAGATTATACGATAGAGAAATAAATAATAATAATATAATACAATACTAATATAAAAATTTATATATTACTAATGCTATGCTATTATCATTTAATATTAATATTAAAAAATATTATAATATATAACTTCAAATTTTAAAAAATATTGAATTTTAAATGTTGGAATTGGGCGGGAGATGTTAGATATCCGATATTATCGGATATCCTATTTTATTGGATATCTGATTAGGCTTGGTATTTGCCTTGGGCAATGCCAAACGTGAATGGTCGACCCAAAACATGTGTCCAATAGATTTGCTTTGATCTCCAGACTTTGACCATGTAGCTAACGACCTTTTTTTCATCCGAAATTGATGAAACGAAAAGGGTTTCTTAAAGACATTATCAGCTTTCCATCAATATAATTGTTGTCAAATTTTGAGATCAGTAAGTAATTATTACTTATTTTTCAATTGATTTATCTTTAAAGTCCTAATTGATAGACTGATTGAAAAATAACTATAACTTTTAAACGGTTTAACCTTTTTAAAATCTAAAACATGCGTCACATTCTATACTTCATCTACTATAAGAAAAAAAAAGTTTTCAATTTTGTAAAGTTTAGAATTAGTTAAGGTGGTCAGACATGATAGTTGTTCTATTCTGAATATGTTGTAGCATAAAATTCATAATTAATTATTTATTTAGAAAAAAACTACATAAAAATATGTGTCACATTCAGGCATGTGTGTACTACTTATATCTAGAATCTTGTGAAAATATATCATCATTTGATTGCGATTAAGGTGGTCAGACATACACGTACTTTTTATCTTTTTCCTAAAATTTTCGTATTACTGCATTGAAATCTAAAATTTTGAAGAGTTAGATTATTTTTTTTTCAGACAAGGGCTAGTAGTTTAAAAACTACATTAAATTTCCTACAGATTTGGTTCTTACAACTTTTTCGCATAAGGTTGATAAGATGTTCAACTTTTTACGTCAAGTTGACTAGCCCTAATTTTTTGATTTTCCATTGTCACTTAAGGCCATAGCTTGGTATAGCATGATCCTACACATACCCTTAACCAAGTACTCCAAATATTCCTTTTCTCTGGTACTCCTTCCAATTCTTCTATCCAAGATCTTCTCAACCTCATCCATATGTTTCTTAGGATATTCTTGCTTCATATCAGAATCATCCTCAAGCTCATAATACTCCTACAAATCTGCAATGTTGAATATAGGTGATATATCCTTGTCATCAAGTAACTCAACTTTAAAAGCATTACCACTATCAAATTTCTTCAGTATTCTACAAGGTTTGAACTTCTTCATCTTCAACTTGATATATGTTCCAACAGGATATCTGCCCCTCTTCAGATAAATCATGACTTCATCTCCAACTACAAAATTCTTATGTATTCTAGTGCTATCAGTTGTATCCTTATATTACTAATTATTATGCTCCAAGTTATACTTCACTTCCTCATGCAAAGTCTTCATGAATTTAGCATAACCCTTCGCTTCAACACTTATTTTCTCTTCTTCACCAAGATCCTTCAATTAGGGAATTCCCTTAGGATGCATGCCAGTAACAACTTCAAATGGTGTCTTGCCTGTACTTTGGTTTACTGAAATATTATATGAAAATTATGCTTGTGCCAAAACCAAATCCCAATTACCTAGTTTATCTCCAACTATCATCTCAACAAATTACCCAAGATTCTATTCACAACTTCTATTTGTACATCAGTCTTTGATGAAATGTAGAACTAAACTTCAAATCACTATTCATCTTCTTCTAAAGAGGTCCAACTACCATCCATGTTTCAATTACCCTCCATTAGGTTTCACTAATTAAAAGTCCACCAAGGGTGGGGTTTCATGGAGTGGAGCTTCCTAAAAAAAATTGAGTGCACGTGTTGTTGAGATTTTTAAGGATTAGTTTGAAGTAGATGGCCCCATGAATCATCCGTTTAAGATGTTATGAAGTGGCTCGATGTATTTTATTGGTGATAGGTGGACTTTGGATCGTAGTAAATACAACCAAATTCTCTTAATGAATATGTAGTAAATACATTATCTCATAGATAGACAAGAAACCTTGTTACAAAAGGTCCTCGAAATCCTAGAACAAGAAAGAATAGTGAAGAAACACATTACATTTAGATTTGAAACTTCCAAAAAGATTTGCCTTTAAAAACATGAGAAATCTAATATAAAAGTTTTTAAAAAAATTACTCATTTTTCATTGGTCCAAACAAATTTTTCCAAATTTAGAATATAATTTAAAAATAAAAACAGCAAAAATACAAAGAACTAACGAAAAAATAGAAATATTTTAAACAAATTCGAAATAAAAATAAGAAAACAAACAAACATTACAAATGCCCTTTATTTTTTTTGAATGCATGTTTTTCGAGGCAAACAAATAATAGGGAAGCGCATGCGAAAACATGTTGTCTCCGCGTAGGTAGGCGGGACATAAAAATCCCGTGTGCAATGTCACATCAACATGTCTTCGAAGAGAGGAAACTTACGGGCCGTGGCTGCAAACAACGAAAATGCTTTAAAGACGACATCGATAATGGAGAACAGAGGAAGTTCGGGAATGAGGTCAAACTAAAGCAACGTGAAAAACGCCGACATACCCCACGCCGACCTCTAAGTTGACTTGTAACAACTTTGGAATCATATTTTTATATCAATCTAACGGCAACCGGCCAACCGGCCGCATGAGGCATTTTCCTTGGAAATTTCCCCTGCTTCTCCAGAAACACCCTTATATAGTAACGAACGCTAGAGATAGCATTTCCATAGCAATCATTCATTTCAACAGAGAAGACGCGTATTATTATTTGCAGATCTCGTTCATTGTTTCTTCAGTTTAGAGAGAATGAGTTACAACGATCAGCAACAGGCCCCTGTTGGAGCTCCACCTGCACAAGGTATTCATCACTCTCATTTTTAGAGTTTTTAATGTCCAATCTTTTCCATTGTGATTTGGGTTTTTTTTAAAGATTCGATTTATTTGATAAGATTTACTTGAATTCAGAAGCAGGCTTATCTAACCTATATGAACTGTTAAAATTTTATCTCAATTAATGATTTATTGATGAAAGATTTCATATCATACTCAGCTCATTCAGACAAGTGAATATATGCTAAATTTTTTTCAATCTTAACAGTTTTATGATTTTTTTTATTTAAATGTAAACAGGGTATCCTCCAGCTGGGTATCCACAGGCTTATCCTCCACCACCACAGGGTTATCCTCCAGCTGGGTATCCTCAGGAGGGTTACCCTCCCCAAGGAGGACCTCCACCTGTCACACAATCCAGAGAAGATGGCTTTTGGAAGGGATGGTCAGTTTTCTGGTTTCTTTTCTTGTGCTAAATGGATCATCTTTATAACTAAATTTCAATTCTGAATAAGAATGAATTGAATTGAATCTCATTCCTAACTGGGTTCTTTCAATCCATCCCTCATCTGAACACCCACAATTTAAAGCTTGTTTGAAATAGATAATTGAATGAATGATTTGATTAGGAAATGCCTTATTGTTTTATATTTCATGTAGATTTGACTAATTATTTACTGTGTTATTTTAATGCAGTTGTGGTGCCCTGTGCTGCTGTTGTGTGTTGGAAGAATGCTGCTTTTGAGTTGGAATTTGCAAGTCTTGTGGATTTGCTAAGATGTGATGATTGAATTTCGATTACGTGGCAAAATTCATTCTTTGTACAACTTTGCTTTGGGCCCATTTTGAGCCATATTCGTTTTATTGTATCGAATTTGCTCTCGTTGGAGGATTGTTGGAGTTCCAAGATCTAGTGTATCTTTGTTTTATATTTTTAAATAAATAAAAATTAAATTGATATAACTACTCACATATTAAATTCTAAAGTAATCCCGTAGATTTATATTGAGAGTAGATCAGAACTTAATGTTAGGTAATGAAAATAAGATACGAAGATTGTAAATTTAAATATAAAAAAGCGAAGCTTTATATCTGTTTTTTCTTCCCAGGGGTATTGTGCATGCATTCTCAGAGTCCAAATTTAATGACTGTCACAAAAATAGTGAAAGGTAACTTCAAATATATGACTCCAAAAATACTGCTTCATAGATAGGGTTCATTATCACTTTGAATACTGATATTATTATGTATATCTTAATTAGTTATTGTATTAAGGTGCAATAGTTATTCTGACAGTAAAAAATAATAATATATTGGTTAAAGAGAATGTAAGAATTGAATTTGATAATGACAATAATTTATAATGTGTTATAATGAATATAAATTAACTGTTGAATATCAAATTTTTGCACACAACTTTAAAAAATGGTCATAGAGATAATATTTAAGATAGATATCTCTCTAACCTATATTTCATTTTTCAATTTTACTTTTAAATAATCAATTTTCCTCCTTTTATTTACAATTTCTTTCAATACTTTATTATTATTATCATTTGTTAGAAATTTATAAATAATAAATTTATTAACACCTTTCCACTGTTCACCTTGATTCTGAGTGAACTATAGTATATGAGTTTTGTAAAGGCTAACGAAGGTAGATGTGCACCATATGGGAGAGAAATTGCTATGAGAATGAGTAGCTATGCTTAGAAGACAGATTTTGTTGATATTAGACTGAGGTGTGACTTTATTCCTTCTCCGTAGGATAGTAGGTAAGTCTTGGTTATTTACAAAACTCAAATATGTTTTTTGGTACTGCCTTTGTCAATGCATTTACCATCTCTAATGGTTTCCTAAAATACTGTGAAATTATGTTAAGTTATACATGCATTATAAGTACCATGCTATACATTATTCGGAAGCTATGTCCGTTCCTAAATACATAGCCTTAACAGAATTAAAGGCTTGTTAATCTGTTTCCACTAGCAAAGGTTGGCAACTATGCAAACACGTTAATTTTTAGAGATGAACAAAGGAACACAAAGATGTCTCTTAAACTGGTCAATGGGTGTCGAGGAAGTTCAATAAAAAAGAAGTAATTAGTTATGCTTGAGTCATTGACCACATGGAATGGAAACACAGATTGGCAGCAGTCAAAGTGCAAGCAATGCAAGCCTTACTTTAGTGCAGACACAAGTAAACGCTAAGGATTATTAAGTTTTCAAAGTCCAAATTAGTTATTTGAAACTTCTTTTTGCAGAAAATTCGGTTTCAAGTTTCCCCAACGCATTCACGCCATCATCCATTATTAGCCAAATATATCTGGAATTTCTCAAATAATACATATTGCTTGCCATTAGCCCCATTATCTTTTACTTTAACTGAACAACTTAACTAGACCAGTATTTGAAAGTCAAACGCAAATCAGGGTTTAGGTTGATCCACTTGATAGCCATTGATCTGGCAAGAGAGATCCATGTAGATGTCTGCGGCACAAATGTTTGACAACAATATTGACTCGCTGGCACCGGACACTCATGCTTCCGTAACTTGCAGCATTAGGGTTAGTTATGCATGCACCCTGCTTTTCCATAACGTTGAAAAGTTTTCTAGAAGGGATCGTTGAGGAAAGAAGTTTTTATAGTTCATGATATTAGTTGTGTATTTTTGGGTTAATATATGATTAAAATAATATAGGATTTTGGGATTATTTCATATTAATTGTTATAGAAAACAACTAATTGTTCTATAGACGAGGCATACATACCTTATTTTCAAGAAGGATTTGAACTTGTGACTTCTCTGTCTATAGCCCACAAATTCTCTACCACTAGGCCAACTAAGACTATACATAATAATTCCTAAAAAAATTATTCTAGTTTTAATAGCGGGAAAATGTCAGAGCAATATTTACACAATTGAATCTTTGAGAGCCGCTACAATGATGCAAAGATTCTAAAGTGGTGAAATGTGCGACCACCACATATTCATCATCCCCAAAATTCACACAACCATTACACTTTTATGAAAAAGAAAAACGTTATATATAGCCCACAAGATGACATATTTAAGTTCAAAATATGTAAATTCATTTGAATGGAAGGACGGGTTAGACATTTCACCACTGCCTTTATTACTGTTCTTGTAAACATGGAGGACTTTGGATTGAAGGAAACTCTTGAGAATAGACTTGCTCTCCTCCATCATGCTTCTTATTTCACAAGGACCAACAATATCTCTGTTAAGAATTGTAACACTTAAATTTGAGTCCTCTTCTAGAATAGTTTTTAGGAAATTGAACCCCTTTAGTCTTTTTATACTCCTCTAAGCAATAATGGCTTCAACTTTGTTATTTGAGTCTATACCTAGAGACTCAAATACCTAGATTATTGCCATACCATTTGATTATCCTCACATTGTTTTCCCTTATCACTCTCCCTTGTTGTTGATAAAAGTTGCATTTAATCCAAACTTCCTCTAAGGATTTCATTCACTCATCTTTCTAAGCATGATCTTAGACCAATCAACCTTGGTTAGGTGTTGATTTATCCTCCAAATTTGTTTGATCCTAAGTTCTTTATAGCTCAACATAATTTTGGAATATCCATACGAAGTAATATTAATATTCTCTTGATTTTTTTGTTTGGAAACCATAAACAACTCCATACTAGTCCAATCTTGTTCTTTGAAAATTTGAATATTTCTCTCCTTCCACAAGTCCCAAGAGATGAAAGTGGGGATTTATCTCCAAAGATCTTGGATGATAGAATGATTGAAAGGACAATAAATCCATCTATCCATAAAAAATTCTTATAATACCTCAAAGAGCCTAGCTAATAGATAAGGTGGATAAAACCATTGACCAAACATCCCAAGTATAAGGACACTAAAACTAAATATGTTCAATACTTTTAAAATCAACATTTGAAGGGTAGTTGGGTTTAACTGACACACTCTAAGCATTGATGCCTAGGTGGTTGGGCCTATGTGGAGTGCGCTTAACCCTACGTTGCCCATCTCTACAAAATTTCCTTAGTTCAAGCATTCAAATGATTCCACCATTTGCAAATGTGAGATATGTTTGGGGCTTTATAAAATTGACCACCATCAACTAGTTTATTTTGGATTATTTATGGCCCATTATTTTTTTATGGTCTAATATCACATTTTCTTCATGGGTTTTGATTTTAATGCCACATTAATGTTCTTATGGAGTTTGGAGTGTAGCTATTTATAATAAAAAGGCTAGTGGTTAACGTGAATTCAGTTGTGAATTGAGAACATGGGTAGAGTAGTAAGAAATCTAGAATTAGAAATGTTATAGATTTCTTTATTATATTAAGTAACAATTTATAAATTTAATAAATCTTAGCAATATTTGTTAATATTTATAATTGATGCAGGAGCATCCTGGGTGTAAGAGCAATCTTGCATCACCCAAAAATATTTCTGTTTTTATTTTCAATAAAGGCTATTTTGTGCAGAGCTGCTATTTATGGAAAGTTACTATTTTTTGGTAATTTTCATCTGTGCTCAGAATGATCTAATTTTTTTCTTGGAGGTTCATTTTGGTCATATAAGTCTGCCAGTAAAGTTTCATTGCCAGATCAAGTGTATATTGGAAGATATTGAAGATTTTCGGTATTGGCAGCAGGGTACAAAAACTTCGAACTCAGTTTTGAAGGCTTTAGAGGCCCCGGATGAGGTCGAAAATTTGGGTGACGGGCGCTTGCGCGGGTCAAGCCTGTAGAGCGCTTCGTGGCATTTTCGAAATGGGGTTATAATAGCCGAGCGGGTCAACTGGTGATGACTTATGGTCTTCGGAAGTTGGGCCACCTGAAATGGCGAAAAATAATTTTCTTCAAAATTTCTGTTCGGGTTTCAAAGGTTATCTTGAGCCGACTATGATGTAATAAAATGTAAAATAAAATAATTCTAAGTTTGGTCGGCCTTATTGGCTAAAATTCTGGAACCTTCCCAGGCGGTGGATAATTGCCTATATAAGGAAGACTGTATTATTGTCTTAGGCAGTTCAGAATAGTTCTGGGTAGTAGATCTGGGTATTGATTCGAGGCTTTGTCCTACAGAATATTGTAAGGGAATGCCCATGTGGCTTTGCATATTGTAATTCTGAAAGTTTGTAATTCCACATTTGTGGAGATAATAAGAAGCCAATTTTCTGTTCTTGCATATTGTTGTTGTTTCTCTATTTCGGTTATGTGTTTGTGGTATTAAGGGGAGCACCCTTCATCAATAATTTTAATAATTTAATATTTAATTATTAGTTAATATAATTAAATAAAAATAAAAAGTAGAACACTTTTTAGTTTTTGCTATTGAAGAGCTAGACTCACTCTTATCTCTATAGGAAATTGAGTGTAGGATTAAAACTAAAACAAGCAAAGAAAATGTGATGCAAAACGATAATGAAATGAAGAGAATGAGCCATAAAGAATCCAAAATGAACTCCAAACATATGAATGAAATGGGAACAATGGATGTGAACTAACAAGAAGAGAGAATTGAACTCCAATAGTGGAATGATATATGTACAAGTTAAGAAAATGTTGTAGAGGTGAGAAAGTTTGGGTTAAATGGTCCCCACATTGAACCCAATCACCTAAATGTTAATGCTTAAGTTGGGGTCCCATGTGGGACTTCAATGTCTATTGTTTAGGACCAAGGAGGTCCCATGAAGCAAGAAAAAAATGATTAACAAGAGCTAAAATTTTCAAGTCTATATTGGACTAAAAATTGGGGTTCTCTCCGGGAGATTCCTTAAAAACTTTAGTAGATGTTGTTGAGATTTTCTAAAACTATTGTAAAGATGTGGTCTCATGCTATTTAAGTTTAAAAATTTAAGTTCCAAAATTTATGATACTTGGTGGTCTCACTAATTTTATTATTTAACATATTCAATTTACATGAAGGAACTCAACAAACATTAAGGAACTCAACAAACATTAAGACGCCTCAAAATCAGAGAACGGAGAATAGAAGAAGTTTGGGAATGAGCTGAAATGAAAAAACGCGTAACCACAATTACCTATTAAGGAATGAAGGAAGCTTCATTTTACGTGGAAACTTCCCCTGCTTCTCCAAAAACATACTTATATAATAAGGAACGCTAGTAGCATTTAATTTCCATAGCAATCATTTATTTCATTTCCTCAGAGTAGACGCTTACTATTATTCACAGGTTTTGTTTCCTTTTACTTGGTTTCTTCAGTTTATAGAGAATGAGTTATAGTAATCAGCAACAAGCCCCTGTTGGAATTCCTCCTCCGCAAGGTATTCCTCCTCTTTTTTTTGGTTTTTTTTAATGTTCAATTTGTCATTTGGGTTTATCGGGACATTTGATTTACTAGATAAGACTGTTTTGTTTGTTTGATTGGAACAAAGACATCAGGTTTTCATAATTTATAGTTTAAAATTGATATTATTTTTGGATTTCATTGTGTTATGTTTTTTTCACAAATATGAATCTATACTAATTTTATTGCAATCTTATCTCAGTTTTATAATACATATGTTTTTAATGTAAACAGGATATTCCCCAGTTGGGTATTCACAGGCTTATCCTCCACAACCGCAGGGCTATCCTCCAGCTGGGTACCCACAGCAGGGTTACCCTCCACAGGGAGGACCCCCACCTGAGACAAAATCTAGAGAGGATGGCTTTTGGAAGGGATGGTGAGTTTTCTGCTTTCTTTTGTTGAACTAAATTGGTCATCTTTATAACTAATTTCAATTTATAACATGAATGAAATGAATCTCATCCTTAACTGGGTACTTTCAATCCATCTCTCATCTACCATCCAAATTTTGCTGCTTGTGAGAAATAGATTATTGAAGGAATGATTGAATTAGGAAACGCCTTTTGTTCCATATATTTCCAGCAGATGTGACTAATTACTTTATGTGTTGTTTTAATGCAGTTGTGCTGACCTCTGTTGCTTGTGTGTGGTGGAAGAATGTTGCTTTTGAATTGGAACACGGATTTGCAAAGGCTCAGTGGATCTGCTAAGAGGGGATGATTGGATTAGGATTACCGGGCTCAAATCCATTCTTTGTACAGCTTTGCTTGTGGCTCATTTGTAGCCATGTTCATTTTATTGTATTGAATTTTCTTCAGTTGGGCTTTGACTATCCAATGGAGTAAGATTGTAATATATATTTTAATAAATAAAAATTAAATTGATGACATTGACTCTCCTATAAATTTGGATATAGATGCCGTACTTACTATGCATGGTTTGCACAAAGCATTTTGTCTTTTTCCATATCAAATATATTGGGTGCATGATTTGTATATGTAATTGTTAACCATAACTGATATTAAATTGTAGAGTAATCCCACAGGTTCATGTTGATGGCAGATCTGAACACAATATCTGATAAAGAAATTTTAAAAACTGACTTCTGATTTAAGCATTTCTAGTGAGTGTACTAAATGAATCAGTGTAATGGAAACACGTCAGTATAGACACGTCATAATGGCCAGTCTTAAACATCACACACTAAGGAAGAAATTAAGCTTGGAAAAAGTAAATCTAACTTTGACTATTTAACACTTTTAGCCTAGAAGTCAGTTGCTAGTGTGATGTTTACAATTGAGGTCTCATAATGGCAAGTGCAATAAAGGAATGATTCTGTTGCTTATCAACAATAGTTGAAAAACTTAAGGATAGGGTTAATCATCTACCTAGAATTGGATCATAAGAAGTGTACTAATGTGGCAAGTAAACTTGTTAGAACTATTAGTTAACTTGGGAACGATGCACTTGTCCTAATTGTTTGTACTAGACCTTGTTGTCCATGATGGTCCATTGCTTTCCTTAGCTTGATTGGAACGTAAGAGAGATAAAAATGGCTACTAACAAAGATCACCAAACACATGAAATTAGAGCAAATTTTGAAGTATAATACATATCTTCTTAAACATTTATTATAACATCGTAAAAGAGTTCTCAATAATATTTGCACTAAAAAGGAGCCAACACAATAAATAAATAAGATACATGAAATAATTTTTTTTTTTTTGGTGTAATTAAATATTCCTAATTACACTTTACTTAATATTACTTAGGATAATGCATTGCATCGTAGTTTGTCATTGAGACACCTAGGAGTTTGCACCTCAACTAAGCACATGGTGTAGGATAAATTCCACTTTAGGTGTGAGATCCACCTTTACTACACATATCACATTATCATCCTCATCATGACACATACTTCATTGTATAATGGAGGATGATCCACCGTTGGTGGACATGTGATTACACCTTGCATAGGTGATAACTTATCTTCTCCTTATCACTTTCTCTTATTGTCTTTTCTATATAAGAAGGCCTATTATGTACATTTTATTCAATTCATTCAATCAATATATCAACATCCATTATCAATAATATCATTCTTGCATCTTAATGCAATTGTGTTGTCATCTCTTGTGGAAGTTATCTTGGTCTTTTATTTGATCTTGGGGGTGTTGTAGAGTCACCTAAAACTCTAACAATTTTCATGGCTTAAAATGATACTTACTGAATTTGAACTATAAAAACATGGTAGATTATTTGAGAACACTAGACTTAACAAATATAAATTTGTACCGAGTAAAAAGAAAATTCAAGGAGATCATGTGCACCAACCTTCTCCTATCTACAACAAATTTCAATTAAACTTTTATAGATGACTTCGGTGGTTTGGACTGGTTATCCTATTTGATAAGGGTGATATTAATGCAACCCTTCAACTATCATAAAATAGACAACAAGTATACAATTCATGACATTTGTTAATAAGCTAACAATTAGGAGTGAGAGAATCTCTCCCTATTATAAACATAGAGCTCTTCCTCAATTATGCATAGGTGCCACTTGAGTAAAAAGCATAGGCATTCAAGCTTGAAAGAAAGGTTGGATGTCTTCCTGGCTTCAACAAGTAGGGTTACCCCACCCCAAGCTTAGTCCAAGCAATAAGACTATAGAAGGAAACAAGTAATGGCGTTGGAACAAAACAATCAAGATCAGAGACTAGAAAAAAGATTACATAATGGTTGCCTATAATACTATTCTAAAGTGGAATACCAAGATCCCCCAAACAAAACAATTGGACATTAGAACAGTTGGAAGGGGAATTTTTTTTTAATTTTATATGGATCATTTTTCCTCACAATAAAGATGCTCTGGCCTCCAAAACATGCAAGAGAGAGGGAAAGTATTACACAAGTGGTGTTAGAAAGTTCATTAGACCTAGTATTAATACTGGAACCATTGCAATGCTAGCAATGCTAAAACCACACCCTTTCGATGTCCAGAATGTGAAAAGGATTAGCAGTAGAAAAAAATGAAATTTTGTACTTTGTGCAAAGATGGTCTATATGTTTCTTTCATATAGTAAGTGTTGGAAAAAATTGTCTGAAGGAAATTGCTACTCAAATTATGTATTGTCTTTGATGTCACACAATGTCATAGTCCGCAGCAACCAGTTACTACCGAGCTCAGTCGGTCTGCCAGACAGGAATATTAGTGCTTACCGAGTTCAGTCGGTCATCGAAGAAAAGTTAGTGTTTACCGAGTTCAGTCGGTTGTCGAAGAAAAGTTAGTGTTTACTGAGTTCAGTCGGTCATCGAAGAAAAGTTAGTGTTTACCGAGTTCAGTCGGTCATCGAAGAAAAGTTAGTGTTTATCGAGTTCAGTTGGTTATCGAAGGTAAAGGATTGTCGGTGTTTACCGAGTTCCCTCGGTCTCCGAAAGATTATAGAAAGTTATGGTCACCGAGCACTGTCGGCCCTTGAAGGATTTTTGCAAATAGAGTTTGCTTAATTCAGCCGACTGTTATACTAAATAATGTCGATTTGACAAATCTAAAATCATATAAATAAAAGGTCAAATGTGAAAAATGAAAAAAAAAAAATATAGCAGAAGATTTACAGAAGAAAGACTGGAAAGGTGTGTGCGAATTTGTGAAGGATGTTCAGATATCCTTGAGGTGCAGCAGAGATTTATTCGATCAGAAAGAATCAGACTTATGCAGAATAGAGATCTGTAATCAGCAAGATAGTTGCATTATTATACAGGTCATTTTTCATTGTTACCTTCTTATCATTGTAACAGTGAATTCTAAATCTCTTAACCGAGTTGGTTTAACAACCATATTTTAAATCCTCTAACAAGGTCACACCTAACAGTGTGTTTTGTAACCTTTTACAGGGTTGGCTTCTAACCGGGCATCACTTCAGAAAAGTGAAAAACAGTATCTAGATACATTGGTGGTTTTTCCCATATTGGGTTTCCACGTTAAATCTTGTGTCTCTTGTGTTCTTAATTGCTTTCTCAATCATATACATGTGCTGATGAATATCTAAAGATAATTTTGCTAATACTTTCTACATCTTCAAAGTTACTGCAATCTATTTACCGAGTGCTAAAACAGATAACATTGTTAAGATATCTTAAGGGATCTGGAAAGAATTAATTGTGAAGTGTTTTATGGTTGACTGATTCACCCCCCCCTCTCAGTCACTTCATCCATATTCCATCAATTGGTATTAGAGCCTTTGGTGCTTGCAGGAAGGGTTTCAAGGACCTAAGCTAAAGATCAAGATGTCTTACAAGAGGGAAATTCCAAAGCTCAACAGAGATAACTTTTCAGCATGGCAAGGTCTCATGCGACTTCATCTGGCTTCCATTGGTGATTCAGGATGCAAATACATTGATGAAGAATACACAATTCCTAATGGTGCATTAACTGTTGAAGACATTGTAGATAAAAAGACTCACAACACCATGATGATAGACATTGCATCTGCTCTTAGCTATGAAGAATTTGATGATATTAAAGACTGCACTACTGCATATGAAATGTGGATGGCACTGAAGAAAATATATGGTGGTGATGCAAATGTGAAAAGAGCCAAAGCAGAAAGCCTAAGAGGACAGTTTGACAAGATGAATATGAAGGAAGATGAAAACATTGCAAAATATGTTGAAAGAATCAAAGCAAGTGTAAGTGCAATTAGAGCTTCTGGAGGAACAATCTCAAATGAGACTGTTATAAGTAAGGTACTCAGAACATTACTCCCTATCTATGCAATAAGAGTATCAGCTATTCAAGAAAGAAGATGTGAAACAAACCACAATATAACTTTGGATGCTTTAGTTGGAAGATTGACAGCTTTTGAATTAGACAACTATGATAACTATGTTCCGAATTCCAAAAATATTGAATCAGCATTTGAGGCCAAGGTTTCACTAAAGAAGAACAAGAAAATTAAAGAAGTTCAGTCAGAAAGTGAAGAAGTATCAGAAGAAAGTTCTGATAGTGATCTTGAAATTGTAGAAGCATTACTTGCAAAGAAGTACTCTAGAGGGAAAGGTAAATATAAAGGTAAAACTCCTTTAATCTGTTTTTCATGTGAAGAAATTGGACATATTGCAGCTAGGTGCCCAAACAAGCAAGTCAAGGAAGAGAAGAGAAGTCACAAGTACTATGGCAAAAAGAATTTCAAATCATACAAGGATAAAGGTAAGAAAACATGTTTTATGGCTAAAGATTCTGATGATAGTGAAGAAGAAATTATTTTTATTGCTATAAAAGATGAATCTGATGATGATGAAGATAAGATGGCACTTATTTCTCATATAAGCAAAGATGATATATGGATAATAGACAGCGGATGTTCACACCACATGACTGGTGACAAGATAAAATTTGAATATCTAGAAGACTGTGATAGTGGTAATGTAAGATTTGGAAACAATGAACCTTGTTGTATAAAAGGAAAAGGAAGAATCTCTTTAACCAAAGAACTCATATGTGATAATGCTTATTGGGTTGAAGGACTAAAACATAATCTTCTAAGTGTAGCACAGCTAATCAACACTGGTTTCAAGGTTGAATTCATGAATGGTCAAGCAAGACTGCTGGATGGAAAAGGAAAACTCATTGGATCAGGCAAACAAACAAAAGGTAACTTATTTTATCTTGATCTCAGTGAATACTCATGCTTTATTGCTCAAATAGAAGAAAGTTGGCTATGGCACAAAAGGTTATGTCATGTGAATTTTGATAACATGATAAAAATAAGCAAATTCAAGAAGGTTAGAGGCATTCCTACTTTGAAGAAACCTGATACTGGTCTATGTAAGAATTGTCAGATTGGCAAAATGAGTAAAACTAGTTTCAAGAGTAAGAACTATCAGTCTAAAGAAATTTTGGAAATTGTGCATACTGATTTATGTGGACCTATTGGAATACAAAGCTATACTGGAGATAAATTCTTTATTCTTTTCGTTGATGATTATTCTAGAATGATGACTGTTATGTATTTAAGAGAAAAATCAGAAGCATTTGAAAAGTTCAAATGGTACTTAGCAAGATTGGAAAAGGAAACAGGGAAAAGATTGAAATGCTTAAGATCAGACAGAGGTGGTGAATTCATCTCCCATGATTTTAACAACTTTTGCATTGAAAGAGGAATCAAAAGACAGGTATCAGCTCCTAGAACTCCTGAGCAGAATGGAATAGCAGAAAGAAGAAACAGATCTATTATGGATTGTGCAAGGACTCTAATGATAGAAAAGAACATCGCTATAAAGTACTGGAAGGAAGCTATCAGCACTGTAGTTCATACCTTGAACCGAGTACAATTGAAGAAAGACACATTCAAAACTCCTTATGAATTATGGTATGGCTATAAACCCAATGTAAGTTACATGAAAATATTGGGTAGCAAGTGTTATATCTTAAAAGAATCCAGAAGAAATAAATTTGATGTGAAAAGTGATGAAGGAATATTCCTAGGATATTCTAGCAAAAGCAAGGCATACAAATGTCTGAACTTATCTACTCACAAAGTCATAGAAAGTATACATGTAAAATTTGATGAGTTTGCAAAAAAGACTGAGGAAGAAAGCAAAAGGGAACCTGAGAACTACAAAAGATTCGTTTACATTGAACCTGAAACATTGGCAGACACAACTATCAGTAAGGAAACTATATCTACCGAGCCGAGCACACTTACCGAGTCACAAACCGAGTCACAGGAAGAAGTGCAAACTGAGTCACAGGAAGAAATTCAGACCGAGTCTCAGCCTGAAGTTACCGAGCAAATATCTACCGAGCCTGAGCAACCTGAAGAAGAGATCCTAGAAGACAACAGCATGAATCATTCAAAAGGCAAGGAATCTATACTAGCCAAATATGTCAGAAGACATCATACACCAGATCAAATCATTGGAAACAAATCAGATGGTACTATGACAAGAAGCAAGCTAAAAGGTACATGTCTGCTTACTGATTTTGAACCTAGAAATATCAAAGATGCATTGGAAAATGAAAGTTGGATTGAAGCAATGAATGAAGAATTAGAACAAATACAAAAGAACAAAACTTGGACTCTTGTACCTAGACCTAAAGATAAGAATGTAATTGGAACAAAATGGGTATTCAGGAATAAGCTAAATGAAGATGGTCAAGTATCTAGAAACAAAGCTAGACTGGTATGTAAAGGTTATTCTCAAGAAGAAGGTATAGATTATGGAGAAACTTTCGCTCCTGTTGCAAGATTAGAAGGTGTAAGAACTCTACTTGCTTATGCAGCACACAAAGGATTTAAGGTATATCAGATGGATATAAAATCTGCATTTCTCAATGGAATTCTTGATGAAGAAGTCTACATTGAACAACCTGAAGGTTTTGTTGATCCAGATAAAAGGGACATGGTCTGCAGGTTACACAAAGCATTGTATGGTTTGAAACAAGCTCCTAGAGCATGGTATGAAAGACTCCATAACTATTTGATTCAGATTAATTTCAAAAGAGCTAATGATAACAGCAATCTGTATATTAAAGAAGGACCGGATGACAAAATTGTATTGGTAGAAATATTTGTGGATGATACTATATTTACAGGGAATGAGGATCAGTGCAAAGAATTTTCAGAACAAATGAACAAAGAATTTGAAATGTCTATGTTTGGTTTAATAAAATTCTTTGTTGGTCTTCAAATTCAGCAAAGCAAGAATGGTATATACATTACTCAATCTAAATACATTAAGGAAATACTTAAGAAGTTTGGTATGGAAGATTCAAAACCAGTTGGTACACCCATGTGTACTGGACTGAAACTTACCAAAAATGATGATTCAAAAGAAGTTGATCAGACCCTATACCGATCTATGATTGGAAAATTGCAGTATGTAGTACATACAAGACCTGATATTGCCTTAGCAGTCGGTATAGTAGCTAGATTCTCAGCAAAACCTAAGGAAAATCACATGATGGCAATCAAAAGAATCTTAAGATACTTAAGAGGAACTGAAGAATATGGTTTGTGGTATAAATTTGGAGGCAATCTAGACTTAAAAGTGTTTACTGATGCTGATTGGGCAGGAAACATTGATGACAGAAAAAGCACAAGTGGTGGAGCATTTTTTCTTGGAAAAAGACTGGTATCCTGGACTAGTAAAAAGCAGAATTGCACATCTCAATCCACAGCTGAAGCAGAATATGTTGCTGCTGCAGTAAACTGTTCAAATATTGTTTGGTTTAAACAGTTATTAGAAGGTATGAAGGTTGAAATCAAAGAACCAGTTGTTATATTTTGTGACAATACCAGTGCAATAAACATTTCTAAGAATCTAGTGATGCATTCCAAAACCAAGCACATTGCTATTAAATATCATTTTGTCAGAGAATTGGTGCAGGATAAGGAAATCAGATTAGAATATATTCATACAAAAGAACAGATTGCAGACATTTTTACCAAACCATTACCTAAGGATGCATTTGTGTATCTAATAGGTAAGTTAGGGGTCATTCCCCTATCCGAGGCTCACTAAATACAGTTTTAGTGATGCATCAACCAGAAAATGATTGAAAATCAACCAGTTGATGCAGCATATTCAAGGAATCATTGCATATGAATCAGTACTTGAGGTACATTAATTTTCACCGATAATATGTGAATTGTCTTTGGCATGTGTTGTCAAAGAGGGAGTGTTTGCTATGTCTTTTCTATTACTTCAAGAAATTTTCAATAGTCAGAAGGAAGAATTTTTAGGATACAGGAAGTTTGCTGACAGAGGGAGATTTGAATCTGAACCGAGCTAACTCTTTCAAATTTCTTATGATATGACATATTGTGTTGCCATCAATGCCAAAGAGGGAGATTGTTGGAAACAATTGTCTGAAGGAAATTGCTACTCAAATTATGTATTGTCTTTGATGTCACACAATGTCATAGTCCACAGCAACCAGTTACTACCGAGCTTAGTCGGTCTGCCAGACAGGAATATTAGTGCTTACCGAGTTCAGTCGGTCATCGAAGAAAAGTTAGTGTTTACCGAGTTCAGTCGGTTGTCGAAGAAAAGTTAGTGTTTACCGAGTTCAGTCGGTCATCGAAGAAAAGTTAGTGTTTACCGAGTTCAGTCGGTCATCGAAGAAAAGTTAGTGTTTACCGAGTTCAGTCGGTTATCGAAGGTAAAGGATTGTCGGTGTTTACCGAGTTCCCTCGGTCTCCGAAAGATTATAGAAAGTTATGGTCATCGAGCACTGTCGGCCCTTGAAGGATTTTTGCAAATAGAGTTTGCTTAATTCAGCCGACTGTTATACTAAATAATGTCGATTTGACAAATCTAAAATCATATAAATAAAAGGTCAAATGTGAAAAATGAAAAAAAAAAAATATAGCAGAAGATTTACAGAAGAAAGACTGGAAAGGTGTGTGCGAATTTGTGAAGGATGTTCAGATATCCTTGAGGTGCAGCAGAGATTTATTCGATCAAAAAGGATCAGACTTATGCAGAACAGAGATCTGTAATCAGCAAGACAGTTGCATTATTATACAGGTCATTTTTCATTGTTACCTTCTTATCATTGTAACAGTGAATTCTAAATCTCTTAACCGAGTTGGTTTATCAACCATATTTTAAATCCTCTAACAAGGTCACACCTAACAGTGTGTTTTGTAACCTTTTACCGGGTTGGCTTCTAATCGGGCATCACTTCAGAAAAGTGAAAAACAGTATCTAGATACATTGGTGGTTTTTCCCATATTGGGTTTCCACGTTAAATCTTGTGTCTCTTGTGTTCTTAATTTCTTTCTCAATCATATACATGTGCTGATGAATATCTAAAGATAATTTTGCTAATACTTTCTACATCTTCAAAGTTACTGCAATCTATTTACCGAGTGCTAAAACAGATAACATTGTTAAGATATCTTAAGGGATCTGGAAAGAATTAATTGTGAAGTGTTTTATGGTTGACTAATTCACCCCCCCCTCTCAGTCACTTCATCCATATTCCATCAGTAAGATGAAGACTCTTCTAGCAACAAAATAAAATTCAAGCAATTGGATAGGTACGAGGGTTGCAAACAATCTCCAAAAGTTCAATCATCTTCCCTTTTTTCTAAGCTAGTAGAGTCAATGACAACGAGTTAGAAAAATACATAGCTACAAATCCTTAAGGCATATCTCAAGGAAGAATTTAATAAGAAAATAGTTTCAATGGATTGGAAAAAGGATAGCTAGATTTGCACCTAAGAAACCAAAATTGATTTTGAGATATTGAGAGGAATTATTATAACTTTAAAGACCATGGTCACATATGGCAATGCATAAAAAGAGTAACTAAACTTGTAGAATCTCAAAGGATCATAATCATCAACATGAACTAATGTAGAAGCACTATGAGTAGATGCAAGGACAATTTGATGAATGGTGAATGAGACTGAGTCTAGCATGCATATATAGAAAAAAAATTGATGTTATAGGATCCTTGAAAACAAATCTATAAATTTAATTAATGTTGGACCACACATTCTTGTCATAGCATGAACATTTTCTACACACGGGTGAAAACTTACTACCATTCGATGCCCATTGATCTCCTTTCAAACTCTCAAAGTTGCCAAAGGGTTGTAGCTTAATTAGTTTAGCATAGTTGGTGAGGATGATGTTATGATGTTATGGGATATAAAAGCCACCAAGTAAGGTTCAAATAAATAGAGGCACATTTGGGCTAGGTTCAACCCTTTGATGAATTTGATAGATCGCACATGGTTGTTTAATAAGAGGAGATGTGTCATTTAGATTTATGCTTAGTCAAATCATTTTAATTTATCATATAAAGGTAGAGATGCCAACATCTATATATGCTAACATGTTTTCATAAAAAATGTCTCCCATAACCTATTTTTGTTTTATATTATTTCCATGTGGGGAAATATATACTTAGAACCTATATTTCACCTTTAATCTACTCAAGTTTGACTAGCAAAGATATTACGTCCCCTTCTTGCAACTAGTCAAAAAAATATTTTATCAGAAAAATAATGAAAAAATAAATTGTGTTATTTTTTGAAAAAGCACCATCATAAGAAAAAAACACTTTTCTAGAAAATAGCAAAAAAAAAAAGTTTTTAGAAAAAAAAACATTTTACAAAAGAATTAGCAAAAAAGCAAAAAATAATTTTTAAAAAAGTGGCAAAAAGAAGGACACTTTAAAAAAAGCTCTCAAAAGTTATAAAAGGGAGATTAGGGCTCTCATTTGGCATGTGGAAGTTTATAACTAATGTTATGTTTCTAGAATGATTCTGGAGTTCATGTTTTGATTGATTGAGGATGATACCCCTTTATCAAATTGTTGGTTTTGATAGTGAAAGACCCATCCTAGTTGGTTGGTTCTTGTAGTTGCAAGTTTTCAGTGTTCTTGAAGCTTTCAAGAAAGTTTTGTTCTTGAGTGATGAAGTATTTGTAGTTTTCTAATGTGGGTTTCTAGTATTTGGTGTGTAGTGTGATTTACCTCTTTCTTGTCATCTCCTTTACTCATGGGAGCCATCTACACAAATCCAATTTGAAGAAAAGACATTAAAATAATTTAATATCTAATCATTTAAAAGATGAGTCGAACCCTTAGGAATAATTTTGATTCTCAAGTCAAAAGAATCAACCAAGACTTTGACTAGCCACATCATCATTATAAAGTTAATCTTTAAGAAAGCACTCCTTCATATGAGGGATTTTTTAAATCAAATTTGAGATCTTCCAAGCTTGCAACCTTTTGTCAAATATACTTTCCTTCAATTTAATAGAAGATTGATTCTAATTTGAAGTTTCCAGTCATTGTAATTAAGGCCTAGGTTAGACATTTTATCAACAACTTTATTACTTTCCCTATAACATGGAGGACTCTGGATTGAAGGAAACTACTGAGAATAGACATACTCCCCTCCATGATGCTTCTTATTTTCCAAGGACCAACAACCTCTCCATTAAGAATTGTAACAATTAAATTTGAATCCCCTTCTAGAATATATTTTTGGAAGTTCAACTTCTTTATCCTTTTTATACCCTTCCAAACAACAATGGCTTCAACTTTGTTATTTGAGTCAATACCTAGAGTATTGCCACGATATTTGATTAACCACCCATTGTTGTCCCTTATCACTCTCCCTTTCTTTCGAGATGCTAGAGTTCCCCTTAGAACACCCATCTAAGTTGCATTAAATCCAAACTTCCTCTAGAAGATGCCATTTAATCATCTTCCCTTATCTTGGACCAATCAACCTTGGTTAGATCTTGATTTATTCACCAAATTTATCTGATCCTAAGTTCTTTGTAGCTTGGCATAACTTTGGAAGATTCGTAGGAAGCAACATTAATATTCTCTCAAGCTTTTTGTTTGGTATCAATAAACAACTCTATACTAGTCCTTACTTGTTCTCTAAAAATTTGGTTATTTCTCTCCTTCCACAATCCCCAAGAGATGAAAGTGGGGATTTGTCATCATAGACTTTAGATGACAAGATAATTGAAAGGGAAATAGATCTAGCTATCCATTAAAAGTCTTATACTACCTAGAATAGCCTAGCTAATAGATAAGGTGAATAAAACAACTAACCAAACATCCAAATCATAGGGTCAATGAAAGAAAATATGTTCAATGCTTTCATAATCAACATTTGAAGGGTGAATGGGTTTAGTTATGACACTCCCTAAGCATTGATTCTTAGGTGGTTGGGCATATGTGGAGTGTGTTTAACCGAACCTTTCCCATCTCTGTAGTGTTTTGTTAACTCGAGCATTTAAAGGATTCTGGTGTTTGCATATTTGAGATATGTTGAGGGTTTTGCAATTTGTTTTACAATTTGGCCACCATCAACTACTTTATTTTGAATTATTTATGGTCCATTCCTTGTATTTTGTTATGGCCTAGCATCACATTTGCTTTGTGGGTTTTGGTTTTAATTCCACACTAATTTTCTTATAGAAATTGGAGTATAGCTCTTTATAATATGAAAACTAGCGGTTAATGTAGACTTAGTTGTGAATTGGGAACATGGGTAGAGTAGTAAAGACTCTAGAAATGTTATAAATTTATTTATTATGTTAAATAATAATTTTTATATTAAAAAATCTTATAGTAATATTTGTTAATATTTATAATTTTAATATTTTTACTAATTTTTTAATCAATAAATATTTTAATATAAAAAACTTTAGCTAATAAATCTTAGTAATATTTGTTAATATTTATAATTTAAAATTTTTTAATGATTTTTTAATCATTTAATACTTTAATATAAAAACATTAGCTAATATAAACAAATAAAATTAAAAAATTATAACATTTCTAGTTTCTACTACTCCCAATCCATGTCACCCATTATGTTTCTTATTATAAAGAGCGACACTCATATCTTTGTAAGAAATTGAATGTGGGATTAAAATTAAAACCAAGAAAGAAAACATGATGCCAAATAATAATCAAAAGCAGAGAATGAGCCATAAAGAACTCAAAATTAACAAGTTAATGGTGGTCAATTTGTTTGCACATGTAAAACCCCAAGCATATGTATGTAACAAGAATTGTAGATGTGAATTGATGAAAATATATAATTTGAATTTGCAACAGTGGAATGCTATAGTCAAGGAAAATTTGTAGAGATGAGAAAGGTTGGGTTAAGAAGTCCCCACTTTGGGTCCGACCATATAAACACCAATGCTTAAGTTAGGGTCTGATGTGGGGCTTTAGGGTCTTTTTTTAAAGAGTACTCGGCCCTATGTAGCAAAAAAATGATTAATTGGAATCTTTTACTCAAAAATAGAAACCCCTACTTTTTAAATTTGTAGATTCGACGAGTGGAAAATTGCCCCACCAATTTAGGAATTTTGCCACCACTTGTCAGTCATCTCATATTTCTCTTTCTATTAATTAATTTTTCTAATCATTTAACCACTTTTTTAATATTTATGTCATTATCTTTTAATCATTAATATCTAAAGGGGAAGAGGTCCAACTACCATCCATGTTTCAATTACCCTTCATTAGGTTTCACTAGTTAAAAGTCCACCAAGGGTGGGGTTTCATGGAGGGGAGTTTCCTAAAAAAAAATTGAGTGGGTGTTGTTGAGATTTTTTAGGATTAATTTAAAGTAGATGGCCCATGAATCATTCGTTTATGACATTATGAACTGCCTTGATGTATTTTACTAGTGATAGGTAGGCTTTGGATCGTACAATCAAACGCAAATCTTACGAAGGGGGACACTTAGTTTTTTTTTCAAACTTTTTCATACTTACTTTATACATTAGTTTTTTTAATTTAAAGTAGATGGCCCATGAATCATTCCTTTATGACATTATGAACTGCCTTGATGTATTTTACTAGTGATAGGTAGGCTTTGGATCGTACAATCAAACACAAATCTTACGAAGGGGGACACTTAGTTTTTTTTTCAAACTTTTTCATACTTACTTTATACATTAGTTTTTTTAATTTAAAGTAGATGACCCATGAATCATTCCTTTATGACATTATGAACTGCCTTGATGTATTTTACTAGTGATAAGTAGACTTTGGATCGTACAATCAAACGCAAATCTTACGAAGGGGGACACTTAGTTTTTTTTTCAAACTTTTTCCTACTTACTTCATACATTTTACCTTTTAGTTTACGATTTAGCCAATACCGCATTGGAAGGGCACCCAGGCTGCAAGATTTGACCACTTGTCACGTGACGATACAAACAGGAAACAAATTATCATTAAAAAAATCACCCCTGTACAATGTCAATGTCTTCTAAGAGAATAACCTCGCCGACGTTTAAACACGACAAAAAAAAAAAGCTTAAAGATAACATCGAGAATGGACAACAGAGGAAGTTCGGGAATGAGCCTCAAACGAAAGCAACGTAAAAAAAGGCTCGTGAATTGGTTGATTTTTTTAATTTCTCCGACATACCCCACGCCAACCTGTAAGTTGAGTTGAAACAACTCTGGAATCACAATTTCCTATAAAACTAAATTCAACCGGCCAACCGGCCATACAAGGAATTAAGGAATCTGCATTTTTCTTGGAAATTTCCCCTGCTTCTCCAGAAACACCCTTATATAATAAGGAACGCTAGGTAGCATTTCCATAGCAATCATTCATTTCATTTCATCAGATTAGACGCTTATTATTATTTGCAGCCTTTGTTTCGTGTCCCTTGTTTGTTCAGTTTAGAGAGAATGAGTTATAACAATCAGCAACAAGCCCATGTTGGAGCTCCTCCTCCACAAGGTATTCCTCGTTCTCAGATTTTCAAGGGTTTTTTATGTTCAATCTTTTCCATTGTCATGTGGGTTCTTTTTTTTGGTTTGAAACATTCGATGTATTAGATAAGATTGTTTCGGAGAAGCACCATAGTTAAATTTAGAAGTAGTCTTATCTAACCTAGATGAACTGTTACAAATTTATCTCAATTAATGATTGGTTGATGAAAGATTTCATATCATAGACAACCCATAGAGAAATATGAATCTATGCTGATTTTGTTCCAATCTTAACAGTTTTATGATTTTTTTCAATGTAAACAGGGTATCCCCCAGCTGGGTATCCACAGGCTTATCCTCCACCACCACAGGGTTATCCTCCAGCTGGGTATCCACAGGAGAGTTACCCTCCCCAGGGAGGACCCCCACCTGAGACAAAATCGAGGGGCGATGGCTTTTGGAAGGGATGGTGAGTTTTCTGCTTTATTTTGTTGTGTTCAATGGTCATTTTTATACCTAATTTCAATTCTACATAAGAATGAATTGAATCTCATTTTCAACTGGATAGTTTCAATTAATCCTTCATCTGCACATCCACAATTTACTGCTTGTGATAAATAGATCATTGAAGGAATGATTGGGCTGGCAAATGTCTTACTGCTCTATATATTTCCTGCAGATGCGACTAATAATTTGTTGTGTTGTTTTAATGCAGTTGTGCTGCCATCTGCTGCTGTTGTGTGCTGGAAGAATGCTGTTTTTGAGTTGGAACAGGAATTTGCAAAGGCTCAGTGGGTCTGCTAAGATGGGATGATTGAATTTGGATTGCCTGGCTCAAATTCATTTGACTTTGTGCAGCTTTGCTTGAGGCCCATTTGTAGCTAAATTCATTTTATTGTGTTGAATTTGCTTCTGTTGGAGGATTGGTGGACTTTGATTATCTAGTGGAGTGTATTTGTAATATATATTTTAATGAATAAAAATCAAATTTAAAGAGATTGCCTTTCTATTATAAATTTTGATATAGATGTCATGCCTACTATGCACGGTTTGCACAATGCATTTTGTCTTGATAGATTAAATATATCGAGTGTATGATTGGTATATAAAACTGTTATTCGGATTTTACATTCTAAATTAATGTGGTAGGTATATGCTGATAATAGATCTGAATCCAGCATCAATTCATTTTTTTATAAAAATTTAATATTAATATTTTTCTATTTTTAAAAATTTATGTAAAAATACAAGAAAAGATATCAGATTTACCTAAATTTCGCATGAAAGTACAATAGATAAGCATTTAAAATACTTATCCAAAATAAAATTATAAGGGAAATCACCCTAAGCAATAAGTGTATATGCATGTTGTGAAGGCATGAAGGGTATCTTTGCTTATTATTACTACATTTGTAATCATTCGTTTTGTTGTTGAAAATGAAATCTTCATTGTAGATATCCAGTACTTTTGTATGATTGTAAGCTGAATTCTATTTGAAGATCATGATATCTTTTCAAAAAGGATTTGAAGGGTCATAAGGACCTGATATAAAAAGCAAGATAATCTTTATTGTGGAATCCATGAATGCATGTTCTGACACGGTTTTGGTGCAGGATCTTAAACAGAGCCCTTGAGCCCTAAGGATTACAGCACTATAAAAAATGGTGTTACAGCACAGAGATTTAGTTCCAATACAAAACACTCTTTCATTCTGCTCTTTGCAAAGGGCCATGTAAAAGATACAACAATTTACTTAAACAAATGAAGCTATTTTAAGGGATGTTAAGTTATAGTATGTTTTCCATAGTTCACGAGTGTGTAAAGATATAATTGATTCGGTCAGATATAGAAGAGAACATTCTTGAAAAGAACCATCTCAGATCCTTTGAGCATGATGATGTTTTGTGTTGATCAAACCATTACTTTTTTCTTTCAATTTGCATGACTGCTTGCCACATGAATGCAAGAAGCTACATATTCATTGTCAATAATCTAATTTATTCATTGTCAATAATCTAATTTATTCAAAGATGTTTATTTAATGATTGGCAAGATTGACATCTACAAATTAAAGCTGTGCAATGCACTAATCATATCTGAAAAGAAGATAATGGACTAATCATAACACCATAAACTTGTTTATTTTGTAGGTTTTTACATGTTTTAACAGGATTTTATATAGTTATTTGAAAAATTCAAACTTTTCAAAGAACAATAACATTGTGTGCATTGTCTTGCTTATATTATAAATCTTTATTTTGTTTTGAGTAGATCAAATTAATTTGTTTAGATTAAACATATTAGATTTATAAGTTTCTTGCTAAAATTCTTCATTTCAACATAAGATTTTCTTTTTTAAGTCTTGCATTGAAGTTGAAACTCAAAAATTGAAATTGCAAAACACTCATCAAAATTAAAAATTCTTGCAATTACATTCCTTCATTTAGTTTATTTAAAAAATATAAATGTAATAGTTTATTTTCAAGATAGACTAGTTTATTTCTTGCATCTATTTGATTTTATTAAAACTTTAATAAAAAAATATAAAGACACCAAAGCTCTTCATTTTTTGTCTATGATACTTCAATAGAAAAGAAATTAAAGTTAAATCTTTTCATTTCTGTTTCTCTCTCTTCCGTAGATTTATTTCTATTTCTAATAAATCTATGTTTCTATAGTCTCTTTGTGTTCAATATGGGAACTTTTTCTTTCTCTTTTGAGAATGTTTCTATTTCTCTCGTTTTGTTCGTTATAGAAACATTTTAGTGTATACTTGTATATATAGTTCATTTATGATCTTTGTTTAATAACATTCATTATTTTACCATTATATTGTATTAGAACTGTTTTTTTCAAAAAATAATAATTTCATTATTGAAAATTTCCCAGTTGTTTTTCAAAATAAATTTTGAAAATATTTAATTTCTTCATGAAATTTTTTGACTCGTAACATTTTTGAAATCATGTCTGGGTGTGTTCAAGTAATAATTTTTTTTCGTTTTTCTTGAAAAATTTCGAATGAGATTTTTCTTAGTTTTTTGGAAAAATAATTATTGGCGTCACTTTTCTACTGGGCGGAGTCATTGTTTGTCGTCGCATGACCTCTTCGTGGCTTTTTAGGCATGATTTTTAAAAGGCATCGGCATTTTTCTCTGGTCTCTGCTGTCAGAGACTTTTCTGTCACCCGCATCTTCATTTTCTCAGCCTGCACGACCAATATTGAGGTTGTTTTTCTTCTATAAAGTGTTTTCCTTTCTGACGGATGCATTTTCTTTTGCTCACAAATCCTAGACATGTTTTTTTTCCATACTTTTCTCTGCAAATTGCGGGTTCTTTTCTTCTACAAATTCTGCGTCTTATAAAACATGATTTTCAAGCCTTCTTCTCACAATGCTATAGGATATTTATTTTCCCGCAAATGTGGCCCTTCTACCTCTACTTATATATAATTTTCAACCTCCTTCAAGGTCGTAAACGACGACCATTTGTACTTGCAACTTCATTTTTGAAGCTTATCTGTAATTTTTTTTGGTTTTTTTTAGTCAAATAGGCTTTGTTTCGAATTCTCATTTTCTGTGCTGGATTCAAAAACTTTTTGCAAATTGTTGGTAGGTTTTTATAGATCTCAATTGGATTGTTTTCATTTTTTTTGAGTGCATCATTTACCGTACCTCAATTTTTGAGCCAACGAATTTAGAATCTGACATTAGATTCCTTTTAGGTTTTTCATGCTCTCTTCTGAGTGTCTTTTTATTTTTTCTAGATCTTCCTCCAATCTACCTCAAAGTTTGTGCCTTTTCAAATATTCACATTTTTTGCATTGAAAAATGTGTCATGGCATCTCTCATCAATCTTCTATTGGAAGGCAGTCAACGATTCAATGGAAAGAACTACAACACCTAGAAGGAGAGAATGATGACGATCTTTGAGTACCGACGCCTTGAGGCGCTTGTTTTGGGTACCAAGTCTCGTCCTACCATAGTCATTGTTACTCAAAAGAAGTTTGATGAACGTAACCATGAAGCAATTATGCTCATTAAGCTTTCAGTTACTGATGATCAACTACCTCAAGCGACATTCGAAAAGAGAGCTACAAAGATCTGGACTACATTGAAGTCCATCTCCATAAGACATTAGACAAAAGAAGAGCTTTCTTTCTAAAAAATAAGCTAATCTCTATTATTATGGATGAGCACGTGTCCTTACAGGAACATCTTCTGAAGATTAAGGATATCAAAGATCAGCTTGAGGCCATTGGTCGTACAAGGGAGGAAGAGGATATGGTAGTCATTACTTTGAAAAGTCTACCACAATCCTATGAGCACTTTATTGAGATTACTGCAACTAATGTTGACCTCAAATTTTTAGATTTGTGCACCAAATTTTTGCAGCAAGATCGTGGAAAACAACAGTTTCGTATAAATGCTCCTTCATCCTCCTCTAAACAAGCATTTACAACCCAATCCTTTCACAAGGATAAAGACCCATCTCAATCAACAAATCAGTCTCAAGATATTTCCACTTAGAAGCAAATTCGGTGCAACTATTGCCACAAATCTGGTTATGTGATTGGAGATTGCAAGACTCACATTTCTCCTAAGTAGCGAAAGTAGGGAGGGTCTCAACCACATGCTAATATTGCAGAACATACAAAGCTCGCTGATCAACCAGAGTGTGCCTTTTACGTCTTCTAAGGATTTACTTGTAGACTTTTGTTTTGAAGTTAGATTAACCATTAAGAGAGGGTATTAGAGTTAAATTTCTCTATTTTTGTTTCTCTCTCTCTTTTGTAGATTTATTTCTATTTCTAATGGTCACTCCTCTTCTATGTTTCAATATTCTCTCTTTGTTCAATATGGAAACTTTCTCTTTCTCTCTTTAGAATGTTTCTATTTCTCTCTTTGTTTGTTATAGAAACATTCTTGTGTATGCTTGTATATATAGATCATTTATGATCTTTGTTTAATAACACATTCATTATTTTACTATAATAAGAGAAGGCCCAAGAAGAATTTAACAAGAAAATGAATATAACATGATAATGGCACATATAAGTAGAATCTTCCAAAAGTAAGGATAATAAATAAACCATTTTCACTTGGAAGCTAGATATGAGATAAGTACCATGCAATAAATCAAAAAATGCCAAATATAACTTGTTACAATAATACCTTGCTTAGGCAAAACTTTCAAGCCATTTGCATGCATTATAATAATCAAGAAGTGACTAAATAACATCTAGAACCTATGATACATCTCATTTACCACTTTTAATTTAATTTTTCAAAATCTCTTTAAAGATACTATAATTATAAACATTAAATACTACAACTATTTATAGGCAAGTTGACTTGAGGCTGTGGGTGGACAACTCATGGTCTCAAGTTCGACTCCCTCCCAGGTTTAAAAGGGTGGGACAACTTGCAGGCGACTGATCTCACCCCTTGGGAAACTAGTCTCGCCCTAGCTCGCACAGGTACCCGAGATACAAGCTGTTGGGCGCTGGGCTAGATCGTGCGAATACCCCCATATAAACAAAAAAAATATAAAGAAAAACAAAAACACAAACACACTTAAATCAATTTTTATAAAAAATAAAATAAAAAACTAACCATATATTATGAAAACAAACTACCTATTGGTCAATGTGCTTCTGGATTAGATTGTGTATACTTTTTAAGCATCAACGTTTCGGATCACACTCCGTGATCCATCATCGGGATGAGAAAGTGCAAGAATGTAAAGATAAAGTTGCAGACCAAGCAAGTCACAAGATATATAAGGAAAGGGGATGGCCCAGAAACCTATGCAGAGAGGAAAAAGGAAACAAAAAATAAGAGAAATTAATAAAAAATCCAAAGGTGAAAAAATAAATAAAACTACACAAGTACAAATAGAAATAAAGGATAAAAAAGGGGGTGTATATATATATATATATATATATATATATATATATATATATATATATATATATATATATATATATATCTTTTGTTTTTCCTTTTACTTATTTGTCTTTGTTTAATCTTCTTCATTTACATAGGTGTGGTCTTACATTTTTTTCATTTTATGCTGATTTTAATTTTGTTTTTAGTTGTTATCCTTAAATACATAGGTGATGGTACACACACACACACACACACACACACACACACATATATATATACCCCCTTTTTTTATCCTTATTTCTATTTGTACTTGTATAGTTTTATTTATTTTTTCACCTTTGGATTTTTTATTAATTTCTCTTATTTTTTGTTTCATTTTTCCTCTCTGCATAGGTTTCTAGGCCATCCCCTTTCCTTATATATCATGTGACTTGCTTGGTCTTGCTTGGTCTGCAACTTTATCTTTATATTCTTGCACTTTCTCATTCTGATGATGGATCACAAAGTGTGATCCGAAACGTTGATGCTTAAAAAATATACACAATCTAATCAAAAAACACATTGACTATTTGAAATGAATTGTAAAAATCTATACTTTTAAACTACATATTGACAAACACAAGAAAAATCCACCCCAGCCCAACCCAACTCAACTCAACCCAACAGAATTCCCACCAAACTAAACTAAACCCTAACAAATTTCCTTAACTAATTATTGGAAGAGCCGCACAAGCCCTTAAACAAACATTAACTAATTATTGGAAGAGCCGCACAAACCCTTAACAAACATTCTTTAAAAGGGAACCCCTAACTTTAGTGGGCCGCATGAGGAATTGACCCCGCCGGCGTTTCAGGGGAAATGTCGCCTCAAAAAAAATAACGCGCTTTCACCTTTTCATAGCAAGAATACATTATTTCGTTGTGAGACGACGCGTATAATTTGCAGCTTTTCGTTACTGCATTTTTCTGTTTCTTTAGCTTACTGCGAATGAGTTACTACAATCAGCAACAAGCTCCGGTTGGAGCTCCTCCTCCACAAGGTGTTTCTCATTCTCTCTGCATTTGCTTTTTCTTTGTTTCTTTTGCCCTTTTTCAAAGAGCATTCGGCGCCTGGAATGCCTGTTTTTTAATGATTGGGAGTGCCTGTTTTTCTGATAATGTGGATTGTTTATTTTTCTAATGATTTATTGATAAGATCTAGCCAATTCTGCTTTATTTTGTGCTGATTTCGTTCGAGTTTTAGTAGTTTTATGGTTAATTAAAAGAAAATGTGAACAGGGTATCCTCCAGCTGGTTATCCACAGACTTACCCTCCACCACCACAGGGCTATCCTCCAGCTGGGTACCCACAGGAGGGTTATCCTCCACCTGGGTATCCACAACAGGCCTACCCTGCTCAAGGTGGACCTGCACCTGAGACACAATCTAGAGGAGATGGCTTCTGGAAGGGATGGTGAGTTATATACATCTGGAGCAATTAATTTTGAATTTTATAGAAAAATGCTGTTTCTACATTCAATTGTATTTAAGACTTACACTCTATGATCTATTATTATTGCTAAGAGAGTCTAAAAGGGGTGTGATTTGAATTAAGAGTTGAATTCTTCAATACAATTGAATCCAAAAACAGAATTCTCTATTATAAATTATAATAATTTAGGGCTCTGATTTCTTCCCTAGTCTATGTTGGCGATGCTGAGGTGATTTAGCCTTTGTTAGTTGGGGTTTGGCATTTTATTTTGAAAAATATAGTTGTGGGAACAATGTTTTTCAGTATTTGTCCAGTGTTTATTGTCAACCATTGCTGCAACTACGATTTGACATAAGTTTCTTTTCTATGAGCTCTGTTTTAGGTGTGGATGAATTTTGTGGCTTTTATTTTCCCAGGGATGTTTAGATGGGTGAAAAAGAGTTTTGGAGTGGAGGCTAATTAATTTTGGTCAATTAATGATGAAAATGGATATTATAGTAATTAATTAATTATAATTTAATAAAAATAGATTTTCTAAATATTAAAAGGTTTAATAGTAAAAGGTAAATTTTTAGTAATATAAAAAATAATTACTTAATATTTTGTGTATTTATAAAATGTAAAATGATTGTTAAATTTATTAGTAGAAATTATTGTCACTATTGACATGTTGTGATGGTTAAGTTATTTTTTTTATCTTGTTATCAAGATTTAAATTTCATTAGTTTGCTATTGTTGAAATGGGGATGAGGTGAACCCATCTATCATAAGAATGAAGGGCATCTAGCACTCATTCCAACTACTCCAACTCAAGTTACTCCAAATCAAACAAGCCATCAAGATTCAAACCTCATTAGAGTGCTATTGGTGAATGTTTAAATAGGAACGAACCTTACTTTTAACACTCATCCCAACTATTCCATCTCAAGCAAGCCATCAAGGTTCAAACGTCATTAGGATGTTATATGAGCAGGAATGAGGTGTACTCATGTATCATAAAGATGAACGGCACATTCAGCACTTATTCCAACTACTCTTAAATGTTGTACTCTATGAACCATTCATTACAGAGCCCCTTCAACTCATCAATTGATAAATAAGAATATGAAACTTACACACCTAAAGAGAAGCCACATGCTGTCTGCATTATATAAAAACCAACTAACTGCAGTACATTGCTCAGGCTTATAATTCTGCTAAACCCTAACGCGCCATGCCTTCAGCCCTCGGCAAAAGTCTTCCAGCGCTCAAATACCCTTGAGAAAACCCCCGTGCATGATATGTTAATCAGCAGCGCCGGCAAAACCTAAGGGCTAATAGCATTGTCTAAATCTGAAATCTTGATGCCTTTCAGAATCTCAGCTCGCCTCAGGGGTTTCATAGACTTTCCGCCCTTTAACAGTGGCAGAGTATAGCCACTTACCATTCCAGAATCCCCTTGCGACGAGACTGTACCAAATGCCTCGGAATCCGTTTGCGACATGTACCCATCTCCCTGACACGCACCATGAGAGCCAAAACCCTTGAGGTCATCAAACTTGAGTTCATATTATCAGCCCAAACAAATTTGATTTGCCGCACACCGTTCCAGGTATTCAGGTACAATATCTTCCATAAACTCCTCCATATCATCACTAACTAGAGAAAATCACCCCTTATGGGTTCTCTTGTTTTTACTGCTTCAGTATAATTGTATCGTTGGGTTTTAAAGAATCAATCAAGTACACGCCACACATTTGTCCAGTACATTTCACTTATACACTGCACTGAAAAAAAATTATGTTGATGGTGAATCTTTCAAAACTCATAAAATGTTGAAAAATGTGGCGTAGAGTTAGAAAAATATGCTCGGGATACAGGTTGGTTCTAGACATAATCGTTGACCTGTAGTATCATGCTTCATTGTGAAAGAGTTCTTATATTTTAAGTACAGTAGTTAGTGAATGTCAATTTTACAAATTCAGAAATGAAAACTTGTAAAGGTAGAACATTATGTAACTTTCAGGCTCTCTTTCAGCATTTAATAATCATCAAGGAAATTAACATTCTTAAGGAAAAATTTCTTAGTGGAAAAGTAAGCAGGAAGTGTAGGAGGAAATCAGGTCAAAGCAATTAGAGGAGCACTCCATCATAATGAAATAAGCATATTTGAGGGAAACTGAACCAGACAAGGAAAATGGATATGATAATTCCCTATCAGTCAGTCCCTGCCCCTAATGGTACACCAATGCAAACATGTGCGCAATTTAATCTATCTTGGTTGTTTTCAATTTCTAAAACTATCAACATAGATAAGGTAGCACATCATAAAAGAGCTCCTCATCCTTTGTTCCTCTATGGAAGATCTATGGAAGAAGGATATGCTGCTTTTGTCCAAAGAATTTGCTCCCATTTTCATCTTTTCTTATCTTTTTCAGAAATTGCGTTCTTTTTTACTTGGTAGTCAGCACCTCTTTGGAGATTTGTGACAGGACTTAACCGCCTCCTGTAGATCGGAATAAATCTGGCATTTAAATTGAATATTGACAGTTCAAACTTCTGGTACAATGATAAATGATTCCAATAGTTCCGTTAAATAAAAGAGAAAGGCGCTTTCATTTTAATCTGCTCTACTTTAAGAAACTGTTGTGCCTTCTTTAATGGGAGAGGAGAGAAACCCTCTGGCATGATTTCTTTGTGACCTCTATTTTCTCCCTGCAAACTTTCTCAAAATTTAAATAACTCTTCCATTTGATCAACTATGGCTTCAAATGCTTACTCAAAAAATATGATATTTATTTTTGGTCTCGATTACCAGTCTCAAGATCACAAATTTTCTGACCAAAGCCGCATAAGCTGAAACCAGCAAAAACATTTTTATGGATATCAATGTAAGAAAATTCAAGAAGAATCAACAACTGGTGGATATTCAAATCACTCATCCGGTTGTTGCTACATTACCAGTTATTTACCCAGAAGTCATCTAGACTTATCATTTCTACAATAACTAGAGATCCAAGTAAACCTGCCTTCTGTTAGGAAAATGCCCACAAGGTTCAAAATGCCCTTGTATGATTTTCCTATGAGAAGCTAAACTTAACCAAGCTTTTGGATCCCTTACATTCTACGTCAAGGTTTTCCATCTAAAATTGTATTAGAATATCCCCAACCATCTATCAAATTCAAACCTTTTGAGCAAATATCTAGCCCTTTACCCCTATATATTTTTAATACTATTTTTTCCTCAAAAGGAGAGCAATTCCCCAGATTATCTCACTCGACTGTTAAGTGAACATGTAAAAGTTCTTCAAAGCACTGTCTGCCAGAGCTTCCATCTTTACACTCTGTCCCATTGAATTTTCTCTCACAAAAAAAAGATTTCAATGCCATGAAATGATGTCCATCTGCCAGAACTTCCCATCTTCATACTGTCCAATTGAATTTCTGGAAAAAAAAAGAGATTTGATTCGATTTGAAATGCATTTTTTAAAAACGTTTAGTCTCTCAATGCGAAGAGCCCTTAGATTCCACAATTGATGTCTATCTGTCAGAACAGAACATCCCATTTATACACTCTGTTCAATTTTTTTTTGTTAGAAAAAAAATGTTTACATTTGAAATGCGCCTCTTAAGAACATCTAGTCTTTCAGTACCAAGAACCCTTAGATTCCACAATGATGTTCATCTGCTAGAGCTTCCCATCTTTACACTCCGTCCAATTTAATTTTCTCCTTAAAACTTTTTATACCATTTGAAATGCACCACTTCAAAACATTTAGTCTTTCAATGCCAAGAACCATTGAATTTCGCAATGAGATCATCATAAAAACTTGATTTGGAAATTGCTTTTCTAATGCCTTCACCAGAACAAATTTAGTCAAGAACATTTTCCAAATTCGACGGTCTCTTGATCTGCTTTCCTACTCTTCCCTGTGCTTCTCTCGAAAGGTTTCTTGATTTGACTTGCTTGATTCCTTCTGACCCTGTGATCATCTTTGAGCACTAGTGTCAAAGTTTTGAGCTCTGTTAGTGTCAAAGTCTGATTGTTAAATAAAATCAATATTTCCCCAGGCTTAGAAAGTGAATTTCCCAGTTAAATAAAGAAAGCCAGTAAGATAACAGTTAGCATCACCTTATAACCTAGCATGCAATGAAAAAAATCTGAATTTCAAGTGAACATGAGAAAATGAGAAATTAATAGAACAAAATTAGAATGGCGTTGTCAAATCAGATACCTACAAAGAATGTTTATGCTGACAAGATTAAAGGAGAAACATTGCTCGTATTCTGCATTTGCACCATTTTAAAAGAAGAAAAACAGAATTTATTATTCATCCAATAGCCATTGGACTAAGGTTTGGGGGTCAGAGATGCATTATCTTATGCAAAGCCCAATAAAAGAGCATATATTGCAAATAAAATAATCTCATGTCATCCGAGTGCAAATACAGTAGAGTGATATGACATAGCAGAGAAGCATTATCTGATGCATTGCCCAATAAAAGACCATATATTTCAAATAAAATAGTCTCCTGCCGTCAAAATACAGTACAGTGATATGGTAGAGCATTTGCCATGATGATGATATAAGTTCAAACCCTGCTAGGTATTCTCATCATGTTAATGCAGCTGTAGTAACACAGGCTGGTACGGATAATTGTTGTATTACAATTGGGTGCTTCCTGCATGGATTATGAAGTAATCAGACCTCAAAACAGACCACCTGATTTCATGGACTGTAAAAGAATCCATTTCCCATCCATCAATGATGAATGCTTGCCATTTTATTGAACAAAGGAAATCTGATACATCCAAAATAATTCAATAATAGTGGCTACGTTTTCTAGTCTTAAAGCATGCATGTGTTTCTCTACGTCCTATTTCTCAAAGCCAAATGGTCCCTCTCTTGTCTGACAATGATCCATAATACAGAGTAGAATAACCCAACAACTTTACCTCTTCAATTTCAACTTTCTTCCACACTAGGCCTTGATCATGCAAGCTAAATATTACAAATGGCCCTGAACATTATTCACAGTATTCATTGCAAGCCATCTAACCGTCTAAGTGAGAAGAAAAATATTAACCGTAATTATTAATTAGCTGTGGTATTACTCCCCTGTTGTGAGGCAAGGCAAAACAAATCATCTTACACCAAGATAGGAGAAAAATAATTGAATCCAAACAAGAAAAAACATTGGAATTCACACACGGTTTCTCTCAACAACATCACGCATCACCCCTCCAGATGCACTTTGGAATGTTGAATACCAATTCAGGTTCATTCTTGAGCACTTTGTAATACAAATTTTCAAAGAATGCTGGTTCCAGATCATCTCCATCTTCAAAATAACTGATAAAGAGGATAAGACAGAAACCATAACACCTTTAAATCCAATTCCTAATTAGGAACAGTAGCAGAAGAGACATAAAGAATATTACTCCCTATTTCAAAATTTCATCTTTTAACTTCTCTTCCTTTGCCAAAGCCTTTGGAACGTATAAACATTGCCCCTCTTAGAGCTAATTTCAATTCTAAATCTAAATGAATTGAATCCTTGTCCTGACACAGTAGTTTCAGTCCATTCCTCTGGCAGTATGTCATTCAATGCTTGTGAGAAATAGATTATTAAAGGAATGATTGGATGAAGAAATATATTATTGTACCATATTTACTATGGAAGTAAGTAATTATTTTCTGTTGTTTTCTGCAGCTGTGCTGCTCTCTGCTGCTGCTGCGTGTTGGAAGAATGCTGTCTTTGAGTTCCAAAGACAGTAATCTGGAAGGCTCTTGGATCTGCTAAGATTATATAATTGAATATAAGTGTGTAGCTTTGGATGGCTCAAAATTCATTCTTTGAATTTCTTTGCCGCCGCCCTATATTGTAACCATATTCCCCCATGGGATTGTTGGATTTAAGTAATTATTTAATAGAGTATATTTCTAACATATATATTTTAAGACATAAACTAAATTTAAGAGCCTGCCTTCCTATTATATATTTAATTTCAATTTTATAGATAAATAAGAAATGGATGCAATGTGCTAGATTATTTGGTTTGCAAGATTAAATATATTGAGTGTATGATAATGATAGGTAAACCTATATTGAAAATTCTTAAATTGTTTTGATGGGTGTATGTTGATAGTAGATCTAAAATTATTAAAGTTTTAATGTTTGTTTTTTGGGGTATTATAGAATGTGTGGTAAAATAAAATTGTATTATTTTGAAAAATATGTATTCTTTATTTAAATGAATTCAAAATTATGTTTTCTTTTATATTTAATTCAACATTACAAGATAAAATAAAATACATATCTATCACAACTTTCTACTTTTCAGGTAAAGTTGGGATTAAATTTAAAACAAGGAATTTGACTCTGAAAAATTGTGTGTTTTCTTTGTTCACATTAAATTTGCCCTGTAGATTATCATCAAATTCTTAGCCTCTTGGTCTAAATCCAAAGGATGACCTCTATCTATCTATGCCATGTACATTGTTGAAATTTCCTTCTTAGTCATTTGTACATCCAACAAAGAGGCTAGTGACATTAACCTTTCATTTGTAATTTTGGTGCACTTAATTGCTTTACGAAAACCCCGTTTCTAGAAATTTAAGGTAAAAGTAGATGAACCAACTTAATTCTTATGTTTTTGTCATGGAATAATTGGTGTTAGTTTGTGCATAATAGTTTCTTTTGGTTGCTTTTGTTATGGAAGGTCACTTACTTCATGAGAGATTTTCTAATCATATTCTTCGTGAAATTAAGAGCCACTTATACAAGCAATGAAAGATGATACTTAAACACTTGCCAAAAAATTTCTTTCTAATATTTTACAAAATGGTGTTGATGAGCCCTTACAAAAGGGGCACATTATAATAGCAAGACACCTATTACATCAACAAACACTCTTGCCTCTTAATCTTGAAATTACTTATAGAACCAAAAAAATTTAAACACGCAATGAGAAAAATAGTGAGCTCCATATTATAAAATCACATCTCCCCTACTTGTGTTCATTATGTGCTATAAGCATAATTTACACAACCATTAATTAAACAAGCCTTCAACATAATTGTTTTTCCATCCTTGTATACAAGAAAAGCTAGAGACACTATAACAACGGATTAATCAATGAGGGGCACCAAAAAAGACACCACATGGCCTAAGGTGACAATCACATGATATTAAGGTGGCTTAAAAGCTAGTTTCTTTGATAGCCCAAGTGAAATAGATGTTCAAACTAGGACTAGTACAAGGTATTAGGTAAATGTTTTTAATGCATAATTTCATTGGATATGGTTTTCATGTTTGTTTTGTTTCTTTAGTCTTTATATAGAACCTCCTAGATTTATTGTTTTGATGCGTTCTCTACCAACATGCAATATTCTAGATCAATGTGACTTGTAATATGGCAATCCACAAGTCTTATTTTATAAAAGTTTTCTCCCTATTTGTTAACTAGCCATTCAAATCACCAATTCTTGAAAATCGGGGTAGCTTCTTGTGTGAATTCCCCTTTGAATGTGGCTTATTTGTTTTGTCTTTTTGGAAACAAGGGCCAAATTGTTTTATTTTCCTTCTTTTGGTTTTTGCAACATCTTCCTATTAGTTGTAGTATATTGTGCTACCTTTCTAGTCTATTTATGTACCATAAAAATACTCTTTTAAAGCCATATAATTTTCAGGTGGTTAATTTTGGTTCTTTCCACATTGAGGTACTCTATACTTCCTGACTACACATGTTACCATCTTTACTCTCTAAATCAATTTCGCCTTCAATATTAGGCTTCTCAACTAGATTTGTCTTTGGTAATTTGGAACTAAATAGATTAACTTAGTATTCTTCTTCTAGGGCAATTTTTTCAATAGTTTCTCTAGGGGTTAGTGCACCACTTTATTGTCATTTGCAAAGGACAATTTACCCTTTCTTGAGTCAACTACTATATTAGCATTGACAAACCATTGCAATCCTATTAGGGCCCTGAATTTATTAAAGGGTTCTTTCATTACAACTACTTCAAAGTTCATTGTCAATTTGATGCACTAAACATCTACTTCTATGTTTTCCAAGTATCCATGGTTTGCATAGACAAACCATCAACTAGGCTGATATTTATGGAACCATCAACTAGGCTGATATTTATGGTAGTATTGGTTAACTTAGGCCTCCCTAATTATTCCTAAGTCTTCTACAATATCATATTAATGTCTTCCCCCAAGTCTATCATGTCTTGTTTAACTTTCTAGCGATAGATATGTTTTGCTATCATTAGTAGCTTAATTTTGTGATCGCAAGTTATTTGCATAGGCTTGTTGTAGGGTATTTGCTTGTGTATTCCAATACTTACAAAATTGTTCTAATTTTTCCAAGAGGCTTCTTTGTTGTACATCAATTTTAAATAAATTTACGCTAATTAATCTAGATTACTATTCAATTTAGTATTTTTACAAACATTTAGAAGTTTTAATGATCTAAACTCTAAAAAATAAAGAAAAATAAATGTTTCTCCTTAAGTTTATAGTTAATTAGAAAATAGACAAAAGACTCAATAGATTTTTTATTTTTTATTTTTGATGGAGGTTCAAACTTGCCAGCAATGCTGCGTAGGAGAGGCACAAAGCGTGTGAGCAAAACATCCCAGTGAGGGCCACCACGAAGAAGTTTTGCTACCCAATTTAGGAGCACAAGCTTGTAGGCTGAAATCTAGCCAAGGACCGAGGGATATCCACAAATTTGCCTAGTGCGTGATCCCAGCCTCATCCCTTATGATGTGGGAGACTTGCACTCAACAAGACTTGATTCTTGGTGGGCTCATTTAGAACTATTCAACTTTATCAAGAGCCAATTGACACTAAATAGATTTTTTTTTTTTATCGGTAAAAGGCCAAGGCCCTGAATAATTTTATTAATATAAAAAAGTTACATAATGACCCCGCTCGCTGCAGGCGCTGGTAGGAAAGAGTGGGGTAGAGAAAACCTCCAGCCTTACCTAGGACCAGTGGTCCTGAACAGATACAAAAATGCGTGGGCATACCCACGACTCGACAGTGTCGAGATTTGTTAAATACATGCTTGCCGTGGGCATACCCACGTCTCGACAATTGTCGAGAGATTTGCAAGATATGATACATGATATCATGGGCATTCCCAAAAAGATGCTCTAATTTTATTATATTCCATTTATTGTGGGCATACCCAATGATTGTTAGACAATTACAGATATTTTGTATAAAACCTTCCAGAGTCTGCATAAGCTGGGTAGGTCCTTGCTCTGTGTAGTTAACTTCAAAAAGCCTTTGTCTGTTTATCATTCCTAATTGGTCTTGGGCTCTTCTGCCAAACAATTTTGGTACTTGTATCAGAAATTTACATATCTTCCGTCTACAAAGGTTAACCCAAATCCACTAAAATTGTATTTTTATAATTTGAACTATTATGAAACAATAATGCTAACTTTTGTGAGGCAATGAATCAAAACAATGTTATTTAAAATTTTCATCTACTACTAACCATAATATATCCATATAAATTAGTCATGGAAGAAATTACAGTTAAAAGTTCAGGAAGTTGATCCTTATCTATGAGCTATTCTCAGAGATTGAAGAGTAAAATGGGAGATTTTAGATTAAAAAGAATATATATAACTATAAACAAATAAACATATATATCTATATATATATATATATATACATATATGAAGTATGTGTATATGTATATATAGATATATATATATATATGTGGAATAAATATATTTATATATAGATATATATATAAATATATAAATACCCAGAAAGGTACATAGAATATATAACAATATTTATGTATATAAATATGACTTTTATACATAAATACCCTTATATATTTATATGTGTATGTATATATGAATATATATATATACACTAAATAGATTTTGATTGATAAGAGTTTGAAGATTTCAACCAATCCTTAGTTGGGAAGGAATAAAGATTATCATCAAAGGAAACAACTCCCAAATAAAAGATTAGAAAATACAATATTTAAACACTTCGTTGAGTTCTACCGATCGACTTATTACTGCACAATAATAGAAATGAAATCAGTTCTAAAAGATTTGTCCACTGGAAAGAAAACTATAATGTATTCAGTCTTTTGCTAGCGTTTATGCAACCTGCAACGCTTGACCACTGCAAAAGCGACCACTTTGTTCTTTATATATTAATTTTTTAAAAAGTGACTACTCGTAGAATGAACACGCAAGAAACCTCTATATATATATAGATATGAAAAAATAATTATGCGCAATGTCGTGTTCTTCTAGAGAGAGGAAAAAATTATAATTTCAAATTTTAAATTCTGAAAGGTAACTCTCACCTTAAAACATGACATAACAACAATTTATGAGAATGGAAATTGCAGATGAAAGTAGGTTTGGCAGCGACGTAAATGAAAGCCATTTGAAAACACATATAAATTGGTTGCTTTTAAAAAGATTTCTATGTCATTATCTACACGGCTCGATAACTATAAACGACGGCACGTAAACGAATATAGTCGGCCACCTAGTGACAAAATACTATAGTTTATGAAAGTTCTGCATTTTAATTTCACACCTTTGAAATTTAATGTTACAAGTTTTCTACTTATAATTAATATTTCAAGTTCTTAAAATAATTGTGCATTGAGTTAGGTCATCTGATGTGACATTACATGATTTGTTGTTTTTTAAATCCAAGAAATACATTTCATTCAATTAGGAAATAGATGGAGTAAACTGAAGTAGGGGGGAGGGGAGGGGGAGGCAGACGTCCAAACCCTAGTAGGGATGGGGGGATCCTTTGTTTTTTCTAACTCAGTTGAGGTTGATGGCAATGCAAATGATCTAGATGTATTTGATGTTGAAGATTGGACAGTTAATTGGTGGGAGCGAGCAAAAGTTCTTGCTCCTTTTTTGTTTGGTTCTAATTTCTTGTCCTTCATTGAGGACAATGCTCAAATATTGTTGTTCGAGGATGAATTTTTTGAAGAAGGGGACAATATTCTCTTAGAAACTCAAATGAAAGAGAATGGTTGTATAGAGGTGTCCATAGAGAAAGCCCCTGTTGAAAATCCATTTTCAAGGCTACCAAAAAGGTTTCTCCTTTCTTGTAAGTCGACCAAAAATAATGTTGATCTTGAGTTTCTCAATTCTTCTTTTTAGGGAGAGTTGGAGTTGATTAGATCTACTTGTGACGTGGATTTCATTCAAATCAAATGTGATGAGGAGTGTGTTGTTTCTTCCTCTTCTATTGATGCTTTTTTTATATCCTTGAGGGTTTCAAATGAACTTTGTGTGATAGTGACTGGTGATGGTCAAAGCCCATAGATAAGTATGTTTGTGTTGGGTCTAAGTGTTGGACTAACTGCCAACCTCCCCCTTCGAGATTCGTGACATGGTTTAATGGCCTCTTGTGTCTTCTATAAGTCTAGTGGTTGTATCAAGAATTAATAGATCAATCTTTTGGTGCAACGACAACCACTAGTTGTAACAAGTGGTATCAGAGCTTGGTCACAAGTTCAAATCCCCTTAGGTGACGCTGAGGGGGGATTGTTGGACTAACCACCAATGTCCCCCTTCAGGATTTGCGACATGGTTTAATAGCCTCTTGTATGTTCTATAAGTCTAGAGGTTGTATCGAACATTAATAGGTCGATCTTTTGGTGCAACAACAACCACTAGTTGTAACACTAAGTTTGTTGAGGAGACTGATAGTGTTGTTTCTTCACCTCTCGTTGCTCTTCCTATGTCTTTCAAAACATTTTCTACTAAGGTTGTGGTGGAAGAGAGAATTCAAATTGATATTCCCAATTCTCTTATTGTTGAGTCAAGTGTATGGCTTAATAACTTTCTTTTCTGGAGATTCAATGGTTATCATCCTATCGTAGATTCTATCAAAAGATGGGTTCTTCGCTTTTGGAAACTAAAAGGTGAGGTTGAGGTAACATGTTAGAATGGGTTTCCTTTTTCTCTTTATCAAATTAGATGGATTTCTCTAGGATTATTTTATGTGGTCTTTGGTTTCTTAAAAAGAGTGGCCTTTGCCTTCAAAATTATATTCTTGGTTGTAACCCTATGAATGATTCCATTTTCAAATTTCCTGTTTGGGTTTGTTTGTTAAGGCCATCCTTACAATTTTAGAATGAAAAGATTTTGATGACTCTAACCAATTCATTTTGGCAATAGTGTGTTATAAATAAGATCACCAAATTTATGAAATATTTTCTATTTGCGACATTTGTCCATTTGTGAAGAATAACCAAGTGCTCCCTACCCAAATTTATTTATCTTCAAAGTTTGGATTTTGGTTACAACTAATTGAATATGACAACTCTTTGGTTATTTTTCATTCTTGTGTCAAAAATATTCATGCTTCAATTAGTTACTTGAGAAATGAGAAAAACCTTTTTGTTTAGAAGAAAACTCAACAATTGTTGCTTCTGAGGAGGGCTTTAGTTCTTCCTTTGAGGAGGTACAGAAGAAAGATTATAAAGAAAATCATTCATAAATTGTCCGATGATGGAAATCTCTTTTAATGCTCTTGGGTCCTAAAAGATGGATTCGTCAATGGTCTTATATTTTCTCCTTTATAAAAGAAAAAAAAGGTTTAGGGGGAAGGATCCTTGTAATGTGACAAAAAAGCAACTTTGGAACAATTTTCAAACCTTCCTGATTTTGTGTTGGATTGTTGTTTGTCAATTTTAATTTTGTTTTGTTTTCTATTCTTTGATGTCTAGCTACACTTCATACTCTATCCTTCCCTTTGTACAAGGTTTTAGACCCTTTGAAAACCTTGCTTACCTAATAAAAAACTTTAAAGTCATAACTATTAATGCTATATTATGAGAATATTGAGTTTTAAATTAGCAAACGCTATTGTAACTAGTGAGACATACTCAATTAATAGATCCTTTGTCCTAATTAAAATTGTGATTTCTTTTCTTATCATATTTAAAATATTAAGAATTTTATCATTTGTTAATTGAAGTGAGTTGTTTTCTTTTCAATAGAAAAAAGTAATCTACTCTTTGAAAATCCATCTTCAAACCCCTCTTCTTAGAAAAATAGATCATTGAAATAATGAATGCAATAAAAAATACTTTTTAAACCATATTACTTCTAATAAGAATAATTACATTATCTTTTATCTCGTCAAAAAATAATTATTTAATCATTTATTATCTTTCAAATACTTCTTACTTATCACATCCTTTGTTTGAAAAGAGTCCAAAGACTAAATAGATTTTGATTCATAAGAGTTCGAAGGTTTCAACAAATCTTCAAATGGGAAGAAACAAAAAGATTGAGATCAAGGAAAATAACTACCAAATCAGATGAACCAACTTAAATCTTATGTTTTTGTCATGGCATAATTGGTGTTAGTTTGTGCATAATAGTTTCTTATGGTTTCTTTTGTTATGGAAGGTCAATCACTTCATGAGAGATTTTCTAATCATGTATTCTTCATGAAATTAAGAGCCACTTATACAAGCAATGAAAGATAATACTTAAACACTTGCCAAAAACTTTCCCTCACATATTTTACAAAATGGTGATGATGAGCCCTTACAAAAGGGGCACATTATAACAGAAAGACACCTATTAGTCTTAAAATTATTTATACCAACACTCTTGCCTCTTAATCTTAAATTATTTATAGAACCACAAAAATTCAAACACATTCAATGAGAAAAATAGTGAGCTCCATATTATAAAATCACATCTTCCATGCTTATGTGTTCATTATGTGCTATAAGCATAATACACAACCATTAATTAAACAAGCCTTCAACATAATTATTTTTCCATCCTTGTATACAAGAAATTTAGAGACACTATAACAACAAATTAATCAATGAGGGGCACCAAAAAAGACACCACATGGCCTTAGGTGACTATCACATGATGTTAAGCTAGCTTAAAAGCTAGTTTATTTGATAGCCCAAGCGATATAGATGTTCAAACTAGGGCTAGCACAAGGTATTAGGTAAATATTTTTAATGCATAATTTCATTGGATATGGTTTTCACGTTTGTTTTGTTTCTTTAGTCTTTATATAGAACCTCCTAGATTTGTTCTTTTGATGTGTTCTTTGCCAACATGCAATATTCTAGACCAATGTGACTTGTAATATGGCAATCCACAAGTCTTATTTTGTAAAAGTTTTCTCCCTATTTGTTAAGTAGCCATTCAAATCACCAATTCTTGAAAATCAGGGTAACTTCTTGTGTGAATTCCCCTTTGAATGTGGTTTACTTGTTTTGTCTTTTTGGAAACAAGGGCCAAATTATTTTATTTTCCTTGTTTTGGTTTTTGCAGCATCTTGCTCTTAATTGTAGTATATTGTGCTACCTTTCTTGTCTATTTATGTACCATAAAAATACTCTTCTAAAGCCATAAAATTTCCAGGTGCTTAATTTTGGTTCTTTCCACATTGAGGCACTCTGTACTTCTTGACTACACATGTTACCATCTTTACTCTCTAAATCAATTTCCCCTTCAATATTAGGCTTCTCAATTAGATTTGTCTTTGGTAGTCAAGAAACTGAATAGACCAACTTAGTATTCTGCTTCATCTTCTTCTAGGGAAATTATTTCCACATAGGAGTTTTCTATAGTTTCTCCTAGGGGTTAGTGAACCACTTTATTGTCATTTGCAAAGGACAATGCCCCCTTTCTTGAGTCAACTACTATATTAGCATTGACAAACCATTGCAATCCTATTAGACCCCGAATGTATTAAAGGGTTTTTTCATTACAACTACTTCAAAGTTCATTGTCAATTCGATGCACTGAACATCCACTTCTATGTTTTCCAAGTATCGATGGTTTGCATGGACAAACCATCAACTAGGTTGATATTTAAGGTGGTATTGGTTAACTTAGGCCTCCGTAATTTTTCCTAAGTCTTCTACAATATCATATTATTGTCTTCCTCCAAGTCTATCATGTCTTGTTTAACTTTCTAGCGATAAATATGTGTTGCTATCATTAGTAGCTTAATTTTGTGATCGCAAGTTATTTGCACGAGCTTGTGGTAGGGTATTTGCTTGTTTATTCCAATGCTTACATAATTGTTTCTCCTAGAGGCTTCTTTGTTGTACATCAATTTTAAATAAATTTCCGCTAATTAATCTAGATTAGTATTCAATTTAATTACTTTTACAAACAATTAGAAGTTTTAATGATCTAAACTCTCAAAAAATAAATGTTTCTTCCCCAATTTACATTTAATTAGAAAATAGACAAAAGACTCAATGGATTTTTTAGTGAGGTCCACCACGAAGAAGTTTTGCTACCCAATACAGGAGCACAAGCTTTTAGGTTGAAATCTAGCCAAGAATTGAGGGATATCCACAAATTTGCCTGGTGCACGATTCCAGCCTCATCACTTATGATGTGGGAGACTTGCACTCAACAAGACTTAATCCTTGGTGGGCTCATTTGGAACCATTCAACTTTATTAGTAGACCAAGAGTCCATAGACACTAAATAAATTTTGATTGATAAGAGTTTGAAGATTTCAACCAATTCTCAGTTGGAAAGAAATAAAGATTATCATCAAAGAAAACAACTCCCAAATAAAAGATTAGAAAATACAATATTTAAACACTTCGTTGAGTTCTACGGATTTACTTATTACTGCACAATAATAGAAATGAAATCTGTTATTAAAAAATTGTCCACTGGAAAGAAAAATATAGTTTATTCAGTCTTTTGCTAGCGTTTATGCAACCTGCAACGCTTGACCACTGCAAAAGCGACCACTTTGTTCTTTATATATTAATATTTTAAAAAGTGACTACTCGTAGAGAGAACATGCAAGAAACCTCTATATATGCAATTTAGTATACCTTCTAGAGAGAGGAAACATAATAGTGACTACAGATGAATTATTAGAGAAACGGAAAAAAAAAATTATAATTTCAAATTTTAAATTTTGAAAGGTAACTCTCAACTTAAAACATGACATAACAGCAATTTATGAGAATGGAAATTGCAGATGAAAGTAGGTTTGGCAGCGACGTAAATGAAAGCCATGTGAAAACGCATAGAAATTGGTTGCTTTTAAAAAGATTTGTATGTCATTATCTACACGACTCGATAGCTATCAACGACGTTACGTAAACTAATATAGTCGGCCACCTAGCGACAACATACTATAGTTTATGAAATTTCTGCATTTTAATTTCACACCTTTGAAATTTAATGTTGTAAGTTTTCTACTTATAATTAATATTTCATGTTTACATTATTAAATATGATTTTATATTAATATTTTTTTAAGAAGTGTTTAAAAGTTCTTAAAATAATTGTGCACTGAATTATATGGTCTGATGTGACATTACATTATTCATTTTTTTATATCCAAGAAATTATTTCATTCAATTATGAGTACAGATGTTCAACACTAACAACTTTAAAATAGATGGAGTAAATTGAAGTAAGGGAAGACAAACATCCAAACCCTAGTGGGGATAGGGGGATCGTTTGTTGTTTCTAACTCAGTTGAGGTTGATGGCGATGCCGATGATCCATATGTATTTGATGTTGAAGATTGAACGATTAATTAGTGGGAGGGAGCGAAAGTTCTTGCTCCTTTTTTGTTTGGCTCTGATTTCTTGCCCTTCATTGAGGACAATGACAATTAATTAGTGGGAGGGAGCAAAAGTTCTTGCTCCTTTTTTGTTTGCCTCTGATTTCTTGCCCTTTATTGAGGACAATGCTCAAATAGTCTTGTTTGAGGATGAATTTTCGGAAGCAGGGGACAAGATTTTGTTAGATATCCTCTTGGAAAATCAAATGAAAGAGAATCATTGTACAAAGGTGTCCATTGAGAATGCCCTTGTTGAAAATCCATTTTCAAGGCTACAAAAAAGGTTTCTCCTTTCTTCTAAGTCGGCCAAAAATAATGTTGATCTTGAGTTTCTCAAATCTTCTTTTTAGGGAGAGTTGGAGTTCAACTCAAATGTGATGAGGAGTGTGTTGTTTCTTCCTTTTCTCTTGATGTTTTTGTTATATCCCCAAGGGTTTCAAATGAACTTTGTGTGATGGTGATTGCTAATGGTCAAAGTCCATAGATAAGTATGTTTGTATTGGGTCTAAGTGTTGGGCTAACCACCAACGTCCCCCTTCAGGATTTATGACATGGTTTAATAGCCACTTGTGTCTTCTATAAGTCTAGTGGTTGTATCAAGCATTAATAGGTCGATCTTTTGGTGCAACGAAAATCACTAGTTGTAACAAAGTGGTATCAAAGCTTGGTCACAGGTTCAAATCCCCTCCAGTGACACTGAGGGGGGGATTGTTGGACTAACCACCAACGTCCCCTTTTACGATTCACGACATGGTTCAATAGCCTCCTGTGTGTTCTACAAGTCTAGTGGTTGTATCAAGCATTAATAGGTTGATCTTTTGGTGCAACGACAACCACTAGTTATAACACCAAGTTGTTGAGGAGATTGATAGTGTTGTTTCTTCACCTCTCGTTGCTATTCCTATATTTTTCAAAATATTTTCTACTAAGGTTGTAGTGGAAGAGAGAATTCAAATTGATATTCCCAATTATCTTATTGTTCAGTCAAGTGTATGGCTTAGGAACTTTCTTTTCAAGAGATTCAATGGTTATCATCCTATTGTAGATTCTATCAAAAGATGGGTTCATCGCATTGGGAAACTAAAAGGTGAGGTTGAGGTAACTACATCTTAGAATGGGTTTCCCTTTTCTCTTTATCAAATTAGATGGATTTCTCTAGGATTCTTTTATGTCGTCTTTGGTTTCTTAAAAAGAGTGGCCTCTGTCTTCAAAATTATATTCTTGGTTTTAACCCTATGAATTATTCCATTTTCAAATTTCCTGTTTGGGCTTTTTGTTAGGGCCATCCTTAGAATTTTAGAATGAAATATTTTGATGACTTTAATCAATTCATTTTGGCAATAGTGTGTTATAAATAAGATCACCAAATTTATGAAATATTTTCTATTTGCTACATTTTTGTTGGGTCTAAGTTTGTTGAGGAGATTGATAGTGTTGTTTCTTCACCTCTTGTTGCTATTCCTATGTCTTTCAAAATATTTTCTACTAGGGTTGTGGTGGAAGAGAGAATTCAAATTGATATTCCCAATTCATTTATTGTTGAGTCAAGTATATGGCTTAGGAACTTTCTTTTTAGGAGATTCAATGGTTATCATCCTATCGTAGATTCTATCAAAAGATGGGTTCTTTTCATTTGGAAGCTAAAAGGTGAGGTTGAGGTAACAACTACATGTTAGAATGGGTTTCCCTTTTCTCTTTATCAAATTAGATGGATTTCTCTAGGATTCTTTTATGTGGTCTTTGGTTTCTTAAAAAAATGTCCCTTGTCTTCAAAATTATATTCTTGGTTTTAACCCTATGAATGATTCCATTTTCAAATTTCCTGTTTGGGTTTGTTTGTTAGTGCCATCCTTACAATTTTAGAATGAAAAGATTTTGATGAATTTAACCAATTCATTTTGGCAATAGTGTGTTATAAATAAGATCACCAAATTTATAATATGTTTTCTATTTGGTACATTTGTCCATTTTTGAAGAATAACTAGGTGCTCCCTACCCAAATTTATTTATCCTCAAAGTTTGGATTTTGGTTACAACTAATTGAATATGAGAACTCTTTGGTTATTTGTCATTCTTGTGGCAAAAAGGTTCATGCTTTAATTGGTTACTTGAGAAATGAGAAATACCATTTTGTTTAGAAGAAAAATCAACAATTGTTTCTTCTAAGGAAGACTTTATTTCTTCCTTTGAGGAGGTACAAAAGAAAGATTATAAAGAAAATCATTCATAAATTGTCTAATGATGGACATCTCTTTTAATGATCTTGGACTAAAAGATTGATTTGTCAATGGTCTTATATTTTTTCCTTTAAAAGAAAAAAAAAGGTTTAGGGGGAAGAATCCTTGTACTGTGACAAAAAAAAAAGCAACTTTGGAACAAATTTTCAAACCACCCTGATTTTGGGTTGGCTTGTTGTTTGTAAATTTTTATTTTGTTTTGTTTCTTTTGTTCCATTTTCTACTCTTTAATGTCTAGCTACGCTTCATACTCTATCCTTCCCTTTGTATAAGGTTTTAGATCCTTTCAAAACCTTGCTTACAGGTAATGAAAAACTTTAAAGTCACAACTATTAATGCTATATTATGAAAAATATTAAGTTTTAAATCAACAAACGCTATTGTAACTAGTAAGACATGCTCAATTAAATGATCCTTTCTACTAATTAAAATTGTGATTTCTTTTCTTATCATATTTTAAATATTACGAATTTAATCCTTTGTTAATTGAAGTGGGTTGTTTTCTTTTCAATAGAAAAAAGTAATCTATTCTTTAAAAATCTATTTTCAAACCCATCTTCTTAAGAAAATAGATTATTGAAACAATGATTGCAATAAAAAATATTTTTGTAACCATATTACTTCTAAAAAGAATAATTATATTATCTTTTATCTCGTTAAAAAAATATTATTTAATCATTTATTATCTTTCAAATACTTCTAACTTATCACATCTTTTGATTGAAAGGCGTGCAAAGACTAAATAGATTTTAATTCATAAGAGTTGAAGGTTTGAAACAATCTTCAAATGGAAAGAATAAAAAACAACTACTAAATCACAAATTATAAAACACAAACTAGATAACTACCAAATCATAAATTATAAAACACAAATTACAATATTTAAACACTTTGTTGACTTCTATAAACCGATTTCTCATTGCCAAATAAGTAAACCTGACATCAGGCTCGAAAGTTTCTTCCCTTGAAAGCAAACTACAATTTTTATACCCTTTTGCTGGCGTTTGCGCAACCTGCAACAATTGACCGCTGCAAAATTTCACCGACTTTATTCTTTATTTTTAATTAAAAAATATTTGACCACGTATAGCAACGTCATGTATCTTCTAGACAGAGGAAACTTAACAGAGATTACTTCAGAGAAACAGAAAAAATAAATTCAAACATTCCCTTAACAGAAATTCTTAAAAGGCGGCTCTCAACATGTGAGAATGGAGAAACAGAGTAAATTCTGCAGTGACGTAAATGAAAGCAATGCAAATACAGGCTTAAATTGATTGCTTATTAAATGATTTTGCCGTCCTTATCCACGCGTAAATGAATATAGTCGGCCGCCACGAATTGACAAAATGTTGTCGTTTACCAGGAAACTTCTACTTCTCTATAAATATCATTGCTATATAACTAACTAACGCGATACATAGCCTTTCAACAATAACCATTTGAATTTCATTTGGTTGGAAGTCCAGGACGCCTATTATTTTCAGGCTTTGTTCCTTGTTTCTTCAGTTTCCAGAGAATGAGTTACTACAATCAACAACAAGCTCCTATTGCCACTCCTCCTCCTCAAGGTATTTCTCATCTTCAAGCTTTTTTTTGTGTTAAAATCTTTTGTATTATCATTTGGGCGGTTTCTCAAACATTCAAGGATTGGGATAGTCTGAGTCTGTTTTTTAATAGAGGTTATTGTTATGTATAAGGTGTTTGGGGTAGTTTGTCAAATTATGATATTGTTATCAAGATTTAATTATTTAGTTTTCAAATCAAATTTATTGATCTAGATGTAAGAATGGTAATATTATGAGAGACGAGTTCATATAAATAACTATTCACGAAATATGCATCATTTACTATAAAAATAACACAATTGAATTCTAATAACATTAAATTGAATTCTAATAACGTTATTGTAAGATTTATTCAATTCTATATTTTAAACTGATTTTGTTTCAGATAAATTTATGACTCTTTATTTTCTACTATGAACAGGGTATCCACAGGCGTATCCTCCACCGCCACAGGGCTATCCTCCAGCTGGGTATCCTCAGCAGGGTTACCCTCCCCAAGGAGGACCCCCACCTCAAACACAATCCAGAGAAGATGGCTTTTTTAAGGGATGGTAAGTTTTCAATATTAATTAATGTTCTTTTTGGGTCATGTTTAATGGATAAGTTAGTCAGTATTATGATTTCTAAGTTATTATCATGTTTTGGATGTTGGGGGCTTATTTTTTGGATGAGATTAAGTTTCAGACAGAATGTACAGTTGACTAAATTTCCAAAAATGGAAAACACAACAGATTTTTACGAATTTTGAGTATCTATTTTTCATGATCTGCACATTTTGTGGTGAAAACCATAAAAAATTTGCAATAAATTATTATATTTTTACAAATCTGAAAAAGAAAGTTTGACTTTTTTTTTGTCTTTAATGCATTCTATCAAGAACTTAACTGACACTCAAACACTTTTTTTTTAAGATTTCCTTTTCCAATTCCATGGAAAAAATAATCCATTTTCTAATTAAAATTTATCCTAAATCCTTTTTCCCTATAGCGAATATCATCCGATTCATTGGATGTGAGAAATAGACCATTGAAGGAATGAATGTAATAAGAAATGCTTTGTTTTATTATATTTACTACAAATGTGAGTAATTATATTCTCTAATGTTTTATGCAGTTGTGCTGCGCTATGCTGCTGCTGTGTGTTGGAAGAATGCTGCTGCTTTTTTTAGCGATGGTGATCTACAAAGCTCGAGGGTGTAGTAAGATGAAATGATTTGGATATGACGGTCTAGCTTTGTGTGGCTCAAAATTCATTAATCATTGTACTACTTTTCTTTGATTTATTTAATCGATTTTACTCCTCTTAGAGGGTTATCGGAATATGGTTGTTTATATATCCAACATATATTTAATAGAAGCATTTCTGTTGGAAATTCTGTAGAAATTGCATTGATAAGAATTGGATATAGATGCTATGATCTAAGCATGCTTTGCAGAATATTATATCTTGCCAGAATAAAAATGCAATGCTTGAATGACAAAGCAAACGATACCGTAACCCACAATTTAGATTTTAAATTCTAAGTATATGTAAATTGATTTCGCCTTTTACAGTAATGAATAACATAATAATAATAATGGAAGAAATAAAAATATTCAAATGTCAGGGAATTATAAAAGAAGAAAGTAGATCTGAATTCGAGAAATCCAAATTTTAATGCTGTTATGTTCTTTGGAGTGGCATTATGTATATTCTTCCATTTATTGAATTCCATCATTCTAAACATTTGTTAAAGATTATTATTAAATTAAAATTGAATAGTTCTTCATTATAATGTTCGAGAGGAAAATTTGAATTTGTTTAAAAAATTAAAATAATAAATAAAAATAAAAATATTATATGTGAGTCAAGTGTCTTCTTTTTATAAATATGTTTTTAATGATGAATAAGTGTATCAATTTTTATTAAATAAATATAATTATCACATGGATAGCGTTCGGATAGTAAAGTACTGGTCACATAGGTCAAGCACAGAAAGTATTGGACGAAAGCAACATTGCAAGAGATTGGGCTCCTTTATCAAAGTGGATAAAAAAAGGGAAAACATGTAGTTTGGTAGGTATGACAGAATATATGTGAATTGCTCCATTTCCTCCACTTCCAGAAGAGGTTGAATTACATTCAATCGTGGAATTTGGGAGTAGAAGTTTGAAAGAGAAGATGGATTAGTTTTCTACCCTCGATGTAGATTTGAAGAACACATGGGAAAATGGAATGTTGGATTCCCCTAGCTCATAACTATGTTGGATCCACCCACCCAAGAGAGAAAGAGGTAATAGATTTTATCAAGGGAATCTTCCAAAAGAAATGACCAAACCCCAATAACAAAGTCTGCAAAAGAGATAACAGATCATCCATTACACAACTATCAGTGAACCTCAACAACTGCAATATCCTAGACTTAGCCAAAACGATTTCAATCAACTGAAATACTTGTGACTTGTGCAGATCAAAATGCACCTCCACACCCATATGCAAAACCTTACAAGCATAATTGATAATTTCGATCAGATTTTGGGGAAAGATCGTCCATGGTAGCCTCTAGATTCCTTCCAACAAAGAATTGAACTCACGACCAATATATCCTTCATCACATTCTACCTCAGCCTGAGGAATAATCACAAAGTTTTGGCCATTAAATTCTCTATCAGAGGACTCTTTCTCTGCTATTCTCTTCTCCCCCGCATCATCAACTATCACTACTAGGATAGGTTCTCGAAACCCATTCACAGTCGCAACCTTGGAGTGCTCCAACAGGGGCGATAACATTCGAGCATTGAAAAGAATACTGATGCAACTCACCACGTCTCCTGCCATGGCCTCAATGTCTGATTTTTCTAACTTATCTTTGCCCTTGGATGACAAGGACCCCTGTTCTAATGACTTGTCCCATCCACCAATCCTAGGTGTGACATTAGGGACATCCCAATTCCGTCCACCTATTCTCGGATTAATTAATCCTCAAAACGAATGCTGGAATAAGGTTTGGACCTGTTTGGTGCACCTAGAATATGACTAAGAATTAATTTATTCTGCGTTTAGATCCCATGATGTGGAATTGAAATATGATTAAAAAATTAGCTTCAGATTATCCTTCACATAGTTTTTTTTTTCCTCTCTTATGTCATAAAGATTCTATTAGATAGTCAGCGATGCTTTTCTTAAGATTTATTGCATCTAGTGTCCAAGACCAATAGGAAAAGGGATTCTTGAGTTCTTCATCTTGAAACATCTCTTGTTTACTTTTGGTACATGTCTGCAAAGCTCAATTAATACAAATATGTCCTTAACATATCTAGGAAATTTAGTGGGAGAATCATCAAATCAACCTATCCATATGCAAGTGAAAATAGGATATTGAATAAAATAACCACCATACTCATCAATTAGTTGCATAACTTTAAGAGATAACCTCTGAGCAGTATTGCCATGGGTTTACCTTATGAGCCTCATGGTGAATGTCCTTCACTCTCTTGTAATGGTCATGGCTATTTTTTTAGTGGAAATTGGGGATAATAATCATATATATATGAATATCTTCCATTAAATGCATATGTTTGAAGCCACGTCATTCTGTGGTACATGCCAAGCAATAAAATGGGATCTAAAATAGGGCTGGGTCAAATGGTTTTATTTCTACCTTGTATATTGACTTTGCTACATCTGTATCCACTTTTTCCCCGACCACCTGTGCCTATGCTCTAGCCGCCTCTTACTCTTGAACGAAAGGATCTTAAAATACTAGCTTTCAAACTTAAACGGGTGTTGTTTCACAGGCACCATAAATTGGCACATTCACTGATTTGCATTCACTGACTTGTCCTGTCCACCAATCCTAGGTGTGACATTAGGGACATCCCAATCCAGATAAGCATGTATCCATTGTAGCCCATTTGGTGCATGAAATTGACTTATCCAGAATAGGCCTATTCTATAATAAGGACCTATTCTTGGATTAATTAATCCTCAAAACAAATGCTGGAATAAGGTTTGGACCTATTTGGTGCACCTAGAATATGATTGGGAATTAATGTATTTTGCATTTGGATCCCATAATGTGGAATTGGAATATGATTAAAAAATTAGCTTCAGATTATCCTTCACATAGTTTTTTTTTTCTCTCTTATGTCATAAGATTCTATTAGGTAGTTAGCCATGCTTTTCTTAAGATTTATTGCATATAGTATCCAAGACCAATAGGAAAAGTGATTCCTGAGTTCTTCCTCTCGAAACATCTCTTGTTTACTTTTGGTACATGTTCGCAAAGTTCAATTAATACAAATATGTCCTTAACATATTTAGGAAATTTAGTGGGAGAATCATCAAATCAACCTATCCGTATGTAAGTGAAAATAGGATATTGAATAAAATAACCACCATACTCATCAATTAGTTGCATAACTTTAGGAGATAACCTTTGAGCAGTATTGCCATGGATTTCCCTTATGAGCCTCATGGTGAATGTCATTCACTCTCCTGTAATGGTCATGGCTATTTTTTAGTGGAAATTGGGGATAATAATCATATATATGAATATCTTCTGTTAAATGCATATTTTGAAGCCACGTCATTCTGTGGTACATGCTAGGCAATAAAATGGGATCTTAAACAGGGCTGGGTCAAATGGTTCTATTTCTACCTTGTATACTGACTTTGCTACATCTGTATCCGCCTTTGCCTCGACCACATGTGCCTATGCTCTAGTTGCCTCTTACTCTCAAACGAAAGGATCTTAAACTACTAGCTTTCGAACTTAAACGGGTGTTGTTTCACAGGCACCATAAACTGGTGCATTCACTGATTTGCATTCACTGGTGTTGTTTCAGTGGCACCATAAAATAGATTTGCAGAAAATAAAAAACCTCTTTGCAGATGCGAACGGACCTCATATGCATTTTTTTCATAAAATAGAAAACCCTACGCATAGAAAACCCTATGTACGGACCTGATGAGTTTGTAAATTTTGATGTAATTTTGAATTCTTGAATAGCCTTATTCTGGAATAAAATGAATTCCACTTTTTTTTTTAAATTATTTAATCCATGCATTGGCCCAAAAATGGGAATTAGTTCTCTAATTCGGGAATTAAGAAAGTGGCCACAAATGATGAATTAATTTATTCTTGCATTCAATAATGCCTAGTCTAGATTAATTTGAGGTCCCAAACAGGCCCTAGAGATCTCAATATCAAATAGCTCTCACTCAAGGCTAAGTCTAAAAATAATCTGTCCCAAAATAATTAGTCCTTTGTTCTCTAAATTTGATTTCTTTTTACCTTTTTGTGTTACAGCTGCAATTTGTGCCCTCAGTTCCATCTCACGATCCCGTAGTTCTCGAGCCTTCTCAAAATATTAGCCTCGAACAAATCCATTCTTCTCTTTTGCGATTTGCGTAAGGTTTTTTTCAAGGCATAGGTGCACACGCAACCTACTCATGGGTTTCTGAGACATCCCATTTGCACTAGCACTACTGCTACTTCCTTCATTGTCGGCAACAACAAACTCATTCCCAGCTTTATCATTAGTGGTGGGTTCCCAGCAGATAGCCACACTCTCTCTAGATGAACTTGAGCCAGTCGTGGGATCCCGTCTTTGCCGCTAGCGCCATGGAAAATGACTTCAGTCAAGATGAGCGATGGTATGACCATCTCTATCATCATCTGCGATTGTAGATGATGGTGGTGATTATTGTTGTCGCCACACTATTGCACAACCTGTAGAGTCAACGACTCCTGTTGGGCAACGAATTCTTATTATTTCAAAAACACAACTCCTCCATCCTAGGAGAAAAATTACAACACAATTTTTTCTTGAAGTCCGTTTGTCTGAAACTCGTCCTTTCTTTGCTATTGGTCTTGGCACCACTATGCTCCTCCTTCACAACCCATTTTGACTCTTCATTTTCCAAATATTCTTCGATGGAAATGAAAGTCGGCCTAACAAGCCTGTCCTTGTTTCTTGTATAAGCAACCATAGATGGTGTCGTTCTCTGCCCCTCTATGTTCTCTACAACAACTCTCGTAGCAGTTCATTCTTGAGCCTTAATGGCCCTCTTTGATGCAGCTTTCCCTGCTCTATGCCTAGCTTCCGCTGCCCTTTCAGCTACTATTACAGCCCTTTTACAAATTGTTGCCACGGACTTTCCTGCCGCTGTGTGTAAAGGATCAAACATTTGTACCAGAATCAATTTTTCCTCAGCTACACCCTTCTCGAGTGACTCTAAATATCCTCAGGAATATGTAAAGGTTCAAAAGGCCAAGCTGAATTCTGTTTGGTTGTCTCAACCTTCTTTACAAAAAAATACATTTATTTATTGTCATTTTTATAGAAGGATCAATTTTTTGGCCATTAAGTGCAGAACACGACATCATATAACTGCCCTGTTCCAAGTCCTCTGCTTCATCTATTTCCATTTTAGTGGAAAAATTCTCAAAATGATCTATTTCCATGGGCATAATTTCATATTCAACAGCGAAAAAAACTCTTCTCTCATGGGACACTATTTTAAATTTCTTAAAATCAAATGCTCCTTACATTTCAGATGCTCCTTTTTAACATCTATTTGATGTGGATGCTTAAGAAATTTGTGCAAACATTTTTCACTACCATTGTGAATATATCCCACTTCATTGAGAGTCTCTACCAGATATAATGTATCTAATCTACTTCCTTTTGCAATTACGAGAGACCCCTTTGTCACCTTCCATTTTATGGATTCCAACCTGACATTACAACCTTGAGAGAACAATTGCCCAAATCAAATTGAATTATTTTTAAGTTGAGGGACATACTTAACATCCCATAGCAGCCAACTATTTCCATTGGCTAGTTTTAGCAAAACATCTCCTTTTCCAACAATATTAAAAAAGTTATCATTAGTGAGAAAGAGCTTACCAAAATTATTTGTTTGAAAGGTTTTGAAAAACTCCCTGTGCGGTCTAGTATGGAATGATGCTCCCATATCGAGCACCCAATCATTTTTTGCAACTTCCGTTGTAGTTAGAATAAGAGCATCGCCATATTCCATATCTACTCCTTGATTTCAACCAAGCTTTGATACCAATTGTAAGTTTTAATCGAGTAGATAAACTTAATAAACATATTTAAGACAACAATAGAAAAAGAAAAAAACACATAACACAACAAATTATAGTGGTTCGGCAAATTAGCCTACGTCCACTTTTAAAGCAGGGAATTCTCTTATTAATGTTTTAACCAATACTATCATCCATGGCATGTGCACAGCCATTTATATAAACTTATGCAACTATCAAATGAAGAGATGGGAGAAGGTGAAAAGTCATGACTGTTGGACTTCATTTACCCAACACCAAGAGGTCTTTCTAATTCACTTGTTAGTAGTTAAAGTTATCATCAAGAAAATAAGTGGCAAAATATTGGTTTGAGTTTCACCATTAGTGTTAAACAAGTGATTTTCCAGATTGCTTCAATATTCCTGTCCAGTGCAATAGATGTTGGTTTGATTGAGGTTGTAAGCGACTATGTGTAGCATGTTCACCATGGAGAAGGTTTCTTTCTCAGAAAACATGGCAAAGATCCTAAGGTGTTGCTATCTAGAGGTGTTCATTAGACATGGCCCAACAAGGTTAAATGACTTTTGAAATCTTCATGAAATATAATTAGCAGGTAAAGCACCAAATTCTTCAAGTGAAGGCACATGAACTAGTAAGAAGCATGCCTAAACAAAATATGATTTCATGGCACTAAATAATGCGTATTGCACCAAACAATTTTTTTGAGTAGGATTTAGAAACTTCCAAGTAAATTTAATTGACACGAGAGCCATCTATATGCCTTGTGTAATTTAAAATATAAATATGAAGGAGTTTGTAATTGTAGTGGGTCCCATATTTTCAAAAAGTGAACATACATATTCCATCGACTAGATAAGTCATACCGAGTATATAGAAAATATGTCATCTTGATGTTGGATGTTTCCTCAATGAATAATAAAAGACCCCATTTTATACTATCAGTGAGAAAGATAAACCGTTTCATTGATATTTAATGTTTCATCAATGAATTTTTTAAAATGAATTAAGGTTAGTATAACAACATAATTCCACAAACGGGCTTTGCCTTTGTCATTGTTTTGGTCTTGTGCAAGTCTCTTGCTGTGAATCCTTTCTGGTCTGAAGGTGCCGCTGCTAGTATGGGTGGGGAGTTGAATCGTTGAGAACCCAAGAATTGTAAGAGACGGAAGACAGAGAAGGAGGTCTAGGATAAGCTACGTAAAGGCGTGCTTATTCCTTATATTGAAAGACTGCATAGCTTTGATGAAGGTGTTACCAAAAGATTCGTTGATAGTTAGAAGGACGACATTGTTAATATTGGGGGAATGAAGGTCAATATTATTGAGGACCTCATTGCCAAAGTCTTGGGTTTAAGCATGAAAGGGATGAAACTTAGCAGGGATAAGAAGAACTCCTACAATGTCAGTCACCATTTTCCCAAGGATGAAGAGGAAATGAGCAATCTGATTAAGGATGTTGGGGGGTGCTTTGATGTCGAGAGTTTCAAGGAAATTTGGTCTAATATTATGGTGGGCATTATGGATTATATTACCCTCGATGAGAGGTATAAACTTGCCCATTCTTATCATTTTGTTCTTCTCTATCACTTTAGGCATAAGGTTAGGGTTTCCTTTCCCTTCTATTTTCTTAGTTCTCTCTGTCATAGCATTGCTGGTCATAAAAGGAAAGAGAGTAAGCCGGTTCTTAATGAAGGGCTTATTATGCTTATTGTTGAGCATGTTAAGAAGAATGCTTCTCTCAGCCCAATTCCTCCTCAGATTTTGGGTGGTGTGTCTTCTAAGAGCTTTGTTAAAAGAGGCAGGAAGGATGAGGACAAGGAGGGGTTGACCTCTAAAAGGTTAAAAATTGGGAAGAAAAGTGGCATGGAGACTGCATCAGAGGGGGAAAGCATTGAAGGGTTCTCAAATATGAAAGGGCATTCTCAGAAAAGGCCCAAGGATGACAATAAGGACTCTTTGTCTATTACTGATAGTGACACGAAAGCGGAGGAGGTTAAAAATATTCAGATTACTATGAAAAGAGATGATCAAAATGACCCTAGTGGTGAGAAAGTCCCTATCTTGGTCGATTATGATAGTTATGTGGACCATGATGTTCCTATATCCCCGCACAATGAAGCCTCCATGGATGTGCTGCCGGATAAAAAGGATAAAGAGGTGCGATGTGATGCGACTATTGGATATTCCCTCCTCCTCTAGAACTATTCCTTTTCTGAAGATTGTCGATATGCATGAGAGAAATGTTTAGTTCCTCAAGGAAGACCTGGAGGATAAAATTGATCCCCTATTTGGTGTTTTGCAAATGGCCAAAGCTATGTCTATGTACTCCTTCCGCCTGGTTAAATGGTTTTTTCATGAAATCAAGACTCTGAGTCTTAATCTTAGATCCCTTTATGCCAAAGTGGATAATATCTAGGAGAGACTGGATTTTGGGTTGGATTGGAAGTACAAATCTGGGGAGAACAGGGATGACAAGAAGATGAGTCTAGTTTAGGACAAAGTAGATAGAATGGAGTCTACCCTCAAGAAGATTCTTCTAGACAATGATCAGTTTATGGGGACTGCAGTTGAGTGCATCGATATCATCAAGAAAGAGCTGAACATGGGGTCTCTTGTGAAGATTGATGATACCAAAGATGATGATGAGGACCGGACTTGGCCGAGCAAGCATACCAGATCTTCGAAGAAGAGGAATATTTAGGACATGATTTTGGAGCTCTTTGATCACAATGTTTCCATTAGTAAGATGTCGAATGCTAAAAAAGACATGGAGGAAACTCTACTGGAGTTTGCCTAGTTTTTCATTGTTTTTTTTTTGCTATTTTTTTCTGAGATATTAGTCATAGTTATAAATGGTTAAATTGAACCAAAAGATGAGTCTACTTTGAGTGTTGTTGAAAAGAAAAATCTTGATGAAAATAGAAAAATGAAGAGAAGGGCTTTGTAGATAATTGGACAAGGATCAGATGATTCAATTGTTGGAAAGATAAATCCAACCACTACAACCAAAAAAGCATGGAATATTCTATAGATAAATCAAAGTACAAGTAAGCTAAAATTTGCTAAATTACAAGCACATAGGAGAGAATTTAAAAATTTAGAAATGAAAGATTTTGATTTAATAGAGAAATTTTCAACTCGTGTTATATATCTTGTTAATCAAATAAGGATAAATAGTGATGAGATAACAGATCAAAAGGTTGTAGAAAAGATCTTAAGAAGTTTGTCTATCAAACTCGGTAATATTGTGGTAGCAATTGAAGAATCTAAGAATTTTTCAACATTATCTATAGATGAGTTATTTGGGTGATTACAAAATCATGAAGACATGATGATCAAATATAATAGTAATTCAATAGAGAATGCATTCAAAATGCAAATAACATTTGGCAAAAGTTGAGGAAGAGGAAAATCAAGATATAGAGGAAGATGAAGAGACAATTTTCAAAGAGAAGAAAGAGGAAAAGACAATTTAAGAGAGAAGAAAGAAGAAGTCCCAATCTATAAGGAGGAAGAAAAGAGAATTCAACAATTACCAACCATCACAAAGGTTTGATATTGTAATACCCCAAAAATGGGCTATAAGTTCATTAATCTCCTACATCATCAAATCAAATGAAATCGACATCAAAGTCCTAACCTAAGGCACATCTAAACATCATTGAATCTTAATTGATTATCTTATATTCTGCATCGGGGAATATTCTTAGCAATATTCCTAATTATCTTAATTATCTTTAATTTAATGATTATTTGGCAATAAATCACATTTATCCTAAAGTTTGATTAATTGAATATTTTCATATTTAATTAATTAGATTTAATATTTGCTACTTAATTGTGTGATTAAATTTAATTCTATCTATTATTAATTATATTATTTAATTTTGACAATAAATCAAAATTCCTATCTTTAATTGATTAAATTCTTATTTAATTAATTAAAGCATGTTGTCATTATTTAATAATATAATTTTTAATAAAAGTTTGATAAAATAGTTAATTAACCCATAAATTAATTATTTTATTTCAAAAATCAGTTAAGTTGAGCATAAATCACTTTATTATTAAATTAATTTATAAATAAAACATGCAAAATCATAAAAGCAGACAACTGTCAATTATCAATTAAAGCTAAACTCTATTTTGAGTTAAAGCTTAGCTTTTGCATGTTTTTGTGACTTAATTATCTGTTATTATTAGATAACTCAAAAATCAAGCTGAGTTATTTGAGTGATTTATGGCTTTTTCTCATGCACCTCCAAAGCCCTGGATTTCTATAAAATCAAGGCCTCAGCTCTTCACAAATCATCCACATATTTTGCACAATCACGCTGGAGAATTGGAGGCTGAGGAATCAACTTGTGAATTCAAAGCGTTGTGAGATCAATTTCAATTGCATAGCTTTTATATCTTAGCATAGAATTTCATAGTTTTCATATCATTGTTAGAATCTTCATTGTTAGATCATTTAGCATCCATAGCATATCAGTTTATCATTCTTATTGCATAGAAAATATAAAAAATATGGATTAATTGCATTCAATTTCATATCCATCTTTTGCATTCAAATCCTTCATTTAGGTGTCATCTAGGTCACTGATCTCGATTACAATCTGAGAACATCAATCTCGCATCTATTAGAAGGCAGTAAATCACTTGGTTAGATTAGATTTCAATTTTGCATGATCTTGATTATCACTAACCTCTAATGTTTTACTGAGTGTTTTGTCTACAGATCAGGTACAATTTTCACACACACATTTATGGTGCCCACCGCGGGGCCCTGAAATGGGTTTCCAATTCAATTCTATCAATTTTCATCTTTTTCTTCTCGGGATATGTGCAAAACTGTGATTTTTAATTTTTGTTCGTACATCTGTCGTACGAGTTTCTGACAAATGTCGTATGGGAGCATACCCACTGTCGTATGATACTAAACCCCCTGTCGTACGACAGTCTATCGGATCGAGGGTCGTTTCATTGCATACCCACTATCGTTTGGGAGCTCTACTGTCGTATGGTATCATACCCAGTGTCGTACGAGTTTCTGGACTGTCGTCTGGGAGCATACCCACTGTCGTACGAGTTTTGGTACCAGATTTCAATTGTCGTTTGATTTTTGCAGACAGTTTGTCAGATTTGATTTTTGGATTTTGACTGACAATTAACCCTAACAATTGAAATTTACTGTTTCTGATTGATTTCTACTGATTTTGATTGGGAAAAGTGCAAGAATTGCTAAAAATTAGGTAAAATCTACTAAGCGCGTTGTGAGGATCATGAGGTATTCTCCTTCTTCTAAAAACATTTCAATTTGGACTTAAAATAAATCTCTCACGTGTCAAACTTGTGTGCATCTTTTCATGCTTTTGATCTATTTCTAATTTGATACTAGGTTGTGATCCCTTAAGGATTCATTAAGTAGTCTTAGAATACTTGTGATTGATCTTGATTGCTATCTTGGGTTATTGGACTCGCTAATCCGCCGGCCCCTCATTTCTACCCCGTGGTTGCAATCTCAGCGCCATAAAGGGGAGGGGTCAACAGGACAGAAGCGTTAAATGTTCCACTTAGCAACCCTTTTGTGCTTTTAGGAACTCACTTGTTTTCTAAGTTGGGGACTCATTTTTAGCTTGTGTGAGGTGTTAAGTGTTCCACCTTGTGGACTCATCTCATATTCTCTTTAAGCGTTAAGTGTTCCTCTTTCTACTTTTTTGGGTACTTTTGGTAGATTTGCTTTCGGGAATATATCTGTGCTCACATAGTAATTAGGCCCTATGAACACTATTCATGATTTTTGAGAGATTGGATTCCCAGCGAAATCCTTCTTGGTGACAGAATCCTTGTAGGTAGGGAGGATACTTAGTGTGTTTCACATTCAACTTGGTTAGTGAGTCTTCTCTTATTGATCGACACATTCTCTCTCCGGAGAGGTTGATAGATCACGTGGGGTTGATATCACAAGCTTTGGTGAATCAAAATTGGTTAGTGCGTCTTCTCTTATTGATTGATACATTCTCTCCCCGAAGAGGTTGATAGATCACGTGGAGTTGATATCACAGACCTTGGTGGAACAAAACTTTGTCTTAGCATGTCAGATTAATCTGCTTGCTTTGTTTGGGTTAAAAGTGAAGAGGTGTCAAAACCTTGAATCTGGAGCCAAGTCCCCTTGTGGTATAAACTGTGAGTCACCTTTAGAGAGGGTTAACCGTAGCGGACAATCCCTTCACAGGGAAAACTGCGTTGATGGAACCTCAAGCGGTCATAGCCATTTTCACCGTGGTAGTGACAGCTGCTATATAAATGTCCTTGTGGAAGAAATCTCCATGGGTATGGTTCATTGTTGGGTTGTCAGATCTCCCTAGCAGCTCTTGAAGATTAAGTTCTCGGACTGTGTCAAAACCCTGGTGCGCCGGGATTGGAGTTCACCCCTTTGAATCATAAAAGTTGCAGAGTCAAACCATTACTAAAAACCCTAGAGAGGCCAATTTTTTTTCATTCTCAGGTATATGTGTGTTTTTGAAAAACTCTTCAGAACATACACAATTAGTACTCTCAGGGATTAGCACAATTTGGTCACTTGATTGTTCATGCGCAAGGTTGCTTTTGCCCTTGTTCATTTTTTTCAGACGTGCTTGGAATCACTTGCTTGCTGTTCTGTGTGCTTGTTTATCTACTTGGCTATTAAAAATGATCAAATCTGGTATAACCTTCAAAATCTGGATAGTACAATTTGCAAACAATCCAAAACTGAAGACCTTAAATTTTGCAAAAATTGATGTAAAATCTTTTCTGGAGTCAAAAGTCATTTCAGAAAGTCAAAAGTCATACGAGTTTTGTCAAGTGTCATTTCAGTATTGCCCATCTGTTGTATGATTGAGAACACAGTGTCGTACAAGTTTTAAAACCAGCAAATTCAAGAAGTCAAAACCTTGTTAGCAACTGTCATATGAGTTTTGTCAACTGTCATTTCATTTCTACCCAACTATCGTACGAGTTTAGCAACTGTCATTTCATAGACTACCCAGTGTCGTACGAGTCTACAGAGTGTCATTTGGAAAAATTTGAGAGAGTTGTCAGAAATTGTCAAATTGCAAGATATCCAATGTTTCCAGCCTAGTTCCAAAATCTGTCAAAAATATCATTGTGTCAGGAACAGAGCAGTAGCTATTAAGCATTCTACCATTTTCTGAGATTGATCTTTTGAATCCGATCTAGCCTTCTGTTTGATCAATTTGAGTCCTTTTTATCTCATGTCAAAACCTTGTCATAACTATCAATCTTCAATCAATCTTAAAAAAAAAACTAAGTGTTGAGAACTCATGTCCGCTATCTTTTGGGCGATCTATCCCATACATCTAGGGCACAGTTTCCTTCACCCACATCTCATTAGATCTTCAAAACTATCATAATCTTGACAAAGTTGCGTCATCCAATTTTCTCGAATCAAATTGTTCTTCAGTTGTCTTCGTCCTTTTCTTTTGTTTCATTCAAAGTTAATGGTGGAGACCAGAGCTTCTTCACACAAGAAATCAGAAGAAACATCTCAGAACTTACTTTTGACCAATACCCCGGGTCCAACTCTTGAACAACTCATCAAGTCAGGTATCTACGAAGATGACGGTTTCGGTAACTTTCGATTGAAAATTGGTTACATACCTCCTTTATCAACTCACATAGGTAATCAGCAAACTCCTCCCCAATCTATTCTAGGGAGCCCAAAAACTCCTATCATGTCTCAAGCAGGGACAAACCATGGTTCTCTAGGAGGAGGATCCCAGGGACACCATTCTCAACATAATGCTGAGCAAGAACCTACGCCCTTTGAAATCCATCGGTGTCAGAATGATGATGAATTCAAAAGAATGATGAGGCATTTCTTGAAAATGGATAGAGAGGCATACTTTTTGCAATTAGCCCAGGAAGGAGCTAAACTTCCTCCTCACTTCAATGTCAAAGATATCATCACGCATGAGGAAGAAACTCCGATGACGGCCATAATTAACCAGCTGCATGCTATGCAGGTCAAAATGAATAAAATTGAGAAAGAGAAGGAACCCAAGGAATTCTCCATGGAGGCCCTTTGTCCTTTCCCTTTTGACAAAGACTTGTATATGCCTCCATTCCCAAAAAGAGTGGAGATGCCAAAGTACGACAAATATGACGGACACTCTGATCCTCAAGATCATGTCAGAGAGTTCTGTACGCAATCCATGGAATTCATGCATGAACCGACTTATCTAATGCATCTTTTTCCTATATCCTTGGGAGGAGCATCCATTCAGTGGTTTTCAAGATTACCTTCTACGATCAAAACTTTTGAGGAATTGATTAAATTGTTTTATCAACAATATTCCTACAATATTCAACATCCGGTCACCATGATCGATATCTGTAACCTCAAGCAATATCTAGGGGAATCATTCCTAACTTTCCTCAAGAGGTGGAGAAAGAAGTTCTCTCTATATGCTAGACAAATTCCCGAAATGGAGAAACTTGAAATCTTTATCAATAACCTTGTTCCAGAGCTCAATTATCCATTACAAATGCAAGATCATGTATCTTTTGATAAAATGGTGGATAATGCAATCAAGATTGAGAAAGTACTTGTCAAGAAAGGAGAAATCACACTTCAAAAGGACAAGTCTGAATCTGGATCTAGCTCAAAAGATAAAAACAAGAGCTGGAATAGAAACAAAGGTATCGTCTCTGATGGTGTTGTTGACATTATCCGCACCCCATCAAAGGCACTAGCCTACAATCTCACCCTTGCCACCAAAGTCATTGAAGCTTCAGAGAAAAAATTTGCTGAACCATCTCCAAAGAAGCCATTCAAACGATGGGATAATAAATGAAAGTTTACTCCCCTGGGAGAATCTTTGGAATCTGCCCTAAGAACCCTGATAGCTGATAACATGATCTCTTTACCACCAATCTGAAACCCTGATCCGGATCCAAAACCATATTGGTGGAAAGATAATGAATTCTGTGCTTTCCATCGGACTAAAGGCCACAGAACTAATGGATGCTTCCACTTGAAGCATACCATTCAAGACTTGATAGATCAAGGGGACATCACGATCGATAATCCTACCAGTAATAATGATCACACAGCATTTATAGAACCGTTTCCACAACATGGCAAGGGAGTTTCCACTTCTCAGCCTAACATGGGGGCAAAAGTCAACTATGCCTACCCTGGAAACAATGCTATCATCAATATGGTTGAACCATGTCTCTTTGAGAGCTGCAATGTCATCACGATTGTACGAAGAGACAAAAATCATTCCTCAGCTAATGCGATTACCAGATCACAAGCTCAGGCTCATTTGAAAGGAAAAACACCAAGTTCATCTAATGTCCCTAAGATACCTTTCAATCTCACATCTACTTCTAGACAGAAGGCTGCCTTAAAATCTTCCAATCCAAAGGATACAAGACCTACATCTTACAACATCGTCCAACAACTCCAGCATACCAATGCCAAAATCTCTATGTTTGAGTTACTTCGAATATCTCCAGCTCACAGAGATATCCTAGACAAAGCTTTTCTCGGCTCTAATGTTCCTGATGATCTAGATCTAGACAGGTTCCAGACTATGGTTGGTCATCTAACGTCTCCGCAATATATCTCCTTTTCAGAGGAAGATGACAACTCCCTAAGTCACCCACATAATCGGCCCTTGCACATAGAAGTCTTGATCCAGAACCGTTGAGTCAAACGTGTGTTGATAGATGGGGGCGCAGGCCTCAACATTTGTTCTTACAACTTAATCACACAGTTGGGATTCTCAAAGATGGCTATTGATCCTTGAAAGAAGATCACCATAAAAGCCTATGATGAACAAGAAAGAGCTTCTAAAGGCACCATTGTCTTACCCATCCGAGTGGGTCCGGTCATCAAAGATACCACATGTCAGGTGCTTGATCTACCATTGGCTTACAATATCCTTCTAGGGAGACCCTGGATACATGAAATGCAAGCTATTCCTTCTACATACCATCAATGCTTGAAATTTCCTGATGAAGGGGTAGAAGTTACTATCCCAGCAGATCTGAGTACAACTTGCAATACATTGAAGGAAAGTGTCGATAAGCTTGTTCCCAATAACAAAGAATTTTCCATTAAGCAACAAAATGTGGCTTCCACATCCAAGATGGAAGACATTGCTAAAGAGATCAATCTCAAAGAAAATGGGATGGGAGAATACACTATAGAGCCAGTCTTGTCTCTGACATCTCTCCCAATCTCACCTAAGTCGTATGGACAATCCTTGAAGCAGTCTAAATCAGAACCTAAGGAACCTATGGAAGCATACAAAAGAAATTTTTTGGCAGAGCAAGTATCCAAACAAGAATTTGAAGACGATGAAGCTGTGCTGGCATGGCTATATAAAGAGGATTCTGAATCTTAAATTGTTCAACCTAGTGAATCTATAGCACCTACAATCCCTTCTAATTCATATGGTCTAGGAAACAAATTGATAGACAAGATGGGATATTCCGGTCAAGGACCTCTAGGAATCAGAGGAAAGGGTCTTGTGACACCCATTTCACATATTGGTAGAGCCAACAAAGATACTGGTGGCTTAGGGTTTAAGAAGAAACCCTATAATCTCAAAGGTGGTTGTTCTCATGTCATAGAACAAATTGCACCAGGAGAACCCCTTCTTAAGAAAGAAGAAATAGAACCCTCTGATGATGATTCAGATAGCTCTGAGCTTATCCCCTATGAAAAATTTCCTAAAGAGATCAAAGATCTTCTTGATGATAAAGATGTTCTTGTCAGAAGAATTAATGTAGTAGAAACACAAGAACCTACTGTAGCGCAAGAGATGGTTATTCTCGAAGGCAATCAAACTGATCAAGAAGAAGGGGATAGTTATTCTGACATTCATTCCCATGAATATGAATTCAAGTCAGAGGCTGAGGGTAATCCTTCTTGGGGTATTCATCCTGATTTCACACATTTTCTAAGATTTCCTAGAGATCCTGAATCAGAAGCTGAGTCAAATGACTATGAATGGGGTGCCATTCCAGAAGAAGATGAGCTTATAACAGAGAAATATATTGATGTTATTCACCAATATGTATCTCAACCCAACATAGGTCTAGAGCGAAATAATGAACTTAACATGTCTGATCCACCTATGGCTAAAGAGGACTCCCATGATGATGTTGAGCCTATTCACGAATTGAACATTTTGAGCTGTAATATCACCTTTGAGCTTGAGCGTCAGGTTAGGACCAATGATGACATATCCATGACTGTGAACACCATATCCCAAGCCTTTCCTACTTTGACTATCTAATGCCCTGATCTTATCGACCAAACTTCCACAAACCCAAACCATGGTATTTATACCTTCCTGAATGACTATGCCCTTGCCTGCTACCTCAATGCAGTTGAGCCTATGAGTACTTCCATCAGTGAACCAAGCGTCAGCATGAATGAGTCGGACATCAAATATCTTAGTCAGAAAAACAAGAGTAAAAAGAAAAAGAAAAAGAGTTCTGAGGGTGAAAACCACTTTGTGGCAGTCTCAGAACCGACAAAAGTAAAAAGAAAAGATGTATCTAAAGGTGAAAACCTCTTTGAGGCACCTAAGGATGAGATATTTGATGTCCTTTCGAGTCATTTACCGGATAGATCTCCAGTTCTGATTAAGCCAACTCAATCCATCAATTTGGGTACAACAAAGGAACCACAATTGGTACATGTAGCACAATCTCTATCAGAAGAAGAGAAACATAAATTCACTACATTCTTATCAGACAAAAAAATCAACTTTGCATGGAAATATTCAGATATGCTAGGATTGGATCCCAATCTCATTATGCACCATCTATCCATTGCTCCTGGAGTAAAACCAATCAAACAAAAATTGAGAAAGATGCATCCTCATGTTGCACTCTTAGTCAAAGCAGAACTAGAAAAACTCCTAAAAGCTGGATTCATCCGTGTCATAGTGGATCTCTAACATTGTACCTATTTCAAAACTAGATGGTTCAATCAGAGTGTGCACAGACTTTAGAGATGTGAATAGAGCATGCCCTAAGGATGATTTTCCGCTGCCTAACATTGATATGATAGTGGACATGACTACGGGCTATGAAATGTATTCCTTAATGGATGGCTTTTCTAGGTACAACCAAATCAAAATTACTCCAGAAGATCAAGAGAAAATAGGTTTCACATGTGCGTGGGGAACCTTCTGTTGGAATGTTATGCCATTCGGACTCAAAAATGCTGGAGCTACACATCAAAGAGCAATGACATCTATTTTTCATGATATGATGCATAAAACAATGGAGGATTACGTGGATGATACCTTGGCAAAATCCATGATTAGAACTGAACATCTAACAGACCTGAGCATGATCCTAGACAGAATGGAACAGTTTAGTCTCTGACTAAATCTTAAGAAGTGTGCTTTTAGTGTCACTTCTGGAAAGCTCTTAGGATACATAGTTTCAAAGAAAGGCATTGAAGTTGATCTGGCTAAAGTCAAGGCTATAATAGAGATGCAACCTCCCACAAATATCAGTCAAATGAGGACGTTGCAAGGCAGAGTACAGTCCATCAGAAGATTCATATCACAGTTAGCTAACATATCACAACCTTTTACAAAAACATTACATAAAGGCGTGACCTTTGCATGGAATGAAGAATGCGAGAACAAATTTAACCATATCAAGAAGTATCTATCAAATCCACCTATCTTGATGCCTCCTATTCATGGGAAGCCATTGATCTTGTATGTCTCTGCAACAGCCACATCACTGGGGGCATTGCTAGCGCAACATGATGAAGACAAGAAAGAAAGAGCCATCTACTATATCAGCAGAACTTTAGTGGCCTATGAGAAGAACTACTCAATGATAGAGAAGGCATGTCTAGCTGTGATCTTTGCATCATAGAAACTGAGACACTATATGTTAGCTCATACCATGCATCTAGTAGCAAAAATTGATCCACTAAAATACCTACTAAGCAAGGCGGCCCTCACCGGTAGACTAGCTAAATGGGTCATGCTTCTAAGCGAATTTGACATTGAATATGTTGAAAGAAAAGCTATAAAAAGTCAAGTTATTGCTGATCAACTAGCAGATGCACCCATGTTTGATGATACACCCATGCAAATGGAATTTCCTGATTCCTCTATCATGCACCTCTCTTCTAGAGCATGGTGGTTATTCTTTGATGGCTCCTACACACAGAATGGATCTGGAGCAGGCATATTGTTCATCACTCCTCAAGGATACTCGATACCCAAAGCATTTAGACTAAAGTTTCCTTGCACAAACAATATTGCTGAATATGAGGCACTTCTCAATGGTATGAAAATGGCAATACAGTGGAGAGTTACAGCGATGCACATCCATGGAGACTCACAACTGGTTATCCACCAAGTCAATGATGTGTACCAAACCAAAGATGAAAAGCTCATTCCTTACAAGAGAATGGTAGATGATTTAAAGAAATACTTCATCTCTATCACATTTGAGCAAATACCCAGAACAGAGAATAAGGTTGCCGATGCAATGGTGACATTATCTACTCTCTTACAGTAGCCTGAACATGAACTACGCTATGAGTTCCTGGTGGAAGCCCTATCCTATCTTGCATATGACTCCCCTGAAACCCGCATGATCTACACTGTTGTAGGTTATGACTCATCTTGCTACAAAAATCTATTCTCCTATCTCCACGATCAAATCATCCCTGAGTCCTTTAACCGTTTTGAGAAATGAAACCTTATCCGATCCGCATCTCGATATGTCATCATTGGTAATGATCTGTATAAACGAGGTCTAGATGGTACACTGCTTAGATGTTTAGAATGAGAAGAGTCTCAACGTGCATTAGAGGAAGTCCACGAGGGTATATGTGGGTCACACTCGAATGGTTTAATGTTAGCTCGAAAAGTTATTAGGGCTGGGTACTATTGGCCTGAAATGGAGAAAGATGCTATTAAATTTGCTAAAAACTATCAACAGTGTCAAGTACATGGCAACTTGATTCATGCTCTAGGGAGAGATCTGATTCCCTTTACTACACAATGGCCTTTTCAACAATGGGCATTTGATCTCATAGGTGCTATCCATCCGCACTCTTCTAATGGACATACCCATATAATCACAGCTACAGATTATTTTACAAAATGGGTAGAAGCAGTTCCTCTAACACAAGCAACGGGGAAACAGATCTCTATGTTCATCCTAAACTACATCATTTGCAGATATGGGATCCCTCACTCTATAATCACAGATAACGGGGGACAATTCAAAAACAAGGATCTAGATGACTTATGTGCTAAATTCAAGATTACACAACATTGGTCTTCTATTTACTATCCTTAAGGGAATGGACAAGCTGAGGCTTCAAACAAAAATCTCCTGAAGATCTTGCACAGAACAGTGAATAAAATAGGAAGAGACTGGCATCTCATGATCAATCCAGCTCTCTGGGCATATAGAACTAGTATCAGAATGCCTACAGGGGCTACACCTTTCACTTTAGTTTATGGGTCTAAAGCGGTACTACCTATTGAGGTTGAAATCCCATCACTCAGAATCTGAATGCATGGGCTTGTCACTGATGAAGACTATAGAGTGTCTAGGTTACAAGAACTGGAATTACTAGATGAGCGCAGGCAAGCAGCGTATGATCATCTCAGAGTGTGTCAGAAAAGAATGTCTAGAGGCTACAACAAGAAAGTCCGACACAGAGAATTTCAGGTTGGTGATCTAGTCTTGAGAGAAAATCCTAAAAATCAATCCCATCGAGAACGCAAGGGGAAGTTTGAACCCAACTGGCTGGGTCCCTTTGTAATCACTACTACTTTTGGCTCTGGTGCCTATCAACTCTCAACGACTGAAGGAGAACAGCTCCGAGAACCAATCAACATTCTCCATCTAAAGAAATTCTACGCCTAAGGCATTCAGTGCTTGGAAAATGTCTTGAAAAAATCCAAAAAATTGGAAAAAGTCCTGCAAAAAAATGAACATCTTGGTGAAAACCTAGCAATAGGTGCGTTGATGATTCACAAAAAAATCAAAAAATATCAAAAATTAAAAAAAATCAGAAAAATGAAAAATACAAAAAAAAAATAAAAAATGAAAAAGTGTCTTGGTGAAAACCTGGAAATAGGCGCCTTGGTAGCAAAAATAGAATCTCTACCAAGATGGTGAAAACCCAGCAAACGGGCGCCACTTGTTCCAAACGCTCCATCTATCAGCATAATCTTGGTCTTTCCCAGCTTTCAGTCTTGCTTTAGTTGTACATATCTCCCGATTTATTTCAACATTTCCAATTTTCAATAAGTCAGTTTGTACACCAATCAGCTTGCACGTCTGTATCCTATCAATGTTCAAACTTGGGGGCAATCAATGTCATATCCTATGGCCTCCAATGTATCTTAGACGTATCCTATCTAGTCAAAGTCCTTTGAAGCTTCAAGTTGAGTCAGTCAGTCAGTCTCATCTCTAGAAAGGATTTTGCATCTACAACAATCAAACATCAAAACAAATTGAAAACAATATGTGCTTCATGCTTTTATCTCCTTGTATGCTTACTGATTCGCATTGAGATTTTTGCTTATTATGTCCTTTCAAGCTCTTCGATGATGTCCTTTATAGGATTTAGAGAGTGATGACTGGGGGCATAATCTTTTCTTTGTTTTCTGCTCGTATGTGAAAATCTAACAACTTTGGAAATTCTGGATTGAAATGGTGTCCGACTGTAAGAGCCTCTATCTCGAATTGGATGGCCATGCGTACCTCAATCATTGATACCTAGAAAATTCAAGGAAGTTTGATCTAACTATTGTCTTTTTGAAGTGAATTCTTTCTCCTACTGTGAAATGCGATCTTGCCTAAGGATGTGAATGATAAAGGGTCACTACGGGTAATTCACATTGGATTTAGAATGATCTCTTAACTGTTTGATGTGTTTGCAACGCAAGGTGTACTCAGGTCATCACGACGTGTATGTTTTGATGCTTGTACAAATTGCTATATCAAAATGGACATGATATTCAGGTCATCCTGGCATTTGTGCCTTGTTGCTTATATCTAATCTAACATTCTGAAAATAAAGTCAATATTCATATATCCATGGTTGTTGTCCAGTGGGTGTTGTATTGATTCTTGTGCATACAAATCAATATTCATATGTCTATGGTTTCATAGCTAGTGGGCATTGTATTGATTTATCCGGTTACCTAAAAGTTCAATGATGATAACAAATCGACATATGATCAGTGACTAGGTCCTAGGTCTTAGGTTGCATTTCATCTCGCATGTCTCTTTGCATTTTGCATGTTTGCATGATCTCACAATGACTAAACGAACTTCAAAGCTTAAATGATTCTTCAATCACATCTTCAAATCTAACAAGAGCTGAACCTAACTCGAAGGTCTCTTCAGAGAATCGCAAGCAATGATCCTCCTGGGTTAACCATCCTTTTGACATAAGACTGAGTACTTGTCTTCATCAACCTGCAAAACATATCATGTATATTGTTGCATTTACATATCATATCATAAACATTTATTGCATTACATTTATATCCATTGCATAAACATACATATTTCCATAATCATTACCTCTGCATAACATTCATACATATGAAAGAAATCATTGCATTGCATTGATCCATACATACATTCTACACTACTCATAGCATTAACATCAGATGATATCATCATACATAACAAAAATGACAAAGTACACATGATGTCACAACCAAACATATCGATCTCATCTATATATCAAAAATCTCAAATAGTCAGGGGTGCACTACTGGCACAGGGTACAAATGAATGAGCTTTGTAGAGCTATCAGACACAATAATGTATTAGTGAGAAAGTAACAGATGAGAAGAGAAATCAATTGTCAGGATGCTCCTCTACATCTAGTGGAGGAGGAGGTGGTGCATCTAGTATCACCTCCACTCTCGGTGCCCTAGCTCCCTCTGATACTGCCATGTACTGAGAATAGGTGGGCACTCTCTGTGTAGCAGGGACTACTGCATAGTAAGTAGATACATAATATGAGGCCCTCGCTATCTGATGAATCACCTCTGCTTGTAATCTCTGCATCTCTGCGTGCTGCTCTATATGCTGCCTCTCGATGCCTCTCCTCTAATCTGGCATTCTCTATATTCAGGTCCCGGACCTGGACTGTAAGCCGTCTAATAATCTCAGTCAAAGTAAGAGGAACTACAGGCTCTGCATCAGCTGCTGGCATATCTATGTCCTATGCTGGCTAATCTATATGTGAAGGAATGCTAACCCTGTGCACCTTACGACATCTAACCTCAGCACCCAAATCAAATGTGTCATCCACATCTGTACCACCTGCAAACTGCTCAGCTCCTAGAAGATCATCTGTAGATCCTACTCCGCCCAGTGTACCACTCTCACCTCTGCTCCGTCTCTGTGTCCTGGAAGATGTACCCGCTATAGATGTAGAAGGATGCGGAGGCCTCACATGTCTTGGTTCTCTTTGTGAAGGAGCCATGGCTCTCTATCTCAGAGGAGTAGGGTGTACCGCCTATGGTCTCAGTCCTGCTCTCATAGGAGGCCCTGTAACATCCATAGCCTCCTCCATGGAGGGTATCAGCTCTGTCGGATCAGAAAATCAGTGAATCCGGTGATTAGCAAGCCATGCCACATATGCATCTGTAACCCCTGCATCCACCACCTCTAGGTGATACTCCCAGTCTCTCCCAATGATATGACGGTACTCATTAGCACATACAGCATAACTGAGCCGTGGTGCCCATCCGAGCCCTATCTCACGCACAATGCGGGCATAAGCAGTATACTCCTGAGGGACATCCTGAATACATCCATACTGATGCCAGACTCTAGTAATCAAAAATCTCTCCAAGACGGTGGAGGTCCGTCCTATCAGTACCCTGCTCTGGAAAAAGAATGAAAATTGCTCTCTCATAGTAGGCCAGGCCTCTATCTGTAAATATGGCCTCCAGATCACGAAGGTCATATCATCTAAACACTGGTGGAAGTACTTGGTGTGTCCCATGCGAACCTGTGTGACATAGCCGGCATAAGCATAAATGACAGGGTCCTGTGGCTGCCTCTGCGTCTGAAAAACTGGCCTCAAAACTGGGATATGCTCCCAAGCCCATATCTATAGTACCAATGCTCTTGAAGCAAATGTCTTGCAGTCTTGATACATGACCTCGTGCATCTCGGAATACAAGTGAGCTAGCAGACATTGACCCCAAGAAGGCTCAGTAGGTGTAGCCATCAAAAGTGCTACCATAGGTGCCCATCCCATCAAGAAGTCATTTTGCTGACGGCCAAGCATAATCAACTCTCCAATCATCCCCGCAATGATACACTCTAGATGTGTCTGCCCATATCTCTGCATGAGTGTCTCCCAGGATATAGACCCAGTCAGCTGGGTATCATCACCGAACAGTCATCTGAAAGCATGCAGACTAGTGGATCCTCCACTCACATACTCAGGCCGACGAGGACTGTGAAATGGAATACGAAGGATCCTATACACGTCCTCTGGTGTAACAGTGATCTCTTTGGTAGGTAGGTAAAAGGTCTATGTCTCAGAATGGTATCGCTCTATCAGCGCAGTCAGTAGGCCATGATTTACCCTAATATCGGGTAAATGTATCAAGTGCTCAAAACCACATGTAGCAAGATGAACCCTCATAGGGTCTGGCAAGGCGATACACAATCTCTGGGTAGCTGGATAAGAATGGTGAACATGTACATCAGGATATGTGACCTAAATCATAAAGAAACAGGGTGTTTTATCAGAAATTCAGTTCAAAATCAAGCCAAAAGTATCAGAATGACACAGTTTTGAAGTTTCAGAAGGTGGGGTAAAGTGTCCGTAATCAGGCAAAAGGATCAGAAAAGTTAGATTTTTGACCTAAAAATAAGTTTTTAACACTCTATTTTTCAAATGACATTCTAGACTGGCATCAAATGTCGTACGACATTCCACAATAGACCAAACGACAATCCATAGTCATACGACACTGCACGCGGATTCATATGAGTTTAGAGGGACCCGATGAAATGTCGTACGACACAAGGGTCCCTCTCATACGACACTTGGGCGTGGTTGAAATGACAAACTAAATTCAAATGAAATGTCATATGAGTCTAGACTGGGACTCGTACGAGTTTCTACACATACGAAATTCTAAAGCTAAAAATGCGTATGGAAAAATTTAAAAATGCTATAAATCATCAAAAACATGCATTTTCAGGGGGGAACGGAGGTCCACCTACCGGATGTCCATACTGTCGAGGTCTGTCATGTCTCCGGCTGCGCTCAAAATGATGTGAACTCACAGGTACCTTCAGTTCTCGTTGGTCTGCCATTTTTCTCATTCAGAGGGCTCCACAGAATCTCTAAAGTCAAAGGGTTGAAATGAATTAAAAATGACCCTTCCGACCTTTATATAGCTTTCGACCTAATTTTTAAAAGTGCTCCATTTTTCATGAAAATTGCACCCCTGGCTAATTTTGACATTCTGAATCCATTTTCAGGATCAAAATTGAAATCTAAGATCGTTTATTATGTCAAAATCATGATTTAAAATTTTTGGAACTAGGACGGTCTACTGCTTGCATAATCGACCTTCAATCTTCACAGAAATCCAGTATTCAACTTAATTGATTAGCTTACATCAAACTATCAAAATTTCAACTTGGTCAGCCATGGTCAACTCATGGTTTAACCTAGTCAAACTTGGTCTTTAGGACCTCCAAATGATGCAGAATGCATTCTCGGACGTGTATAACCACTTTTCAAATCAATTAGCATGCTTCTGAACTATCAAACGCTGACTTTTTCTTGTCATATTTCAATTTTCATCCCGAAGGGGGCATGGTATTGAACATCATTCAAATTTTGTAAATCAAATTCTATCGATCAAGTCTATCAATATCTTTCATCAGTGATCAAGACAAACAATCACGTCTAGTTGCTGATTCATCAAAAGTCCTCAATGCTCGAGGCAAATCTATCATCACTTGGGGCATATCAGATTCATCGATCCATATCAATCTGGTATTCTCCTAATCTTGTAAACTGTATCAATTTTTGCAACCATCAGATCATAGTGTTCTTTCCTTAGTTCTTCGGCAACTGAAGGGTTTGGATGTGATACCTGCTAGTTCTGCTAAGACAATCAAGTCTAGAACGGGTCACTCACTTCTTTGCAATCCTAAGGTTTGGAATCAGGCGTTTTGACACTTTTTCACAATCATAGGTTCATTTGCTGCTACAGTGAACATTATCTTTGGTCATTCAGGACCTATTATCTCCATATCAATTCAATATCAATCAACTCCTATCTCAATATCTTTCAATCAGTTTCTATCTTGAGATCAGTTTATCTTTTGAATCAGTTTCATATCTTTATCAAACACAGACTATCTTTGAACCACTGCGCTTTGCACAATAATTCAAAGAGGGGCAAAATGTAATACCCCAAAAATGGGCTATAAGTTCATTAATCTCCTACATCATCAAATCAAATGAAATTGACATCAAAGTCCTAACCTAAGGCACATCTAAACATCATTGAATCTTAATTGATTATCTTATATTCTGCATCGGGGAATATTCCTAGCAATATTCCTAATTATCTTAATTATCTTTAATTTAATGATTATTTGGCAATAAATCACATTTATCCTAAAGTTTGATTAATTGAATATTTTCATATTTAATTAATTAGATTTAATATTTGTCACTTAATTATGTGATTAAATTTAATTCTATCTATTATTAATTGTATTATTTAATTTTGACAATAAATCAAAATTCCTATCTTTAATTGATTAAATTCTTATTTAATTAATTAAAGCATGTTGTCATTATTTAATAATATAATTTTTAATAAAAGTTTGATAAAATAGTTAATTAACCCATAAATTAATTATTTTATTTCAAAAATCAGTTAAGTTGAGCATAAATCACTTTATTATTAAATTAATTCATAAATAAAACATGCACAATCATAAAAGCAGACAACTGTCAATTATCAATTAAAGCTAAACTCTATTTTGAGTTAAAGCTTAGCTTTTGCATGTTTTTGTGACTTAATTATCTGTTATTATCAGATAACTCAAAAATCAAGCTGAGTTATTTGAGTGATTTATGGCTTTTTCTCATGTACCTCCAAAGCCCTGGATTTCTATAAAATCAAGGCCTCAGCTCTTCACAAATCATCCACATATTTTGCACAATCACACTGGAGAATTGGAGGCTGAGGAATCAACTTGCGAATTCAAAGTCTTGTGAGATCAATTTCAATTGCATACCTTTTATATCTTAGCATAGAATTTCATAGTTTTCATATCATTGTTAGAATCTTCATTGTTAGATCATTTAGCATCCATAGCATATCAGTTTATCATTCTTATTGCATAGAAAATATCAAAAATATAGATCAATTGCATTCAATTTCATATCCATCTTTTGCATTCAAATCCTTCATTTAGGTGTTGTCTAGGTCACTGATCTTGATTACAATCTGAGAACATCAATCTCGCATCTATTAGAAGGCAGTAAATCACTTGGTTAGATTAGATTTCAATTTTGCACGATCTTGATTATCACTAACCTCTAATGTTTTACTGAGTGTTGTGTCTACAGATCAGGTACAATTTTCACACACACAGATATATCTAATGTTCAATGCTATTATCGTAAGTAGTATGGACACTTTGCAAATGAATGTCCAAAGAAGAAAGTAGATATAGAGAATAAAAACACATTTTTTTCTTAAAGTAGTTTGAGGACATTGTTTTAGATATCACTTAATTAGAGAGTTGGTAAACAATGAAGAGATTATCCTATTGTATTAAAAATCCCATGATAAACTTGTATATATTTTCACGTAGGCATTAGTAGTTTGGGAGAACTTTTGGGCACAATAAATATTAATGTAATAAGTGATAGAAATTACATGGGAGTGATAGAAAATTATAGATGTTTTGGTAATTTATACTAGATTAGGGTTTATATAACATTCATATTTTATTTGAATATCGTAATGTCAGCTAGCATTAAAAATTTATAGAAGGGTAAAAGTACAAACCCGTGTCACACTTTTATGAAGGAAAAGATTAACACCACAAAAATTGTTTAAATTCAATGACATACAAGTGTTAGGATTTGATAATACTGAGAGGGGGGGGGGGAAGTCAATCAGTATTAAAAAAATTATATGATTTATTTAACCACTTAAAAAATATAAAACTTAAACAAAATATCCATGCAAAGTAAACATACACAAGATAACTCGTGACACCATTATTTTGTTATCGAGGAAACCCTGTTAAGAGAAAAACTCCAATGGGGATGGTACCCAAAAATATATGTACTAAAGTATAGTGACCCTGTTAGGAGTCTTAGCCCTGTTAGGAGATGATTATTACATAGAGAAGGTCTTGGTTAAAGGAATAATGAACCCTATTAGGGGTATACAAAATGTGTTCTTAAGGCACTTACAAAATAGTGGACTTCCTATCCTGATATACAAGAGATTAAATATATATATGAGAACTCTTATTACAAATCCATGCAACTTGTTCTCAATCACCTTACAAAATTCTCTTCTCTTCTCAAAATCGCATCCACAAGTTTCTCATATTCATTCATTACTCCATAATCACATATTACATCATATACTTATGCCTGATTAAGAGTATAGTACCTAGGTCAGCCTTTAATAGGAATTTACAAAACATAATTCAAGGCAGATCACATAATATTACAACATGTGACATTAAATCCATTACAATGGCATAATGTCGGCCATATATACATGATCAATATGTAAAATAACATAACATAGGTCAGCCAATACCTATGCAACTTTGCAAGCCCTAATGTTCTATTCTTTTCTCATAGTTGTACTTAGAGTGATGCATCTCTAAAACCACACATCAAAATAAGTTGAGCTGACACATAGATATTTTCCATACATCAATACATAATCTTGTTACTTCGCATGCCATAATGCATCCTATAGCATTTTCACAATCCATAATATTGTACTTGTCTACCTATGACTGACTGTGGACTTAAGCATTTTTTACTTCACTGCCTATCAAAATTGTGTCATTGTGTCTTGTGGTGATCATGGGTAGTTCAATGTTTCTATAAATAAAAACATATATGTAATCCAATTTTGACCACTTTCCAACAATCTCCCCCTTTGGCATTGATGGCAACACTTAGTGAAAAATGACTCAATGTAGAACATCAACCCAAACAAAAATGCAAAGTTGTATAAGTACATAACTCGCCCTTTCAAATATACTTATGACTCCCTATATGTGCATATTTTTCACTCACTACACTCCCCATTTGACATCAATGACAAAGGTGCCAAAATTTTTTTTGTGTATATAGTCAAAATTTTGGATATTAAAACTAATATGTACTTATTGTCTTAAGTGCATCACTGAAGTTCACCCTTGTACTTGGAATTTATCTTCCCAATTATTCTTTATTGTCTCTCCAACATTGATCATGCCATCTATTGTATGCATAATTATATCTACACTACGCAAGTCAGTAAGAGTGAATCCCATGTAAGACTTAAGACCAAGGTCTAAGTCTACTGACGTGGTCTCCAAAATAGTAATCTTAGGAAAAAGAAGGTTCCTAAGCTCACTAAAACTATTAAGCATTATGCTTTTCTCCATTTCTAACACACTGATCTTGTCAATTTTTTTACTAACCTCCCTATTTACATCAGTAACCATCTTGTCTACACTCTCCTCTGATATCTTTGCCAAAGAATCTTGTTCTTTCTTTATCACATCTACATTATTTTGTACATGTTTGAAGGAATTTATATAAGTGTTCTACATATCCTTCACTTCCTCAATACACTGTTTTATTTATTTATCCTCATGTTGAAAGGTATTCACATAATTGTTGATTCCCTCTATCAGTTTTGCAAGTCTCTTATCTTCAAATTCCCTTACAAATTTTACTTGAGAAGCCTCCTAAAGAGTCTTATAACTTTTGTCAAAACTATCCAAAATCTGATCCAAATGATCTGCAAGATCTCCACTGCTATTGCTTGGATGCAATGACAAAATATTAATCAAAATTGTTATAGCCTTCTCCAAAATTTTGTTTTTCTTGTCTTTCTTCTTCACAGATCTCTCTTTGTCTTTATCATAGGAAAAAAATGATAATTTTAGGAGATCATCAGCTTCCATATTCTCAATATCTGTTGGTGAATTAGTCCCACTTGCCAATAATGGATGCGTGACTATAATTCATTCCTCCTTAAGAGGTTCCTTAGTAACCTCAGTGTCCTTTTCTGCATCTTTACTTGGTTGATCTTCACTCTTTAACCTTTCTTTGGATGCCTCTAGTTCCTTAGCCTCTTCCTTAGGCATATCTGCATCAATGTTCCTTGCAAGGTCCGCGACCTTGATGCAAGTCTCAAATGAATCCCTTGAATCTAATGTAGGGTCATTCCTGATCCCAACATTGTCAATAAAGAAATCAAGCATTAGCTAATCTTGGGTGGCCTGTTCAATCTACACTTCAATAAACTATTATGCGTTCTCCTTTCCTTTTGTAGATCTTTCAACAATGATTTCTTTGGGCTTAGTTGTAGGGGTTTTCAACTTTATAAGCTTAGGTCTTCTATTCAAAATGAAATTTTTTATAGCCTTGTGTGTTTTTGTAATGACCTCCTCATATAGGCCTTCCATTATTTCGACTATCCTTTACTTTGTTCTCAAATGAGGTTTGAGCTCTTCCATCATCATGCTATTTTCTTCAAGTGTCATTACATGGTTTTCTTTATCTATGTCTTCTACCCTTGTTTTGTTATCTTCATCCTGGGCTCTTCTCTTTCTTGCTTCTATTTTCTCAAAAAGCTCACCAGGGATACTACCCTTTAACTCAATTACATTCTTCTAGAAATTTAGCATATACTTTATGACCATTTCCCTTATGCTAGCTTGATATTCATCATTTTATCTTACATAGTATCTATCCAAAGAATTGAATTTTTTATCTTTCATTATCCTTTTCTCCAATATTGGAAGGTCTGGCTTCCATAGACTTCTGAGGTCTTACCCTTCTTTTTTCTTAGTTTTTTCATTCTTCTTCACTTCGACCTCTGTGGTTTTCTCTACACCACTATCCACCTTATTCTTATTCTGCACTGATGTCTTAGGAGTTATTTCGGTGTCTTTCCTCTTCTGTGGATGCTTAATAGCCTTTTCCTTAGGCCTCAGTGTCATAGGTGTGGGTGAAACCTTCTTCACAACCTATCTTTGTGATGTCCTTCTAGGTGGGGTAGGAGATGATTCCTCCACTGCAACCACTGGGACAGGTGTGGTGATGGTTTCTTCTTTTGTTGCCTCAATATTAGGCTCATGTGAACTAGTTTTTTCCTTCTTCTCTGTGATTTTCCTCAATCCTTCCATTTGATCCTTAGTAATTCCTTTCTCTGTAGCAATTTTGTATACCATCTTCTCTACCTTATTGACTCTTTTCCCTTTGGATAACTCCTCTTCAAATACCACTGATTTTTCAATGTATGTACCCCATATTTTAGCCTTGGAGTCCTTTGGTGTGCTCAAAACATGTTCAACATGAAGTTTCAATAGACTCTCATCAACCTCATAAACCATAGGGGTACTCCATGAAGTTATTGGCTCTACAACCTGAAAATGCGTGTAATCCATTTTCACAATAAAATATATTGATCTTTGTACTTCTTTACAAGGTCTCTTAGAATCATTTCTCTTTGATGCATGTCTCTTTGAAAACTTTTGAACTCTCCTACTATATTTGTGAATATGTAATTTTCATCATGGCTTATGTATATATTGTTGACCAAATGAATTGTTGGAACTCCATCTCTCCATAGAAACAATCTAGGAAACTTGTGTACAATATGAAAATAGATGTACAAGATCAAAGAACCAAACCTAAAAGGTGTTGTAGTCCTATTTTCTATACTGCGTTGATGTTATCCATAAGTATCTTCCTTAGGATCTCATAGAGATTATACTTTTCATTTTCTTTGACCATTTGGTAGGCCATATCAATGAATCTAGAAAACAAAGAGTTATGTCTATTTCTATACTCAAGCTTGTAGCCTAGAATCATGGTGATGAATCCCACATCCCTTTGTTGAATCTCTCTAACATTCATGTCTCTTTTATTTTTAGTACAACCTATTAGGGTAACCACCTTCTTCTTGGTGTTCTTCACAATGACAAGTGAATTTCCCTCATTAGGCAATCTAATAATATCATGAATCATTTCAATAGTGATTTTGATAGGATTACTTCCAAGCCAAAAGAATTGGTCATGGAAGCAGCTCAGTACACTCTTAATCCATTCAGTTTCACCAAACTTGTAGAATTGTGAAAAATTTATGGTCCCTAGGTCATCCAAAAATGCATATTCAGGCTTCAAATATTCATCCTCATCATACATTTCCACCAACTCCTTCCTTATTTCTAATGAACCAATCTCCTCATACCTACAATGTATATATGTCCTAATATCTTCTATGTGAAGTACACCAAGTGGCATATGTGAGAATGCACCTTTAGGATCATCCTTAGTTGACTTATGAGGGTGCCTTTTGAACTCATACCTTGTTCTTTCCTTAATATCAAACATCTTGGGTGCTTACATGCTTAAAAATCTTCTAGAAATTAAACTGCATGAGATTAAACTAGGGTTTCATGAATAGCTTCACTGTAATGTTGTAGAACTAGGGTTCACCTTCTAAATTTTCAAGGATCTTTCCTCAAAGAACTTTACTCCCTTCACTTCTTTAGCTCCTAGAATCTACTCACAACTTCTCTCTGATTGCAATGGTGAAAAATACACTCAAGTATAATATCTTATGCTTCGTAGTGCACACAAACCTAGAAAATACATAAAGTTGTTTCAGTCTAGGAAATCTAAAAATCTTCTGCGATCGTAGATCTGACATTACAAATCCATGTGGTGACTATTGAAGTCATAACATGTCCAAATACACTTGTATCCGAGCTCTCATAGCTCCAAAAACTAATTCAGGGAAAAATGGGATTTTGGTGTCATTTTAGCAATGCCCCCCCTAAGGCTTGCAATGCCCTTCATGATGATGAATATGTCTTCCACACATGCAAAGGTCTAGTAGGCTCTACTGGGCCTTCTTGACTACTTGCAACTCCTTTATTTTTCTCATCGCTATTATCCTTTTCTTCACTTCTCTTAACCCACCATTCTTTTTATTCTTTCTTCATCTTTGCAAGTGTCCTTTCATATTCACTGAGTTTATTTTTCCTTACCAATGGTTTGGATGTCCTTTTCACTAGTCCATTAAACCTACAATAGTTTTCATTATATCCATCATTGTTGCACTTAAATCATGTAACCTTCTTCTTAGGTCTAAGATGATTGTAATCAATATGCAACTTGTAATATGTTGCGATGTGTCCAAAGTTACAACACTTGTAACACATAACCTTCTTAGGTTCATTATTAGGTTTCTTTTCATCTTGCTTACTATCATCAGGTTTTATCACATCAGGTTGGCTATTGTTCTCATCAATTTCTTTCATAGTCTCATCTAGATTACTGGTCTCACTTTCTTTCTCAACATTGTTCTTCAAATTGGAATAACTAGGTCTTCTAGATCTCATATCCGGCCTTCTACATTCCTTTACTTTATGACCATAATTGAAGGAATAACCAAAAAATGGTTTATTCCTTTTTGTACCTCACAATTTTTCTTCAACTGACCTTATTGATTGCACTCCTAGCATTTTACTTCTGAGGATTTGATCTACTAGTTCTTGGATTCTTCAGCTTCATCTTTCTTTGCTGAATCAACATTGATGATCACATGAACTTTCTTAGGAGACATTTCTTCAAAAAATCCAACTCCATTAAGGTCTCCAAATGGTTTCTGCCTTTCAATCTATTCCTCAATCTTCAAACTATTCTTATGAATATTTTTGATGCATTCCTTTTTTTCTTCAAGCTCTACTATCACCAAGATGTTGTATTTTTCAACCTTCTAATAATACTCAGTCATTTCTTCCAGCTGTAGTTTCAATCTTGTTGCCTTTGTTTCTGCTAAATGCCAATTATTCTTTAATTTATTATTTTCATCTTTTTCTTCATCAAGCTCTATCATCAGTTCTAATTTTTTAATTTCATGTTCATCCTTGATTTCTTCATGTTTTGCCCTTTTAGTTTTTTAATTTGTTTTGATTCTTATTTCTCCTTGACTAGTTCTTCTCTTTGGTTTCTTTCATGTCTTAACTATTCTTTGAGTTTTCTATTGAAATCATTTTCCTTTTTCAATTTGTACTTAAGATCTTTATTTTATGCAATAGCCTCATCAAGGTCATCCAATGCAATGTCACAATTCTTATTTAAGGTTCTATAATCCATCCATGTCTCCCTTAATCTCTTAAGCTTTCCTTCCAAGGGCCTGATGCTCTGATACCAATTGTTAGGATTTGGTAATACTAAGAGCGGGGCTGGATCAATATTACAACACTTATATGATTTATTCAACCACTTAACAAATATAAAACTTAAATAAAATATCCATGCAAAGTAAACATACACAACATAACTCATTACACCATTATTTTGTTCTTGAGGATACCCTATTAAGGGAAAAACCCTTGTGAGGATGATACCCACAAATATCTACACTAAAGTATAGTGACCATGTTAGGATTCTTAGCCATGTTAGGAGATGATTATTACATAGAAAAGGTCCCAGTTAAAGGATTGATGAACCCTATTAGGGTTATAAAAAAATGTGTTCTTAAGGCACTTACAAAATAGTGGACTTCCTGTCCTGATATACAAGAGATTACATATATATATCTGAGAACTCTTACTACAAATCCATGCAACTTGTTCTCAATCACCTTGTAGACTATTCTTCTCTTCTCAAAATTGCATCCACAAGTTTCTCATATTCATTCCTTACTTTGCAATCACATATTACATCATCTAATTATACCCGATTAAGAGTATAGTAACTAGGTTGGCCTTTGATAGGCATTTACAAAACATAATTCAAGGTCAGTCACATAATATTACAAAATATGACCTTACATCCATTACAATGACATTATGTCAGCCATACATACATTATTAATACATAAAATAACATAACATAGGTCACCCAATACCTATGAAACTTCACAAGCCTTGATGCCCTATTCTCATCCTATAGCTGTACTTAGAGTGTCGCATCTCTGCAACCATGCATCCAAAAGATGTGCGCTCACACGTAGAACTTTTACATACATCAATACATCATCTTGTAACTTTGCATGCCATAATACATCATGTAGCTTCTTCACAATGCACAATACTGTACCATTTTTCCTAGGACTAATTGTGGACTTAGGCATTTTTCACTTCACTGCCTATCAAAACTATGTCCTTGTGTCTTGCGGTGATCATGGGTGTAAGTGTTGCCATAAATGACAACATAAATGCAATCCAATGTTGAGAACTTTCGAACAAAAAGGGGCATCTGTGTTTGAAATTTGAAGATGATATATAAATTAATGAAATGTGTATAACCTTATGAAGTTTATGTTTATTATTTTAAAAAAAATTAGTTAAACAAGAATTGATGTAGTTTTTCAATTTTTAAAGTCCATTTTTCAATTGCTGAAAAATGCTAAAAATCAAGGGTCTAGTTTGCACCAAAAAACTATATGTAAATAGTATTTTTTCCACTAATTTCAAAATATGTTTTAGATGACATGTATAGCCAGTGCATAAAAAAGAAAGATAGGTTTCTGATGTATATTTTCTACGTTATAGCTATTCAAAGTAAAACTTACCTAAAATTGATAGTCTTCATCTCCCACCTAATTTCCCCTATCAAACCTACACCATTTAGAAAAAACTTTATATATTTTTGAATAGGACTCTCTGCTCTAGTGTTAAATCGAATTTCTAAATTTTTCTAATATGATTTACCTTTTTTTTTCTTTTTTCGAAGCAGGATATTCTAGAATTTAAAATACCTACTTCTAGTATTTTGATATTATATTGTATTACATATAATGAAAATACTATAAAAATGATATGAAAATAATCTTGACTCCGAGCTCTACAAAAGGGTATTTTTATTTTTTTAAATAAAGTTTTTTTTTGATAGACAAATCAGTAGTAGAAGTGAGAAATTCTGAAACTCTTGAAATTTTTCTTATTTGGCTGCCACATAAGTAGTTTCAACTGGACCAGGTTTGACCAAACTAGGTTTGGCCGAAACCTCCTACATATATATGCACCAATTGTTCATTGATCTAACATATTTCTCTTATATTTACTTAATTTTCTTGTTCGGTCAGACATGTTTCAATTGAAACCTATCTACCATGTTGAAGCCACATGGCGGTGTGTATGTTCCATGCACGTTCGGCCGTACAGTGTCTGACCAAACCATATCCGGCTGAAGTTAAGGATTTATGTGTGTGTGTGTGTGTGTGTGAGAGAGAGAGAGAAAATCTTGAGAAGATATATTATTTTCCTTAGGTGGTCCTAAGGGATCCAAATAGGGTAAATAGACTATGTACTAAGAAGTTATAAAGTAAAAAGACTACACTCCTAAGACTATAAAGTAAATATCATTTTATGTGAGATAATGGGTCAATTTGAAACATACTTTATGTCAAATAATAGATTCCTAAGTTCCTTGGGTGGTCCTAAGGGGTCATCAGATGTATTAATAGATCATTTGGAATGTATTAATGGGTTCTACAAGATCCCAAGACACATTAATCAGTTTGAATGTGTCCTAGGACACATTGACAAGTCAAAAGGTATCCTAGGATACATTAAGGGATCTCCTAGTTGTGTTAAGTAGTCTCGAGGGATCCTATGATACATTAGTGGGTTGTATGGTGTATTAAGAGGTCCTATGTGTCATACGTACCATTTTAAGGGGTCTTAGGATACATAAATTAATTAATTTTTCCTAGGATGTCTTCAGGAGTTCTAGGTGTCTTAACTAGTCCTAAGGGGTCCTATGATAACATTAATGGGTCCTAGGATGACTTAAGGGCTCTTGAGTTTCTTAAGAGGGCCTAAGGGGTCTTATGATACATTCATGGGTCCTAGGATGTCTTAGAAATTTCTAGAAAAGGAAAATTTTATGTTTATGTCAGCTAAGCTGAATATTGGTTCAAGAAATTTACTAAGTCCTCTATAAAATGGGGCACTTGTAATCATTTTTTATAAGAAAGTCAATGAATGGAGGTATGGACCCTGGGGATGTTGTTATTTGCAATTAGATCAATTATCCTCTTCACAAAGGGGTTTTTGTGTTTTTTGGTTAGTGGTATAGTAGTAGGACCAAACATCATTTGTAATGAGTTAGTTAAGAGGTTCATTAAAGACTCTCATCTTCCTAGAGTTTTAAAAATAAATACTCTTAGTTCTTCTCGGGGAAACCCAAGTCATCAAGGAATTGGAGTAGTTGGATGAAGTAGTTCAGGTGAAGTATAGTTTCTTTTCAAGTTGTGTATAAGGGATTTCATATAGTTAATAATTTAATGTAGACCCTTGCCATCTTGGTTGCTTTGGAACAATGGTGTGTGCATGGGTTGCACAAGATCATTTGTGAATTTGATTCTTGGGTAGTTGTGAACTTTCTCAATAGTCAAGAGCTTAAGGATGTTAGCTAGAACTTGGCTTTGGTTATTAATTAGCTTTTCTAATTAAGCAGGTCTCTTGACTCTGTCATTCTTACACAATCCCTCAAGAGTGGAATGATATTACTAACTTTTTGGCTAAATAGGATTTAGAGCATATGCATGATTGAATTATTGTTGATAAGAGGCAATTACCACTCATTTATATCATGTTTTTATCAACTTTTTTTTTTATCATGATAGGGATCATTAGAGCTTTTTGTTAAGCTCTTTTTGCATTGTTTCTCTTTCTCTTTTAATAAAATTTTACCCCTCTTTTAGTTTAATTAAATATATATACTATGCAATAACACATTGGTTCATTTATTTTCTATTTTAGTCTTATTTGTCTCTTCCCACCTACAAGTCGTATCAGAGCCTAGTTGAGCAAGATCATTTGGAGATTACATCACCATTTCTTATAGATGTTATGAAAAAGCTAATAAATACTACCAAAAAATCTTATCACCATTTGTGATAGACTAAAAGAGGAAGGAGTGTAGTGAAGTGAGTTTGGAAGCCATAAGTCAAATCCAACCAAAAAGGTTTTGCTAGAAGAGAGTAATTAAGTTTCTAAGATTTGTATGTAGGAGATATTAGTGCCATCAAAGGGAAAATAAGAGAAAATTGAGTAGAAAATATATTTCAGTTCATTGCAAGCTTTAGGCTGCTATTTTCTAGGGTATCATAGCCAAGGGAATCATAAATTGGAAATTGAAAAAGAGATCATAGTTTGTGTTGAGATCTAAGACACTTAGAAATGGGAATGACTATTGTTTTCAGCAAGCTGCAACCTTAGCACCCATGAAAATGGAAAAGATTCATAGATTTGTGCAAGATTTTTGATCAGTGCATGAAGTAATTGCAAGTGGATATTGCTGCTACCAATAGAGATTGTTATTGATATAAGGTTCACTGAGATCACTAGTTTTTGTGGAAAGCCATATCTTTTACCAAAGACAAAGTGACATAGGGAAGGGATGGAGAATCCAATGATAGATGGTCCAAACCTACACTAGCACTTATAACAACAACAACCAAAATGGAATACAAAAAAATAATGCTTTAAAATAGAATTTCATTCAACATGCCTAACTTTGAGGCCTTTCAGGTTTCAACCTTATACAATGAAATTACAAAGGTATTTCAATAATTTCCTAGCTAGTCCAGCTCTGAAACATATCAGAAACTGATGGAAACACTAAGGTAGATCTAAACTTGAGCTCGCAAGCCTCTAAGAAATCTCCTTGTCTCCAAGCATGCAACCCACTAGCTCTGATATTACAATATCAAATAAACCATCTGATCTTCAAGATCTCATAGGATCCAATTATGATTCTACTCTACTCTAATCTCATCTCCTAATAATCCCTTACATCAACCAATGCTCTCAATATATAGACAGCTAAGCCACAAGTCAGCCAGTCAGGCATCAATTACGCTATAGGTCCAGCCTAGGGAGAGAAACCAAAACTAAAGACAAAAGTAACAAAACATGATGCACCATTACATTTAGGTCCACACATGACCCAAGAAAAAATCCCCAACTGTGCAAGATCCAATTTCCCCACACGGAACCACGCAAGGTGAAATTCCACATGTTTCATGTGAAACTAGCGGCAAATCAATATCTGAGGGAAATGACAATAACTTCTAGGTATGAATGAATTAGGATGCGTGCCCTTAGGAGAAGGTCAAAAAATAGGTCCATGGCATAGCATTAACTGCGCAAGGCAAGAAACCAACCACAACAATGGCTACTAAAACCAACATCAAACATGTATAGGAACATAAAATGTTTTTGGCAATGCAAGATTGCTCAAGACCCAAGATGCTCCTGCATCACAAAGGTTGCCAAATTATTTTGTGAGGAAAAAGATTTTTTCAAGAAGAGATCACAAGATTTAAAGGAAGAGAAGATGATAATGAAGATAAAAATTAGGGTTTACAAATATTTTTTGTGGATCAAATTATTACAATATTTTCTAGCAAGAATTATGATAATTGGGATTTTAGAAAGAAAGTTTACATTTGACTCATTTGAGTTATCAATCATAGTTATAAATGATTAAATTGAACCACAAAATGAGTCTACTTTGAGTGCTAATGAAAATAAAAATATTGATGAAAAAAGGAAAAATAATAGAAGGGATTTGTAGATAATTGGAAAAGGATTGGATGATTTAGTTGTTGGAAAGATAAAGCCAACCACTATAATCAAATAAGCATGGAACATTCTATAGATGATGTATCGAAGTACAAGTTGTATGCACCCAAAAATGGTCGCCTAGACTTTGGGCCCCATTTATCAATCCTGAATCATTTTTATCAATAATCAATATTTTCAACATTATCAATTTCTTGATCAAATCTTAATTCGATCATATATTGGATTTTTATCCTTGGGCTAACCATTTATCCTAAGTCTTTATTTGATTAAAATGAATATTTCCTCCCCTTTCAATTAAATAAAAAGCCCCACTTTCCTCTTATCCTAAGTTGCACAAATAAAGCATTATTCATATTTTATAAAAAGGGAAAAAGCACTTTTTGTCTCACATGAGGCTCAAAAGTCAACACTTCACTTTCATTGGAGGATGTTTGTGCACATGGATTGCTCCTCTTTCAACCTCCACCGCTGATTAAGACTTTTGCCTCTTAATCTCAATGGTTCATTTCACCTCATTTCTTATAAAAGGAGAGCTCTCTCCTCCATTTGCATATCCATATTTTATGCTATTGTTATGCTGCAAGTTTTGGAGCTCTCTTTGAAGACACTCAAGCTTTGAAGCCTTGATATTTTTAGTTGCATTTCATAATAGTTTTGCTTTCATAGTTACATTCATGGCATCATAGATTAGATTTCCTTTTATGCAATAAATTTAGCTCACATAGTCTAAATAGGAGGCATTGTAATCCATTGCTATTTCCTTTCATAGATTAGTTGCATTGTACTTTCCTTCCATAGCTTAGATTGCATTCTCATTTTAGTTGCATTGCATTGCATCTTCATATTTGATTCTTGGAGATATTGGCATTGTTGCCCTTGTCTTCACTTGAATCTCTCATTGTGTGGTTGACTAGCAAGGTCACATTCTTGTAGCTCTAGCTGAGAGCAAAACTCATAGTCCCTTGCAACTCCATGCATAGAGAGCTATGAGCCACTTTGTGAGGTCTCACTCTTGAGTAACCTTGCATGTAATGGTTCATAGAAGTGCATATTTTAGTGTGTACATTTCTGGCGCCCACCGTGGGGCAGAGTAGATAGCTTTGTCCTTTCATTTGATGCATATTTCATCATTTTCGGATTAATTTTTGGAAAAATCTACGTCTCTGGTTTTCTGTCTCAGATTATCATGCGACACTTCTCAGAAATATCGCGCGATATACTTCCTGTCTTGGCGCGATAGTTCACTCGGAAAGAGTATCGCACACATATATTGACTTCTGTCGCCTGACATCGGGTGAAATATCGCCTGTCATTGTGCGAAGTATCGCGCGACTGAGAAGTATTGCCTGACTATAGGAAACTGTATCGTGCGATACTGTTGAAGTCTGAGAAATATCGCCTGGTCTGGCAGAGACTTGCGCTTTTAGTTTTTTTTGTCCAAATTCAATTATTTTAGCTTGCTGTTTTGTTTTGCTTTGTTTAGATAGGTCTAACCTGCATCTTTTAGCTTGAATCCATCAGATTATTGCACATTTACATTTGAATTTTGATTTTGCTAACATTGTGGGTCTAACAAGTTGTGTTTGTAGGTGCTTTCCTTTGCTTGAAAATTGCTAAAAATGCATGTCAAAGAGGGCTACTAACAGTTTTTGCAGGGCTGCCCAAGCATAAAAACAAAATTTTTTTTTTTCATTTTTTGCTTGTTGTTATTTTTCTTTCATTTGTGGCATTTACTAATTGTATTAGGAATCTTAATACCTTGTGAAAAAGATCTTGAGGTGGTAGGAGAAGTATGCTCTTCACCTTTAGGTGAATCAGAAAATCTTGACCCATCTTAAAGTTTTGGAAGCAAGGGGGTAATTGATCTCTTTGCTTGGTGTGTTTGGAAGAGATTCTTGAGATAGGGGAGTATGCTCTTCACCCTTGTGGTGAATCAAAAATCTTGAACCTCAAGATTTGATCCATTTTTGTTTAGTTTAGGAATCCTTTAGCGGGCCTGCTCTTGAGCAATCAAGAGGAACGACTCAAGTGGGGACAACCTTGTCATCATTCTCCTTGGTGGCAAGTGATTCCAACTCACTATAATCTCAAGGCTATTAAGGACACCAAAAACCTTGATAGACATAACACTTGTCTTCGTTTGATGTGAGTAGCTCATGGGATTGCGACCATGAGGAAAATATTGAATAAGAATGCTTAAGGTACTCTTGAGGCCGCGAGGTCCTAGTCCTCTATGAGGAGCAAGAGGGGTGTTGTGAACGGAAATCCTTATTAAGAACCATTAGATAGAAGCCACCCTCTTTTAGTCGCTTATCTTCTTAGTGCAAGGATTGATCCAAGTGGTTTACCCGGATCACCTTAAGATACTCACCATATGTGTCCCTTTGGTTGTGTCATTTGACATTTCCATGACAAAGCCAACATCTCTTGTGGGTAACCACTTGGTGTGAGGCGAGGGGGCATCAAGTTGTGGGCTAAGTTGGTAAGTATTGAGCCTTGACTTTCTAGGATAGATTTGCTTGAAGTGTTTTCGATTGTGTGATACCAGTGCAAACGTTCTTACATACAAACAATCGGTAGTATTCATAGGGTGTTGTTTCAATTTTGATATCACAAGTGTTTGTCTTGGCAAGGTTTCTTTAGCCCTTGTTTCAAGTGTTTGAGACCATGTTTTGATCCCTTGCTGTTTGCAAACCTATCGAAATTCTACTAATACCGTGACTGAAATCAGAAACATCAAACCCTCAGACTGAAAATTTTGACCAAATAGACCCAAAAATGCAAATTTCACACAATTCTGGTCAAGAGTTAAATAATTCTGCAACAGTATCACGCCCTGTAAGGCGAAGTATCACGCGATACTTCGCGCATGCTAGAAATATCGCCCCCTTTGAAGAGAAATATCGCGCGATAGTTCTCCCCTGACGGACTATCGCCCGACCTGCCTGGAGTATATTGCCCGCAAGTGTTAAGAAGTATCACCTGGCTTAGGGAGAAGTATCGCACGGGTATAGGTTTATCACCCTAGTAGCCTGGAGTATATCACCTGGTTCATTTTTGCCGTGCTTAAATTTTGGTCAGTTTCAGTTGCTGTCAATTAGGCTAGGTCTTAGAGCAGGTTTCTCACCCTGACGTTTGAGATCTGTTTTGACTCCAAATTTTTGGTTCTTAGTTCTCCGGGATAGCATCATTTGATTTACAAAGTCACTTTGGAATAATTGTCAAGTTAGAAAGCCATTCTTGGTGCCAAGGTCCAGCTTTAAAATTGTTAGCTATATTCTGGGAAAATTTTAGTTCTTTTATTGTCCAAATCACTTTTATTTCAATTATCTTTTGGCCTAGTCCAACCTCCTGATTCAAAAGTGCAAGGGTAGTCACCCTTTGATTTGAAGCACCTCTTTGACAGTGTTGGTAAAGCCCTCTTTTTTCTTTTTCATTTCTCTTTGGACAATAGAGGACTTCGATTATCCTAGTTTGGTGTTGACACTTTGAAAGGTCACCTTATCATTGAGAATATCTCTCTTTCATGTCAGTTACGACAAGGTACCAAGTTAATCAAGGGAAGAGATCCCCTATTGCCTTTAGCCAGTTACCACCTATCAAGACTCGTCGACAACCTAAGGGAAAAGGACCCCTTTTTGACCAATCTCCTAAGAGTGAATCTGAGGTTTGTTTCAATCTGGGAGCTAACCCTAGTGAAGTGAGCACCTCTTTCATACCACTTTCATCAAGTATGGACATGAGTTACACTTTCACCCGACAACAAAGAGAAGCCATGAATCAAACTCTCGAGGATATCTTTCAACGACACAGAAGAGAGTATGGTGGTTCTTCTCATGCCAGTCCACCCGGGTCACCTCCTAACAACGTGAGGTATTTTGATGCTCATCAACGAGACAAAAGACAGCATAAGTTAGCTCACTTAGATTCAGGGTCACAACACGAAGACCAGAACAACGAATCTAGTGATCACCATATCAACGCAGCTAATGCAATAAAACATTCAAGAAAAACCTCCCCACTTAAAGACACTTCTCGATATGCAAATACAAGATTGAGAAGCATTGAGAGAGAGAAGCAAGCCTACTTAGATGAACAGGCTGCTAAAAAGGAAAAATTCTGACAACTAGAGGAAGAGGAACGTGCATTGTTGGATATACAGAAAAGAGTCGCCCAAGAAGAAGAAGATAGACTCTATGCACAACTACTCCAAATTTGATTTAACGGGAGGGGAGCCAATAGTGGGATCAACTCGCCCCCATCTACCCCTTCCCCTAGCCCTCGAAGAAGATCAAAGACACCCTCACGATCCCCAAGTCCTAGAGGAAGAAGGACTTCAAGATATGACCATCATAGGAGACAGTCGTCTCATAGACATTCAAAGCAACCCTCCCAACGAGCACATCATGGCTCACAACATGGAGGCAGTTATGCTAAATTTGATCATATGAACTTCATGACTATGCAACAAGAACCATCCTTTCAAGCCTATGTGGAGCAATACGTGGAACAAAACAAAGACCAATTCTTGGAAAGTCTTATCAACAAAGGCGCTAAAGTTCCATATAATTTTGATGTTCACCAAAAAATTAAGAAATAGAATCCTTCAACTGATGAGGTGATCTTACAAATACAAAAGGATATAGACAGAATGAAGGCTCCCAAGAGCACATTTCATTTGGACTCCATATGTCCTAACCCCATTGACAAAAGTGTGGTGATGGTAGAATTTCCTAAGAAAGTTGAATTCCCAACATACGACAAATATGATGGCACTGCTGACCCTCACGACCATGTTTGACAATTCTACATAATGAGCTTTTCCTTTCACCATGAAGACTCCTACTTGCTGAGATTATTCCCAAGGAGTTTAAAAGGTCAAGCCATGGAGTGGTTCACCAACCTTTCCCCTCCAGTAAAGACATTTAAAGAACTTGTCCAAAGATTTGTTCAGCATTTCGCTTACAACTTATCTAGGTCGGTCACAATGCTTGATTTGTGTAAACTTAAAAAAAATCAAGGGAAATCTTTTGTCACCTTTTTACAACGATGGAGGCGATTGTGTTCAAAATACCCAAGGACAATCCCTGAAGAAGAGAGAATTGATATCATTGTGAACAATCTAATACCAGAACTTAAATATGAAGTCAAGAAAATCTCATTTAATTCCTTTGATACTATGGTAGAGGTGGCATGTCGCATTGAGGATGTCCTAAAAGAACAAGGAATTTTGGCTAAACTAACAAATAACAACAATAGCCAAAATAACAATACTAATGGTAACAAGGACAAAAAGAACTCTTATTGGAACAAAAACAAGCAAGTGGTCAACGACGGAGTTGTTGATTTATCTCAGGTCAAAAATGAAGGAGTTCTTAACCTCTCTCATGTAGTTCAAGCTATGAAGTTGCAAACATCGTCAACGCAGCAAGACAAACCTAAGTATCAAAAGAGATCTAAAACAGAGAAAAGGCAATTTACTAAATTGGGAGAATCCTATGCAGATGTTTTTAAGACATTAGTTGCTCATGATTTGGCGCACCCACAGGATCCTACAAAACATCAAATACCAGATCCTTTACCTCACTGGTGGGATGCTAAGGCTTTTTTGTGTTTTCCATAATGGGATTGGACACGACATAGAAAATTGTTTTAAACTCAAACATCTTGTCCAAGACCTTATTGAGAAAGGACAATTACAAGTGGATGGGTTAACTACTAATGCAGACCATAAAGCCTTTAAAGAGCCCTTGCCTAAATATGAAAAAGGAGAGAATTCTAGCAGTAAGAATGGCAAGGCGGCTATTAACTATACATACACACATGCTGATAATGTGATTAACATGCTTGAAGTGGCTGACGATAACATCAACATGGTGAGAAAGAAAGATCCTTATGGACATAAGGTGGACTCAATTCCTATGACTAATGAAAGACCCGCTGTGGTGATAAGAGGTCCTCACTCACAAGGAATGCCCCAGTCCCTCAATGCTGTCACTAGGGGTCAGGCCCAAGCACCCATTATCATCAAAGGTCCTAGCACTAGCAAATCTAAACAGCCCGTGTCCAAAGGTGCTCCTCCCAAATTTGTCGTTGGTCCTGATTCCAATTATAATCTTATTGACCAGCTACAATGTACACCCGCTCAGATATCCATTTTTGAGCTTTTAGAATTATCTCCTAAGCACAAGCGCGTCCTCGAGGATGCTTTGCGAGCAGCCAATGTCCCTAATAACTTAGATATCGACCAATTCCAAAACATGGTCAACCATTTGGCTAGCCCTCATTTCCTCACCTTCTCAGAAGAAGATGACAAATCCATTAGTCACCCACATAATTTGGCCTTACACATCGAGGTCATGATTCATAAAACCCGTGTTAGGCGTGTACTGATAGATGGGGGTGTGGGGCTCAATATTTGTACCCTGAGTTTGCTGCTAGCTCTAGGGTATTCCGAGAATGTCATTGACACAAAGAAAAGAATCACAATCAAAGCATATGACGAAGCAGAAAGAAGTTCTAAGGGATTGGCTGTTTTGCCTATTCGTATTGGTCCCGTAGAAAAAGACATATTATTCCAAATTGTTGATGTTGGACCTCTAGCCTACAACATTTTGCTAGGTAGGCCATGGTTTCATGAAATGCAGGCAGTCCCATCGACATATCACCAGTGTGTTAAGTTTCCCCATAACGGTGTAGAAATTTGCATCCCTAGAGACAGTGCTCTATTAGTTAATAACATTTCTGTGGGATTACATGTACCTTTGAATAGAGAAGCTGACAGTCCTAGTAGTTCACTTGAACAATGCAAGCAGAAATTCAAGACCATGGACCTTGGGATGGGAGATTATAAGATTGATTCTTTTACAAAAATGCCAATCTCTCCTAGGTCTTATGGGAGACCCTCCCCAAATGTAAAGCCCTCATCATCAGCAATGATGTTATTTGGGAAATTTGTTGAGTCTTCGGTCCCCATCTAAGAAGAGAAAGAGGAAGTTGCTGTAAGGGACTGGATATATCGCGAGGAGAAATACAAACATAATGAGAATTTTGCTCCTTCACCTGAAACTTATGGGAAAGGGTATACACTGGTTAAAAATATGGGATATCCGGGATTTGGTCCCCTTAGTCATAGGCTGGACGCTAAAGCTGAGCCTCTTGATCATGCTCTTTTTGGATGAAAAAATAAGTCCACGGTCGGCTTAGGTTTTGAGAATAAGAAGAAGAAAGGTATCCCTATCCCAGCTGTGACGGACAGTGACAGTGATGCAGATTATACGCCTGATCTTTCCAACCAACAAGATGTGTCTGATGATTGGGTGCCCTCAATGAATCTCCTTTGGGGAGATTCCATAGATTTGATGCTTAATAGCCCTACTATCCCAGCTGCGACGGATAGTGATTGTGTGACTTCTAGATTGACAAAGGAAAGTGTTACTGTCCTAGCTGCGATGGATAGTACCAATACTAGCACTAGAGAGGGGGAAACCCTTCCTAACCTTGAGGCTTCTACATCACGAGACCTAAATGATGACTCAGAGATAGACTCCCATGAATATGAATGGGATTCACTTTTAGACGTAACAATTGATCTAGACATGGATATTATCCATGCCTATAGTACCCAACCCGATGCGACTAACGATCCTAGTGTCAGACTAGAGGATTTCCCTCCTCAAATCGCCTTAGTAGATGACGCTTCGTTTGATAGGATGAGCCCCAATTCAGGTATCTTAGGAGAAGACTTGATGAACTCCGATTATATGGTCACCAGAGATGACACCTTTCACATTAACAACATCGAACCTACCATTGACTTACCCCTTGTTCACTTTGACCTGATTGACTGGTCTCAGCGCCACCAAGAGCCCACATTCCTCACATTTCACAACGATTACGAAATTGCTTGCTATTTGAATGCTCTCAAACCCGTGGCTTCTTCCACCAGTGAACCAACAACCAGCATGACAGAGCCTGATATTAAGTACCTCAGTCTCAAAACAAAAGAGAAAAAGAAAAATAGGTCTGATGGCGAAAACCACTTTGTGGCGGTGTCAGAACCAAAAATAGTAAAAAGAAATGACGCATCCAAAGGTGAAAACCTCTTTGATGCACCTAAGGATGGGGTACTTAATAACTTGCCGAGTTATTTCCAGGATAGATCATCAATATTGATTGAACCAACAAAGCCGATCAATCTAAACACAGAAGAAAATCCTCAGATAGTCCATCTTGCTCAGTCTTTATCCGATGAAGAGACCAAGGCATATGTACAGTTTTTACAGAAAAAGAAAATTAATTTTGCATGGACCTACTCAGACATGCCAGGGCTTGACACGAATCTCATAATGCATCACTTATCTATAGCTCTAGGAGTCAAGCCAGTAAAACAGAGATTAAGAAAAATGCATCCACATATAGCTCTACTTGTCAAAGGAGAATTAGAAAAACTTTTGAGAGTTGGATTTATTAGAGCCATCGATTATGCAGAATGGATCTCAAACATAGTACCGGTCTCCAAACATGATGGGTCCATTCGTGTCTGCATAGATTTTAGAGATCTAAACAAAGCCTGCCCAAAGGACAATTTTCCACTTCCAAACATTGACATGATAGTGGACATGACGGCGGGCTATGACATATATTCCCTAATGGATGGTTTCTCGGGGTATAATCAAATCAAAATAGCTCCTGAAGACCAAGAGAAAACAACATTCACATGTGCATGGGGAACCTACTGTTGGAACGTCATGCCATTCGGGTTAAAGAATGCAGGAGCAACCTACCAAAGAGCTATAACAACTATCTTTCATGATATGATGCACAAAAATATGGAAGATTATGTGGATGATACCCTGGAAAAATCAAGAAAAAGGGACACACACCTCAATGATCTGGAAGTAATTCTAGATCGTATGGAACAATTTCAACTCAGATTGAATCCAAAGAAGTGCGCATTTGGCGTCACCTCAGGCAAACTTTTAAGATTCATAATATCAGCAAAAGGTATCGAGGTTGACCCCGAAAAGGTCCAAGCAATCCTAGATATGCCACCTCCTCAAAATATCAGCCAAATGAGAAGTCTTCAGGGACGTCTTCAATCTATTAAGAGGTTTATTTCTCAGCTTGCAGATAGAGCACAACCCTTCAACAAGACATTACATAAGGGTGCTTCTTGTGTTTGGAATGAGGATTGTCAAAAGAGCCTAGATCAGATCAAACAATACTTGGCTAACCCTCCAATCTTAATGCCTCCTATTCCAGGGAAACCATTGATCCTATATATTTAAGCTATAGACACTTCCCTGGGGGCATTATTGGCTCAAACAAATGATACTGGGAAAGAACGGGCCATCTACTATATCAGCCGTACTCTAGTCTCTTATGAGATCAATTAAAATAATATTGAGAAGTCTTGTCTTGCGGTGGTGTTCGCTTCTCAAAAGTTGCGCCACTATATGCTTGCTCATACCATACATTTGGTTGCCAAAATTGATCCCCTTAAATACTTGCTTAGTAAGGCTGCCCTGATGGGTAGACTTGCTAAATGGATGATGGTCCTCACTGAATTTGACATAGAGTACGTTGAAAGGAAGGCAATAAAAGGGCAAGCTATTGCTGACCAATTAGCTGATTTTCCAATCCAGGATAGTATGCCAGTCCAAGTGGAATTCCCACATGAACACATCTTATATACCACTACTCGCACTTGGACAATGTTCTTTGATGGCTCCCGCATGCAAAATGGATCAGGTGCTGGAGTGTTATTTGTTTCTCCACATGGGTACAACATTCTGAAGTCTTACAAATTATTATTCCCATGTACCAATAATATTGCAGAATATGAAGCCTTAACTAATGGCTTGAGAATGGCTATAGAATGGAATATCACAGAATTACATGTCTTTGGGGATTCTCAGTTAATCATCAACCAAGTCAATGAAGAGTATCAAACCAAGGATGACAAATTGATACCCTATAAAAAGATGGTTGATTCTTTGAGACGCTATTTCACCTTTGTGACGTTTCAACAAATCCCTAGGACAGAGAACAAAGCTGCAGATGCCATGGCCACCTTAGCTTCACTTCTTCAGTTGGAGACACATGAATCCAGATTTGAATTCCTGGTGGAAGAGCTATACCATCCCATCTTTGACTCATCTGAAAGCCGTGTCATTTGTGCCATTATCACACATGAGTCTTCCCGATATGGTGCTATCTATTCATATCTTCGTGATGGCATCATCCCTGACACATTCACCCACTCCAAACGCCGAAACCTCATCCATAACACCTCTCGCCACACCCTCATCTCTGGTGATTTATATAGGAGGGGTTTAGATGGGACGCTCCTTAGGTGCTTGGAAAAGGAGGAATCCAACCAAGCGTTAGCTGACATCCACGAGGGCATTTGTGGTGGACATTCTAATGGTCTTGCCATGGCCCGAAGGTTGCTTAGGGTGGGATATTATTGGCCCACAATGCATATGGACGCAGTCACCTTTGCTAAGTCATGTGAAAAATGTCAGAAACACGGCAACCTGATTCATGCTCCAGGTAGGGAGCTGATTCCTTCTGTTTCTCATTGGCCATTTCAGCGCTGGGCCTTTGATCTGGTTGGGTAGATTCATCCCAACTCATCAGGTGGACACAAGTTCATTATTACTGCCACTAACTACTTCAAAAAATGGGTGGAGGCTGTACCACTTTCTGTTGCTTCAGGAAGGACCATTTCTTTGTTCATCTTGAATCATATCATTTGCCGATTTGGAGTGCCTTCTGAGATCATTATTGACAATGAAGGTCAATTTAAGAATAAGGACCTAAAGCACCTATGCAAAAAGTTTAAAATCAAGCAACATTGGTCCTTTATCTACTTTTCACAGGGAAACGGACAGGCAGAAGCTTCTAACAAAACCATTCTTAAGATTCTTCATAGAACAGTACACAAGAATGGTAGGGATTGACACTTACAAATCAATCCAGCACTATGGGCTTACCGAACAAGCATTCACACACCTACAGGAGCCACTCCTTTCTCTCTCACCTATGGCGCTAAAGCAATATTTCCTTTAGAAGTCAAGATACCATCCCTTAGAGTCTCACTCAAAGGTTTGATTACAGATGAGGATTACCACGCCATGAAGTTGCAGGAACTAGAACTTCTAGATGAGAAGCGTAAGGCTTCCTTTGATCATATGAGAGTGTATCAGAAGCGTATGTCCAAGGCATTCAACAAGAAGGTTCGCCCTAGAGAATTTCAAATAGGTGATCTTGTTTTACGAGAGAACCCTAAGAATCAACAAAACAGAGAGCAAAAGGGCAAGTTTGAACCTAACTGGCTTGGACCATATGTCATCACAGCTGCTTTTGGTACTGGTGCGTATTTACTGACAGATCCTGATGGAGAACAGCTCCCTGATCCCATCAACATTGTGCACCTTAAGAAGTTTTATCCTTGATGCCCGTTCTGTCTGGGGGCATCTTTTGTACATATTTTATTGGTCCTGAAAAAATTCCAAAAAAATTGATATATGATGCTGAAAAAACCCTACAAAGCATAAAAAGTCCTGAAAAAATACAAAAAAATCAAAATATTCAAAAAAATAAAAAAATAAAAAAGTGCCTTGGTGAAAACCTAGCAATAGGCGCCTTGGTAGCAAAAATCCAAAAAAAAAATAAAAATAAAAATGAAAAAATGAAAGAAAGATTCCAAGTGGTGAAAACTTGAAAACAGGCGCTACTTGAGGCCTTTGCACCCCTATTTGTTAGCATGCGTCCTCGACACTTAGACACTTCCCATCATGCCTTGACCTTATTTGGCTTAGTCTAAAATTGGTCTTTGTCTTTGTCTAGGGGGCATAACTGTTCACATAGGTCCTTTTGGTGCATTTATCTCTTGGGGCATTTCACCACAGGTGTTTTTCAACACCACCCCAAACAGTGTTTTTCAACACCACCCTTGCGTCGAGTGTTTCTTAACACTTATCAGATGTCTTACCCAATAGTCTAAAGTATGATGCGATATTTATCATTAGCAGATATGATACTCAGAGTTTGACTTTATGACCAACACACACGCACTTAAACAATCAACTCGCTGGCGATATGATGACTTTATTTTTCTTTGTGTGCTGTCTATGAGGATTTCTTTGATGAGTGGTCTCTCCCTGAGAAGTTTTCGATGATGCATAGCTAGAAGACTGAGGGTATGAGAACATGTTTTCTTTCTTTATCTTCTTGTGGGTATATTTTGTTGGTCCTAACTGTCATGAGCATTTATGCTGGTCCTACTTGACCCTATAGATTGACAAAGTATTATCCTTGACTGTTTTGCGAGTGCATGCTTTTAGCTATCCTGACTTTCATGTGTCTTGATACAAGCATAATCTCGCCATATCAAACTTAGGTGATCTCACTGCATTAGTCATCTGGACCTACATGTCTTTGATGCCTAGGTGAGATTTTCACATTTCTATCTGATAAAGATCATATTCATATCCACATAGTTATGCTAGTGTGCATTGTATGATCTTACGACGCTACCAATACCGCTCGATGATGATAATTAGATGTCTATAAGCATTGTGACCTTGCAAGTCAACCACCTTTCATAGTAGCTTGCATTTTTAGGGTCATGATAGTCTAGTTTTGCATTTCTTGCATATGGAGAGAGCTCTCCTTTTCATCTTACGTTGACCGGTCAGTCAACTGCGCTCACCTTCTCTTCTTCTTGATCATGTCTTTCGCTCCTTGTTTTTTTCATCTCGAACCTGTTCCTGTTCATCACAAGGGGTTAATCACATCATCATATCTATATCAAAAACTGTCATTTTCAAGAAACATAAGTCTATATCATACATATGAGAATTAAACATACAACTATGAGAGAGAACATACATAAGCACATACATAAGCATTTTTGAGCAAAATGACAAGACAATATACATAAACTGATACATCCATCACAAGTGAGACAAATACACATGATATATCGAACATCCAGTAATCTCATAAATCAATATACAATGTCATGATATCCAATATGAGATCCCAAAATCTGGATCAACAGTTTCAAAATATGTCCAAACATCTAAGACCTAACCCTAAGACTCGCTATCACCCTCGTGAGGAGCTCGTGGTGGTGGAGGAGGCATAGCTCTCCTATCAAGTGCCACATCTGATACCCCTGCCCGCTGAGAGTATGATGGTGCTCTCTCACCCTCTAGGACGGCCTATGGATATAACCCGTGATAATAGGCATCTCTCGCTGACTCCCGTCGGAGCTCCAGTGCCTCAACCCGTGCCATCGCCTCATGGCGTGCTATCTCTGCTCTCAGATCAGCTATCTGCTGATCCTGCTCTACCCTCAGATCCAGGAGCTGCTGATCTCTCACAACTATAGTGGTCCGCAGCTGCTGTATCTCTACCTCCTGAGCCTGTATCTGGGCTCTCAGGTCCTCTCCCCCCGCAGGCTGCTCCTGCTGTACCTCTGCTTGCCGGCGAGCTGGTCTCACCTCCTCCTCAGGTGTAGCCGATCTCTGTCCCCGTGACCATTTTCAGCCACCTGATCTCGACCCCTCTCCCCCTCCTGCCATCTCTTCCATCCCCTCCCTCCTCTCCTCCGTCCCCTCCATCCCCTCCGTCTCCTCCCGGTGCTGGCATCTATGCATCTGGTACTGTAAATCGAGGGAATGGTACCCTCCGCCGCTCTGCTCTGTAGGCTCCATCAGCCCCTGCGTCTGCCACATCTGGGAAATAATCCCAAGGCTCGCCCCTGATAGCTGCTGTCTCCGCGACAGCCTACTGATAATCTAACATGGGTAGCCACCCATGTCCCTCCTCATCCCTAGCTCTGGCATAAGTGGTAGTCTCTATCGAGACTCGCTGCTGCCTCCCAAACTGCCGCCACACCCGACTGATGCAAAATCTCTCTACGATCTCCGCATATCGACCTACCAGTGGCCGACTGCATAGCATATAGCTCAACTCATCTGCGGCATCCCCCCAAACCTCAACCTCCCTGTATGGCCTCCATGTGAATGAGGCTATCTCATCCAGAATCCGTCTGTAGTACGTCACATCCCCAGAATGGGCATGTGATATAAACCCGATGTACCTGTAAATGAAGGGGTACCTCCTCTCCCTCGGCTGAACCCTGGGGCGCACCACAGTAATGTGCTCCCATGCCCACACCTGTGCCAGGATGGCACCGCATGCCCATGTCTGACCGTCCCTGTAGACGATCTCGTGCAGCTCATGATACATCTCTGCTAGGATCGCAGGCCCCCATGCCATCCGTCGGGGCCTGCCTACCAAGTCTACCAGTAACCTGCCCCATCCGAGCGGGAATTCCTTCTGACTACGATCAGTCATCAGGATCTATGAGATGATAGATGCCACAATGCATGGCACCAGATAATCTCTGCCAAAATCATCAAGTAGTCGCTCCTAGCTGACATGCCTATCCGGGATAGTCACATCTTGAAACATCTCCTGAATCAATCGACGCCCCTCAGTGACATCCTGATCATAGTATACCTGTGACAACACATAAATCATGTTAGTTTTCATCTTTTGGAAACATTACATTTTACATGACTAGATCTTAAAACATGATTATACTTACAGGCTCTCCGTGGCATGGAACTCGGAGGATCCTATAGACATCCTCTAGTGTGATGGATGTCTCGCCTGTAGGAAGGTGGAAGGTGTTGTGCTGGCTGTGCCATCTCTCGGCCAGCGCAGTCAACAACCCATGGTCTGCTCGGATATATGGGTACCGCAACAAATATCGGAATCCCATCGCCTTGAGGTCGGCATTGCCCGGATCATCCAGATCTCGGACACACTGTAATCCTGTCACCTTCGGCGCTCTGATGATGAGCGCCGAAAAAACCTCCTGCAAGCCAAAACTAAGCCCGTTGTTAGCATATATTATGATGGATGTCCAAAAACTCAGTATAAAATATCTTAAAAACGTAACATTGTCTAGACCCATGTCATTTTTGCTCAAAAATGTGTTAAATATCAAATTTTTCAATTGGGCGATATTCTTTTTTGGAGAAGTATCGTGCGATACTTCTCCCTATAGTGGGGTGATAAACCTTGTATCATGCGATACTTCGCCCAGTATCGTGCGATACTTCACCCAGTATCGTGCGATACTGGTGTCTAAGGTCGCGTGATACTTTTGGGGCACGCGAAGTATCGCGTGATACTTCTCCCCAAAGCGCGTGATACTTCTAAAGTATCGCGCAACATTTCGCCCAATGCAAAATTTTTAAATTTAAAATTTGAAAAAAAATGTGCTAAAAAAGCTATTAAATGCTAGAAATGACCAAAAAGCTCGAGTATTTCGAAAACATACCGGGGCAGGATAGTGTGGTGGCCGGTTGTGCAACCGAGCGCGCTCGAATCGATGCTTGTGGATGGGAACTCCTGCTTGCTGGGCCATTTTCTCTCTCTAAAGCTCTAAAAATTCTCAAATCACTAAAAGACAAATGATTTTTGAAAATGACATTTTGACCCCTTTTATAGCATTTTGACTTTTTAACCTAATTTTCAAAACATCTCGGAATTACGCAAAAATTGCACCCCTAGCTAATTTTGACGTTCTGGATCCATTTTCGGACTTGAAATCAAAATTCGAGGTCATCTTGATAGTCAAAATCACGTTTCAAAATCTTCCCCCCTTTCTGCGCAGTTGGCTGATCTTTTGAGGCCTAATCTTTTAATCTTTGCTGGGGCATCGACATTTCTTCCTTTTCATGTCTTCCAAACTTCTAGTCTTTCATTCATATTCATTCCATTCTCTCATTTCTCACGTTTGACTGCATCTTTCCAGTCAGGCTGGGGCATGTTCTATTGCCTAATGGTTAACCTATTTGACCCCTACATTTGATTGTGATTTGATCAACCTTATCAATTTCCTGTCTCCCCTCTACTTGATTTCGATTTCGACTCCGAGGGGGTAGTATTTATGAGATTCTCATCCCTATTTCTCTTGATTTTCCTGATTCAGACATCTTTTGTGAGCTTTTTCTCAAAACTTGAGATTCTTATCTCTCATTTTTTAGACATTGATTATTGCCTAGCAGCGACGGTGATAGTTTTGTCTAAAAGCTTGATTTGCACCTAGCAGCGACAGTGTTGTTCTAAGCTTTTGTTTATGTTTGTCCAGATGTGATCCCGAATCAGCCTCATATCTGAGTTGTTTTGTGATCCCAGATCGATCTCACATTTCAACTTCATTCTTTGACTACATGTGTTCCCAAATTGCTCACACATTAGTCAAAGAGGGGCAAATGTATGCACCCAAAAATGGTCGCCTAAACTTTGGGCCCCATTTATCAATCCTGAATCATTTTGATCAATAATCAATATTTTCAACATTATCAATTTCTTGATCAAATCTTAATTCGATCATATATTAGATTTTTATCCTTGGGCTAACCATTTATCCTAAGTCTTTATTTGATTAAAAGGAATATTTCCTCCCCTTTCAATTAAATAAAAAACCCCACTTTCCTCTTATCCTAAGTTGCACAAATAAAGCATTATTCATATTTTATAAAAAGGGAAAAAGCACTTTTTGTCTCACATGAGGCTCAAAAGTCAACACTTCACTTTCATTGGAGGATGTTTGTGCACATGGATTGCTCCTCTTTCAACCTCCACCGCTGATTAAGACTTTTGCCTCTTAATCTCAATGGTTCATTTCACCTCATTTCTTATAAAAGGAGAGCTCTCTCCTCCATTTACATATCCATATTTTATGCTATTGTTATGCTGCAGGTTTTGGAGCTCTCTTTGAAGACACTCAAGCTTTGAAGCCTTGACATTTTTAGTTGCATTTCATAATAGTTTTGCTTTCATAGTTACATTCATGGCATCATAGATTATATTTCCTTTTATGCAATAAATTTAGCTCACATAGTCTAAATAGGAGGCATTGTAATCCATTGCTATTTCCTTTCATAGATTAGTTGCATTGTACTTTCCTTCCATAGCTTAGATTGCATTCTCATTGTAGTTGCATTACATTGCATCTTCATATTTGATTCTTGGAGATATTGGCATTGTTGCCCTTGTCTTCACTTGAATCTCTCATTGTGTGGTTGACTAGCAAGGTCACATTCTTGTAGCTCTAGTTGAGAGCAAAAATCATAGTCCCTTGCAACTCCATGCATAGAGAGCTATGAGCCACTTTGTGAGGTCTCACTCTTGAGTAACCTTGCATGTAATGGTTCATAAAAGTGCATATTTTAGTGTGTACATAAGTAAGGTAAAATTTGCTAAATTACAAGCACTTAGAAGAGAATTTGAAATTTTAGAAATGAAATTTTTTGATTTAATAGAGGAATTTTCAACTCGTGTTATAGATCTAGTCAATCAAATAAGGATAAATAGTGATCAACTACCTAATCTAAAGTTTGTAGAAAATATTGTTAGAATCTGAAAAGATTATTAACCTAGAAAACTAGTGCAAATAATAGATATCTAAACTATGAATGCAAATGATATGAAATCAAAATAGCAACATAGAGTTAGTCTCCAAGAGAGAAATAAAATACTAGAAGAAAAATAGCATTAAGAGGATGCAAAAGAAATCGATATGAAATACAAGCCAGGTAGCATGCTTATATAGACTAGGAAGAGGGAGGAGGTGGCAACACCGACCAATGAGGAGCAACCATCTATGAGACTAAATATAGAAAAGTATCTTCCCAAGATAGCTAATGAATGCTCACATGTAGGAAGGTGACACCTTGCAACAACCCACCTAATATGATATTCTTTATTAACATAAGCGAGATTAATAAGTGTAGGAAAAGCCTAATAATATAGGAAAAAATAAATAACCCACTAGGAAATAAAAAAATACACTAACACCCCCCATAAGAGAAGCTTAGGTGGATGTAGAGATGGGTCCCAACAAATCAATCCTGATGAGGGACCCATGTACATAAAATGCCCCCCCAAAATAGAAAGAGAAGAGATCCCCCCAAAAGTAGAGAGAGTTAGGACTCTGAGTGAGAGGAAAAAGCCCCCCAGAAGATGAAGCATCCTACACACCCAAAAAAGCTCGCAAATGAAGGAAATTTCTCTCAGCGAAGGGATTGGTGAAGATATCAACAACTTTCTCAGAAGTTGGACAATAGATAATTTTGATGACATGGCCATGGATGAGCTCCTAAATGTAGTGCATGTGGACCTCTATGTTATTGGTGGACGCTGATGATGGACCAAATTTCATTAGATCTGAATGACACTCTAGTTGTCACAAAATATGACTGATGACCATATGATCTGGATACCAAACTCAGTGAGAATAGTTTGAAGCCAAATGGCCTTAGTAGTAGCATTCACAGCCCCTCGATACTCGACCTTAGTAGAAGATAGAGAAATAGTAGGCTACTTCTTGCTTGACCAAAAAACAAGACCTGAACCAAGTGAGAAGATGTAACATGAAGTAGACTTAAAATCTTGAGAGTCACCCACCCAATTTGAATCTGTTTATCCCACAAAGTCAAGCTCAATACCCGCTACGTGGTGAATCCCAAAACTATGAGAACCCTGAATGTAGTGAAGGACCCGCCTGGCTACTTTTCAACGTAGCTCATGAGGCTCCTGCATGAATTGAGAGACCATGCCCACAACATATGAAATGCTAGGTCTTGTATGAGTCAAATAAACAAGAATCCCAACAAGCTATCGATACAAAGTACCATCAACAAGTGGAGAAAAATAATGAGCCTCAAGTTTGACTCCAGAAAGAAAGGGAGTTGGAGTAGGCTCACAATCAGCCATATGAAACCTTGAGAGAAAATCTAGAGCATAATTGTACTGTATGATGGTGATCCCAAAAGAATATTGAAGGATCTCAATCCCAAGAAAGTAATGCAAGAAGCCCAAGTTAGTCATCAAAAACCTGTCATGAAGGGTTGTTTTGACAACCCCAATGGTGGATGAAGAACTCCCTATGATCAACAAGTCATCAACATACATAACCAAAAATAGGAGTGAATCATCTTACTATAGAATGTATACATTGGGATCAGAATGACATCAAGTGAACCCAACTGATAAAAGGAAGGAGTCCATCTTGGAATACGAGGCCCGAGGAGCCTATTTGAGGCCATAGAGAGACTTTTGAAGATGACACACACGTGAATAATCTTGAAGGAACCCTTGTGGATGTTCCATGTAGATATCCTTCTAAAGTTCACTGTGAATAAAATCACTCTTCACATCCATCTGATGTAATTCCCAATGATTAGTTGAAGAAATGGAAAGAACAAGTCAGATGGAATTCATTCAGGCAATTGGAGAAAAAGTGTCAGAGTAATCAATCCTAGGAATCTAGGTGAATCCTTTGGTGACCAATTGAGCCTTATGATTATCAACCAACCCATCTATAGCAAATTTTGTCAGATAGATCCACTTACATTGAACAAGTTTTCTTCCCTTAGGAAGATGGACAAGATCCCAAGTGTGGTTCCTCATCAAAGAATTATACTCCTCTTGCATAGTTGTATACCACTTAGGAAAACCAAAAGCCTCATGAAAAGACTATGGATTTGGGGTATTAGCAATGAAGACATTGTTAGGAATAGTCCCAAGAAATAACTGAGAGGGGGGGGGGGGTGAATCAATTATCTACAAGACTCAATTATCTATCCAATTAAGTATAGAATAATATTAAGTACATACAAAATAAGATAACACTTAACACAACACCATAATTTTGGTTACAGAGGAACCCAAATAGGTAAAAATCCTAGTGGGAATTAACACCAACTATAAACTACACTAGTGTATAATGATCCCTGTTAGAAGATCTTATAACCCTGTTAGGATTTGATCTTTACAATGCATGAAGTATAGTGACCTAGTCAAAGGTTGGACCCTATTAGGAGTCTTTTATAATTAACCCTGTTAGGGGTGAGGACGCACTGTCCGAGAGCTCACTGCTCAAATGGTGAAGGTTGCAACCTTTTGCATAACATATACACACTATATTTGGATCTTTGTGAACTGTGAGGTAGAACTGTTGTCTTGATCAGTTCCAATGAATATAATATACTCTCTTCTTTTTCACATAGACCTTCTACTGATGGCTCAGTACTTCACACCTTTTGCTCTGCTCTTTGAACTATCTGCCATACTTAGCGATCACAACTGACCAGCTATAAGTATCTTTCTCCAAATGATATAATCAAGTCAGCCTATTATAACTTCCTTGAAATCATATTAGAGAAACACTATAACTCTCCAACAACATCTCCAATGGCTATATCAAGCACACAACACAAATAGGACCGCGCAACTCAATATGAGTAGATGCATCGCTTCATACTGTCAGCTCCACCAATTTAACTTAAAATTTCTTCTCATGCTGAAATACCTCATGCTCTCTTAACCAAACATTCTTAACTCTTATCCAAACACAATACCAAGCACACATATCATAATGATAAGTGCATCTACTAAAACAATATAAACAATGTTGGCTCCACCAGATGAACTCAAGAAACTATTACTATTAACTAGAAACATCATAACTAAGCATGTACTACACAGCTAACTCTACATCCAAGAACATAGCATCATACACATTTCTACAACATAAATATAAAAGCGCAAGGCTCCATCACAACCGTACTACAAATCTCATAAAAAACTCTTCCTGGGACCTATCAGGAACACTAATGATACAAATAACTGTATTACTATTTTCACTCAGAATCAACCTTTGCATCTATGATATCATGCTGATAACATATCCATACAACATATTCTCAAGGATCTCTCTATCAGGCTTGCACGCATGCTGCTTACCATATGTTGTCATCAATGACAAACATATTGTTAGCACTCACTTGCTGGAAAATATCCAACAATTTCTCCCTTTGGCATTGATGGCAACATATGGAATGAAAAACACCACCAATCCAAACGTTTAATTATTTTATAACATTCTCTATTTCCTCAACAAAACTCCCACAAGGATGAATCCTCCAACTGCTGCATCTTCTTACTATATGCTCCTCCTTACTTCATGCTCCTCCTACTTATTTTCTTGTTTTCTGTATAGTCCCCCTTTCTGCTTGTTTTCTTTTTTTTTCATGACTATATATTACTCCCCATTTGACATCAATGGAAAAGGGTGCAAAAATAAATAACTACCGGTAGTACTCTTGAAGTAGAGTAGTCAACCATTCATCAGTCACTGAGGACTGATGTACTTCTGCAAACTCTAATCAGATCCAGGGAAGGGAATTACTCCTAGCTTCTCCCTGAGATACTCAAATGTATCCTTAGGCAAAGGATTTGTGAATATGTCTGCTAGCTATTCTTTTGTACTCACATAATCTAATTTTACTTCTTTCTTTGTAACTTTCTCTCTTAGGAAGCGATATTTTATCTCAATGTGTTTTGTCTTTGCATGCATCATAGGGTTTTTTGACATATTGATAGTGCTAGTATTATCACAATGAATAACAATAGGATAATCAATCTGGATTCCAAAATATTTTATCATCTGCTTGATGTAAACAATTGTAGAACAATTTAATGTTGCTACCACATAATCTGCTTCTTCTCTGGATTGAGAGATACAATTTTGCTTTTTCTTGTCCAAGTAACAAGTCTATTTCCAAGGAATACTGATCCTCCTAATGTTCTCTTTCTATCATCCATGCAACCTACCCAATCTGCATCTGTATACACATGAAGTTCTACATTTTCTAAATTAGGATACCATAAATCATAGTCTATAGTTCCCTTCAAATATCTGAATATCCTCTTTATTGCCATAAGATGACTTTGTTTAGGTTCAACTACAAATATTCCAACAATACCAGCTGCATTAGAAATATCTGGTCTATATTGAGTAATATATATGAGTTTACCAATCATAGACTTGTATAAGGTTATGTCTACTGCTGTAGAATCATCTTCTTTTGAAAGCTTGTTTCTTGTTATCATAGGGGTACTTATTGGCTTGCAATCATCCATCTTGAACTTGTTCAATATCTCTTTCACATACTTGTACTGATTAATGAAAATACCTTTGTCTATCTGTTGCACATTAAATCCCAAAAAGTACTTGATATGTCCAATCATGCTCATCTCAAATTCACTCTGCATTTCCTTAGTAAATTCTGCACTAAGCTGGTCATTACCTCCAAAAATAATGTCATCAACAAAAATAGCAATTAACAGTAGTCCTTCAGGTGTCTCTCTTATACATAAGTTACAATCTGCTACTCCTCTCTTGAATCCAATCTTGGTTAAGTAACCATCTAATCTTTCATACCATGCTCTAGGGGATTTCTTAAGTCCATAGAGGGATTTTTTTAGTTTGCATACCATATCAGGTCTGTCTGATAAAGTAAATCCTTCAGGATTCTCTATGTATACTTCTTCCTTCAACTCTCCATTCAAGAGTGCTGACTTGACATCCATTTGATATACCTTAAAGTTTTTGAATGTAGCATAGGCTAGAAATAACTTTATGGCTTCCAATCTACTTACAGGGGAAAATGTATCTAAATAATCAATTCCTTCTCTTTGTGCATATCCTTTACATACTAGTCTAGCTTTGTTCCTTACTATTGTACCATCTTCATTCATCTTGTTTCTGAATATCCACTTGGTTCTAATCACATTCTTGTCACTAGGTCTAGGGACCAATTCCCATGTGTCATTCTTAATTATTTGATCTAGCTCTTCTTTCATTGCTTCATGCCAATCTGAATCATTACATTCATCATCAACACTTAAGGGTTCAATTTGTGACAGTAAACATACCTCTTCATTAACTATTGAACTCTTTTCTTTTGATCTTGTCATGACCTTGTTGTTCTGGTCTCCAGTGATATCTTCTTTTGAATGGTATCTTGATGTGAATTTTGGAACATTAGGTGTGTCTCTCTCATCTATCTTTTGTGTTTCTTCTTCACTTGTTTCAGGATCATTGAATAATACATCAATGTTGTCAAACATTTCTTCAGCAACTGCTTCACTACTGGTAGGTCTACGTTCTTCTTCAATCATAGGTGCATAATCATGATATTTTTCTTGAATCATAAACTTTTCATCAATCTTTACATGAGAAATTTCAATGATCTTATTTAATCTCAAGTTAAAAAAATCTATAAGCTTTGCTTTTAGTAGAGTAACCAAGAAAAATACCTTGATCGCTTCTTGCATCAAACTTTCCAATAGCTTCATCTCTCTTGATGTAACACTTGCTTCCAAAGATTCTAAAGTATTTCACTATAGGTACATTACCAAACTATAGCTCATAAGGTGTCTTGTCTATGCCTGGCCTTAATTGAATTCTATTGATAGTATAGACTTTTGTATTGACCACATCTCTCCAATAGGTGTGTGAAACTTTTCCTTCTATCATGATGGTGCACGCTATGTCAAGTATGCTCCTATTTATCCTTTCTAAAATTCCATTCTATTGAGGGGTTCTAGGTGCACTTAGCTATCTCTTTACCCCATGTTCTTCACAATACTCATAAAATATGTCAGAGGTGAATTCTCCTCCTTTGTCTAATCTCAGATATTTTATTTTTAATCCACACTCATTTTCAACCTTAGCTTTGAATAATTTGAACTTCTCAAATGCTTCAGATTTATCTCTTAAGAATGAAACCCACATCATTCTAGAATAATCATCAAAAAACAAAATAAAGTACCTTTCACCATAGTATGATCTTGTTTGAGTTGGTCCACATAGGTCTGTATGCACTAGATCCAATTTGTTCTTTGCCAAATTATTCTTGCTTCTGAATGAATTCCTCACATGCTTTCCCATTACACATTCCTTGCATATTGTATCAACTAGCTTTGCAATACTAGGGAGGTCTCTTACTGCCTTTAGATTACTTATCTTTACTATATTGTCAAAATTGATGTGACAGTCTCTTGTGCCACAACCAACTATCATCTACTTTAGCAACAAAACAAATTTCTTCTGAATTAAGCTGAAAAATATTACCTTTAGTCTTTGAACCTGATGCAATCATTTCTCCTTCTTTATTATTAATGATGCACTTGTTGTTTTTGAATTCCAACTGATATCCTTTGTTAAGCAACTATCCAACACTAAGTAAGTTATGCGGCAAACCATCAACTTATAGAACATCATCAGTGTTATTCTTTCCATCCAAAGTGATAGCTCCTCTACCTATGATAGGTTTAGGAGTATCGTCTCCAAATCTAACCATTCTCCCTTTGTACTTATCCAAATGAACAAATCTATCTTTGTCTCCTATCATGTGATGTGAACAACCACTGTCAATGATCCAATCTGTCTTGATGTCTTCTTGAGAAATCAAGGCTAGCTCTTGTGCTTTCCTCTCATCTTCTTTATCCATTTCATCATACATTCTTTCCATCTCCTCAATTGCAACAAATCCTATTTCATCTTCTACTGAATCTTCATCTGATACTCCATCTTTAGCATAGTAACACTCTTTATACGTAGGCTTGTAATTTTTGTATTTCTTTACTCTTGTAGGACACTGAGATGCAAAATGACCAATCTTGTTACATGAGAAACATTTGAATGGAAAATGACCTTCATATTTTCCTTTTCCTTTTCTTTCTTTCTTAGCAATCATAGCAATGAATTCATCTAGTTATTTATCATCATCTTCATCATCAAAATTACCAGAAGTATTTAAATATTTCTTACCATGGATTGAGGCTTTGAATTATGTTTCAATTTTAGGCTCTGTCTTGAATCTTGATATCTCAAATGCTGAAATCTTGCTGATTAAGGTTTCTCTTTTGAAGTCTTTTGTGGACTGCATAGTTTCAGCTAGGATGTTTATCTTGTTGTCATATTCTAGTGTCAAGGTAGTCATCAATTTGTCCATTATGTCTTCTTCCTAAATCCCTCCACCATTGTTTCTAATTGCTGCAATTACTTCATTAATCCTTTGATTGTAAGCTCTGATGTTCTCTTTAGGTATCATCTTCAATGTATTGTATCTTTTCTTCCATGTCTTTCTGCATGCATTCTTGTCTTGAATATCTCCTTCAAACATGTCTTCTAGATACTTCCATATCTTGTAGGATTTATCTACTTTCTTGATCTCTGAAAATTCACTGTCAGACAAGGCACTGATAAGTGCTTCTTTGGCAATAGCATTTTGAGTGAACACCTCCTTTTTCCTCAAAGTTACATCATCTTTTGCATGATCTGATAAAGAGGGAATCTAAACTTCTTTAGTAGCTACTTCAAAAATCTAAAAAGCAATGCACTGCAAATGTGTCATCATTTTGTTCTTCCAATCTAGATAATTCTCTCTATCAAACTTATGACTTTCTTTTCTAAAGAATGCCATCTGATCAACCTCAAGCTCTTAAAATTTCTCTCTGAGGTACTTGGCTCTGATACCAATTGTTAGGAATAGTCCCAAGAGATAACTGAGAGGGGGGGGGGGGTAAATTAGTTATCTACAAGATTCAATTCTTTATCCAATTAAGTATAGAAGAATATTAAGCACATACACAATAAGATAACACTTAACACAACACCACAATTTTGGTTACGGGGAAACCCAAATAGGTAAAAACCTTGGTGGGAATTAACACCCACTATAAACTGCACTAGTGTATAATGATTCTTGTTAGAAGATCTTACAACCCTATTAGGAGTTAATCTTTACAATGCATGAAGTAAAATGACCTGGTCAAAGGTTAGACCCTGTTAGGAGTCTTTTATTATTAACCTTGTTAGGGGTGAGGATGCATTGTTCGACCTCACTACTCAAATGGTGAAGGTTGCAACCTTCTGCATAATAGATAAACACTATATCTAGATCTTTGTGAACTGTGAGGTAGACCCGCTATTTTGATTAGTTCCAATGAATAGCATATAATCTATTCTTTGTCACAGAGACCTTCTACTAATGGCTCAGTACTTCGCACCTTCTACTCTACTCTTCTATTTCAACTATCTTCCATACTTAGCGATCATAATTGATCAGCTATAAGTATCTTTCTCCAAATGATATAATCAAGTCTACCTATTATAACTTCCTTGAAATCATATTATAAAAACAATATAACTCTCTAACAACATCTCCAATGGCTATATCAATCACGCAACACAAATAGGACTGTGCAACTCAATATGAGTAGATGCATCGCTTCACACAGTCAGTTCCACCAATTTAACTTAAAATTTCTTCTCATATTGAAATACATCATGTGCTCTTAACCAAACATTCTTAACTGTTATCCAAACACAATACCAAGCACACATATCATAATGATAGGCAAAACTACTAAAACAATATAAACAATGTCGGCTCCACCAGATGAACTCAGGAAACTGTTACTATCAACTGGAAACATCATAACTTAGCCTGTACTGCACAACTAACTTTGCATCCACGAACATAGAATCATACACATGTCTACAACATAAATATAAATGTGCAAGGCTCCATCACAACCATATTGCAAATATCATACAGAACTCTTCCTGGGACCTGTCAGGAACACTACTGATAAAAACAAATGTATTACTATTTTCACTCAGAATCAACCTCTGCATCTATGATATCATGCTGATAACATATCCATACAAAATATTCTCAAGGCTCTCTCCATCAGGGTTCCACGCATGCTACTTACCATATGTTGTCATCAATGAAAAACATACAGTCAACACTGGCTTGCTGGCAAATCTCCAACAGACACATGGAGCATGCTAGAATTGTGAACGAGTCTACCTGGTGCCTAATGGATCCCCAACTCAATCACCTATAGACTGCAAGGTCTATCTATCCCAAAGTGGACTGGAAGATGGAGAATCTATAAGAGAATCATCAACCTCTGAATGATGACTGGGAGAGGAAGGAGGTGAGTCATCTGAATCACTCTCTACATCAGAAGTGGAGGTAGAAGACTTCTCAGGTGAATCTCACTCATCAGAATATCTGTCATGTATCCCAAGTGACTCCAATGTCAAAGTAGAAGGAATTGGAGAAATGATAGAAAGTGAGCTCGAAGAGCCCTCCTCAAATTGAACAGTCCTCTCAATGATAAACTGATAACCCTTCACACCATCAGGCTAACCTACAAATATGCAAGGTCTACTCTATAGATCCAAGGCCTTCCATCTCTCTACAAGAATGTGGGCCCATGTAGGAGAACCAAAAACTGGAAAGTGCTTAACTGATGGTTTCCGACCACTCCAAGCTTCAAAAGGAGTGACTCCCTTCAAGGCTCGATGAGGAACATGATTTTGGATATAACAAGCATAGTTAATTGCCTCTTCCTAATACTATGGTGCAAGAGATTTGGAGTGAATAATTTTGTTCGCTATTTCCTTCAAGTACCTATTCTTCTATTCTGCAACACCATTCTACTGAGGATTGCATGGAACTAAATGCTACAAATCAATCCCCTCTGAAGTGAAATACCTCTCAAACCAATGGCTGACATACTCACCACCATTGTTAATGTGCAAAAATTTGATAGATTTTCCAGATTGTTTCTCCACAAAAGTTTTGAAGTCTTGAAAATGATCAAATACCTCTGACTTTTGTTTGAGAAATTACACCCAAGTATATGAATAAAATCCATCAATGAATGTGAGGACATATCAGGTCCTACTAAAAGAAGGATATTGAAATTAACCAGCCAGATCACTGTAAACTAACTCTAGTATCTGTGAAGCTCTCCATGCCTTTCCTTTGTCAAAATTTTCCTTATGATGCTTACCAAGAATGCAACTTTGGCAAACACCACCTGAATTCTGATTTGAAGGAAACCCCATGACCATGCTCTAATGGATGAGTTGTTGCAAGTAGCAAAAATTTAGATGGACAAACTGCTCATTCCATAATCTACTCACATCATTAGAATGAGTGAGAAAAATAGTCAAAGGAGAATCGAGAACAAAGTGAAAAAATAGATAGAGTCATGATTGATGATCTTCTCTCCCAATTGCAATTGTAAAACCACTATGTAAGTCATGAATTTCCACTGAATCAAGAGTGAACTCAACCCACTTGCCTGAACCTATGTGAGTGATATGGTATACCGATAGGAGATTAGTTGATAATGAGGGCACACAAAGAATATCATGGAATGTTCCATCCCTAGCATAAATAGGCCCTCTCCCACACACCTCAATAGGAGTGTCATCACCCATAAAATAGAAGGAATAGAACATGGCTCCAAAGATGCAATTTCTTCCTTAGATGAAGCCATGTGTTGTGAAGCACCCAAATCAAGAACCCAGCTGGATGGTGAAGAAGCAACTACGACAAGGGCCTTTCCCTTTCCTTTCCCCTTTCTATTTTATTTTGCCTTGTTAGACCCCTCATTAGAACTCTATTTGATAGACTCAGGAACACTAATATTATTCTTCTCAAGAATGTGTGTCAAGTGATCAATTTGTTTCTTTAGACATTTATGTTCATCATGACCAGGTCTTTTACAATAGGCACATTGGATCTTCTCTTTCTTAGGCATGTCGCCCTTGGGAGATTGGGTCTCATTAGTGGCTTTTGAAGGAATCAGTATCCAATCCTTCTTCTCCTTGCTATTCTTTTGTTTCTTATCCTTACTATTGTTGTTATGACCTTTTCCTTTATGTTCTTTTGTGCCTTGGTTGGAAACCAAAGAATGTGAGTTAGAGGACTTAAGAGTGCCCATCCGGATTAGCTTATCTTGTTCCCGAGTGAGATTCACAGCAAAATCATCTAAAGATGGCATGGTGAATTGAGTACCAAGTGCACCCTTAGTAGCATAGAAGATAGAAACAAACACATAAGATTCTGAACTTAGTTTAGAGAGAATAATAAGAATCAGTTGTTCATCTTTATTTTCAATTCCACATTGTTTTAATTGCAACCTTAGTGATTTCAATTTAGTGAAGAAATCTTGGATTGTGTTGAAATTGGTTGGACTTAAACTAATTAGTTCAGTCTTCAACATATGACCCCTCATTGAATCTTGCGTTCCAAATAGTGTTTCTATCTTTGTCCAGATTTCATTTGGTCTATTCAAAGCCTTAATGTGAAAGATCAAATTAGGAGAAACAAACAAACACAATGTTCCATATGCCTCATCGCATTTGTTAAACCACTTAGACTTATCTTCATCTTTAGCAGGTTCAGTTTCAAGTCCCATAGTTATCCTATTTAATCCAACTTTCCTTAAGTAAATTATCATGCATGATTTCCACTCAAAGTAATTGTATGGAGTTAGGATAGGCACATTTTTTCGATCCATGATGAAAAAATGAAGAGAAGAAATGTTGAAAAAAAGAGAACCCAACCAAGACAACCCCCCCCTTTTCACTCAATTTAAGGAAGCCCCGAACAAAATATGATTTGGCACTTTATATTAGTGCATTTAAAACTACCACTAGTAAGAAATACTATGTGGTCTTGATTTCAATGCATTACAAAACCCTCACGAAGAGCATTGTGCTGAAATTACAATTTTGGCATAGTACTTAGAGAAATAAATAGCACCACTGTGATCTAATCAAAAAATTATGCACTTTCAAAACAAGAATCACCTTGATACAATGTCATATGAGAAAGTTATGATCCTTTAAATTTCCCAAAACAAAAACTCTACAATGTCACGACTAAGAATCTGCAATTTCTAAAAAACCTCTACATCAAAATAAAAAAAAATTTGCACTAGTGCATAAAGCACAAAAAATAGCCAAAAAAAAAAAATTCATGAGAAACAGAGTTTGTATGAGCAAGAATGGAGCATTTGAAAACTACCTTCAAATTTGCAACTACCAATGGAGAGGGGTATTGTTGTATCTTTCTGAGTTCAATTCTACAAAATATACCAATTGCATGTAAAATTGAAAAGATATGCAGATGGTTTTTCTGTGTTGCGAACAAAACCTAGAATGCGTTTTTCTTGATAATGTACAAAATATGTTGATCCAATGTAAACAAGACACCTTTAGCTTAAAAAAATGACCCCAGCAACCAACAAATGACATGCAAAGGATGAATTAGCTACCTAAGACAAGCTATGGCTTGCTAGAACCTGCAATATTGATTAAAAACACCAAATATGCAAGATGGTTGTCAGATTTGAGCTTTAAACCCCGATTCCATGGTTGTGTATGACGATCTTTGATTTTAGTGAAATGAAAGCTAAATATGACTTTCTCAAGCCTCCTGGACGCATTGGAACAACTAAAAATTATGCCAATATAACCAGAAATGCTGTAATCACCCAGATTTCATAAAACACATGTACAAACCCCAGAGATTAAAAAATTTTCCATCAAACTTTTCTGATTCTCAAGATCATCCGAAGATGCAAGAGAAGAGCGTATTGGATTTTTTGAAAATTGTAATAAGGTTTATTAGTCCCCTCAAATCTCTCAAATATGGAAACTAAAATCTACTCTTGCACATAGAACAACTTTGATACCATGTTAGAATATGAAAAGATTATTAACCCAGAAAACTAGTGCAAAGTATAGATATCTAAACTATGAATGAAAATGATATGGAATCAAAATAGAAACACAGAGTTAGTCTCCAAGAGAGTAATACAAATTCTAGAATAAAAATAGCATTAAGAGGATGCAAAAGAAAGTGATATGAAATACAAGCCGTGTAGCATGCTTATATAGACTAGGAAGAGGGAGGAGGTGACAACACCGACCAATGAGGAGCAACCATCTATCAGACTAAAGATAGAAAAGTATCTTTCCAAGATAGCTAATGAATTTTTAGATGTAGGAAGGTGACACCTTGCAACCAATCACCTAATAAGACCTTCTTTATTAACCTAAACGAGATTAATAAAAGTGTAGGAAAAACCTAATAATATAGGGAAAAATAAAAAACCCACTAGGAAATAAAAACCTACACTAACAAATATCTTAAGAACTTTTCCTATCAAACTCGGTAATATTGTAGTAGCAATTCAGGAATCTAAGGATTTGTCAACATTATCCATAGATGAGTTATTTGTGTCATTAAAAAATCATGAAGGCATGATGAACAAGTGTAATAGCACTTCAATGGAGAATGCATTAAAAACATAAATGCCATTTGGGAGAAGTAGAGGAAGAGGAAAATCAAGATTAAGAGGAAGAGGAAGAGACAATTTTCAAAGAGAAGAAAGTGGAAAAGATAATTTTAAGAGAGAAGAAAGGAGAAGTCCCAATCTAGGAGGAGGAAGAAAAAAAGATTCAACAATTACCAACCATAATTTTTTTTTGATAGATCTAGTGTTCAATGCTATTATTATAAGATGTATGGACACTTTACAAATGAATCTCAAAAGAAGCAAGTAGGTAAAGAGAATAAAAACACAAATTTTTCTTAAAGTAGTCCGAGGACATTGTTTTAGATATCACTTCATTTGAGAGTTAGTAAACAATAGAGAGATCATAATATTGCATTAAAGATTGCATGAGCAACTTGTATATATTTTCACAAAGGTATTAGTAGTTTGAGAGAAATTTTGGGCATAGTAAATATTAATGTAATGAGAAATAGAAATTAGGGGGGAGTGTTAGAATATTATAGATGTTCTGGTAATTTCTACTAGATTAGGGATTAGATAACATTGATATTTTATGTGAATATTGTAATGTCAGCTAGTGCTATAAATTTATAGAAAAGAAAATTTTATGTTTATGTCGGCTAAGTTGGATGGCTCAACAAGTTCCTTAAGCTTTGTATAAAAAGAGGCACATGTAATCATTTTTAATAAATAAGTCAATGAAATATATTTTCTGTGTAGTAGCCCATTGGTTAATTTTTTTTCTATTTTAGTTTTCTTTGTCTCTAACCACATACATCAAAGAGAAATATTTTATGAAGGGTGATCCCATAAAAATGCGCTCCAATTTTTCCCACAAAGAAAAAATGCATGATTGAAAGTTTTCCATAGTTGACACCTTCATGCGAATAGTGGTGTTTACACAAAGTAGAAAAATCCCTTTGTGCAAACATGGTGACGTCAACTGTTTCACGCTAAGCTATGTTTTTGTGAGAGCATGATGACACATGAGTGTTTGCGTGAAGGGAGTCTTCATGCAAAGGACCTTTCGATTGGTTTTTTAAATAAATTTTTAGTGTGACAAGTAAAGTGTTACTTTTCACTATTGACTTTCGGGGACCACTACATGCATTCGAGTGAACACCCTAGATAGTGAAGGCTGCTCAAAGTGACTTGTGAGCATTTTTGGTGTATAGATTGACCTTCATTCATACCATGTGCACTAATTTCATCCATTTATTTATTTATTTATGATTTTAAATTATATGTGTTTTTAATAATTCTTAGTTATCATTAATTTTAATTTTTCGGTAAATTTTAATTATTTTTTATTTAAAAAATTATAAATTTACTATAAAATCTTAGAAAACTATTATAAAACCTTAGAAAAATCTAGAAATTTTGTAGAAAATGTTGGAGAATTTAGAAAATTATAAGGAAAATTTAGAAAATGAGTAGAAAACTTTAGGAAAACTTAAAGTTTATTTATTTGGGTACATATATGTTTCATTTTTGTGGTTTTTAATTAAATATTACTTTTTTAAGGAAAAATTGAAAAAAAGAGAAAAATTAGAAATTGTTTTAAAAAACTTATCTACATATTCATTTATTTAACACATGTAATCACTTTCTCAATGTTGTCCCCCTCGCTCTCTCAGAAACACACAATCCTTTTAAGACTCTCTCTCTCTCTCTCTCTCTCTCTCTCTCTCTCTCTCTCTCTCTCTCTCTCTCTCTCTCTCTCTCTCTCTCTCTCTCTCTCTCTCTCTCTCTCTCTATTTTATAATTAATTAAATAAATGAAACAAATACCTTACATAGATGTATAAATAATTTATTTTATGATTTATCTCATTTACTATTCAACATAGGTGATGTATGTATGTTATTTTTCATGTTTTAGAATTGTACATAGGTTTTAAATTTTAATATTAGTTTATAGTTAATGACATGGTTTTATATCAAATTTATTTACATGTTATATGCACGTAATGTACTTAATTTATACCATTTAACATGTTACTTGTAGATGGCACATCCTCATGAGGATGCACCTCAAAGTGGTACACATCCCGAATGAGGCTCTTGTTTTTGATATTGCTACTATATTCCATTTTGTACTATGATATTCAATAGATATGCAATTGTATTTGAAATGTAAACAAGTATGTTGATATGAAAGCTTGGGCTCAACACTAACAAATGTAAATCAAAACCTCCATGATTGTATGCTTGGAATCCACCTTGAAGGGAGAATGAATAGATCTTGAAGATGGACAAAGGATCTTGAAGGGAGATAACACCACCATGATGGATAGATCTAGGGTTTGAATGATGAATCTTGAATGCTTGAACCAGATCCCTCCAAAGGCTTGAATGATTGAATCCTTGATCTTAAATAGAGAACTTGAATGCTTGAATGTAGATGATGGCTTGAATATTTGTTTGAAAGATGGAGGGCTTGAGAGATTATGACAAAGGATGCCCATGAGATGATGATCGAAATGAGAGAGGAAGGCTTCCTTTTATACTAGTCTAGGCACAAACTTCTAGAGAGGCCTACATAGGAGAATTAAATTCCCATTTAAACCTTAACCCCTATAAATGAACCTAAATTAAATATAATTTAAGATTTTATTGTTCTGAAATCCGAAATGGCCGACCCGGAAGTAGGAAATAAAACTTTCCAAAACCCGACATCCAGAAACTTCATGATTTTGAAATTTGGACCTAGGGTCAGGGTCAAGGTTGACTCTAACCTAGGTCATGGTCGAGGTTGACCTTGACCCAACAGGTCGACCTTGACCTAGAGGTCAATAATCTTAGGGTTTTAGGTCAGGATGCATGATATAGGTTGGAAAGAGGTGGAAAGAGGGGTAGAATAGGGGGAAAAAAAAGATCCAAGCTAGAGATCCCACCAAAGCGTCTAACATGAACCCAAACCACCTACTCAGAGGGCTAAACCAATCCTGAATGGAAGTGCTTCCATTTTTTGAGGATACATTTAGCCCCAACTTTAGTAAGAGTATGGATTCAATGCAAACTCTTGGTAAAGGAGAAGAAAGATCCAAGTGGATTCACAATGAGATAGAATAACACTTAGTTAAGGACATGAGCCCCAAAGCTAAGGACTCTAACTCAACATACATGCATGAGGGTGAAAAAACAATGACAAAGTGAAAAGACACAAGAAGAGGGGTTAGTACAAAAACAAACCCAAATCAACTAGCAAAGGAAACCTTGTTAAGAAATTCTTTCTATAGTAATATCATATTTGGAAAGCTATCATAGAAGCATAAATGATTACATAAGAAAGAAAAGAGAAACACTATAAATAACATAGATTCATGATCTAATCCTACTAGCATGAAAGCGAAAAGAGAGAAAAGAGAAAGTGATTACCTCACCTAGTAAGAGGCCTACCTTACTGTGAATCACCAAGGAGGGAGAGCCCAATAGATTCACCTAAAAAATGCGCTCAGTAGTTTTAATGCATCTTCTGATGGATTTTGGAATACCCATAGATCCACATTCTTGCATCACTATGAATATAAAATGCTTGTCTCTTCATGATTTAGCAACTTATGTGTGTTACCTTCAGAGGATTTAGCATATTGAAAATTGAAAAATGCGTGTCTCTTCAGGATTTAGAAACTTATGTGCGTTACCTTTAGAGGATTTATCATATTGAAAATTGAAAATGCATGTCTCTTAAGGATTTAGAAACTTATGCGTGTTACCTTCAGAGGATTTAGCATATCAAAAATTGAAAAATGTGTGTCTCTTCAGGATTTAGCAACTTATGTGTGTTACCTTAGAGGATTTAGCATATTGAAAATTGAAAAACTATAGCATAAGGGAGACCCTATATATGCCCCCCTCCTTATCATGGCTATCTACTAGAAATGATAAGGAAGAGAAGGAGGATACCTACTTCACAAAGTAAGGAGACATCATGTTTAACAACAATGTACACTATATTATTAGTGAAGGGTATTGACCCTTACATCCAAGAGCATAGATAATTATGAAAAGGACATGTCACTTATGGAAAAAGGATCCTTAAAGGAAGAGATCTTATCAACAAGACCCCCACCATAGAGGAGTGCTTTAGATAAAATATCATCTTTCAAAGAGAAACATAGATTCAATCATCCATCCCCTTGTAGCCAAGAGGAAGAGGAATCTTTGAATAAAGGATCATACTCTAACCCTAGAGCCAGGGTAAGAGTTTAGAAAGAACATAATTTGCAAAATAAAGAAGAGGTGATGACCTGGGAAAAAAACCTCTCACATAAAAGGATATCCATAGCCATAACCTCAGCTAGTATAATAAAACAATATTGCAAAATAAACAAATGCCACTAAGCTAGGGAAAACAGATCCCTAGACAAAGAGAAAGAAGGAAGACCTTTCCCCCCATGGATGTAAGCAAGGGATACCTTTGCAAAAAAAATGTCTTTAGAAAACATATCTTGAATAATAAAAGGGAATCCATGGATGATTATAATCATAATACAAAACCATAGGGATAGAACATAGAAAGGATAACCAGTTAAGCTAAAAACAAAGTACATGCTAAGAGCATAATTGATCCTTGAAGACTGGAAGAAATACCTCTTTCCTCACAGTCATGAGACAAGAGGATAAATGATCTACATTATGGAAGAGTCAAGGGGATTCCCCTTATCAAAGTTATGAAGGAATTGTAAAACCACATGAGAGTGGGATATAATTCCTAAAGAAGCTCTTTCTCTAACATATAACTTGAAATGCACACAATCAGAAAGTAAATGTGTATTATTGTAATGAAAAGGAAATTTGTACTTCGAGAGAGCATCTTTCGGCATAGGCTTAAAGATTTATTTCTTGGAATTCATTAACTGAACATACACCTTGTTAGCCACAACTTGAGAAGTATCAGGGTAATCTAAGGTAGGTGTTGGAAGAAGAATATGAAGAGGAGGATAACAATCAAAATAAACCACCTTAAATTGAGATTTCAAACAACCAAGACCACACATATATTTTTTAGGGGATATATGAACTAGATACTTAATATCATGCTCATTAACACCAAGCCCTAAACCCTTATATCCTTGTTTAGCCATCATATTATATCCTGTAGTGTACATGTCATGTAAAGCTTCTGCAGGAGGTGATTGTTTATTGTCATCATGAGAAAAAGTTATATACGGTGGAATAATAGGTTTAGAAGAAGTTTATTTTCTCTTCCCTTTAATATCATCTTGGATTGGATAAGAAGGGGAAGGTAAATCCAAGAATTATTGCACATCTGTATGATGAACCATAGTTTGAGCCTCATCATAAGTATGGGAAGAACTAGGAATACCAGATGGAGAATTGGGCATGGTAGGAATGCTAAGAATCGGAATAGGAAGGATAGGATTAGGAAGATTAGGAGATGGTGTATCATCTACCAAATTCTTCACATAATCCAAAATAGTAATAAGTTCACCACATAAATCTTTAATGAAAGTTTTGAAAGTAGGAAGACTAGTATCGGTCAATCTCACAATAGCATAGGCAAGTGAAAAATGAAGAGTGACCAACATAATGAAGTGGATGATACTCTTATAAACATAATAAGTATGATAAAGAGATTCTAAGAGGATAATAATAAAGAAAATAAATACACACCAAAGCATCTTAAAGATCTTCATAATAAATGAAATGCAGGAAATATTTTTGTATTTTGTAGAATATATAGATTTTTTTTTTGAATTTTAAAATACAAGAGCATAAAATAAATCTAATCTTAAAGAAAGAAAGCAAAGAATATAACACCAAAAAGAAAGCTTTGTCTATCGTGGGTTCACCAAAATGTAAGATATAAAAATATATGAAGATATATTTTTATATCTATATTCATGTGGTATGTTGTTTAGCAATGGAATGTGATGATGTGTGTGATGGATAATGTTGTAGGCATACAAAAATTAATAAAACATAAATACTTATCTTGAAAGGTGGTAGATTCAGAAATCACTATTTTCTGGTGTCTTTACATAGTTTTGGGAAATTATGCAACCAGATATGGGTTGGAAACATAGAAACAGAGAAAACCCAGAAACCTTCTGCTTTTCTGAGAAAGGTCAACCTTGACCCAACATAGGGGTAAGATCTTACCCCGGGGCACAATCTTACCCCTTTATGTCAACCTTGACCTGCTCTGTTCCAACAAAAAATTTGTTCACGGATCCCAAAATTTTGCTAAAAAGGGTACTCAAATCCACACTGTAATTCATTGTTCCACAACTATTCCTACAAGAAAAGGGGGTTTGTTTGTTGGATGGGGGTTTGCCTTGGTCAAAATCCGGTTTGGAATCAACCATAAAAATTAAATTGAAATAGAGAATGCTAGTGTATCATCTTAAAATGGAAGCACTTCCATCTTGGTAGGTTTAGCATCCTCATTTAGTGCATTTATCATGATAGATTTGCATTTAGGATGTGTTTTCACTTGATTCCTTCATTCTAGGTGAAATTAGGGTTAGGATCCAAAGGATTCTCCTTGATTTCCCTTCTATATGGCTCTATTTTCTAGATAGGATCTAGGTATAGGTCCTCCTAGCCCTCATCACAATCATTCTAGGTCTCTGTGCCCTTTTCTAGCACTCTGCCTTGTTTTATCACCATTTCCAAGTCTCTGGCCGACCTCGAGACTTCTTGTTTTTAAAAGTGACTAAGCCCAGATCTTTGGGTCAGGGTCAAGGTCGAGGTTGAACTTGACCCTTGTCAAATTTTGGTCCCACTTTTCAAATTGTGGTCTCGGAGGACCCCAAAATCAATGTCGAGCAAGTCCGGATCCGAATGCAGAAGGGTTTTAATTTGAAATTAATTTAATTATTTTCCTTCCTTAGTTGGTTATTGTGATTGGACCATAATTCGAGGTGAAATTTGAATTATGGGCCCTTACATTACCTGAGGAACCTCACCTTGAAATATCTATATAAGCACTCTCTTTTTCCTTCATTTTCAAAAAAAAGTATGCATCTAGTGGAGACACAATCGACTGAAGCAAGAAAGAGATGGTGAAGTGATGATGCAAGATTGCAAGAGGATGACATAGAAGATCAAGATCTTGTTGATATCAAGCAGTTTTGTACAAACCATTGTGGACATTCCTTTGGAGCAAGAAAGATCTCTTCTTCCTTGATCCACCTTTTTCAACATTCAAATATTCAAAGATATAATCATGGGGTAGAAATTATAGATTGTGAGTTTGGTAGGAGTAATTTAGCCTTGGGTGTTTGGTATGCTTTCTTTATCATATTCAAATCTATGCATTGTTTTCTCATATCAATTCATGCTAGGGTTTTTAATGTAGAGGATTGGATCTTGGAATTGCACATTCAATGAACACACACATTCTATTACATTTGGCTATTCGTGGAGGTGGAGATCACCAAAATGGGGGTTTAACTAAGGAAAAACCCTATATATAAGACACCCCAAAACACCATTTTTCAGATATCTACAATTTCTATTTCAGGAATTACAGAGCAGATATGAGTACCCTTTTCGGCAAAATTCTGGGATCCGCGAACAGATTTTCCATCAGAGAAGTGCAGGTCAAGGTTGACTTTTAGGGGTAAGATTGTGCCCCAGGGTAAGATCTTACCCCTATTTTGGGTCAAGGTCAACCTTTCTCGAAAAGACAAAAGGTTTCTGGGTTTTCTTTGTTTCTGTGTTTCTAGGCCAGATCCAGTTGTAGAATTTCCTGTAACTAAACACAGGCACCATAAAACAGGTATTTCCAGATCAGCTTTATTATGAGGTATGTATTTCATCTTATTTAATTTCAGTATTGTTAGATCTATATTTCAAATCAGATCAATTTACTTACATGTATGGTGAAGAATGTTATTTTAGGGCTTCTACTAGGTGCATTGTTAAAAACCCCTTTCCTATACCATCACATTTTTCCAACCTTACATTTTGGTGAACCCGACAAGATTACCCCCTATATTTTATGGAATTAGATGCCCTATTGTGTTTGGGTGAACCCACAATAGTGGGTTACACTTTTTTGCCTGAACGGACACTGTACTCTAAATTGTGAATAAAACTTTTTGATTTGAATGCATATTGTCGTTAAACCATTAAGAATCAGAAGATGAAGTAAATTAGATCCTTTTAGGATTTTCTATCTAGATTCTAAATATATTTTTTATTTTTATTTTTGAATTGATTTGATTGGTTTTTTCTTTCTCCCACAAAAATTGGTATGTTCCTAAAAATGTCACTTTCAAAGAGTTACATTGTTTTCGTAGAGCATAACTTTTTTTCTAAAATAGATATCAATGTGATTCTTTCAAATTTAATTTTTTAATGTCCATATGGAGGGAATGCAATTGGTTTTATGACATTGTCATGATTATTTCATATTTTATTAACGTTTGAAGTTGACTAAGCCGTAATTTTGACATACCTTGACTACATAGCTTATAACTTTTTGTGTATTTGTCCAATTTTATTTTTATTTTTTTCAATAGAAAGATAACTTCAATACCTAGGGCATAGATAGTTTTTAGAATTTTTTTTCTCTCATTTACTATTTTTCCATAAGCATCAAACATACAGGTGGAGATACGGTGAAATATCTATGTTTAGTAAAACTAAAAATACAAAGTCATAATAAACTTAATATATATTAACGTTATAATAATTGGAAAGATTTTTCTTAGTAGTACCTTACTACATAGATAGGTTTTTCAAATGGATTTATTTGATTTACCAAAAGATAAAGTTGAAGTGATTTTTTATCAGCATTTTAATAGGTGCGAAGGAGACTCCATTGTAGGTATGAATGAGGAGTATATATGTTATATCAATGATTTTTTAATTTAAGAGGCTTTGAGCTAACCATTTCTAATTAATTCCTTCAAATTGAACCTCTTGTGGCTTAAATAATCATATTTTATTAAAAATGTGTCATTTCAGCAAAAATCAGCATGTCTAAAAAAGTGTAACCCACTATTGTGGGGTCACCCATTTATGGTGTTAGATTTTCCTTTGTATTATCTTGTGTGTTCATCTTCACCTTACATTTTGGTGAACCCATTTATGACAAATCTTTCTTTTTGGTGTTAGATTTGCATTTTGTGTTAGATCTTACATGCTTATAAAAGTAGATTTCTTTGATGCTCTTGTATTTATATTTCAAAAATACAAAAAAATTGCAAAATTCCTTTAAAAATACAAAAATATTTACATTTTTCATGCTTGTAGTGTTACTTTGTGTTCAACATGTATGATTTTTGTTTTGAATACTTTGATGAGACTTTTATTGTACAAGAGGATAGATCCCTTAATGAGGTACATGTTAGTGAGGATGAAAATTGTTCGAATGAGATCTCCATTGATCCTATTCCTATTTCACTCTCCTCCACAACCTCTTCAACTGACCTTTACCATAGGGTGTGTGCATGGTTACCTTCATGTTCCACTATTTGTAACAATGATACACCTAAAATGATATATCCTAAACCTTTGTTGATGGTAAAAGGATATCCTTGAATAAAAATTAAGGGTAAACCTAGAGATCCTTCAGATTTCTTGGATAACATAGATTATGCTTATCGCACATGAAATAACCCTCATCCTACCATTCTAGTTTCTTTACCACCTTCTCAACCTATGCTTCCTCAAGCTCCTAGGTTTCCATCTAACTTTAAGGAGTATGAATTATTAGAACAATTACGTGCCACTCCTGCTAAGATATCTTTATGGGAATTACTTCAAAATTCCTTGACATATCATGAGGCATTGCAAAAAGCTTTATCTACTCTTCCTGCTTCACCTCCTAATCAAGAGAACATTCATTCTATTTTGGAATGCATGCATACTATGCCTTCTGTACCTCCTATTGTGTTTACTGATGATGATTTACCTTCCCTTGAGGTGCATAATCAATATGATGCTCTTATGGTTGCTGTTTCTATTAATCAGTGTATCATTCATAGAACATTAATTGACAATGGATCTAGGCTTAATGTTTGTAGCATGGATATGCTTAAGGAAATTAAGGCTAATCTAACAACTATTCAACCTGATAATGTCCCTATTCATGGATTTGATAATACTACAAAGAGAAATTTGGGCATTATTAGCTTACATGTTAAAGATGGTCCAATTATTCTTAGTACACCTATTCATGTTATGCCTGGACCTCTCAATTATAACCTTCTTCTAGGAAGACCTTGGTTACATACTATGCATGCAGTTCCTTCTACTCTTCATTGCAAGGTTAGGTTCATTTATAAAAATTTTATGTACATATTACATGCGGATGGTGCACCAAATCATTGCCTAAATGTAGAATATGTTAAAGTTTCTGAGCCTCTTCAACCAAGCAAAGAGACTGAAAAGAAACCTAAGATTAAACAAATTGAAACTCCATCTTCTTCTTTAACTGAGGATGATTGGGGAAAATTGGACTTTAATCCTACTTTCATTGGAGAATACAAGGTTTCTGATTTGGAATTCATGAAACAACAAAGTGAATTTGAAAAACAAGTGTTTACTGCAGCCCCACTTTCTAAGGAATTAAAGAGTAACTTTGTTGCTACCTCAATTGAAGAAACGATTGAAATTGATTGCTATGATATTGTGACATATACCACTCCTTGGACTCCATCTAATATGGCTGATAGATATGGTTCTAGTTATCATTTACTCAAAAAATCAAGATTTAATGGGAAAAGATGTGGTAAATATGAGCAAGGTATACAAGTACTTTTGGATAACAAAATGTATGATTATACTTATGGATTGGGATTCAATCCTTACCAAAAACCATCGGCTTTTCCTCTCAATGTTAATCATATTTGGACATTTGAAGTTGGTTAATCCACTCCTCCTTGACATTAAACAAAGCTCTACTTTGGATATTTTTCTCGAAGATGAAGCCTTAGCGGATTTTTTTAGGGTTTATGAGGATTTACATACGTTTCATCACAAATGATGGAAGCCTTATTGTTTAAGTACATAAGCTTATTTTGGAGAACATGATGAACAAGACATTTCTTCTTTACCAATGGATTCTCTGATACAAAGTGATTTACTAATAACTGAGACTGTTGAGATTCAAATGGATGAAAATGACTCTAAAAAGATGATAAAAATTGGAAAATGTTTGAATCAAGATGAACATGATCAGTTGGTTTCCCTTTTACTTGAATTTAAAGAAATTTTTTCTTGGACATATTCGGATATGCCAGGTATAGATTCTAAGATTGTTACTCATAATATTGTTCTTAAACAAAATGTTAAACCTATGAAGCAGAAAATTCGAAAGATGAATCCACAAATTGCTTTATTAGTTAAGGCTGAAATTGAACGATTATTGGATTTTGGATTCATCCATTCTATTGATTATTTAGACTAGATTCCAAATATTGTACCCATTTCAAAATGAGAAAATAAGATAAGAATGTGTATTGACTTTAGAGATTTAAATAAAGCATCCTTAAAAGATGATTTCCCGTTACCTAATATTGATATGATTGTGGATTCGACAGCGGGTCATGCTTTATTATCTTTTATGGATGGCTTTTTTGGCTATAATCAAATTTTTATTCCTCCTAAAGATCAATTTAACACTGCATTTATAACACCCTGGGAAATATTTTGTTGGGTCATGATGCCTTTTGGGTAAAAAAATGTGGGAGAAACTTTTCAACGGGCTATGACCTTGATTTTTCATGATTACATTCAAAAGATTCTTGAGGATTATGTGTATGATATCTTGGAAAAATCTATACAAAGAGAAGATCATGTTAGTATTTTACAACAGATATTTGAAAGGATTAGAAGTTACAAGATGAGGTTGAATCCTAAGAAATGAGTCTTTGGAGTTGATTCTGGTAAATTATTAGGATTTATTTAATCTCTATGCGAGGCATATAAGTAGATACTGAAAAGATTGAAGCTATTGTTAATATGCCTCCTCCTAAGAATATTTCTCAATTACTAAGTTTACAAGGAAAAATTCAAGCTATTCGTCACTTTGTTTCTAATTTAGCTAATAGAACTATTCATTTTACTTCCTTGCTTAGAAAGGATACCACTTTTTCTTGGAATGATGAATGTAAACAATCCTTTGAGAAATTCAAGGAGTATCTTGCCAATCCTCCTATTTTGCAACCAACTCAATTTGATAAACCCTTTTATTTGTATACTTTTTCTACTTCGAAGGTGGTGAGTGCATTGTTAGCTCAGTATGATAGTGAAGGTAAGGAAAGACCCGTGTACTACATTACTCAGACTTTACTTGATTAAGAAACAAGATATACAAATTTGGAAAGACAATTCTTAGCTTTAGTTTATGCTTGTCAAAAACTCAAGCATTATCTTTTAAATGTTGAAGTCAATGTGATTGTTAAATTTGATCCTTTGAAACATTTTTCCTCAATAACTGATCTTTCTAGCCATTTGGCAAAGTGGGTGATGTTACTTACAAAATTTGATCTTAATTTCATTTCTCAAAAATTTATTAAAGGACAAGCATTAACAAATTATTTGGCTGAAGCTCCTTGTCCTCATCCCGATACATGCTTTACTTCAATAGAATTCCCTGATGAGAACATTCTAGCTATTAAACAAGATGATGTTTGGGAATTATAATTTGATGGATCTAGATGTAAGACAGGTTTTGGTGTTAGTATTATCTTGATCTCTCCTACAAAGAAACTGATCCCTCTATCATATAAATTGACCTTTCCTTGTACTAACAATATTGCGGAGTATGAAGCTCTTATAGATGGCCTACATGCAACTTTATCTCTTGACATTAAACAGTTACAAATTTATGGAGATTCACAATTGATTGTAGAATACATTAAAGGAGGTTATTAGAATAAGAATCATAAAATGACACAATATAGAGATTGGCTCTTGATTTTCTTTCATAATTCTCTTCTTATACGATTCAAACTATAGCGAGGAAAGATAATCGACATGCAGACACCATGGCAAGCGCAACTTCTTTGGTTTATCTTGAGAATAATGCTAAAAACTTTCAATTTACTATGCAAACTCTTAAAAACCCTACAATTTCTAATAAGGTTACCTCTGATTGTTTCAACTTGCATTTAGATGAATGTTATTCTCATATATTTTATTTTTTGAAAGATGGTACTTTTCTTGAATTGGAAACAAGAAACACACATAATCGTGTTAGGAAGCTTGCAACACATTATATCATTTTAGGAGACACTTTAAAAATGCTCTTATGAAGGTTTATTATTAAGATGTCTTGGTAGAACCAAAGTTACAATAGCTTTGGCGGAAGCTCATTTTGGTTGTTGTGGGGGACATTTTGGTGGAAAATCTCTAGTCAATAAACTTTTTAGAATGAGATATTATTGGCAAACAATGAAACATGATTCTTTCATGTTTGTTAAGAAATGTCCTCAATGTCAACAACATAGTAATTTGATTCATGCTCCTACTCATGAGCTTTGTAATCAAGTTTCTCCATGGACTTTTAGTATTTGGGGCTTTGACCTTATTGGAAAAATCTCACTAGCTTCTTCTCAAGGACATACATACATCCTCTTTGCTACAGATTACTTTACAAAGTGGGTGGAAGCTGTCCCTCTTCATTCAACAACTGCGGATGTTATTTGTGATTTCATTCTTAACAATATTATAACATGATTCAGTATTCCTTCGATGATAGTTTTGGATAATGGTACCTCTTTTAAGAACAAAGAAGTCACAAAATTATTGGAGAAGTATCGAATTCAACATAGATTTTTGACTCCTTACTATCCTCAATCTAATGGTCAAGCTGAAGCATCAAATAAAATCATTGAACAAATGTTGAGAAAAATATTTAATAAGCATGCGAAAGATTGGCATACTCAACTTACCTATGCTTTATGGGCTTATAGGACTAGTGTTTGTACTGCCATGGGTACTTCTCCTTAAAATCTTGTGTATGGTACTAATGCTATTATGCCTTTGGAATTAGAGATACTTTCTTTACATGTTTTGTTTCAAGGGATAATTGACAAGGATACATTTTGAGAACAACGATTACAAGAATTGGAAATGTTGGATGAACACCGAATACATGCTTTGGAACATATAAAATCTTATCATAAATCTCTACAGAAGTAGTATAATCATAAAGTAATTGAAGGATCATTTTCAATAGGTGATTTGGTATTATATGAGAATCAAAGAAATGTGAATGCTTTACCTGGTGAAAAAAGAAAGTTTAGCCTGAATTGGCTTGGACCGTTTGTTGTAATTGAGGAATTTGGTTCAGGTGCTTATAAAATTGCTGATATGGATGGTGTTTATTTTAAGGAACCTATAAATATTATGCATCTCAATGCTATTATCCTTAATTTATTTCATTTTGTCCTTGTGTATTTATGTATTCCTTATAAAATATGTTTTTTTATAAGTTATGTGGTTTTAACAAATTACATTTGAATACATGAATGCACGTTCTTTCTTTCTATTAAGTTTTAATGTATTGATGAAAATATAGTAATCAAACATAGAAATAACTAGTAGAGAAAGTTTTTCTTTCAAAAAATATTTTTTATTTTTGATACATATGTGGCACATGACCCTATCTATCACTCTGTCTATCTCTATGCTCTGATGGTCGACGATGAATCTTTGATCTATGATGAGAGGTTGTAGATCTGTGTTCGGTAGTTCATGAGTGCTCAATATGCTCATATCACACATGCACTCCTGGGCCTTCTGTAGCTTATCCATTAATTTATCTTCTCTCTCTTTGCACAATCTCAGCTCTCATTGGACACACACAAAGATATTAGCATGCCTATCGCGATCTTTGTGATCAATGGAAAACTCTCTCTCACTAGCTGGTAGTTAGTAGGATATACATGTATCCTTTAGAACCTTGGATACAAAACTCCTCCACTCCATCATGCTAGCTGTAGAATGGAAACATACATATCTTTTACTATTTGTTCTTCATCAAATTAAGTTAAAATTTCAAATCAGTTTCATGTTTTATACCTAGATCTCCCTGTTGGGTGTCATTGAAGGATCTGGATGGTAGGGGCATAGAGTGACTACTCTCTCCATACTCTCTTTGTCTAGATCTCAAAGGTGGTGTCTCGATATGGGTGCATGGAGGTCATCATGATCTCAATGGTGATGTGCGAAAAATGTGCACATTCACATTAGCACCACCGGCTAGGGGCATCTCCTCTGCTCTCTCCTCTGCTCTCTCCTCTACTCTCTCCTCTGCTCTCTCCTCCTCCATGGGATCTGCCTTAGAGATGGGCTCCTCCTCATATCTAAGATCCTTATCCTCCTCTACTATGCCACCATCCCAGTGTGTCCTATCTAAAAATCCTAGATCACCCGTGGGATAATCAGTAGGGAAGATGGGGTGGGTTCCCTTCAGACTCCAGTATGAAATGTAGTCTCGGTTGATGCCTGAATAGGCCACATCTAGTGATATTTCTATATCCTTTGTCTCACCTACATCACTATCTGCGATGTCTTCTACTAATGGTCAATGTATGGTGTCGGGTCTCTAATAGTACCATGTCAGATGTGCATACTGAGGTACTGCTCCAGGGACTCCCTGTAAAAGACCAAACTGTCTCATCACTCGATCATAGTAGTATGGCATCACTGTGTGACTCTGATGACCCTTCGAAAACTTGTGTTGTTGTGAGTGCCCCATCTAATGTCATGTATCTGGTCACTCTATCATGAAGTAGTAGGGTATCCATATCACATATGTGCCTGGAATACAATCTAGACATACCCTCCAATAGAGGATATCTGTGTACTTCCAAACATCTCTCAGTGGATAAGCGAAGCCTCTCAGCATGATAGCATCTACCATCATAGGAACACCCTGTGGTTGTGTACATGTAAAGTGATCAAACAACCAGATCTATAAAAGCATCCATACCATGAGACAAGATGGGTGAAAGGTGCTAAAAAACTATACCCTTTGTGTTGGGTACCACAACCAAGGATAGTATACATAGCATCACTCTCCATACCAAAGGTGTAGGGCCTGCCAATAGGGATGATAAGGTGATTTGATTCACTCAGGTTCGCATATGTGGAACCCATCCCAAAAAATACTTTGCATCTGCTAGGACATCCTCAGGACCTCCCTATTCTCTCAGTCTAACAGGCTCACCTTGAATCGGAGGCCACAAGATTTTGTAGACATCCTCCAAAATCACAGTATTCTCACCTGAAGGAAGATGAAATGAGCATTTATCCTCATTCCACCTCTCTATAATAGCCAATAACATGGCTCGGTGAAGTTTGATCTATGGTAGGACTTTTACCCAGTATAGTCCTACATCTCTCAATGACTCCATCTCATCCTTTCTCAGCTAAGAAAACTTCTCTCTGATAACTACTAGTAACCCTCCAAAGGGATGCTATCGGAGATGAACCGGGTCCTATAAGCACAAACAAACATCATATCGACATTATAGATCAATAAATATATAAATCCAGCTTGACTTAGTCAAGGTCAACCTCAGTTAGGTCAAGGTCAACCTTCCTGGGTCAAGGTCAACTTTCTTGGGTCAAGGTCAACCTTTTTAGGTCAAGATCGACCTCATTCCAGAAAAGGTGAAGACATTCCAGTTCATGTTGACCTTTTTGGGTCAAGGTCGACACAACTAGGTCAGGGTCAACCTTTAAGGGTCAGGTTTGACCTTTCCTACAAAAAGAAAGAATTTTTGAAGGACATAAATCAATAATAGAAACTCACATCAAGAAATGGTCGTCCGGTAGCTAGGCACTGTCTCAAAAGCTCCATGCATGTCACTCAAAGTTCTTTGCTTGACATTCTGTTTTCTCTCTTCGAATCTGCAAATGGTAAGAATGAGTAAGTATGAGCTCTTTTTCCTTATTTATAGACAAAATTAGGGTTTTATTAGGGTTTTTCTTAGGGTTTACTCATGTTAAATCTGAATTTCCCTTCATATGCATTTAGATAGACATTTATTATTTTTATCATAACTTGAGTTCGGTAACTCCATTTTTAGTGCTGTCAATGGAGTTGGAATCATGATTTAGATACCTAACCCCTTGAATTAGTTTAGGAAGGATAGGATTCCTTCTAATTGGTTTAGGAAAAGACTTTCTCAAAAAACTACATATCCCATGTATAAAGTTAACCTTATCACCCTGTTTCACCATTCAAAAGTAGAAAGAGAAAACAAGGGGGCATAAGGGGCTCTATGAAATTCTCAATTTCATTATAGAAAGTATTAAGTGATTTATGGACTTTCATTAACCTTGTGTGCTGTAGGTACTAACGGTTTTCTACAGGATCTCTACATTGAGGAATTGGTTATATCCTTTTTATTTTCTATGATGTTTTCTTACTTTAGCTTGCATATTCACGTAGTGTCATATCTAAGCTAAAGTGGGGGATAAATGTATCATCTTAAAATGGAATTAAGAACTTCCATCTTGGAAGGTTTAGCACCCTCATTTAGTGCATTTATCGTGATAGATTTGCATTTAGGATGCATTTGTACTTGATTCCTTCATTCTAGGTAAAATTAGGGTTAGCATCCTGAGGATTCTCCTTGATTTCCCTTCTATATGGCTCTATTTTCTAGGTAGGATCTAGGTATAGTCCTCCTATCTATCATTGCAATCATTCTAGGTCTTTGTGCCCTTTTTCGGCACTCTGCCTTATTTTATCACCATTTCCAAGTTTCTAGCTGACCTCGAGACTTCATGTTTTCAAAAGTGATTGAGTGTGTACCTTTGGGTCAGGGTTGAGGTCAACCCTGACCTAGGTCAAGGTTGAGGTCAACCCTGACCTAGGTCAAGGTCAAGGTCGACCTTGACCCCTGTCAGGTTTTGGTCCCCATTTTCAAATTGTGGTCCTGGAGGACCCTGAAATTAATGTCAGGCCTCCGGATCTGAATGCAGAAGGGTTTTAATTTGAAATTAATTTAATTATTTTCCCTCCTTAGTTTTTTATTGTGATTGGACCATAATTTGAGGTGAAATTTGAATTGTGGGCCCTTACATTGCTCGAGGATCCTCACCTTGAATTATCTATATAAGCACTCTCTTTTGCCTTCATTTTCAAAAAAAAGTATCCATCAAGTGGAGACACAATCGATTGAAGCAAGCAAGTGATGGTGAAGTGATGATGCAAAATTTCAAGCGGATGACATAGAAGATCGTGATCTTGTTGATATCAAGCATTTTTGGACAAACCATTGTGGACATTCCTTTGGAGCAAGAAAGATCTCTTCTTCCTTGATCCACCTTTTTCAATATTAAAGCATTCAAAGATACAATCGTGGGGTATCAATTATAGATTGTGAGTTTGGTAGGATTACTTTAGCCTTGGGGGCTTTGTATGTTTTCTTTATCATATTCAAATCTATGCATTGCTTTCTCATATCAATTCATGCTAGGGTTTTTAATCTAGAGGATTAGATCTTGGCATTGCACATTCAATACACACACACATTCTATTACATCCAGCTATTCATGGAGGTGGAGATCACCAAAATGGGGGTTTGATGAAGGCAAAACCCTCTATAGCCACCCCAAAACACCATTTTTTAGATATCTACAATTGCTATTTTGGGAATTACAGAGCAGATTTGAGTACCCTTTTCGACAAAATTTTGGGATCCACGAATAGATTTTTCATCAGAGCAGTGCAGGTCAAGGTTGACTTTTAGGGGTATGATTGTGCCCTGAGGTAAGATCTTACCCCTGTTCTAGGTAAAGGTCAACCTTTCTCAGAAAGACAAAAGGTTTCTGGGTTTTCTCTACTTTTTGGTTTCTAGTCCAAATCTAGTTGTAGAATTTCCTGAAACTGAACACAGACACCAGAAAATAGGTATTTCCAAATCAGCTTTATTATGAGGTATGTATTTCATCTTATTTAATTTTAGTATTCTTATATCTCTATTTCAAATTAGATCAATTTATTTACATGTATGGTGGAGAATGTTTGTTTAGGGCTTCTACTAGGTGCATTGTTAAAAACCCCTTTCCTATACCATCACATTTTTCCAACCTTACAGCTAGCAAGTATTAGAAGTAGATCTAACAATGAAGCTATGATATTCAATAGTTATGCAATTGAATTTGAAATGTAAAAAATTATGTTGATATGAATTCTTGGACTCAACACTAACAAATGTAAATCAAAACCTCCATGATTGTATGTTGTGAATCCACCTTGAAGGGAGAATGAATAAATCTTGAAGATGAACAAAGGATCTTGAAGGGAGATCACACCACCATGATTGATAGATCTAGGGTTTGAATGATGAATCTTGAATGCTTGAACCAAATCCCTCCAAAGGCTTGAATGATTGAATGCTTGATCTTCAATAGAGAACTTGAATGCTTGAATGTAGATGATGGATTGAGTGCTTTCTTGAAAGATGGATTGCTTGAGAGATTATGACAAAGGATGCACAAGAGATGATGATCGAAATGAGAGAGGAATGCTTCCTTTTATATTAGTCTAGGGCACAAACTTCTAGAGAGGCCTACATAGGAGAATTAAATTCCTATTTAAACCTTAACCCCTAGAAATGAACTTAAATTAAATATAATTTAAGAGTTTACCATTCAAAATTCAAAAAATGCGACCCCGAAGAGGGAAATAAAACTTTTCGAAACCTGACATCCAGAAACTTCTGGATTTCAAAATCTGGACCTAGGGTCATGGTCGAGGTCGACCTTGACCTAGGTTAGGGTCAAGGGTGACCTTGACCTAGGTTAGGGTCGAGGTCGACCTTGACCCATAAGGTTGACCTTGACCCTCAGGTCAAGAATCTCAGGGTTTCACGTCAGCATGTTAGAAATAGGCTGGAAAGAGGTGGAAAGAGGGGCAGAACAGGGGGAAAAACAAGATCCAAGCCAGAGATCCCACCAAAGTGTCTGACATGACCCCAAACCACCTACTCGGAGGGCTAAACCAATCCTAAATGGAAGTGCTTCCATTTTTTGACGATACACTAAGGAAACTCAATCAAAGGTCTCTCTATCCATATGTGTCTTGATGACTCCCTATGTTAGGATGTTGTATCATTGATGCTACTAGATATATATATTTCATTATTATATTTTTGACATTTGTGTATATCATTTGACATATATTTATATGCTTCAGACCTAGACATAGATGATTTAGTTGTTTATGCTTGACATCTAGATGATTTATGTTTTATTTATGATTTGAAATATAGATTTATATATTGGCTATGTATAGGATCATGGTATGCCAAAAAGTGGTGATGTGAAAAAAATCTCCTTTTCACTCATCCAAAAATGTACTAAAAAGCATGTTGACTTTTTAGTAGGCTTGGCTATTAGTACACATGAATAATGCTAATTATGATGCAAAATCCTAATCGGGTATCCGATAATAAATTTAATGCTTGATTTAATATCGAATACTATTTTCAAGTAAAAAAACAAAACCCGCAACCAACGTTTATCATTTTACATTGCAAAAAGGACACATGTGTATCATGTATGCAATTTGGGATTGGGTATACGATCATCTTCTTTCCAATTTCAATCAAAAATTATCAAGGTATATATGAATTTTGATATTTTACATTGTTTTTTAAATGTTTTTTAATGAAGTCATTTTTTTAATGCTAAAAAGTAGGGTTATGTTTATATTTGTTAATCATTTTTAAATTTTGATTATAATTGCAAATTTGTTTTTAATGTAACCAGGCATGGACTCAAACCAACCACAAACCCCATCCAAATAACAAACTCAAAAACATTCTGCAACCACCATAAATGAATACACCACCACCTAAAATTTTTTTTCTACTACCTATTGACAAACAAGTTCTCAACCCTCAACCTTTAGAGGAGATCATAAGCAAAAATTTAAACCAAATAAGGGGCTTCCAAAAAAAAAATTCCAATATCCCTACATTGTGCCCCATGTTCTCCACCATGAACTCCATTGTTGAAAATATGGAGAAACTTACAGAGCAACATAATACTACATTTCTTTGGCGCGACTCCATGCATGCCGAGTTTGATGATGGGATTGACTATATGCAATTATGAGCCTAAATATAACTAAGCTTGACATTTGTAACCTTTTTGTGAATCCCAAAATGGGATTAAAAGAGTTGTCAATTAAGTGGTGCACAAACAATGCAACGAGTGACCACTTTTGGGACCATTGGTGGATGGTTTTTAATATACCACCCCACAACAATTTAGAGGTCCCATTTTACTTTATTAGAAATTGTATGCTAAATTTGTGCTCGGTCACAGAGTTAACTATTGGAGCCTGAATCAAACCAAGGCATAGTCTTAGGTGCTCCTTAGGATAGACCATGGGAACACTAGGTAAAATCCTGCACAGATGTCCCCCCTTATATTTCACCCCCTCCAATAGTGAAACATCCTGATATTATTGCCGAGGCTGACTCATAGACTATTAGAGCCATCCACACCTTGAAAAATCTATTGGTTAGGCAGAGTGCATCATTGTTGCCTCTTCGTGTTGATTATTCTAAACCTTCACCATCCTCCATGAATTCACATGTTTGTGTGCCACATACTTGCATTATGTAAAATAATTTGTGTTTGGATCCCTTGAATTATAGTAATGCATATGACTACATGTTCGAGGTGGATGGTACAACATAGGTCACTATAGGGATTGAAGCACCTCATGGAGGAGTGCATCACACAAGAGACGTGGAGGGGCATGCAAAGCCATGGACTCCTATTATTTTGGTAAGACTAAAAATTTAACTTAAGTCACATTGTATTTAATTTGAACATTCATATATTTAGTAGAATTTACTTATAATGAATTCCCACTTATGTATATATTTGTGGTCCATTCATGTTTAGTTGACGACAGAGGAGGAGATGACATAGGTGGAGAGGTGCACTCTTTTGACCATTTTATTTGGCCTTGAAACTTATGTGGTATATATGTTTTAATGTACTCATTGGTTTCCTTTTTTATATTAGTATATACACGTGTTTTCTAATTTTTATGATAATCTTATTAAATACTATTATAGTTTTGACCAAATTCCATTAGGGGGAAATGTGAGGGGGTTTAGGCATCAGGCATTGACAAGTGGAAGGTAATTAAGTGTTTTAGATTGTTTATGCATGTGTATACTTGTGACTTGTGCATACTCATTTTTAATTTACATGGTTTATTTGATAGAGGCTGGTGTTTGACGATGTTGTGACACCAGTTTGCCACCATAGAATCACATGCATCTTAATTCGTAGTGATAGCACCATGGTATGTATATTTATAAATTTATTTATTTGTATTTTACTATCAATTATATGCATCATCAATTCATGATTGTATTGAAACTATCTTTTTGAATTTTGTAGGTAAACCCTAGTTTGAGGGAGGTACAATGCCAAGGCTTTGTATCATTGTTGACCCAACTGACATTGCCTAAAGAAAGTTCAAGATAGGTAGGTTTTAATGTTAATTCAATTATTTGGTAAATTTATTTTTACACTAAGGATTTAACATTAAATAGGATAACTTGTAGATCAATCTCATGGTTGCAAAACATATATAGGCTAGTTTTACTATAATTGATAGTAATATTGAAGATTGATTATGTGGTGGAGATGATGATGAAGATCGACCAAGCTTAGAGGAATACAAGATAGTAGAAAGGTTTGATCAATTATTATCTTGTCATTGATGTCAAGCAATTGATTTCTAGTTTATATTATGTTTCCATATCATTCAGTGTATGATATAAGTTGAATGAGTTAAGAAGAAGAAGAAATGAGATGTTGTGTTATTGAAGAACTTAAATGGGAAACTGATATAGATTAGACAATGTTAAGATTATGTTGATATAATTGTTTTCTACCTAACATATGATTATGTTAAGTTGGTAAAGCATGGTAATGAAGATTTTTCAAGTCGGTAAGTTAAACAGTTTTGGCTATTGAGTAGGAAAGGGCACTTGATAAAGGAAAAAGGTAAAATTAAGAGAGGAAATCAAGACACCAAGAAAGAAAGGTTTAGGCACTAAGTGAAGTTAACCAAAATTTAGAGTTATACACTGATCAAGGAACATGCATTAAATACAAGGATTGGAATAAAATTTAATAATTAGTTGTGATGAGATGGATGGTTATGATGATGAGGAATTTTAGTTACAAAGATCTACGGTTATGAAAATTAAAGATGAAGATCTATGACAAGATCTAAATAGAAAAAATATAAGGAACAAGTTTCTAGAAAATTTCAAGTTCCAAGCTGAAAAGAAAATGTGTTACTGAGATCTAGATATAGTGAATAAGTTTGTAAAATGAATTGGACATCTGAGACTGATTGAAGGAAAATATAATAGAGGAGATTCAAAGGAAAAATTTGTCTATATAAAGGATGTATTTGTATGAACAAATGAATGTTTGAAATCTAAGATGAGAAGTGAGATACTGAGAGGGGGGGGTGTGAATCAAATATCTACTATTAATTCCACTGAGACATAAATTCAACTTTGATATAAAAAAATAAATTTTTTTACTGGAATAGATCTAACCAACGGGCTTGTCTCTTTGGTGAAATGGTGGTGCTTCTTGCCTGTAGGGCCTACAACCAAGGTTCAAGTTCCCACAGGGCCATTCTCTACTATGGATCTTAATTGAGAATGTTTTTCATTGACCCTTGGTGAAATAGTGGGGCTTCTTGCCTGTAGTGCTTACAACCAAGGGTTAATCAAAAAATTTTGCAACATGGAGCAGGCAGGCAGAATAGGGAGCGGGAAAGGAGGAATTCAAATTTCAAGCATGCTGAGCAAGGGGAATGGTAGATCTGATGCTGGTCCTTCAGAGTGTGGTGGTCAACTAGAGGAAATAGATGCAAATGGGACCCAAGGCAAGATTCCTACTATTGGACTTGGGACTGGGGACCTGGGAGGGGGACCCATGAAGGGGCCATGTGATCAGAACAGGACAATATCTGTTGATTCTGTCAAAAGTTGGATAGGCCTTTTTGGCATGAAACCAATGGGTAAGTCCTCTCTCCCACCTGTAAAAATATTATCCAACACTGAGGAGGGAAATTTTTCTATATCCATTCCGGATCAAGTAATAGATGTTAATATATCTCGAATGGCTAACTCCCTTGTGGGGAGATTCTTGGGATCTCGACCTAATATCAAGGTGGTTAGGGCATTTGTTAAAAAGAAATGGATTTTGAAAGGTCAAGTGGAGCTGGTTGCTCTTCCCAAAGGATGTCTAGCCTTCTCCTTCTCATGTGAGGAGGATTTAAGGTTTATTCTATGTGAAGGACCTTGGATGATAGGAAAGCATTCTATGATTCTGCCTAAGTGGTGTCCTAATCTAGATATGCAAAAGGATCTTAATGTGTAGGCACCGGTCTGGGTAACTCTTCTAGGCTTGCCTCTTGAGTTTTTGATGGAAGACATCTTTAAGGGCATTGCTAATGTCTTTGGGGAACTCTTGTTTATGGATCTTGTCATAGTCTCTAGAAGACGCCTTACGTATGCTAGGATCTGTGTTGGGGTGCAACAAGGAGTGGATATGTCAAAATCTATCACTCTTCAATCCAAAATTGGTTCTTGGGTCTAGAAGATAGAGTATGAATCTACACCCTTTACTTGTTTTCATTGCAAGAAAATAGGCCATTGGGTGAAACAATGTCCAAAGATGATACCCCAAAAGAAAAAAATGAAAAAGATATGGGTAAAGAAGGCTGTGGATGGTATGAAATCTATGGGGGGTAGTAGTAATGAGAAGAAAGAAGGAAAGGAGCATGGGAAGGGTAAACCTATTGAAGGTTGTGACACATCTCATTCAGATTCTGAACAAAAATTAGTGGGAGCATTGAAGTTATAAAGGAATCCATAACTAAAATCTCTGATGACTCCGTTGCTAGACATATCCAGAGTAGGCCGCTGGGGAAAAAAGAGGGTAATATTAACTTTGATGCTGGCCTATTTGAGCAAGAGATGTTGAGAGGTTATAGCCTCTTACCCCCCTCTCAGAGTCTGGTAATATGGCAAGATGCCCAAGTCTGCCCGATTCTGGGCTGTTTAGAGGATAGGTCTCAGAAGACCTTTGGTACTCTGGGGGGATTAGATAAGGTAGCTCCATGTCCTTCTAAAGCTAAGTGGAGTGATGTGGTGAATTTAGTAGGGGCCCTTTTGGGATCAGAAGAACTGAATGAAAAGGTATGGTCCAAAGTGGAGAAGGAAAAGATAGTAAAAAATGTTAAGAAATTTACTAATAAAGATAGAGGATAGATGAAGAATGTCTCCTCAACCCTTAGAAGCACTAGAAGCAATAAGATTGGAGATGTGGGGGCTCCCCATGTTTCCCTGGGAAGACCCTCGAATCAAAAAAAGTGAGCACTTGAGACCAGTAAGTGATTAGCGGATGGTAGTCAAAAAACCATCCTAGAGTCTAGCCCATTCCTTAAATAATGAAGTTTATATCCTGGAATGTAAGAGGATTAAATAATCCTCACAAGAAAGAAATGGTCAAAAACATGATTAGAGACAACAAGCCTGATATTGTTCTTCTACAGGAGACTAAGATGTCTAAGGACAAAGTGGAGAAAATCCAATTTTTTTGTAATGGTCTGTCCCATGGTAGTGATGTGGAAGGTGCCTCGGGGGGGATTGTGACTAGCTAGAATTGTAATGTTATCAAAGGGGAAGTGTTATCCAGTGGCAACAATGTGACTAATATTAGATTTTGGCATATCAAGGATGGCACTTCTTGGGTTTTGACTAATATTTATGCTCTGAACACCAGATGGGGTAGGAAATCTTTCTGGAGAGAAGTTTCTAGTTTTAGGAGAGATTTTTCTAATGATGGGTGGATCATTATGGGGGACTTTAATACTCCTTTGAAGGAAAATGAAAAATTTGGAGGTGGTCAACTCAATCTGGACAACAAAACTGATCTCATGGAATTTATTTATAGTCAAGAGTTGCATGACATAGATCTGCAGGGTATTAACTATACTTGGACCAAGAGGAGAGAGGGAAATGAGCTTATTCAAGTCATGCTTGATAGAGCTCTTGTTAGCAGCATTTGGTAAACCATTATTCTTGTGCCTTATCTACCTATATCAAAGCTGGTTCTGACCACTATCCGATAACCATAAGAGTTGACTTCAATGGCTTGAGAAGGAATTATCCTTTCCAATTTGAGAAAATGTGGACAATCCACCCTAACCTTGAAAGGTTGATTGAGGATTGGTGGAGTATTAGGATTGAAGGAACGACAATGTTTAGAGTTGCTAAGAAAATGAAAAATGTGAAGGACAACATTAAAAAATGGAATAAAGAAACTTTTGGAAATATTTTTACTAATAAAAAGAAAATTGCTGAAGAACTAAAAGAGATCCAGGACAACATTCAAAAAGATGGATATAGTTGGCATACCAAAAAGGAGGAAGATACTAAACTAATGGAATATCATGATATTATCTCAAAAGAAGAATTCTTTTGGAGGCAAAGATCGAGAAAGCTTTTCTTAAAAGAAGGGGACAAGAATTCTAAATATTTCTTCATGACCACAGCAAAACATAGAATGAGCATTAAAATCTCTAGACTGCTGGTCAATGGAACCATTAGTGAGAAGGAGGAGGATTTTAGAAGTGAGGCCAATAATTTCTTTGGAGATCTTCTAAAGAAAGCTGAGAACTTGGATTTGGAGGGCCAAGAAGAGTTGTTGGATGGTATACCCCGTATCCTGAATGATGCTCATAATAGATCTATTACTGCTATACCTTCTATGGATGAGATTCAGAAGGCTATGTTCTCCTTTGATGGAGATAAAGCCCCTGGTCCTGATGGTTATCCTCATTTCTTCTTTGAAAAGTACTGGAGGATTCTGAAAGATGATGTTTCTAATGCAGTCAAGGAATTTTTTGGGGCTAGAAGGATCCTCAAGGAATTGAATGGTACTTTTATTGCTCTGATTCCAAAGAAAATTGGGGCTGATAGTATGGACCAATTCAGACCCATCAGTTTATGTAACTTGATGTATAAGATTATTTCTAAAATCCTTACTTCTAGAATTCTCACTTTTCTTCCTTCTATTATTTCAGGACAACAAAATGGTTTTGTCCCTGGGAGGCAGATTCTAGACTTAATCATCTCAGTCCATGAAAATATACACTCTTTGACTATGTCAAAGAAGGAAGGCTTTTTGCTAAAACTTGATCTGTCCAAAGCTTATGATAGGGTTGACCGGGATTTTTTGATGGCTACTCTAGAGGCTTTTGGTTTTAATAAAAGAAGTAGAGACCTTATTCACTGCTTGGTTTCCTCTGCCACATTATCTGTTCTTGTGAATGGTTCTCCTACCCCTTTTTTCAAGCCTTCCAGAGGTCTTTGACAGGGGGATCCCCTCTCTCCTATTCTTTTTGTTATTTTGGTGGAATGTTTGGGTAGACACATGGGTAGTCTGGTTAACAAAGGTGAATTTAGGGGTTTGAAACCTTCCTCCAAGGACTTGATGTGCTCGCATCAACAATTTGTGGATGATTCCATAATAATGGGTAAAGCCTCTATCAAAAATGGAAAAACCATTAAAAAATCCCTTGACAACTATGCTGGTGCTACAGGTCAGAGTATTAATTGGAATAAGAGCTAAAAAGAATTCTTGGTTGTGAGGTGGATTGTCTCCTAGGGTCCTATCTCGGTTTACCTCTTTGTCTCAATCCCTCGAATTCTCTTTGGCGGGATATGATTGACAAATTTCACAAAAGTCTTTCTGGTTGGAAGGGTGCTCTTCTTAGCTAGGTTGGCAAGATTGTTGTACTCAAAGCTACCCTTCAAAGTATTCCTCTCTATTCTTTGAGCCTTTTCAAAATACCTAAGAATTTTGCTAAAAGTATAGAGAAAATTGAAAAGAACTTCCTATGGTCTGGAGTTGAGAAAAAGAAAAGGATGGCTCTTATTGCATGGGAGAAGGTCTGTAAACTGACTAGGAAAGGTGGTCTTGGTCTCCACACTATAAGAAGTATAAATGAGTATCTCATGGCTAAAATCCTTTGGAGAATGTTCAAGAACACGGGAGAATGAAGCACTATATGGCACAATAAATATAACAAGGACAGCTCTGACTTCATTAATTTCTTAAATTCTAAATCTTCCCAAGGTGGATCATGTATTTGGGGCAATGCTCTTAGAATAAAGGAGATGATAAAGAAGAGGGTGAAATGGAAGGTTGGTAATGGTAAGAAAATTCTTTTTTGGGATGACATATGGCTGCTCGATAAACCCCTAAAGGAGGTTCCTATACATAATGAGATGTCTATCCTTTGTAAACAGATCTTGGGCACTCAAGTGGAGAACTATTGGGGGGAGGGGAAATGGACTAATTTGTCTAGGTTTGATCCTTCCCTCAGGGGCTTGAATAACATTTTGAATACTGTTGTTATTATTGATGAAGAGGATACCCTTATTTGGAGATTTAGTACTAATGGCTTGTTTTCGGTTTCATCCCTTTACATACAGAACTTTGAAGATAGTCTTGAACCTTGTTGGGCCAAATCTTGGCTCAAGGGATTAACTCCTAAAATTAATGTTTTCTTTTGGATCTTATTGCAGGATAAATTTCTTACAATTGACAATCTCAAGAAAAGAGGCATTGTTATAACTAATAGATGTTGTCTATGCAAAAAAGATGAGGAGAATATCAACCATATGATAATTCATTGTTCTTTAATAGTCAAATATGGGGAAAATTCTTTGATCAGATGAATATGGAGTGGGTGTTCCCTCATAAAATTCAAGAGTTGTTTATGTGTTGGAAACCACTAACTAACAAAAAGTTTTTAATCTCCTTTCAGAATTTCTTCCTACCCTTTTTGTGCTGGGGGGTTTGGAAAGAAAGGAATGAAATAATTTTTAGGGATAAGGAGTCCAATTGGGATAGTATTTTTCACAAGATTAAGAGTGCTCTATTGGATAATTTGGGGTTGATAAAGAACTATCAAGATCTAAAGAATGAATGGGAGGCCAAAGTATATAAGAAGTGGAAGCTTGAAGGAAGGAAGGTTCTAAACATCCAAAGAAATCTGAGGGAAGAGGCTAGGTGGGACTGTCTTCCTAATGGATGGGTCAAAATCAATTTTGATGGTGCCTTGAAAGGCAACCCTAGAATTGCTGGCCGTGGAATGGTTATCAAAGGTGATTTTGGGAATTGAAAAGGGGCTATGGCTATTCCTATAGGTTTCAACACCAATCAGGTGGCAGAGGCTAATGCTGCACTCTCTATGGGCTGTTACTAGACAAAAGGAAGAGTTATACTAAAATATGGATTGAAGGGGATTCCCTAAGTATAGTTAATTGTTTGAAGAATACAATGACCCCTTCATGGACTATAGCCAATGTTATAAGTAAGGCTAAAAACATTATTGATACCTTTGAAAAATGCATGATAACCCACATTTTCAGGGAGGCAAATTTGGTGGCTGACTGGGCTGCGAATGTGGCTTGTAAAAGGTAGGTGGAAATTGAGTGGAATGAGGGTTCGAATATCCCTTGTGATGGATCATCATTAATTAACAAGGAGAGGATGATGATTAAGAAACACATTTTGAATGAAGAGATCATTAATGAGTATTGAGTGTAAAAATCTATGTGACTATCATGAAGGACAATTGCCTGATTCTAAGATAATTATTGCGGTCCTTTGGCACGATTGGTGGGTTGTGCATAACATTAATTATGTTTATTGCAGCTTGAAGGATAAGTTGTAGAGAGTGGGGATTCATTTGGACAAAGGCTTTTTGTTATATTACATAGCCATGGGAGGAAGGAAGAGGAGATGCGAGCCGATAGATTGTAGTGATTGGAAACAGAACAAGGAAATTTGGAAAATTGTCAAAGAAGGGGGTCTGGTGAAATTTTTGGAGAGATTACATGGAGGGAAAGTTGAGGTGACCATAATTTTCATCAAAACTTAGAATAAGGGGAGTGTTCTGGTTGGCGCACAAAGTATGGAGGTGACTGAGGAAGTGATTGTTGAAGCGACTGGCTTGATGACTAAGGGCATCAACTTCTACAGGGACAGGAAGATTTCAAACAAAGCCTTGGAGGCTTTTGCACCCACGAAGCAGGAGAGAAATCATATGGTTAAGGTGGACAATTCATACTTTAACCCTAAGTTCATTTCGATGCCCTAGCCCCTTGTTTTATTTGTTATTATAGGCTACATTACCCTTGATGGTTGGTATACTAAAATTTACAACCACCATCTTACTCTTCTAAACCACTTTAGGCACGGGGTTAAGATTTATTTTCCTTTTTACTTGCTGAGTTCTTTGAATGCTTCCCTCCCCCAATGGAAAAGGTATCTGGAGGGTGATCATGCTTGCCATAAAGGGTTCATGGTCCTCATATTTGAGGTGTTGAAGTCGAAGAAGGTGGAAAGAACCTGGCTTAATAGAAAAGCCCTGGAGGACTATGACACTGATGGGAAAGAGTCTAAGGAGCCTTTTATGGAGGAAATGGAAGATGAAGAGGAGGATTCTGAGGATTACCAGGAGGTTAGCCCTAAGAAAAATAAAAAGAAAAGGAAGATGGAGGATTCTAAAACTGATATGGAATTAGAGGAAGAAGAGAGCAAGGAGGAGAGTTCCAAGAAGCAGGGAAAAAGAGACCGAAACCTATTGGTAATTGTACTAGAACAAAAATTGGGAAGAAGAAAGTTGAAAAGAGGGTTTTCATATCTTTTGATGAGGGTTCTTCTTCCTAGGAAAAGAATGATTAGGAAAACTATGTGGAAAACAACCTTGCTGTGGAAGAGAGTGGGGGTACTCGTAAAGATGTCTAGGTTGAGGAAAAAATCCTGCAAGAGGTTGCACAGGACGTGACTAATATTGAGAAAGATGGGTATGAGAAGGACAAGGCCAACCTAGAAAAGGAGGTGGAGAATCCTAAGGAGAACATGGAGGAAGAGAACAGGGGTCTTGAGAATAATGACGTGAGGAACAAGGATTTTGAGAATCTAGGGTGCTTGGTCTTCTTGTCTACCCTTAGCATAATGAAAAATGATATCACTGCGATGAAGTCCAACATCCACCAGCTGCAAAAAGAGACAGGAGTTCTTAAAAGGATGAACCTGGGGGAGAAAACTATGGGCTAGATAATTGATGAGTTCACTAACATTATCGCTAGAGCTGAGGGTGTTGCTACCTTCAATGATAGACTTACTGCCATGGAGGAGAAAATTCAAAGGAGTAATGTTATAACTAGGAAAGTTGAGACTATGGAAAAGAGAATTGACAAGCTGGAGAAGACCATGGGGAATATTGTAGAACAGAGCTTTGCTATCCTCAAAGATTCAAATGAGCACGTGAAGATCCTGGTTGACAAGTTTTATAATGGGAAAGGGAACCAAGAGATCATAGAGACTAAAGAGGATCAGGGACCGAGTAGACGTACGAGATCCAGGTTCAAGATGATGGTGGATGGAAACAAGAATGACATGGAAGATCCGAAGTTGTCTACTACAAACATGCAGATTCTTGCTGATCAGGCTACATAACTGATGAAATGTGTTTAGATAGCAGCTTGTTGTCTTGCTTTCCTTTTTTGTTGTCCTTTGTCTTTTGGCTGGTCTTTTTGTTTAAGGACTCAATTGTGTTATTTTTTTTGGTGTTGTTGTACATGTACTCTTGGAGCTTAAATGTTTTATCTGTTATCTCTATGTAAAAGGTTTTGGGTCCTTTCAAAACCTATTTTTACGTAATCAAAACATTATAACTTCATCCATGAAATGAAACTCATAACAAAAAGATTTTGGTTACCCAGAAACCCTTGAAAGGTAAAAATGGGGTGGGGATGACACCCACAAATATTCACTACTATAGTATTAAATTTTTCCTGTTAGGGCTACAAATGTTGATCATAAAATGATGATCTTCCTTGTGAGGGGTCTTCTATGTTAAGAGCTTACATAATTATTCAAGCTACCTTGGTAAAAGGATTTAAACCTACAACAAAGGAAGCATTTGGTTAAGAGATTTACATAGGCCTGTTAGGACCACTGTGTTAAGAGATTTACCCTAATTCACCTGCTAAAATGTATCAATACCCAATCCTTTGGTTTTCACTATGATGCTAATAATAGATCTTCTCCTTCCAATACTTTTTTGATCTCCTCAATCAAATATATCTTTGTGCTTCCCTTCACTGCTTAGCTTAGGCACTCTTACTGATCTCTATCTATATCAAAATACTTCTTTGTTCTGCATATATGAGATCCCCTTCATTCCACACACATACTCATACTTATTCATACATCATTTTAGGGTTAAGATCTCATCTTATATAGATAACAAGACAATCTTCCTAGATCAAGATCGATGATCTAGATTCACTATTTATGCCTCTTAAGAATTCCCTTAATTTGATAGGCTACATAGCTTATATAGGGATTAATGATTACAAATATAAGGCATAATCACTCCACAATTCCCTCAGAAAACATTTAATATTGAATAGATTTCGGCCAAAATGGTTTACCTAAGTGTTTGTGCCATTACAAACACATATGTCAAAACTGGCTTTCTCGACATATGAAGTCTCTGACACTTGGCATTAACTGTTCTTCATATACTGGTGATCAACACTGACACTTCCATACAACTCAGCATAAAATTCTCAGTGATTACTAAAGTACTCGGTGACCTCAGACTTTCTCAGTAGTAACTACTGCTCGGTAACTATACAAAATACAAGTCTAGATATAACTCAACCTTAACATGATGTATCGGTCACAATGATGACCGACCAAAATTTACTAGAAAATGACTAAGTGTAAGACACTAATAGACAATAAAACTTAGGGATCAACAATATCCCCCTTTGAAATTAGTGGCAAAAAGACTTTGTCATGATGTTTACATTACAACAAGAGTACTTAGTAATATGAATACTCCCCCTAATACTTTGACTTGGTCTTCAAAAGATTCTACATATATACACATAAGACTCTATTGACATACAACTGAATATATACATTAAAAAATAGTATGTCATATCTTTCTTTTATTCTCACTTTATTTTATCTATATGTGACATTTTATTTCCCTTATTCATTTCATGTTGTTTCCCCTGTTTCTGCTATTCCTGTCATGGCATGTGATTTTCGCCTTGTTTTTGTCACTTGAAGTTGCTGGGGGTGTAGGGGTATTAAAGTACTTATCCAAAAATTACTTATGGAGCTGCATTATCATATCTAATGCATTGTCCCATCTAGACCTGACATAATCCAAAACCCGTGTCTTTATTCCTATCTTGGTAGCTAGATCAACTACGCTCTTGACAATAGAGAGATGAGGGTCTCTCTGTACTAAATCCTTTGTCGTTGCTAATTACTTTTGCATAACCTCCATATTAGGTGTGAGCATCATTTGTATAGAAATTATCCATGCTCTTACTCATCCATCATTAGCCATCAACTCACCTAATCTTCCCTATGCATGAAGTAATCTAGTGAAGTAGATGGAGTTGGAGCTTGCATCCATGCTCAATGAATGACTAGTAGATTTGAAATCAAATTGCAATTTATCAATCAACTCTTGATTTTCCTTAGTGACCTCTTCCACATTACATAACTTATTATACAAAGAATGAACATTTTGCACAACTTCTTCTAAATTAGTCACTAAGGCAGAAAGTTCTACTTGTTTTACTGTTATTTCAGTTGAAACCTTTTCAAGTACTTTGGTCTCAAAATTTCTCTCTGACCATTGCATAAGTTATTCATTTGCCTCACTGTCATCACTATTCACCTTCTTAACAATTTGAACTAGTTGGTCCAAGATAGGTGCATTGTCATTCACATCATCCATTTCAAAATCTTCAATAAATATAGATTTAATCTCATGCAAAACTTGTTTTTGCTGATGCTCTCTTCTTAACTCTTCTTGCTTTCTTTTCTTCTTCAAGAGATCTTGTAAAATTTGCATTTTATCATAAGTTAAGTTATTAACTTGTCCAACTTAGCAATCAATATAACTTCATGAAGTGTAACCTATGTTCCAGGAGATTTATCCTTTTTCTTATGTGATTTATTCCTAGGTGTATTCCCACTTGATATCTTTATTATAGCTTTTATGACCTCTTGTTCCTTAGGCTTTGGTTTTTACTTCGGTATTTCTTCTTCAACCTTCTTCTTTTCCTCCATATGAGGACCTGTTATAACTAATTCAGACTTATCTTCTTGATCTTTTAAGCTTTCCTCTCCTTGTTCTTTCTTTTCCTCCTCGACAAGCTCATTCTTAGTTGTAATTTTTGACTTGTCCTATCTCTTGACACTAGTACTTTGTGAGAATTGTGGTTCAACTATGACCCTATGAGAGCTTATAGGTGGAGTTTCCATAATTGATGTACTCTAAATCCTTGAATAGTCTTGTACCTGAATTAATACTGGATTGGTTCTTAGTAGAAACTTGTTTGAGAATTCCTCGACAAGTATTAGACTCTTAATTTCTTCCTCAGTTAATACATTTGTTTTGATTGGGGTATCCTCAGTGATATCCATAATTGTGATCTCATCCTATGATCCACTCACTTCTTCCTTCTATCTCACTTCTTCCTATAAGTTCTGAGGTTCAACAATATCTTCCTTATTATATAACTCCACTTAACTGGATGTACCTTAACCTAGTTGTGAACTCTTCTCACTAATAAGACCAAAAATAATCTTCCAGAACCTTGCACTTTGTTGAACAACATCTTCAACCTTATGCTGTAAAATAGAATAGGGCTAGAACTTGGGTACAAATCTATTTATGTATTGCTCCATATATGTCTTTATGTACTATGGGGATAGATATGGCATGATCTGAGCTAGTGTTGTCTTCCTTATCTATTTTTATGTTATCATGGCATTCTTCCATTTATGATCAATTCCATCATATAGCTCTTTAGGGATGAGATTCCCCACTTTTAAAGGTATCATCTTGAATGTACATAGCATCTCAAGCATTGCCGCTTCAAGTTTCTCTTTGTCACCATTGTTTAACTTGTCAAATTTAATTTGTTTGAAGCCTGCTATTCTAGCAGTGCTTATATTGTGGCATATTTCATCCATAATCAATTGACATCTTTGTGATAATATTTTCACCTTTTTATTCTCATATGTATCTATCTCCTCATCATAATTATCTTTCTCCAAGATTAACTTCCTTCTTGGTTTCTTCCTAGGGTTACTCGACACATCCTTAGCTTGAACTAGTTTCCTTTTTCCCAATGTTGTTGTTTTTCTTTGTGGCTCGATAGCTATGATAGTAGAAGCTTCCCTGGTTCTTGGTGTAAGTATGACAAGAGGAGTGGGATTTGGTTTTTGCAATTTTCTTTTTCTAGGCTCAGAAAATGATGCCTTCTTTCCCTTCTTTGTAATTTTAGTGTCCTCCTCATCACTTCCTTCAGACTCACTAGATTTATCTTCTCCTAGCCCTTGTGTTAGTTCAAGAGGTGCATTTTCCTCTTCTCCTTCTCCTAGAATCTTTTCTAGGTTCTTAACTATTTTCTTCCCTTTTCTCTCCATGGTTATAGATTTCAACCCCATAGTTATCTTAGACTTAGCTTCTTCATAAGCTCCAAAAGGTTTAGCCTTCCTATCAATTTCCTTAGGTAGTAAAGTAGTTATGGCCGCTGCTATCTCATATACATTGACTTCATAAGGTAATGGCCTAAGCCATGCTACTCTTGGTATAACACCCTAAGCATAAGTATAGTCGGTATCCACTAGGAAACATATGTCATTATAGTACTTTTCCACTAGGGATACAGAGATCCTAGTCCTCTTCCTCATTTTCTTTTTGAATTCTCCAAAATAACTATCCATAACACTCTCAAAATTATCTCCTAATTGATCAAAAAACTCATTTATTTGTTGGGTGACTGGTCGGTCCTTATTCCATACAACATCTCCAATGGTAGGGAAACTATTTTGAACATAGAATAATAAACACGTAAGAAGAGAACCAAACTTACACATTGAAATCTTGGACTTTCTAATTGATGTAAGGTTCTTGGAAATCTGGGTCGATTGCAGCTCAGCAAGATCATAAGTGTGATCTTTCTTCACCATCTTCCATGCTTGGTCAACCAAAACACATGGAACACTGTCTAGCCTACTAGACTGGTAGAATTTGTGAGCAATCACTCTCACTAACAAATATATTTCTGGATCAATGATTTTGGAAATCGTCATTACTCTCTTATTCCACACTACTTGAGTGTTTGATTGAATTATTTCCTTACTCTGAAATCTCATATTTTTCTTCCCTGTTAGACTAGGATAACTGGTGACTTAGTGTATCATATCCTTAGTAATCTTGACCGGTCCATCCTCCAGCCATATTTTCATGTCATGTACTTTTCTTAGAAAAATATTTATCCATTCAAACTTAAAGTTCTGCATGAAATCGAGGGCACACACTAACCCTCTCTTGATAATTTTCTAGTGTTCAGCCTTCAACACTTTGTTGTTTCATAACTTAGCATATGCCTCCCTTAGCTCATCATCTCCTATTTCCCTAATCTTACACATGTAGCATGTGCATGCATCATTAATCATCAAGAACTTAGGTGAGATCGATGACAGGGCACCCATGCAATCTCACTTCACCGCACTTTCTAAAATGACTTGAAATTTTTGTGGTTTACATGCATCATTCCTCACAAGTTGAAAATTTAACACTTCCTTTCCTTGCTTCTCAGATGCAATAGATGAAGTAGATACCATATTTCTAAAATCTAGGGTTCAAATTATGAATTCAAGTTACTTGATAGTACCTTGTTTCAACAGTCCTTTGATGTTTTCCAGTGGCACACTATAAAGATCTTCACAAATTTCACTTAGCACAAATAGCTCTGGTTAATCACCTAAAAATCACTCTACAAGTTCTCAAATCACTAGTGAAATGAGAATAAATGGTTACATTTATCTTTATAGACTTTAAACGGTCAGATTAGAGCTCCATTAAATGATTCGTACACTTTCTAGGTAAAATACAATTGTTTCAGCCTTCTGATTTCAACTCAGTAAACATATGCTCGGTCAATACTACCTTTCAATTTCAGCTCAGTACATATCACATCTTGACTATCATAGGATCTTGGCATACACTAGTGAATTGGTCACTATGAACTTAAATACTGGTGCTTGACATCAAATGTGCAATATAACTTCTTTCTCAAATCTATCCTAATGCATCTCAATTTATGTAGATATGGAATTTAACATATCAAATTTTAGGAACTGATGTAAAATAAATCATTTGAAGATTCAGTTCCTCACATACCTTCTTTTCCTAGTTTGAAGTAGTGTGATCACCTAATCCATTGGATTGGGTGACCTCAGGTTCACTGGCTCCACTACTACATTTGTAATAGACCAAACTTACACTCATCCAACTCTTGGATTTACCTCTAAAACATGTCTTTAAACAATTTACTTCAATATGACCATATTCTCCACAATAATGACAACTATACCATGTATTGTAGTTCCAATTGAATGTGTTTCCCTTCCTAGGTGCTTTATTCTATTTATTGGATGTCCACTTAGATTTGGATCTATATTATTGTGCTCTATGACCATATTTCTAATAGTTAAAACAATGTCCTTGAAATCTAGGTGTAGTAGGTTGATTACTGACCTTTGACCTGCATTCATGTGCATGATGTCCATGTTTCTTACAATTAAAACAATTTCCATTAAACTTTTGTTTAGGATTGGACTTACCATTATTTCTTCTATAGATATTCATTATGTGTCCTATCTTTCCACAATGATGGCATGTAGGTTTCTTGTTCTTTGACTTTGCATTCTTCTGTTCTCCACTCTTTGATGATTCTCCTTCTTTAGTGGATGATAGGTTATCATAATGTCAAAGTCTAGAAGTATCACTAGATCTTCTTGGTGAACTCAACAATTCTTCAAAGTATTTCATAGCTTCATTTGGATTGTTCATCCTTTCATTGAGTTCCTTTTCAGATCTTAGTTCATTCTTCAGTTGACTATTCTCTAATCTCAAATTTGTGATTTCCATATCTTTCCTGCTTAGTTCTTGATTAGCAAGTAGTAGTTGATTTACCATATCCAATTAATTTTTTTTCAACCTTTTCATGTCACATTTCCTTTCATCAAGTCTTATAGACATTTTTCTTTTGTCTTCTTCAGCCATTGTGTTGTCTTCTTCAGCTTTTACTTCACAAAATATTACTGATTGAATTTCCTATTCTCTCTTCAGATTTTTGATGTCTTCACTCAGTATGTTGTTTTTATCTAGAAGATTTGTTATAGCTTTATAACTTTTAGTAGAACTTCCATTGTCAAATAGACCTTTGGTGTTCTTCTTGATATAGTGTATCATTATGTTGAATTGCCAATTCTTTCCTTCTTCTTAAGGATTTCTTCAATTCAGCTCTAGCTTCTTCAAGTTGGTGTAATGCAAGCTGAATGCCAATCTTCTAATTCTCTATGATCTTTCCCAACTTATAGACCTCTATTTCCAAGACCTTAACTCACAAGTGATTAGAATTCTTTTAAGAGACTTAGCTCTGATACCAATTGTTGGAAATCTAAGATGGGAAGTGAGATACTAAGAGTGGAGGGGGGGGGGGTGAATCATATATCTACTATTAATTCCACTTGGACATAAATTCAAATTTCATATCATAAACATAAAATTCAATAATGAAATAGATCTAAAATTCTAAATTCATCCATGAAATAGACTCATAACACAAAGATTTTGGTTACCAAAAAACCCTTGAAAGGTAAAACTGGGGTGGGGATGACACCCACAAATCTTCACTATTATAGTATTAAATTTTTCCTGTTAGGGCTACAAATTTTGATCATAAACTGATGATCTACCCTGTGAGGGGTCTATTTTGTTAAGAGATTACAGACTTATTCAATCTACCTTGATAAAAGGATTTAAACTTACAAAAAATTAAGTACTCAGTTAAGAGATTTACATAGGCCTATTAGGACCACTTTGTTAAGAGATTTACCCTAATTCACCTGTTAAAATGTATCAGCACCTGATCCTTTGGTTCACACTGTGATGCTGATAATAGATCTCCTCCTTCCAATACTTGTTTGATCTCCTTAATAAAATATATCTTCGTTCTTCCCTTAATGACTTATATCGGTCACTTTAACTGATCTCTTCCTATATCAAAATAATTCTATGTTCTACGTATATGAGATCCCATTCATTCCACACACATACTCATACTTCTTCATACATATTTTTAGGATTAAGATCTCATCTTATATAGACAACAAAACAATCTTCCTAGATCAAGATTGATGATCTAGATTCTCTATTTATGCTGCTTAAGAATTCCCTTAATCTGATAGGCTACATAGCTTATATATGAATTAATGATTAAAAATATAAGGCATAATCACCTCCTTGATTCCCTCAACAAACATTAAATATTGTATAGATGTCGGCCAAAATGGTTTACCTAAGTGTTTGTGCCATTACAAACACATATGTCAAAACTGACTTGCTCGGCATATGAAGTCTCTGACACTTGGCATTAACTGTTCTTCATATACTGGTGCTCAACATTAACACTTCCATACAACTCGGCATAAACTGCTTGATGATTACTAAAGTACTCAGTGACTTCATACTTGCTTGACAGTAACTACTGCTTGATAACTATACAAAATACAAGTCTACACATAACTCATCCTTAACATGATGTCTCACTCGCAGTGATGACCAATTAACATTGACTAGAAAATGACTAAGCATAATACGCTAATAGAAAAAAAAACTTAGGGATCAACAAATAGAAAAATTAAAGAAAAGAAGAGTCACTGATTGATACAATGAAGAAGGAACATAGAGATTTTGAGTGGGAAAGAAAGATCTGATGAAGTGATGATGCCAGTGGAAAGTGAAGAATTGAACTTAAGATTGAAGAGTGCACAAATGATCTGGTTAAGAAAAGATAGTTACAAATTTATAGGTCAATAGATTTACTATTTCTTATTAGCATTTTTAATAGAGAAATCTCTTAACAGAGTGGACTTAAAAGTCTTATTGTAAAATCCTTGAAAAAGATGACATTCTAGAAAGAGTATTTAAAGTCCTTTAACAAGGCCACTCCTAATAGATCTAAGGTAAATCCCTTGACCAGGTCACACCTAATAGTGTGTATTGTAATCTTTAACTGAATTGGCTCTTAACCAGATTTACTTTAGAAGAGTATTTTCTTAGTGGGTGATAATTCCCTCAATGGTTTTTTCCAAAGCTAGGTTTTCATGTTAAATAATGGTGTTACATGTTGTGAATGGTTTATGTGATTGTTTTACTGATTGTTAAACTTTATTTACTCTTGTCGTTAAATAGTGAACTATGCTTAATTGATTTAATCAGAGAAAATATTGTTAGGTATTTGGAATCAGGGATTGCTGATTCACCCCCTTCTCTTCGTAATCCAATAATTGGTATTAGAGCTAAGTACTCTGAAGGGAAAACCTTAAAATACTTGAGTAAAAGATCAAAAGATGTATAGGAGAGAGGTACCTAAGTTGAACAAGGAAAGTTTCTCAATATGTCAAAGAAGAATGAAATTGTATCTATTTGGGATTGTAGAATCTGCACTGAATCTTCTCGATAATGACTACACTCCACCACCTACCAAACCCCTAAAAGTTGATCATATGAGACAAAAGAAGGAGCATAACTTGATAATGATAGAGATTTCTTCTTCTCTGACCGATGGTAAATTCAGTGATGTTAAGGATTGTGCTAAATCAAGAGAGATGTGGGATATGATTACACTTATATATGGAGGTGATCAACATGTACAAAAGGCCAAGGTTGATAGTCTTAAGGAAATTATGATGAAATGAGAATGAAAGACAAAGAGAACATCACCCAATATAGCTACAGAATCAAGGAAGTTGTTAGTGCCATCAGAGGTGCTAGTGGAAATTTAACCAATGAAGAAGTGGTAAGTAAAATCTTGAGAACTCTTTCTTCCAAGTATGCTATTATATTATTATCTATTTAGGAATTGAGATCCATACCAAATAATGTTGTTACTCTTGAAGACCTAATCGGTAAATTGATTGCATTTGAGCTTAGCAATTATGATAATAGTCTACTAACCATTAAAAATTCCTTCAAATGATCTATGAGTATTGGAACTTTGAAAAGAGAAAGAGAGAATCATAGTAATTCATATGGAAATGAATATGATAGAATCCCAACCGAAGAAAAAGAAAAAGAAGAATTGGAAGCACTGTTGGCTAAGAGACTACTGAGAGGTAAAGGAAAGTACAAAGGAAAATTACCCCTAAACTGCTTTAATTGTAATAAGATTGGTCTGATTTCATCTAGATTTCCTCACAATCATAGGAATGTTAAGAATGATATGAGAGACATCTGGTACTGAATATTTAGAGATTATAAGAATAAAGTTAAGAAGTCTCACTACCTAGATGATGAAGGTGTAACTGATGAATAATATGATGATACAAAAGAAATTTTATGAAGTTGTCTATATTAATGTAAAGGAAGACTCAGATGAAAAAAAGTATCAAGATGAAAAAGAACTTGTTTCTTATGTAAGTAAACCTGACCGATGGATTGTTGATAGTGGATGTTCACATTGCATGACTAGTGACATTGATAAGTTTGAGAGCCTAGAAGAATATGATGGAGGATTTTTTAGATTTGGAAATGATTCTCCATGTCTTGTTAAAGGAAAAGGATCCATTGTATTGAATGAAAAAATGAGATGTAATGATTCTTAATAGGTTAAAGGTCTTAAATATAATCTATTGAGTTTTTCACAACTGAATAATATTGGCCATCGACTAGAATTTCAAAATAGAAAGGTAAATATCTTTGGTGCTGATGGAGATCTAATTGGAACTGGAAGACAATCAAGAGGTAATCTATTCTACCTTCTTACTGATGCAAAGAGTTTCTTGTTTATTAAAACTGAAGATGTATGGTTATATCATAAAAGACTTTGTCATGTGAATTTTGATAAATTGATTAAAGTAAGTAAGAAGAATAGAGTCAGAGGTCTACAAAAATTATGAAAACCTGATAAAGCGATGTGCAAAGAATGTCAAATTCTAGTAAGATGACTAAGTCAAGTTTCTCTAGCAAATCGTATTCTACCAATGGTATTTTGGAACTAGTTCACACTAACCTTTTGTAGATCTCTATAGTTTTGTTGACTATTAGTGACTTACACTTAGTCATTATCTAGGCAATGATGGTCGGTCATCATTGTGACCGAGTCATCATGTATAGGCCCTGATTCATGTAATGTATACTTACCGATCAGTAGTACTACCGAGTAAACCAATGGTCACTATATATTTTTGTATTAGCCGAGTTAAGTTTTTGCTGAGCTATGTAAGTAATGAATACCGTGTGACATAGATATCTACAAATGTTGAGTATAGTGAATGCCGAGTACCAGGGACATCAATTGCCTAATAGCCAAAAATGACATATGAGTTTGTTATGGCATAGTGATTGAGGTAAAAAAATTTGGCCGACATTCATGTTTTGTATTTTGTTTGTTGAGGAAATCACGGAGGTGATTACACAGCTATTTTGCAATCATTAATTTCTATGCAAAACTTAGATCCAATCAGAAATTAGTAAATCTTAAGCGGCAAAAATAGTAAATATAGATCGTAGATCTTGAATCTGGAAGAAGTTTAGTTGTCTATATAAGGTAAGCTATGAAACCTAAAACATATTAGCATATGTGTGAGAGGATATGAAGGGAATGAAGGAATGAGCAGAGAACACATTCAAATTAGTGAAGCATTCAGATAAGAATTCAGTGACCGAGTTAAGCAGTGAAGGACAAAATAGAGATAAACTTGATAGATGAGATCAAAACAATACTGTAAGGAGAAGATCTATAATTAGCATATAGTGAAAATTGAAGGATCAGGTACTGAGACATTCTAACAAGTGTATCAGGGTAAATCTCTTAACTAAGTGCTTACTTTATTGTAAGTTTTAAATCCTTTAGCAAGGTAGACTGTATAAGTCTTTTAGCTCTTAACAGGGAAGACCCCTCATAGGGTATATCACATTTTCATCAAATTTGTAGCCCTAATAGGAAAACTTTATACTATAGTAGTGAAGATTTGTGGGTGTCATCTTGACCCCAGTTTTACCTTTTAATGGTTTCTGGGTAACCAAATTTACTGTGTTATGAGTACTTTCTTGAATGATGCTTAGTATATTAGTTACTTTGTTTTGATGAAGTTTTGTTGAAGCTATGAAAAAGTTTTATATAGTGTTAAAATGGTTAAGTAGGTGATATCTAATTCACCCCTCCTCTCAGTATCACTTTTCCCAACTATATTTCCAACAATTGGTATCAGAGCTCTAGGTTTCTCATAGAAAATCTAACCACTTGAAGAAAAGATCTTGAGATGGAAGTTTATAAGCTAGGAAAGGTTATAGAGAATCAAAAGATTGATGTACAATTGGAATTAAAACAACTGGAAGAAGCTAGAGGTGAACTAAAGAAATCCTTAAGGAGGAGGAGAGAAATTGCTATTCAACAAAATGATTCACAATATCAAGAAGAAGATACCACTGGACTATTTGATAATGGGAACTCTACAAGAAGTGAACAATCCATAAAAGAGCTATTGGAGAAAAATACCATACTAAATGATGACATCAAAAATCTAAAGAGAGAACAAGAAATTTAATCTATCAAACTCTGTGAAGTAGTTGAACAAAAAAAGAAAGTTGAAGAAGACAAGACAATGGCTAGAGAAGACAAAAGACAAATATCAATGAGACTTGATGAGAGGACAAGTGACATGCAAAGGTTGACCAACAATCAACTAGACATGGTAAATCAACTACTACTGGTTAATCAGGAGTTGGGCATGAAAGATATGGAAATCAACAATCTGAGATCTGAAAATGATCAACTAAGAAATGAATTGAGATCTGAAAAGGAAATCAATGAAAGGATGAAAAAACCAAATGAAGATTCAAAATACATTGAAGAGCTGTTAAGGTCACCTAGAAGATCTAGTGATAGATCTAGACGTGGACTAAATGAGAATTCATCATCCACTAGAGAAGGAGAATCATCAAAGAGTGGAGAGAAAAACAATGAAAAACCAAAGAACAACAAGCCCATATGCCATCATTGTGGAAAGCCAGGACATATAGCCAACTTATGCAGAAGAAAACATGGTAATTCTAATCTTAAACCTAAATTTAATGGGCATTTCTTTAACTGTAAGAAATATGGACATCAGGCACATGAATGCAGGTCTAAGGTCACTAGTCCACCTACCTCACCAAAATTTCAAGGACACTATTTCAATTGTCAGAAGTATGGGCATAGAGCATTTGAATGCAAATCTAAACCTAAATTCTCATCAAATGAACATACTAAGTCACTTGTGAAGAATAACACATACAATTGGGATTATAATACTTGGTATAATTTCCATTACTATGGAAAATATGGACATATTAGAGAAAATTATTTGAAGACTCATTTTAGAGGAAAATCTAAAAGTTGGATGAATGGAAGCATGGTATGTTACAAGTGTAACGAGATAGGTCACCTAAAGAAAGATTGTAGATCACCTATATCAAGCAATGATCAAAGTCAAAATGAAGATATCTATGAGAAATTGAGAAATCAGATGAATAAAACATGGAAGAAGAAAGAAGAAGAAAGAACAAGTGAAGCTAGTGCATCTGAGGTCGCCCAATCCGATGGATTAGGTGATCGTACTTCTTCAAACTAAGAAAAGAAGGTATGTTTGGAATTGAGTCTTACAATGCTTTATCTTACATCAGTTCCTAACATAAGTTGACTAAAAGTCCATATCTACATAGATAAAATATGCATTAGGACATATATGAGAAAAGTAGAGCATTCCATTTTTTATGTCGATCGTCAGTGTTTTGACCAAGTTATCAATGTATTCCAAACACCTATGGTAGCCGAGATGTGATGTACATCAAGCTATGTCTGAACGGTTATAACGACCGAGCTTGTGTTAGCTGAGGTTAACATAGGTTTTTTGAGACAACTGTATTCCACTTAAAATTTGTACAGAGCATTTATGAGGCCCTAATTTGACTTTTTGGAATCTATAAAGTGGAATGTTGCTGTTCATTTCATTTCACCTAGTGAAGTGAAATTTATTTGAGTGATTCAGAGAGTGAGTAACTAGTTTATCAAAGGGTGATTCCAAATCTTTTTAGCATGCCGTCAGTGAATCATCTGTAGAACACTTACGAAAAGGTATCCTACCAAGCAATATTTATTTTTGAGAATTTTTAAGTTATAAATTGCATCATCATCATCTGCTGTAATGAAGAAACAAGGGATGGAGGTTTTCAATGTACAGTTGGTAAGAAACAAAATTTGTAAGCCGCAGAAGTTTAAGGCAATTCCGGATAGCGTGATCAAAGGAGATCTTACTGGTGCTCTATCCTTAATTCCTAATAATGTGTTGGTAATGAATGACATTAGGTCTTGTTATATGTGCAAAATTAGAGAAATCAAAGATTATGAGATCGAGGAGGCATATAACAAATTGTGTGACAATGGTGTGTTGAAGCTGGAATACAAATTGATTGCCAAGAAAGGGTTAGTTCATGCCCTATATTTTCTGTAGAATTTTAGAGTTGAATGGATAAAGATTGTCTTAAGTTAGGTGCATGATATGCAATTGTGGTTGGAAGATGGACCAGTTAAGATAACAAAGGAAATGATTCACCGGGTAACTAGATACCCTACAATTTTAGGAAAAAGAACAATGAAATGTTTAAGTAAGGAAGAAATTTAGGAGAAGACACATGCATTTTGGAACAAGCATGGAATGAATATTTCAACCATCACTGATCTAGAGATTGACTTTGCAGTTAGGGTTATTTCACACAAATTCTACTAATCCAGTCGGTTAGAAAACATCCCATGTATGACAATGGAACAAGAGTGGAAGATTATTAAGAAAGGACACACTTATGATCTCACTGAGCTCTAGCTTACTCAGCTTGCCGAGAACCTAACCTCAATCTGGAAAGTGAAGAATTCCATGTGTAAGTTTGGTTCTTTTCTCGTCTATCTATTCTTTTATATTCAGAAGTTTTTTCCTACTTTTGGAGGTCTGATATGGGATAAGAAGAAACCAATTACAGTTCAAATTAATGAGTTCATAAGTTAGATAGGAGAAAGTTTTAATGGTGTAATGGAAAATTATTTCATCAAGTTCAAGAAGAAAATGAGGAAGAGGAGTAGGATCCCTATGTCTTTAGTTGAGAAGTATAGCCAAGATATATGCTTTCTAGTTGACATAAATTTCACCTATGTGCAAGTTGTTTTACCAAGGGTTTCATGGCTAATGCCATTACCTTATGAGGTAAACATTAATGAGACTACAACTGCTATAAAAACCCTTCTAGCTGAATAAATTGATAATAAGGCTCCTTATCTTGGAACATATGAAGAAGCCAAATCCAAAATAACTATGGGATTGAAGGCTACAACTGTAGAGAGAAAGAGGAAGAAAATTGTGAAGAATCTAGAAAAATTGATGGAAGAAACAAAGGAAAATGCACCACTTGAATTAAATCAAGGCCTAGGAAAAGATGATACAAGTGATCACAGTGAAAGTGAAGAAGAAGAAGAGGTAGAAGTACAAAAGAAGAAAGGCAAGAAGATAGTACTTGTCGAGCCCACAACCAAAAAGATACAAAAACCTAAACTTACATCGACACCTATGCTTAGGCCTAGAATAAGGGTAGCCTCTTCACCTACCGAGACACAAAAGAAATCCCTTGCATTAGGAAAAAGAAAAGTTGTTAAGCCTAAGGTAGTGCCGACTTAGGAAAACAAAAGGCCTAGAAGGAAACTTATTTTAGAAAAAGAAGATGATGAGGAAACATAAAGTGATGAAGAGGTAAAGAAGAAGATTGTATTATAGAAAATAACACCAAATGTGGATGAAATATGCCACACTATCATGAGCTTTGATGGACTTGAAGATATGAAGGAATTAAATTTTGGGAGCATGAGTATAGGAGATAAAGAAAAAGTTGAAGAAGATATTCTTGAAATGCTTTGCATCTTCAAGATGTTACCTATACAGCTAGAAAAATGGATTCCTAAAGAGTTGAGCAATAGAGTTGCACAGAAATGGGAATATGCTCTTTTTACCAAGAAGGAGATAAGAGAGAGCATGTTAGCTCAAGTTTCACCAGATCTAACCCCTACCAATATCAAGAAAATTGTGGAACAATACAAGAACAAATTTGTTCCTAAACAAAGAGCTTATTCTATCCTTCAACACAAGGTTGAGGATGTTGTATAGGAAAGTTTAAAGACTTGGAAAATAATTTTTGGGTTGTTAATTGACAAAGATGCTAGTACATATAAGGATGCTGAGCCAAACAATGTACAAAATGAAATTGAGTTACCCATTCAGGAGACAGAAGCTCCTAAGGAAGAGAAATGTCAGAAGGTATCAGAAGTAAGCATTGTTGAGATAACAGAGGATATCCCACTAGACAATCAAGTATTAACCAAGGAAGACATACAAGCTGAGGAAACAAAAGACTCATCTTTTCTAGGAAGCAATACTATGCTCTTACAAGTGAAATATTATCTGAAAATTGATGATACAACAACTATTAACACAACCCCTGCCAAACCTAAAGTTGTTACAGTTGACATGCTAGCTGGTATGAGCACTATCGAGGAGCAGGATTACTCAGAAATAACAAATCAGCCTACATCTATCGAGGAATCACAACAAGACAAAGGAGAGAAGTCTACATTAAATGATACAAGTCCTCATATGGAGGATAAGGGAAAAGAAGAAAAAGACAAAGCTATTGATATACAAGAGCCTAATGAACAAGAGGCAATACAAGCTCTTGTACATATGCTGAGTGAGAGTACACCAAAGAAGAAGGCACTAAAAAAGAAGGCAAAAATATCTTCACCGAAGGTAATAATTGATGAAGTTATTGTCATTCTAAAATGAGATTCCAATAACTTATCTTATGAGTAGATGAAAATACTACAAGATCTATTGAAGAGGAAAAGAAAGCAAGAAGAACTGAGAAGAGAACATCAGCAAAAGCAAGTCTTGTATGAAATAAAAGAAATATTTATTGATGCTTTTGAGTTAACTGATGTAAAAAATTCCGATTCTATTATGGAACAACTTGTCCATATAGTCAAGAAAGTGACTAATGAAGAAAGTGAAGCTAGTGATAAGTTGTTGCAGTGGTCGAAAAGAAATTTTGAGACCAAGATGTTGAACAAAGTATCTGCCGAGATTGCAGTGAAATAGGTAGCACTTTCTACTTTGGTAACAGATTCAGAAGTAGTTGTGAATGCACAATCTCTGCTTACCAAATTATGCAATGTAGAAGAATTCACCAAGGACAACCAAGGGCTAGTAGATAAACTACATCAAGAAATCAAGTCTACTAGTGAATCCTTAAGCTTGGATGCCGAATCAAGTTCAAAACATTATGCCAAGCTTATGCATACACAAGGAAGGATAGCCGAGTTGATGGCCAATGATGGTAAGATAAGGGCTTGTCTACTCTCTATGAAAACAATCTTGAGACCTCATCTGGAGGCCATTCAAAGAGATCTAGCAAAGGCTAAGGACTTAACACATAAAGATCTAGATTTGTCTACAACCGAGAGCCTAGGCAATCTAGCTGCTAAGCTAGAAGTGTAGTCAAAAGTTTTGAACGTTTCTGCATCAGGATGGGATACTACATTATATATGGTTATGATGCTTCATAAACCATTTATGGAGAAATACATCACCCTCCCCACTCTTGAAGAAATCAAGCGTGCCAAAAACAAGTGGGAAATTAAATGACATGACATATTCAGGCACAAAGGGATCCAACATAATTTTGTATGTATATATATCTTAGGGGGAGTATTCTACTAATACTATGTACTTTTGTAAATACAAATGTAATGTCATGACAAAGTGTTTTTTCCACTAATGTCAAAGGGGGAGATTTTAGATCTCTATAGTTTTGTTGACTATTAGTAACTTACACTTAGTCATTATCTAGGCAATGATGGTCGGTCATCACTGCGACTGAGTCATCATGTATAGGCCGAGTCATATAATGTATACTTACCGAGTAGTAGTACTATCGAGTAAACCAATGGTCACTATATATTTTTGTATTAGCCGAGTTAAGTTTTTGCTGAGCTATGTAAGTAATGAATACCGAGCGATAGAGATATCAACAAATGTTGAGTACAGTGAATGTCGAGTACCAAGGACATCAATTGTCGAGTTAGCTAGAAATGACATATGAGTTTGTTATGGCACAGTGATCAAGGTAAAACATTTTGGCCAACATTCATGTTTTGTATTTTTTTTGTTGAGGAAATCACGGAGGTGATTGCGCACCTATTTTGCAATCATTAATCCCTATGAAACACTTAGAGCCAATCTGAAATTAGTAAAGCTTAAGCAAAAAAAAGAGTAAATCTAGATCGTAGATCTTGAATATGGAAGAAGTTTAGTTGTCTATATAAGGATAAGATTTGAACCCTAAAACATGTTAGCATATGTGTGAGAGGATGTGAAGGGAATGAAGGAATGAGCAGAGAACACATTCAGATTAGTGAAGCATTCAGATAAGAATTTAGTGACTGAGTTAAGTAGTGAAGGACAGAATAGAGATAAACTTGATAGATGAGATCAAAACAATACTGTAAGGAGAAGATCTGTAATTAGCATATAGTGCAAACCAAAGGATAAGGTACTGAGACATTCTAACAAGTGTATCAGGGTAAATCTCTTAACTGAGTGGTTTTAACAGACCTATTGTAATCTCTTAACCAAGTGCTTACTTTATTATAAGTTTTAAATCCTTTAGCAAGGTAGACTATATAAGTCTTTTAGCTCTTAACAGGGAAGACTCCTCACATGGTAGATCACATTTTGATCAAATTTGTAGCCCTAATAGGAAAAATTTATACTGTAGTAGTGAAGATTTGTGGGTGTCATCCCGACCCCATTTTTACCTTTCAAGGGTTTCTAGGTAACCAAATTTACTGTGTTATGAACTTACTTTCTTGAATGATGCTCAATATATTAGTTACTTTGTTTTGATGAAGTTTTTTTGAATCTATGCAAAATTTTTATACAATTTTAGAATGGTTAAGTAGGTGATATCTGATTCACCCCCCCTCTCAGTATCACTTTTCCCAACTATATTTCCAATACCTTTGTGGTCCTATGAAGATACAAAGCTATTATGGAGATTGATATTTTATTTTTTTTGTTGATGACTATTCAAGCATGATGTTTTTTATGTTTCGAAAAGAGAAGTATGATGCATTCCAAATTTTAAATGGTATAAAGAAAGAGTTGAAAATGAAATACGTAAATAGTTTAAATGTTTACGATCTGATAGAGGAGGTTAATTTAACTCTGATGAATTTACTATCTTCTGAAATGAGTATAGAATCAAAACAAAATTATTTGCATTGAGGATTCCATGAAAAAATGGTATAGCTGAGAGAAGGAATAGATCTATTGTTGACAGTGCTAGAAATTTTTTGATTCCCAAAAGGTTTTCACAAACATTTTGGAGAGAAGCCATAAGTGTTGTAGTTTATACTCTCAACCGAGTGCAATTGAAAAAAGGTACAAATAAGACACCCTATGAACTCTAGTATGGCCACACACTGAATGTAAGTTACTTTAATTTTTTTGGAAGTAGGTGTTACATACTAAAAGATTCTAGAAATAGAAAGTTTGACTCATAATTAGATGAAGGTATATTCCTAGGTTATTCATTAAAGAGAAAGGCATATAAATGTTTGATTAAAGCTACTAAAAAAATTGTTGAAAGTGCAAGTGTGAGGATTGATGAACTTGCATAAAGGAGTGAAGAAGATAGAAAATGTGAACCTGAGGATTACAAAAGATTTTTTATGTATAGGAAGTAATTTAGTTGATACTACTGAGCTGCAATAAGAGAAACTGATGAGAAAAATGATACTCCACCGAGAGTTGAAATCATTGATGAACAATCTACCGATCCTGTATTAGAAAAATATGTGAGGAGACACCACTCATTGAGAAGAATTATTGGAGACAAGAATACATGAGTCATGATAAGAAGTAAGTTAAAGGATAACGCATGTTTGGTTTCTGAATTTGAGCCAAGATTAGTAAAGGATGCACTAGATAGTGGAGACTTGATGAATGCTATGAAAGAAGAATTTGATCAAATTGAAAAGAATGATACTTGGTCACTAGTACCAAGACCTAAGGATAAGAATGTGATAGGAACAAAGTGGATTTTCACAAATAAACTCAATGAGAGAGGAGATGTGATCAGAAATAAAGTAATATTAGTCTGCAAAGGGTATGTCCATATTATATCTTTGTCATGCGTTGTATGTATGTATTTATTATTTTCATATTATATCTTTTTCAGCCATTGTATGTATGTATGTATGTTCATTTCTATATTATATCTTTTTCATGTGTTATATCTTTGTCATGGATAATAGACCTAATTAGGCTTCATTTTTAGAGTAACTACCCTCAAAATAATCTGTCCAACCAAAGTACTAGGCTAATAGGTGTAATATCTACTACAACTGGGAAGAGAGAGAGAGAGAGAGAGAGAGAGAGAGAGAGAGAGAGAGAGAGAGAGAGAGAGAGTATATCATTAAATATAATATATATTTATAGCATTAAATAAAACATATTATATATTATATATATATATATTTAAATATAATATATTATTAAATATATCACATAATCTAAAAGGGAATAACTAATAACATATTTGTTTAAAATTTTGTACATTATTTAAATAATTTTATAAAGATAATATTTTAATAAAAAAATTATTATAACAAAATATAAAATAAAAAAATAAATTAATTAAAATACAACAATGAATAAATATAAATTAAAAGATCATAAATTCAATCCCTATAAATCAACTAATAAAAATTTCAAATGAAAAAACAACCCAAATGACGTTGGTGGGAAAAGTGAAATTTGAATTCAAACCTATCCATATCGGTTATCCGATTATATTTTGGATACTCGATTTGGTTTTGGATGCCCAAGTTTATTTCAGATACCCGATTTGGTTTCAGATACCTGATTAGGCTTGGGATTTTCCTTGGATTTTGGCTTTGGAATGGCAAACCTGAATGGTCAACCCAACAAATATGTTTACCATATTTCCTCTTATCTCCAAACTTTGACCGTGTAGCTGACTCCCTATTTTTATCCTGAATTTGATGAAACAAAAAGGGTTTCTTAAAGAGATTATCATATTTCTATCAATATAGTGCTGTCAAATTTTGAGTTCAGTAAGTAATTATTACTTATTTTCCAATTGAGTTACCTCTAAAGTCCTGATTGAAAGACTGATTTAAAATCAACTATAACTTTCAAATGGTTTAACCTTTTTGAAATCTGAAACATGCTTCACATTCTTTGCTTCGTCTACTATAAGAAAAAAAAGAAGTTTTTAATTTTGTAAATTTTAGAATTAGTTAAGGTGGTCAAACATGAGAGTTTTTCTATTTTGAAAAATTTGTATAAGAAAATTCATAATTAATTATTTAGATGGAAAAAAATTATACAAAAATATGCATCACATACAAAAATGAGTCTACTACTTAAATCTAGAATCTTGTGAAATAATATGTTCATTTTATTGTGATTAAGTTGGTCAGACATACACGTACTTTTTATCTTTTTCCTGAAAGTTTTGTAAGACTGCATTAAAATCTAAAATTTGCAAAAATTAGATTAGTTTTTTTTTCATAAAATGGCTAGTAGTTTGGAAACTACATTCAATTTCCTACAGATTCCATTCTTACAACTTTTTGACGACAAGTTGACTAACCTTGATTTTCAAGGTGATCAACTTTTTACGTCAAGTTGACTAACCCCGATTTTCTAATTTTTCATTGCCACTTAAGGCCATAGCTATTGGAAATTACAATTGAAACAATTGTTATATTATCATTGATGTCAAACCTTAACTGGCAAGATAGTTGCTATCTAAGAGAGTACCATATCTTTTGATTGATGAAGAGGATTTGAAAAGAGAAGATATCAAGAGGACCTAAGGAAAGGTTGAGTTATGTGATACTTCAATGGGTACTTAATTAGTTGGCACATTGATAAGGTAATATGTTGTTTATCTAGTGAACAAGAAATACTAGAAATGTAGGCTTAACCAAGAAAAAGTGAAGAAATCTAGTTTAAGCTGAGTGATGTTAGTGTCAACCGAGCCCTAGTATATGCCAAGAAAATTTAGTGTTGACCGAACATCAATAATTGTTGAGCGGCATAAAATTATTGAGAAAAGATAGTGTTTCCTAAGAAGGAAAGTTTTAGTCATGACCGAGATATTCAGTAATGATTGAGGAGATGAACATAGTATTGACCAAGTGTCAGTAATTTACATTTTGAGAAAGAATTGAGAATCCTAGCTAACATAGTTGAATTCTTGGGATACGTAAAATGTGTTGACATTATTAATGAATTGTATGGATCATTTAATGCATGGTAAAACATTTTCTTATGGATTCAAAGAGAATTTTGGAGATGTATCTAGAAGGAAAAGAAGGAGAACATAATGATGGAAGGATTCGGTGAATCTGACCTAGACCTAAGATCTATAGAAGATATTAAGAAACAAACTATTGATCTACCTGATCAAGGAGGTATAAGGATAACCTAATTCTATCATTATAGTATGAGTGGAAGAGGTTGATGTTATTAACTGATGAGTCTAAGAAAAAGGCTGAAGGTGAAGTTGTGAAGAGATGAATAGAGCTATACTGGTGATTAATTGAAGAGAATTCCGAGCAAATCAGAGATGGAGATGAAAATAAAGGTCAGTCAATAAATCAACATATGTGCAAAGTGGATCTATATTTGCAAAGTGAGTTGTATATTTTTAGATCAGAACCTACTATTACTTTTTAACCATTATATCAGTCTAAATCCTTTAATCAAGGTGACATTCTAATGGAATCTTCTTAAGTCCTGTAACCAACCCACTTTTGACAGAGTGTTTAAATAATTTAACAGGGTCACACCTAACAATATATGTAAACCTTTAATAGGGTTGGCTTCTCACAGAGCTCACTTCAGAAGAGTGAAAATCAGTAGCATGTTACAAAGTGGGTTTTCCCAAATTGAGTTTCCACTATAAATCTTGGTGCTATACTTGTGTGGATGTTGTTGAAAGCTTATATTCTACAAGTTAGTTACTTTTTGGACAGTGGATTGCAAGTTTTATGTTTCTGATATATGCTATAAGAGACCGAGTTGAGTTGCTGATTAGATTTGAGTTGTTGAAGTGCTGAAAAGTTCAATTGGTACATCTGGACCTAAGGATAATTGATTCACTTCCCTCTCAGTTATTTTAAAATCATTCTAACAATTGGTATCAAAGTTATTGGTGCTTGCAGAGAATTTTTTTTTAAATGTACTTGAAGCTAATGATCAAGATGTACAAAAAGGAGGTATCAAAGTTAAATAAAGAAAACTTCCCTACATTGCAAAGTTTGATGAAATTGCATCTAGCTGGTATTGGAGATTCAATGAAGTACTATGTGGAAAATAACTATGTAATACCTGCTACAGCTTTGACTACCAAGGAGATGAAAGAAAAAAAAGAACACAATCAAGCAATGTTGGAGATTGCATCTACCCTAAGTTATCATGAATTTGAAGACATCAAGGAATGTACTAATGTAAAGTAAATGTGAAACACTCTTGTAGCTATCTATGGTGGAGACACAAATGCACTAAGAGCCAAATCTGAAAGTTTGAGAGGTAAGTTTGATGAAATGAAAATGCAAGAAGGTGAAAATATTTCGTATTATTGTGGTATAATTAAGGAGGTAGTGAATGCTATTAGAGGAGATAATGGAAACATTGATGATGAAACTATTATCAGTAAAGTACTGAGAACTTTGCCTCCTATCTATGCTATCATAATTTCTACAATACAAGAATCAAGATGTAACCCTAGTAATGTTCTAACTTTGGAGAGTTTTGTTGGTAAGCTTACTGCTTTTGAGCTATCTAATTAAGATAACTTCATTGTTCATAATGTTGAATCTGCATTCAAGTCTAAAATGGTTCTGCATAAGTCTAAGAAGGGAAAAAAAAAATGTGTGAGAAGTGATAGTGATAGAGACAGTGATATTGACACTTCTGATGATGACCTAGATGATCTTGAGGCACTTATGGCTAGAAGGATACAAAGAAGAAAAGGAAAATATAAAGGTAAAATTTCTATAATCTATTTTTCAAGTAACAAAGTTGGCCATATTGCAACAAGATGCCCTGACAAGACTGACAAGGATGAAAGAAGGGAAATAAAGTACAAAGACAAAAGAAATGATAGATATCACCAAAGGTGCAGAGACTACAAAGACAAAGGTAAGAACTATTTTTATATTGTTGAAGAGGAAACTGACAGTGAAACTAGTGAATCTGATAAATGTGATATAGAAGTTTTTTATGTTTCTATAAAAGATGATTCTGACGAAGATAAGAAAAATACACTTATTTCATATGTGAGTAAAGGTGATAAATGGATTATTGATAGTGGTTTCTCATATCACATGACTGGTGATAAAAGTAAGTTTGATACCCTAAATCATTATAAAGGTATAAGTGTTAAGTTTGGTAATGATGCACCATGTCCTATGAAAGGAAAATGATCAATTAGATTGAATGATAAGATCATATGTGATAGTTCTTATTGGGTTGAAGGTCTTAACTATAATTTGTTGAGTGTTGCATAGTTGTACAGTAGTGGTTACCAAGTGTAATTTCATCATAGAAAGGCTAAAATATTTAATGCCACCAGTGAACTAATTAGAAGTGGAGAACAAACAAGAGGTAATTTGTTCTATCTAGACCTATCTAAAGAAACATGTTTATTTGCACAATTTGATGATGTATGGTTATGGCATTAGAGGTTGTGTCATATGAAGGTATAAGTGTTAATTTTGGTGATGATGCACCATGTCCTATGAAAGGAAAATGATCAATTAGATTGACTAATAAGATCATATGTGATAGTTCTTATTGGGTTGATGGTCTTAACTATAATTTTTTGAGTGTTGCACAGTTGTACAGTAGTGGTTACCGAGTGTAATTTCATCATAGAAAGGCTAAAATATTTAATGCCACTAGTGAACTAATTGGAAGTGGAGAACAAACAAGAGGTAATTTGTTCTATCTAGACCTATCTGAAGAAACATATTTATTTGCACAATTTGATGATGCATGGTTATGGCATTAGAGGTTGTGTCATGTGAACTTTGACAATATGATAAATATAAGTAAAAAGAAGAAAGTTAGAGGTTTTCCAAGATTGAAGAAACCTGATAATGTGATGTGTAAACACTGTCAATTGGGAAAAATGACAAAGTCTAGTTTTAAGAGCAAGACATATACTTTTGAAAATATTTTGGATTTGGTTCATACTAACCTTTGTGGACCTATGGGTGTACAATGTTATTATTGTTTTAAGTATTTCATTTTGTTTGTTGATGACTATTCTAGAATGATGACTGTAATATTTTTAAAAGAGAAATCTGATGCATTTCAGTTGTTTAAGTGTTATTTGGAAAAAAATGAAAAAGAAATAGGTAAAATATTGAAATATTTAAGATCTGACAGTGGTGGAGAGTTTATATCAAATGAGTCTAATATTTTCTGCAATGATAGAGGAATAAAGAGAAAAATGTCTGCATCGATGACACCTCCACAAAATGGTATAATAGAAAGAAGAAATAGATTAATTATGGATTGTGCTAGAACACTCATGATGATAGAGAAGAATGTTGCACAAATGTACTGGAGAGAAGATATAAGTACAACTGTTTATACCTTGAACCAAGTACAAATTAAGAAAGAAAGGAGTGAAGTTGAGTGTAAGCAAGAGCTTGAAGTTTACAGATCTTTTGTATACATGGAAGAAGGAGAGGCTAGTAATACACCTGAACCAGATGTAGAGTCATAGAAAAGTAATGTCGAGCATTAGAAGGATGCTATTGAGATTCAGGAGGATGTTGTCGAGGATCAGGAGGATGCTATCAAGTATTAAGAGGATGATGCCAAGCAATCAGAAGAAGAAGAAGCAAAGAATATGCAAGATGAACCTAAAAATCCAGAACAAGGAGAATGGAAATTTGAACCTACATTGGCATAGTATATAAGAAGACATCATAATATAGAATAAATCATTGGAGATAAAGAATCTGGAGTGATGAAAATAAGTAAGTTGAAAGATCATACATGCTTAGTATGTGACTTTTAGCCTAAGAATATGAAATATGCTTTAGAGAATGAGGATTGGATACAAGTCATGAATGAAGAAATAGAGCAGAAAGAAAAGAACAATACCTAGACTCTAGTTCGTAGACCAAAAGATAAGAATGTTATTAGAACAAAATGGGTATTCAGAAATAAGCTAAATGAACATGGAGAAGTCACTAGAAACAAAGCTAGATTGGTATGTAAGGGGTATGCACAAGAAGAAGGCATTGACTATGGGGAGACATTTTACCCAGTTGCAAGATTAGATGGAGTGAGGACTCTACTTGCATATGCTTCTTATAAATGATTCAAAGTATATCAAATGGATGTCAAATCTGCATTTCTAAATGAGATATTGGAAGAAGAAGTATACATTGAACAACCTGAAGGATTTGTTGACCCAAGGAAGAAGAATATGGTTTGCAAGTTGCACAAGGTATTGTATGGATTGAAACAAGCCCCCAGAGCATGGTATGAGAGATTGCATAATTATCTGATAAAGATTGGATTTGTAAGGACAAATGACAACAATAATATTTATTTGAAGACTAAGAAAGGTAAAGGTATTTTGTTAGCTGAAATATTTGTTGATGATATCATATTTGGAGTACAGGATGCCCTATGTCAAAACTTTTCAAATGAGATGCAAATTGAATTTTAAATGTCTATGTTTGGTGAGATCAAATTCATTGTTGGTTTGCAATTTTATCAAATGAAGAAAGGTATCTATATTACTCAATCTAAATATGTTAAAGAGATACTAAATTTTTTTGGTATGGAGGATTCCAAACAAGTAAGTACACCTATGCATACTAGACATAAATTATCTAAAACTGATGATACAGATGAAGTAAATCAAACCTTGTATAGATCTATGATTGGAAAGCTACAATATGTTGTCCATAGCAGACCAGATATTTCCCTAGCAATTGGGATTGTGGCAAGATTTTCTGCCAATCCTAAGGAGAATCACATGATGGGAGTGAAAAGGATATTGAGATATCTGAAAGGAACATAGGACTATGGATTATATTACAAGAAGAATGAAAACTTTGAACTGAAAGTTTACATTGATGCAGATTGGGTTGGAAATGTTGATGACAGAAATAGTACAAGTGGTGGAGCATTCTTTCTAGGAAAGAGATTAGTCTCTTGGACAATCGGTACATCTGGACTTGAGGATAACTGATTCACCACCCCTCTTAGTTATTCTGAAATCATTCTAACAATAGTTTGGTATACCACGATCCTGCACATACCCTACTTTGGATGTATTTATAGATGATTTATGTGTTTATTCTTTCAAAATCTAGATGATTTATGTGTTCTTTATGACTTGACATGGGTGAACCCACAATAGTGGGTTACACTTTTTAGCCTGAACGAACACTGAACTCTACATTTTGAGAAAAAATTTCAAATTCGGATGCATATTGTCGTTGAACCGCTCGAAATCAGAGAATGAAGTAAATTAGAGTCTTTTAAGATTTTCTGTCTACATTCTAAATATATATATTTTTATTTTTTTTGAATTTATTTGAATACTTTTTTCTTTCTCCCACGAAAACTTGTATGGTGCTGAAAACGTCATTTTCAAATAGTAACACTATTTTCATAAAGCATAACTTTTTTGTAAAATAGATATGGATGCGATTATTTCAAATTTAGTTTTGTAACATCCATATGGAGGGCATGCAATTGGTTTGACGACATTATCACTATTATTGCATATATTATTAACATTTGAAGTTGACTAGACCAAAATTTTGACCTACCTTGACTACATAGCTTATAACTTATTGTGTATTTATCAAATTTCAACTATTATTTTTTAATAGAAAGTAGACTTGAATACAGAGGACACTGTTATTTTTCAATTTTTTTTTCCTTGTTTTACTATTTTTCATTGAACGTCAAACTCAGAGGTTTATATTTGATAAAAAACCTACATTCATTTAACATAAAAAACCATAAACATAATAAATTTAAAAATAGTCAAATATATAATCGTTAGAAAGCTAGCTCCGAGTACTTGTTGTATGCAAAAGGACATCTTCTTATTCATCCATTTGATTAGCACACTTGAGGCCCGAAGCCATGAAATTCTTAGAATTTCTTGAAAACTTGAAACCATGTCCCATTTTAGGCACTTTCGATACAAAGTACTTTCAATTGAAAGTATTGAATTTCGATCGAAAGTACTTTCTATCAAAAGTACTTTGCCCAAAAATGCAGAATTTAGTCATTACTAAGATACTTTCGATCGAGAGTCATCTAGTTTCTGCCAAAATAAAACCTTAATTAATGACTTTCGATCGAAAGTCATTAATTAGAAACTTTTGATCGAAAGTTCATAAGTAACTTTTGATCGAAAGTTCATAAGTAACTTTCGATCGAAAGTTACTTAGAACTTTCGATCGAAACTAACTTACGATTGAAAGTCCTATGTCTAAGGACTTTCGATCGTAAGTTTAGTACTTACGATCGAAATTGTAAGCGAGTTTCTATTGAAAGTTGGTAAATAATATTTTTTCAAAAACGCTTTTCGGGATGAATTCCTTCCTCCAAAAAATTGTAACCCACTATTGTGGGTTTACCCACATATATATTTATATACTCTAGATGTAGATAGATGATTTATGTGTTTATATTTTACATCTATATACATGCTTAAACTTATGTGTTGTTAATATTTGATTGGATGCTTATTTACATGTTTATCTA